>JBAMCE010000451.1:3530000-4730000 GCA_037075305.1 Drosophila kanekoi | reverse complement strand
GAAAGTAACTTTCTCTCTTCCCTCAAACAGTTTCATATCTCAAAGCTATCTAATCTCTTACATATCCTTCACTTATATCCGAAACTCTCCATGTCAGCTCGAAAGTAGGCAACACTTTTTTCAAAGTGCAACAAGAGGCGCGCAAAGCAAAAAACAACAAAAAAATAACAAAATGAATTGAGAGGAAGAAGTGTGAAAAGTTAATTTAATGTGCTTGCAAAACACACGTGCGCATACTTATGTGCAGCAGTGTGTGTTGCTTGAGAAAATTATGCCAAAGTACCTGATAGTATTTAAGCTGTGCATTTTTTTGTTTTTTTTTTAATAGCAAGTAGTGTTTTTTTTTTTTGAGTAGAGTTTAAGCAATGAGAATGTATTTGAAGTAGAAAAGTTAGCAGCTAAAACTAACTCAACTTTTAAGCAGTCGCCTTAACTTATGACACGCCCACGCGCCAAGCTCAGCAAATCTTCAGAAAACAAAAAAAAGGAATAAATAAACTGGCAAACAGAAAATAAAAGAAAGAAAAAGTGTAGCAACAAGTTCGTAAGTTCGTAATTTTGCTAAGTGTACTTTTAAGTAAATAACGTTAATTAATCCGCATACATAAACATATATATATATACACACACACACATATATATATATATATATATATCCTAGCTGTAGTATGCCATTAACGTACGCATTTACACACTAAGTTTAGCATGTATCTACATATACATACATACATATATATATACAGCATTTTTTTTCTATTTAATAGGATAGACAGCCTTTAGCTTCGTTCGAGTTTTTGATATATGAACAAATTGCATTTGCGAAAAGCCTATTTAAAGTGCAAAGGCAACACATCGAACTATATACATACATACATACATACATACATATATATATACATACATATATATATGCATGTGTTTCTTTTTTTTTCTTCTTGGTAGCAATTAAGAACCGTGAATTGCATTAAATTGCTAAATTTGGTAGCTGTCGATATTTTGATCAGTAATTAAGCGAAATGAACAAATGTTTTATGTATACAAAAGGCCAGTTACAAAGCGAATAAACGATATAAACAAAAGAAAGCAAAAGCAAAAGCAGAAACAAAAGCGAAAGCAACAAAAATATATATATATAAAAATTATATGAAAAAGTATAAAGAAATAAATAAAAATTTATTGCAAAAACTTGACAGAGCTTTCAGATTTGTATTCATTCATATTAACTTCATTTTCCGTTGACCTTTTTTAGTTCAGTTTGGCGACTTCAAAGTCAATGCTCAAAACTCAAATAAAGTGCCGCAACATTTTTAATTTGACCCACCCGATGGCTGCTCGGTCGGTGGTGCGACTGCTGGTGGTGTCAGAGCTGCCAACTGTCGCCTCGCAAAGCTGTCAGCTGTAAAAGCTAAAAATCAAACAAACAGAAGTGAAATTAAAAAGCGTCGCACCACCAAAGCCAACCAGTCACATGTGTGTGTATGCGTGTGTGTGTGTATGCGTGTGTGTGTCGTGTGCCCTGACATGAAACAAAGGGCGCGCACGGGGTGAGGGCTGTGAGGCAAAGTCAGTTGACAATGCAAACAAACGGCTCGCTAAGCTCGACTAAAAATGCTTAATGAGTGCGTAAGGGTCACACACACACACACACAAGCGCACACACAAGCACACAGACACATACACAGAGAGAGTGCCTGGCTCCTGGTTTCTGGTCGAGTGCCGGCCGCTGCACGATCCGCAAGAAATTTTGCGGCAACGCGCGCGACGCGCGTTAAACTAAATTAGTTGCCTTTGTCACAAACGACCCTCAAGCCGCCAACCAACAGGGCTCCCCCCCCCTGCCTACGACCCCGGACCCAACCAGCCCATGGTGGGCGTGGCAAGTGGCTGGGGTTGGACTATAACTATAGGAGCACTACGTGCACTTAGTCGTCGGAAGTTGCAATTGCGGTTTACTGTGTTAATTGGCTTGACATTGTTGTGGAAACTATCGTGAGTTGCAGGCACACGCACCGCCGGCATGGCCTCTATGTGTGTGTGTGTGGGTGTGTGTGTATGCGGATCAGGACAGCGATATCCGCACCGAGCCTACACCACGTTAATCCTACAGCGTCTTTCTCTATACTCTCCAGAGAAAGGACCTTAAATATAAAAAAACTGAAAAACTGAACTGAAACTGAAAACAAAAATGTCAAAATATCAATCATTAAAGAATATATCTTTAATAATGAAAAGGATTCAAAGGATTTCAAAAAGGTTCCAGATTTTAAAAAGTTTTTTATTCATTTTTTATTCAATTTGAGTGCTATTTCGTGCTGTGACAGCGGGCATATTGGCTCTGTCACCAGGTTTGACAATCTTCAGCTAGGCAAAACAATACCTGCTTCGCCATTTTGACTTCTGAGTGCAGAGTATCTGTCAGTTTGTAGCATCCGACTGCACGCTTAGCATTTGCTTTACTTTACCTACTTTTTTTTGCTGGGTTTGCTCACGTTCCGGCAAAGTTCTGAGTTAATCACCCGCCTAGTGCGCTGGCATCCACAGCCAACACCCATCACCACCCACCTCCCACCACCAACAGCAGCCGCAGTTTTATGAACAATTGGTGGCTGCAGCGTGCATCTCGAGCTTGGAGCCGGCGACAACAACGTGCCCCCTGGCTAGAGCCTGACGCACGTCATCGACAAAGGCAACGGGAACGGCAACGGCAACGGCAACGGCAACGGCAACGGGAACGGGAACGTGCTGCGCAGTAGACAAAAAACGGACACAAGTCGCACGAAGAGTTACGATTTCATTAACATGAGATATGGCGAGTGGTTTGCACTGTGCAAGTGTGTGTCCGTGTGTGTGCGTGTGTGTGTGTGTGTGAGTGGGTGAATATGTGTGTGTGGAGTGTGGGTTGATTGGGGTCACCATTGGGCTGTTTTATGGCTCAAGTGGCTGCCAGGCGTTGGGTTGTCGTTGTCGCAGTGCGTTGTGTTGTTAATTGTTAACGCTATAGCGAGGTGGGCAGCGGGCAGCGGGCAGGAGCGAGGTGCTGGGTACGACGTGCGGGGCCAGCCCCTTGCTTACGCTCTACTCCCCAGCTCTAGCTTCACATCTGTGTGTGTGTGCTTGGTGCGTTGCGACTTTGGCCATATGATTAGGAAATGTTTTGTTTTTCACTATGCACTAAAAACGAATTGGGCAAAATGTGACACACACCCGCACACACACACACACATACACACACGCGCTTAATGTGAACCGCATTGGCATGAACTGGGTCTGGTTGGGTCTGGAAAGCGGGGGTTGGCGCCGAAGCCGAAACTTTTGCTCTTGGTCTGATGTTGCTTAATGTCCTGGCGACCCGTTCTGTGTAATTGCTCGTGTGTGTGAGTGTGTGTGTGGCTCATATTTGAGGCAGGCGAGTTGAATTTCTTGAATTAATAAAATGTCTTCATTATTTAAATTGCACGCACGACCACAGGCGTAACCCACCCAAATGTGGTGCTCAAACAAACCGACCAACATATGTACGTGCTAACACACACACACACACACACACACACACACACGCTCACACATGTGGCTCGTTTTGCGTGCGTGTGTATGTGCGTAAATGTGTTGGTGTGGCCAAGTTAATTAGCAGCTGGGGAATTGTGAAATATATTAATATTGTACACTTTGGCAGCCGTTTCCACTTTCATCCACTTTTCCCTCTCCTTCGGCATCACCACAACCCTCCCCTTTTAAAACGCGACACTGTCTCCCTTTGTGACCGCACTGGGACAATGGGACAACCGCAACGCCACCGAAATGCAGTCCGTTCTGTAATTACAATCGATATTTATCTATGGCAATAGTGCGGATAGTACGGCGTGTTCGGATGTCAAGTTTCAGACTAAAATCTTTCCATTTCTATACGATGGTTATCAACTTTTCCAAAATCTATATACATTTTAGGCAACATGTTGCAAAAGCACATTAGTTGGGACTTAATTTGAATTGATTTGCATTAATCTTCAGTTGGCTTTTGAATTGAAGGCGGATGGCGCCAAAGTGTGCTTGCAAAGCTCGCCGCTAGATGGCGCAAGTCGCTAATCAGCAATTAGCAACAGCTGATCGATAAATCAAATGAAGCTTATCAGCAAGTAAATTTACCTTAAAAATAAAAAAAAAATTGTTTTATTGTTAGCTATAACAAATAAATGCAAACTGCTTCTCTTTCAGGCTGGTCAGCGATCCGAGCTGCTGGCTTAGGGCTTCACTTGAGGCCGCCGGTGACCTCAATGGCTGCTCCGTTCACGTAGGCGGACTTCTGGGAGGCGAGGAAGGCAATTACCTCGGCTATCTCTTCGGGCTGGCCCAAGCGACCCAGCGGACAGCGCTGGACCACCTGCTGCTTGATCTTATCGGGCACCACCGCCACCATGGGCGTGTCTATGTAGCCGGGCAGAATGCAATTGACTCGTATGCCGAACTTGCCAAACTCCTTGGATGCCACCTCCGTGAAGGAGATGACGCCTGCCTTGGTGGCCGCATAGTTCGCCTGGCCCACATTGTTCAGCTTGGCCACAATGCTCGATAGATTCACGATGCTGCAGTCGGTCAGCTGCTGCTCGATCATCGCCTTGGCGAACTGTTGCGTCACCAGAAACGTGCCCTTCAGGTTGACGCTGTACACATCGTCGTAATCGCGCTCGGGCATCTTGAGCAGGTAGCCGTCACGGGTAATGCCGGCCGAGTTGACAACAATGCTGGGCGCCTGCTTGAACTGGGTCAGCGCCGCGGCCACCGCACTCTGGACGCTTTGCGCCGACGAGACGTCCACCTCCAAAGCGGCAGCTCGCTCAGCGCCCAGCTGATTGGCCGTCTCCTGAGCCGACTGCAGATTACGATCGGCTGCAATGACCTTGGCGCCGTCACGTGCCAATATGCGACAGGTGGCACGTCCAATGCCAGAGCCGGCGCCTAAGATTCGAATCACAGTTCAAAGTTCACCCGACTGGCCCTCAAATCTGTTACGCACCTGTCACGAATGCCACTTTTCCAGCCAGTAATCCGCTTGCCATTGTGATTCTTAATTGGGTGTGGATGCGAGCGTGTGTGTGTGGTTGTGTGTAATTGGATCTGAGGTATCTAAATCGAATCACAGAGGGAGCGACAACTGTCCACAAGTAAACAACACGCCACTTGCGAAGCTTTTGCAACAAGTGTGACCAAAGCCCAAATTGCCAAGTTGCCCGCATATGAATATACCGATCAGCTGTTATATATACTACACTCACATGTGGTGCAACTGAATAAAGCACTATTGAATATTTATAGTTGTGCTAATTTTAGTATACAGCACAGAAGTATTAAGAAATTTCTTGATTTAAGATAGACTAAAAAGAGTATTTCAGTTTTATCGGAGCTTTTGCTACAGCTGAGCTTTGCGGATCGAAACATGTCATTTGATAAAGATGCCAAAAAGTATGCAACAGATTGTGCTGCAATATTCCGTGCTCCACACTCAACGAAATGGCTCCACACTTACCTAAGTTTTTGAAATAACGTTATACTTAGATGGGTCGTCAACTGTGTTCGGAGCGAGAACAGATTATCTACCTATGCCCCTACGATGCATATTGATGGAAAATGCACAAAAAAGTCACGTTTTATCTTTTAATACTGTTATCATAAATCATAATTTCTCTTATTCGAGCGGTATCAAATAATAAAGCTCAGGCTGTGCCTCCACTTCAGGCTCCCACTGAAGCGAACCGCTGCGAAAGTTGCCGGCGCGGGCCAATCCGAACTGCCGGAGCAGCTTCTTCAGATAGCGCTTGGGTATGCGCACTAGCTGGCGCCGTATGATTCGCTGCACCTTGTTCCAGGGCCGGCTGCTGCCACGATTATCCTCCTCGTACTCATCGGCCAGGTTGAGCTGCTGCATGAGCTGCTGCAGCTGCGAATCGCTCAGCTGGCTCAGATCCAGCTGCTGGGCCAGTTGCTGTTCGGTCTCTTCGCCGGCCACTTCATTCGGGGTGGTGCGTAGACGCAGTCTCAGCTTCTGTGTGGCGCCGGCACAGCCCGCGGCGCTAAGCCTGGCAGCCTGTGCGATCAGCACGATTATCAGCATCCAGTACGGGGCTCGGTTCATCTTGGACTCTCTTAGCTGACAGCAGCAGCATGCGGCTTAAATAGCTCAGTGCCTGCGGCAGTTGAATGCCGCAGCACGATCGTTGAAGAGGCCTCAACAATTGGAAAGAAGTAAAAGTGGGTCGAGTACTCTTCGAAAGATTTCATTTATTCTGTTTGACCAAAAGAAGTGCGTCTTTAATTTAAGATTAGCTATAATAAATTAGAAAAAAAAAATGATGTGTGTTGTCTTGCTCGTTGGGGATCGTCGATCCCCGGGCTCTCACTCGGACCGCGATTTGTGACTCGCTTAGACCACGGGCAGGCGTGGGCGCTTGTTCTTGTTCTTGCCCTTGCCCTTCTTGTTCTTGTTCTTGCCGCCGCGACGACGGTTGTTAAAGCGTTTGTTCTTGTTCTGCACACGCCTTCGGACCACGCGACGTTTGTTGGGTCGGCTCTTGGTATTCAACATGACCTTCTGCCCATTCTTGAAGTAGCGACGGTAGCGGGGCGGTATGCGCACGCTGATCATCTGGCCCTGGCCGCGGCGAGCACCCTTGCGGCGCAGATTGATGCGATTGTTCTGGCTGGCCTTGCTCTCGGTGGCTCCGGTGTCTGCCTGATCTCCCTCGGTGAACACCTCGTACTCCTGTGCGCCGGCAGCAAGTGCCGCTTGGAGGGCCTGTTCGTCGATTAGTTCAGCATTGGCGGCCATGGCAATGGCACCCGCCGGTTTGGGCTCCTCCTCAGCGGCTTCATCCCCCTCCTGCTGTTCGTCCTGCTCCTGCTGGCCATAATACTCGCGACCTGTGGCCGTCGTGGGCGTTGTCGGTGATGTGGGTGACGTTGGCGAGGTGGTAACAGTGCCCGTGGCCGTTGGTATCGAGCCCGTCGATGTCACCGTGGTGGTCGGACTGGTAGCGGTGCCGCTGCCAGCTCCAGTTATGATAATGGGTATCACCGGCTGATTGTTGCTGCTGAACATGTTCTTGAACATAAGGAACTTCTTGAGGAACAGCCGTCCGCTGGAAGCATCCTTGTTGCCCGTGGCGCTGATGCTGCCGCTGTTGCTACTGCTGCTGGCGCCGGCAACGACAGCGGCTGCTTCGCTCAGCTTATCCTTGTCGGCATTCGTATCGAGAGCCACAGCCACATTGGCATCGTTGGAGCGTGCCAGGGCGGGCTCGTTAAAATAGGAGCCGCGGCGAGCCTTCAGCATGTGCGACGGCTTCTCGGCCAGCACCATGAGGCACATGAGGCTGGAGAGGAGTAGCAAGGATGCGACTGGATGCTTCATCGTTGGAGCTGCAGAAACTACTCAGCTGAATAGCGTATGAGAACTTTTCGAACAGGCGATTTCACTTGCTGGCAGTTGCGTCCGTGTTCAAGTTCGAGTCCCAGTCGTGTGTGCTCGCACTGATTGGTAATCAATGTTTGATACATTATCGCCTAAATTGAAAGCCTTTTATACCCGCCTATGCGAGTGCGATGGCATCAATACTTATGCAAATGCCAGATCGCAAATCCCAAATTCCATTGCCCATTGCTCGGGCGCTAACTGTAAATGGCCTAGGGAATTTGACTCTGCCTATCCAGAAAATGTACGCAATTCACAATTGAATTGAATTCAATTTTTCGAGAAAAATAAAAGAGAAGACAAAAATAACGCTTGCAGCTATTTGAGCAAGCCATCAAGGCCCCGGCGAATAGTTCTTCACCGTCATCGCTGTCGAGTCTCGTTCTGCTTATCATCTCGGCACCCGGTCCAAGCCAGTCAAGCGTTCAACCATTGAGCCGTTGCGCTGGCGGCTTTGGCTGCTTTCTATGCGAGTTTCGCGCACTTGGCAATGGGCCCTCCCTCGTCAAAGCTGCCGCGCGCCCTTGGCCCTGCCCTTCATGCCAGCCAGTTCAATTGTCGCTGTCATCATTATTGCTCCGTCTGAATCCCAGTCCGAGTCCAAGTCCGACTTTTGGCCATTGGACACTGCGTGTTGTTCAGCAAAAGTGAAAACCAATTCAGTTGGCGGCGCACCGCAAACCGAGTTTCTAATGAGAGGCAAATGGGTTGAAGGTGCACCAACCAGCCGCAAGGCAGCCTCAGTTCCAGCCTGGTAAACCCCTTTTATGATCCATATAAAGCATATAGCAGCCATTGCAGTCCCTGTCATACAAATCTATATGCTTTCGAACTCGAATTAACAAAAGACTTTAAAATTTTAGAAGCCGAGTGGATAACGAAAAGAACAAGAAGATATTAACATGCGAATCATCAAAAACCAATTTGAAAACTTATCCAACTTAAAGCTAAAAAAAAAAGATCTGAAACTTTAACAAGTAATGCAAAATGAATTTAATACTAAAGATTCTCGATACAATCTGCCAAATTTAGTAAAACCCTACGTTTGGAGGGGTGACCCCTCTTCAGCACTAACAAGCTCTTCAATATGTTGTCCATAGTTTGCCTTATTTGGGTTGTCTGTAAAAGCTGTGACGAGCACTTCATCCAACTGCTAAATATTTGCAGCGTGGATAAACAGTTAACAAGCTCTTTAGCAAGTGGTCAAACTTGTTACTTCATTAAAAAAACGTTGATAAGCGAATGAGAAGAAGGGATGGAATTTAACTTCCAGTTAATTAAGCTTTCACTGACTCTCTCCCACGATCTCCCTCTCTTTCTCTCTCTGAGAGCCAGAGAGTCGCTGTTCAAATCTCAATCACAAAATGCTTTTGTATTCGATTTATTTCAGAAGATTCGATTGTCAATGGATGCTATGAAATCTGGCTGGGGTAGCTGATCTAATTGCGACGACGGTTCCTTCGCTGGCGGCGTCTGGCAAGGCGATTGCGAGTGTTGGCGCGACGGCGATTGCGGCGATTCCTGCGGCTCAAGCGGCGGCGATTGTTCCTGTTGCGGCGACGCTGCTGCTTGCGCGCGCGTTGGGCGCGACGGCGATTCTGGACGTTCTGGCGGCGCATGAACTGGAGGCGCTGGCGCAGTAGCTTGTTCTGCTCCGTCTGACGGCGCAGCTCGTAGGCTTGCAGGCGAGTGCTGTCGGACAACTGGTTGCTGGCCATTACTGGGCGGCTGCTGCCACGGCGCGTCAGGCTGTTGAGCTCAATGGCGGTCAATTCATCATCGTCGGCGTGCAGACGGTCCAGCTCATAGTCGTCATCGTCGACGTCCACGTCCTGCTCATCAGCGGGCTCCTCATCGTCGTCATTGTAGCCACGAGCCACTGTCGGAGGCGTTGTCGGAGTTGATGAGCTGACCGATGGTGTTGTTGTCGTGGTTGAGGTGCCGGTGGTCGTCGAGGGTGTGGGCGTTATTGTGGTTGTAGTTGTCGCTGGGGGACAGTTGCCACCCTTCAGCGACAGCAGCTGCGACAGGGTTCTGCCCTCGGCAACGGCGCTGCGCTTGAACAGGCGGTACCTTTGCGGCGATTCCTCATCATCCTCGCTGCGTCCAACTGCGGGTTGATATATTGATATAAGAACTGATGTCAAAGCTCGCCGCTCTCAGCTGAACTCACCTGCTGCGCTGGCCAAAGCCGCTGCTGTAAGCAACAGCAGTGCATAACCCAGAAATCTCATGATGATATATTCGTCTGGTAATTCCTATATATATATGTGTGTGTTTGTATGTGTCTCTCTCTCTCTTAAGATCCTGGCGAGCTCCGGCTTGCTGCTTGCCTGGGGCAATATTGCTGCTTGACTGTGCCAATGCCAACGGCCCGGCAGGGTTATATACCCGAGGCCAAGCTCCAGTTGCCAACAACAACTAGTCCAGCTAGTCGGTGCTAATAATTCTCATTATCATTTTAGCAAATTTGCAAATTTTCGCATAAATTTTTGGCAACATTTCTATTGCCCGCTCGCTCCATTCGCTTCCAATGAACCAGATTGACCCAGCGACAAAGTTCGCAATGAAAACAGCTGCGATCAAAATCGGATCTCGCCCGTAAAATCAACAATATATCACAAGCGGACCGCACAATACATGGCTAATATCTAATATCTTCACTTTTCGTTTAATATATGCGTTCTCACTGACAAGAGCTCATCAATTCTGACAGCTCTTCCAGCGCCAATAAGAAATTGTTATCAGGCTGTTGACAATAACCAGATCCCAAATAGGAGGGTACACTGTAGAGATAAATGTTTATATTACAAGTTGATTTTCTACTTACTCATTTCCATCTCCAAACTGTTTGGCATTTAAAATATGTTTCAGCATATGCAACTTCAAGAACATAAACATTTTGGGTATGCAGAGTTGTAGACTTACATGCTTAAATTGCTCTCCAATCGACCAAGACTAGACTAGTCTATCGTAGACTTAGATCGTGTTGGAAAATACACTCTTTTCGTAATTTAAAACACTGAGAATTTTGGTTTTTTAGGCATTTCCTTACGAGAAATACCAATGAAAAAAGCCTCTACTAAGTTCTAATCGTACTTCAGCAGAAGTTCGTTCTTCGGAGAATTTAGCAATGTCTGCTTTATGCAGATTTCTAGGGAACTGTGAACACCTTAACGAATTATCAGGAATAAAGGAGATATTGGAATTTTAGTCAAATCTTCTAGTCCATTCTTCTAGTCAACTCTTCTCATTAACTCTTCTATTCTACCAATCTGACTAGAGTTTTCTTAGATGTATATCAACTGGCTTTATCAAAGCACAGAGCGGTTTATCATAGAACAGTTTTATTATGAAGAAATCTACGATCCCATCAAGTATTTAAAGATATTTTCCTGATCGGTCTGAACAGACGAGTCGGTCTAGTTCACTTTTATTATTTTGAAACGTTGCACGACTTTCGACTTTCTGGGGCAGTCACTAAATATGTCGGATCGGGGTACTGTACCATATAGGTGGCATCGCAGATATAGGTTCAAAACTAAGTTCTCTTCTTCTCTTTCAAAATGTTTCGATTTGGATTTCTTAGCTGTCCAAATACCTATCAGCTAGGGACTTCTATATCATTTAGCTGTATAGGAAAAAACGGTAAAAAATCGAGTTTTAATTTGATATGTTGCCAGATATGTTGACCAAGCTCTAATACTACTCAAGCTACAATTATATAAATGAATGTAGTTTCCGATTTTTGGATCCTTGAGATGAAGTGGAGCAAAACTTCCTGTTGGCTGTCTCGTCGGCATTTTATAGTTTTCAGGATCGTGTCGTAAATGAAACTACGCAAATAGGTTGATCAGTATATATTATATTCGAACGAAGGGTTTACAATAGGTTGCCAGGAAATTTGACTATGCTGGTATGTCCTATGCGCGGATGCGGATGACGCGCCTGTTACGGTTCCGGTTGCCGCCCTGGCGGAAACGCTTGATCAGGCGCATGTTGCGGCGATGGTTGCGACGACGGCGCTGCTTTTGCTGGCGTTGGCGACGACGCTGCTGCTGTTGACGACGCTTCTGGCGACGGCGCTGTTTGGCCTGCTGCTGGCGGCGACGCTGCACTTGCTGCTTCCGTCTGAACTGACGGCGCTGGCGCGCCAGAGCATCATCCCGGCTGCGCTGACCGCTGCGGACGGCATGGCCCTCAAAGGCGGCAACATCGTTGATGTCAATGACATCATCATCGTCCTCCAGGTCGAATTGATTGGCCAGCTGGTAGCTCTGCTCCTCCTCCACATCATCGTCGTCATCGTCATCGTTAAAGGCCTGCCTTGCCGCTGTTCCAGTGCTGGTTGGTGATGCTGTCGTTGCTGATGAAGTTGCCGACGGTGTCGTAGTTGTGGTGCTGGTGCCGGTCGATGTAGTTGGGGTGGGCGTTATGGTGGTGGTTGTGGTCGTGGGCGCGGAGCCGTTCGAGTTGCCAAGCGCGGCATTGAGCACGGCTGCCAGTTTGGTCGGATTGACACGTCCCTCGGCCGGCAGATCGTAATCCTTCTGCTGGCGTCCAAACAGCTGATACTGCTGATATCCACGTCTGCCCTGCTGCTGCTTGGCTGCAATGGGATGGAACTTCAGTTGATACCTGTACAGGTGGGCCAACGACTGCCGCTACTTACCGTTAGCCTGCAGCGCAATCGCTGCCAGGCAGGCCACGATGAGTAAACCCCTGAGCATGTGCATGTCCTTTGGCTACTTGTTATTTCCTTTCTTTTGGCTAATTGCTGCGAATCTCTATTGGATGCGTCTCGCTGCCTGACTGACTTACAACGGCAATCGCTGGCATATTTATACGCCTACAGTTACAACCTGGGCTGTAACATTTGGCTAATTAGTAGGCCTAAAATGCCCAAGAGAGTTACATCGCCAAAGAGAGCGACAGAAACATATCGAATCGGAGCAGAGCAAACGAAATAGGCTCTAAGCTAACTGGCGCAGTCTGTTTGATCGCTAGTTGTAAGCCATTTTGCATAATCCCATAAATAACGCTGATGTTGACCCGGCGCAACAACCTGATAACCCTAGCTTCACCTCACCTCACCCCGCTCTCGGTCTTGTTCTCGCTCCACGATCTGCGCTATACGCGATTTGCATAGTTGTATCTGTATCTGCGAATCAATCGATGCGCATTAGCATATTAATACATGACCGTTGGCTTTGTTCCAGGCCAACAGAAACTCTGGAATCCAAACAGAAACATCGCCTAAGGGCGAAAGTGTAACCAGAGTCAATGAACCGCACTGATCAGACCCACGATCCGCACTTAGTTCAATTGCAGAATGCAATTCGGCCAAAATAATATCCCTTGATTTTGCTCAACAGATCACAAACTATCCAGAAAAGAACTTCTATTGATTGATCGATCGTAGAAGAGAATCAGTTAAAGCTACTTAAGATGGAACTAGATCACAAGCGAAATTTTGAAGAATTGTAAGATTTAAAAGGAACCAAAATTTGTCTTGAGTTTCTGAATGGTTAAGTTCAAATGCGATCATTAATCTACACGTTGTTTAGAGAGGAACTGGGGTCAATCGTTTGCTTAGGTAACGATCTTTAACGCGGTTGAAAAAATTAAAGTCACACGCGATCCGAAGAGTGAAAATGTACTAAAATGCAAAAAAAAAAAAAAACTCATAAGGATCACTAGCTTAATAATCTTAACAATGAAGATCTACTAAAACCATATACCATCTAACATTATATATGTAGATCACACTAAACACTAGGAAAGTTATTTGGCGCTGCGATTCTTTGGGCATTCGTATCTGGATAAGCTCCTGTAAGATCATGTTCAAACTGATCTCCAGTTTTGTACGCCATTAAGGCACTTGACAATCACATCTATTACACGCGATCGTGTCTAGAAAAAAATAGTTAAAGCTGCGTATTCGGATTTGTGATTTGGGATCATGTGCGAACTGATCTGGTGCTGGCTTTAGAGGCTCCTTCGCAACTATTTAGGCAGGACTCGTTAGTCAGTTGAAGAATTTGGATCTTTGTTGAAAAATTCAATTTATTTTTGGGGCCTTTTTAAGCGGCCATTGCGTTTACTCGTTACATGGATTGGATCAGATTTGGGCCATATCCTGCTCCCGGTACTGTTTAGGCAACCACGACGCGTCTCACGCTGCGGCCACGACCACGGCGACGACGGAGCAGCTGGCGCAGACGACGGCGCTGGTTGAGGCGCTGGCGGCGGCGCTGGCGCTGGGCCTTCTGGCGGCGGCGACGCTCCACATTGTTGCGGCGACGGCGCTGGCGCTGCGACACGGTGCGGTTCTTGTTCCGGCGATTGCGCTTGGCGGCGCGTCGGCGATTCTGCTGCTGGATGCGTTGGATGCGCTGATTGTTGCGGCGCTGCGAGATGCGCTGGCGACGCACCAGCTCACGGATGCGCTGGTTGTGCTCGCGCTGCAGGCGATTCATGCGCCGACGATTGCGCTGCTCCAGCTGGAACTGGCGCCATTGCTGCTCCGATGGGCGACGCACATAACCAGGCATTCCGACCCCGATAGCTGCTGGCGCTGGCTTGCCAGCGGCAGCGACACCGGCACCAGCTCCAGCACCGGCGGCCAGCACAAAGTAATCGTCATCTTCATCATCATCGTTATCATCAGTATCGTCGTCGTCGTCGGCGGCAGCGGTGCTGTCGTCCTCCTCGTCGTCATCGATATCGTCATTGTAGGCGCGTGCATTTCCGTTGAAGGCCGGTTCCTCCTCATCATCGACCTGTGGTTCGGTCTCATCGCCAAATGCACGAGCTGTTGTCGTCGTTGCCGTTGGTGAGGTTGCCGTCGTGTCGCTGGTTGGCGTAGTTGTATCTGTTGTGCCTGTTGTGGTGGGCGTGGTTGTTGGGGTGAGTGTAATGGTGGTGGATGGCTCCAAGGTTGTTGTAGTGGTGGTCCCCTTCAGTGTGCTAAACTTGTTCACAATCGACGAGGTGAATCGGCCCTCGGGCAAGACATGCTCGCCACGGCCCACGGAACGCAGACCCAAGCGATAGTTGGAGCCATAGCGCTCGGCTGTAAACAAGGCGTTTGGTCAGAACATAAGAGATCATGTTGAAAACATGGAAGATGCCAGGTGGAACTTACCGAATGCCTCTGGCGGCGATAGCAGCGCGCATAGCGCTAGCGCCAGTATCAATTGTGGCAGGCAGTGCATTGTGGGCTAAAGGAACTGAAGAAGTTCTGCTCCTTGAGAGGATGACTGGACGGAATATGAGTATCGACTGGGGCTGGGCACTTGTTGGCTCTGAGCTTGCACTCGCCACTGACTGACAGCTGCTGGGAGCACGCCGATTATATACCCATCAACATGAACAACAATCAGCCAAGTTCTGGTCAGGATGGTTGATGGATTACAGTCGCACCCCCGGACCTCTCCTCGCGCCCAGCACAGCCGCCCATTTCGGCAATTCCCCTGCTACACGGTGTGATTAATCTCGCCAGCGCCGCGGGCAGGTCAAAGTGAAGAGGCCAACGTATCCAATGTATCCATAGTTGCCGTTTTTGGTCTTAAGTATTATGCTAATGTTAATTTACAGAACAGAACACCAAGTCGCAGAATATTGGCCAACAACTATAGCGCCCTCTCGCACTAGCCACTCTTATGATTGATTATCGCAGCATCAGAACATTTGAACTCTTAACTGTGCCAAGCGACCAGCCGACAAAACAGTGCTCGAAACGAACCGTGTAAACCCATGTTGCGGCCCCAGGTGAGAATTTAAATAGTTTTCTAATTTTCTATTGTACTAGGTCTTCCAATGTCTGCCATTCGTTGCAGTTTCCGCCGTTTGTTGTTCTTTGCTTACCTTACCTTTTTTGCCACCTTTTGCAATCACCAATTGAATTCCCAGCGCAGGTAACCAGCTACACAACAGCCCCATTGATAAGTGTTACACTATGACTATGAATCCGTTCCTTTTTCAATTTTAGTTAGCATCTTAGACTAACGGATCTTAAAAGACTAAACTTTATTTATCGATAGGCATAGATCGATGGGCTGACTGTGTATTGTGAAATCTTCGTTGTTTTCTTCCACAAAGCCTTCTTGTCTAATTAGATAGACTGGAAACAGATCCTGCCTCCTAAATATCTCTTACCAGGAAGATGGACAGTAATTAGTCAGAAAACCTTTGCCTTGAAGACATTCATTTTTCCTTCTGCTATCGTTTTATAAATAGCGCTTTTGTGCCTCCTCACTATGAAATATAATCTTGAAGGCATGAGGTGTTAAGAGGTATTGACAAAAGATATGTATGATTAGGTATAAGGTAAAGGGTATAAAATAAATGAAGGAATAAAGTAAACAGTGCATTAAAGAATGTAACTCTCTGAGAAATTAGAGCTCATTAGATGTATACACCATAAATAAAAAGGTCAAACGAGGTGTAAGTCAGAAAAGGTCATGAGGATTAGGCATTAAATATACGAAGGCATTTGATATAAAACGTATGGAATGCGATATCATTCTGCGACTCATAAGGAATATATTTGAATTGATCGCGAAATCTGAAATCTAAAGTTGACATAAAGCACATTTCAAACTCTTGGTACTGGATATATATAAGATAATGATAAGGATATGATAACATGACAATTACATGACCGTGTTTACAATAAGATTATATTCTCGTTTATCTTCTAGTTTATTTTATATACAATTATATATTGTATTAAATTGTCAAATTAACACATTTGCCTTCCAACACAACAGAATGTGCTCAATGAGCTCGTCTGCTTACGGCTGGTGCTTATTATACATGAAAACAAAAATAAATTAACTAAATGTAATTTAAATTATATTCTAAATCATGTTTATTTCCATTTATTTGTAAAATGCTGAAACTTTTCACATTGTTCAGTGCAAGCGAGAATACGCTAGACTCGTGCTGGCAGCTCTTTAAGAATAATCATTGATTATAGTCAAAGGCCGAGACACAGGTTCACATTTCTAGCATATTGCGCATACGCTACGTGGCCGCCAGATGGGTAAAGATTTGGGTCAAATGAACCTGAAATCTCCAGTCTTATGCATAAACAAGTCGAAACCTGCTCAGACATAGAAAGAAGGAAAAGAGCAGAGGCAAATAAAAAAAATATTTGGCGAAGCCACAGTGGAATTTGTTAGAATGCGTAAAAAACAGCTAATGAATAAGCCTATATGAAAGCGCAGAGCGAAGTTTAAATTTGGAAAAATAAAATAAATTAATTAAAGAACCCAAGTCGTTAAAAATATTTAAATATGCTGTTGAATCATAACCAACAGCCGCACTTAAATGTTCCACTACAGGAGAGGCTCATCAAAAAAATTATTATTATACTCAGAGTAGAAGGAAACCAGTCTCATTATTTTCATATCACATTTTTATTTCATCGAATCGTTTTCAAATGTCGCACTTTATGGTCCTGTTTGGCTCTTAACTATAATACTAGAAAGTTATTTCTGGTCTGGTCCAGTTTAGCCCTGCAGCAAAACCTGGCCACCACGGCGACGTTGGACGCCGCCGCGTCGGCGATTGCCGCCGGGGCGGATGACACGGACATTGCGACGACGATTGGGGCCGGCGCCACGGCGGCGCACACCGCTGCGACGACGCACTGGACGGCCGCCACGACGACGACGCTGGACATTGCGGCGTCCGCCAGTCTTGCGGCGACGCACGATGACACGATTGGCGCGCTCCTCCCCTACGTCAGATTCGCCGTCAGAGCGCTCCATCAGAGCGACGACGGCGCCGTCGGGTATGGCATCGAGGGCGGCGCGCGGCACCAGCAGCGCTGCCTTGCCCGTCTTCTCGTCGACGACGCTCTGGCCCTCGATCTCAATAATGCCGTCGGGCACCATGATGGCACCAGCCTGATCTCTGGCGACCATCATCTGCGTGGGCTTGGCGTTCTTTAGCAGCTGCTGGCCGCTGACGGCGGGCGATTTGCGGCCCAGACCTGACTTGGCCAGCACCACGGGCAAGTGTGTGTCCTCGTCATCGTCCTGCTCGTCGTCGACATCGTTGTCAACATTGTCGCCGCCATTGAGCAGCACAAGGTGGCCATTGCGCGCGAAGCTGACGCCACGCTTTGCTGGCAGCTCATCAATATCATCATCATCATCGTCGGCCAGATCGTCATCGTCATCATCATCATTGAGGTCATCGTCAGCATTGTGCTGAAAGCGCCTGACCGGGATATCAGACTCAGAGTCATCATCGTCATCATTGTCCAAATCTTCGGGCTCCTCCACAATCTCAAAGCCCTGCACCACGGCACCAGCATTGGCGCGTCCGCGTGGCACGGTAAAGAACAGATACGGATGCTTTTGCGGCTGCTGCAGCTGCTGGCGCAGCTGTCTCTGTTGTAGGCGTGCCTCTGCAATTGCAATAGTTCAATTATGAGGGAGTCTGAGCTGCAGGGCTAGTGCTCAATGTTACTTACCCGGCAAGGCCAAGGCCAGGGCCAGCAGGCAGCTGAGCACGAATAGGGCGCTTAGCTTGGACATGGCTTAATATCTGTGATCCTGTCTGGAGAATCTGTGCGTGGCGCTGCGCTGCGTATTGTCCTACTTAATTGTAAGCAAAGTTCCAAAGAACTGTACAGAATCAGTGGACGCCGCTAGGTTTTTATGCAAAAAGCTCCCGAGAACTCAGTCGGCTCGAGCAGAGGGCAATGGGAAACAAACAAACACACAAAACAGAAAAAATGAAATAAAATTAAAAAAATTAGAAAACAAAACAGATGAAACGAAACCACGAAACTCTGCCAACCGACTAAAGAATCATTCTAGACATCCGCTCACACAGAGCCGGTGCCATCACACATACACACACACACACACTCACGCGCAGACACACTCGCACTCGCACACTCAAAAGTATAATCACAAAGACGGACCACAGATAGCTCTAGAGATTGACATAATTACGCCTATGGAATGGGCAACGGCACCAGCTTCAGCTTCAGCAACGGCATCCATTTCGAATTCATATCGAATTCAAGTGCCGAAATTGATGAAAAGATGGCCAAATGCTGATCAAAGTTCAGTGACCGCAACAGGAACAAAAGCCAACTCAATTGACCACAACAGAACCCAAGACCTCAAAATAAATATAAATAACATGTAAAAGAAAAAGAAGCAAACCGACGACGATTCTCTGCCGAACAGCACCCAGACTCGAACCCAATCTCGTCACGCTAATGACAATACAATCAAAGATCCGTGAACCCCAAGCACCCAGAGCCGACCAGTGGCCAGTGGCCAGTGCCGCATCAGCCAGCGACGCATGGCAACTGCTTGGACCACGGCCCAGCCGCTCGGTCATATACTCAAGTGTGGCATCAGCCCTGACGCGACGACATTGCTGCCGTTCCACAGTGTTTCACACGCTGCTCGTGACTTTTCAACTTGTCGTGCCACAGTTGAACCCATGCCTAGCGCAGCTCTGGTCGACTGTGCTGGGCTAACGCACTCCCTGTTACTAGAATCAAAAGCACAACTACGCACGACTTTCAGATACCCTACATTCAGCAGCAACACAGAATTTTATTTTATTTCTATTTTCAGGTGTTGTCATAAATGTGCTCGTCTTATATTTGAGAAAAATACGTACATTTGTTTCTTTTTTCAAATATTCAAAGCTATACTAAGTTTTGCTTGCGGAAAAGTGAATAAGAGTTAATGCACATTCTGATGTTGCTTTTATAATAAGTTGATGCGACGCGTCTAAAAATTAATATAAATATATTTATATATAAATTTTGAGCTCGAGCCGAAAGTAAACGAATGTCTTAGACAATCGGTTTTGACTCATTTTCCACAGCTCATTTTTCAGCTTTTAGGGTTCGGGCTGCACGTTCATCATGAATCAGGCAGCGAGTCAATCAATCGGTCAATCAGGGCAAACAGCTTTATATATGTTATATATAGACATGGGACCGCTTCTTACTCCAGTTTATGCCCACAGGTCATAAAAACGCTTGCGAAATGTGCAAGATTAATAGGCGTGCTATGGGCGTGGCCATAGGAGCAATTTGATGGATATGCAGACACCAACCACCATAATCAAAGGTCGCTGAGAAAGTATGCCATGCGAATCAGTCAACAGCTCGTAGATGCATGAATGGAAAAGAAGAAAACGAAAAGGTCTCAAATGGAGATTATTCTTCTTCAGCCCAAGCTCTCTGATTTGTGCAATCAGAGCTCGATGCTTTCTGCTCTTGAGAAATTTTAGTTGGGTCAACAGACTCTCAGCTCAAATAGTTTTCTCTTGCCTCGAGTATATGGATATTGCCTCGAATAACTTCTTGGGTATCAGGGTGGTTGCATCCCTCACGAAGCACCTGAACTCGTAGCTGCAGGCCGAGATGGTTGCGATTAGCGTGCAGAACTTGAAGAGCGTGATGCGACGCTGCTCCCAGTTGCGGTGCATGAAGCCGGTGTTGTAGCTAAACATGAATGAGGCCATCAGGATGATGAAGCAGAAGAGGCCGCAGACCCGATGCGCGAACAGTACAGCGATTAATATGTGTTTGCGCATCGGATACACAAGCAGACATATTCCCGTGAAGAAACTGCCGGGCATCAGCAGGCAGCCAACCAAGCCGAATATGCTGTGGCTGCTGCTAAAGTGGCGCCTAGAGCCGCGAGCTCGCTTATGCTTGAGAAAGATCTCGAGGCCAACGCCAAAGAAGCCGACCAGAAAGCCGATCATGCCAAAGATCGTGTGCAGCAGCAGGTTGCGCAGCATCAAAGCCTCGGCAACAGACAGCATCTGCGCCAGCGTGCAATAGAAGACGTGCTCCGCGGTTCGCTTCAACTTAAGGATCAGGCACTTCCTCGATATGACCACGGTTATTACAATGAACATAAAATTGGCAATGATCTCGCTTATGTGAAAATAGAAGTCTGTCGACACAGTGGGCCAGACGAAAACCTGCATCAATTCGCCCGTTGCATTGACCTCTACTTCATCCTCTTCCAGATCGAGCGCCTTCAAGCCTCGCAATGTCCAGACCCCAATATCCATCAGTGTACTCTCAATCTAATATACCGCTTTTAGATTTATATATATACATATATTTATATATATTGCTCATATATATATACATTTATATATATATATATACATATATATATAAGCCTATTCTTGTGTCTGAAAGTGTTTTTGAATTAGTGAATGTAAGCAACACGTACGTGATTAAGACTTGACGTTTTTTTCTCTGTGTTCATCAAAAAGCTTACAAAGGCAGCAAACATTGAGTAAATCTACGGCAAAATAACAAAGATTAGCAGAGGAGGAAAACATTTGAAAGTTGGCATCACCCCAAAGAGTTATATATGTATGTATCTGTTTATATGTATGCATCTACAGTCTGTATATCTAGTATGTCCATTAGCCGGATCAAAGCTCCATAAAGTTAACAAAAAAATAGGTTAGGTCCTAAATCGAGAGATGTCTAGACAACTGTCTGAAAGTAAAGTTAGTTGCCTGGATCACAGAGACTTCAAGAGCTTCACATTTCGCATATATATATATGTATATGCCTGTATAGATCTTATCAAGTTTATTTTAAATTATCGATAGTACTTTCCATTGCCCCGTAATCAATTCAAGTCAACGATAGCCTCTTTTTTCTATAGCTCATAGATAAGATAAGATAAGTTAGACTCATAAACAATACAGTAAAGTAAAGGAAAGTAATAAACACATACAGAATTTGTTTAAATTTTATTTTATTTATCCATAAACCTTAAAATAGGTTAAATACTCGTTTCTGCAATGTGTAATAAAAAATTAACCGCCAAATGAGACAAGAAACATGTAGAGTATGTGCATATTTATTATGCTGAAGAAATCATTTAGAAAATCTGAATTTCAGCTCTGGCTGAAAAGGGGGCCACATATCATTAAAGTCGCAGGTGACAGTAGCCAAATCCGCATAACAACAGGCCCAACAGAATTTGAAGAAAACTGCGAATGAAATTTCTTTAAAGAAATTAGCATAAATATTTGCCGCAGCTGGCGCCCCTTAGCCCCCCCTCCGTCCACTCGAGAAATGAGAAGGGCAGCCGGCAGCTAAAGTTCAAAGGTGTCAAATGTCAAAACTGTAAAACACATGCCGTGAATGGTAATCAGAATGGATTGAAATGGACAGCCAAAAGATGTCCAAACTAAAAGAGCTGGACAGAGCTGAGCCAAGAAGAGACGAGACGAGACGAGACGAGACGAGACGGGCCGGGCCAGAGAGGCCACCATTTGTGGCAATGCCTAATAAATTGATTCAAGGCGGGGAGAAATCGGAATTAGACTTGGATATGATATTAGATTTGGACTTGGGCTTGACGACTTTGCCAAGTTGAAAGTTCAATGGACGAGGCAAGCAAAACAACCAAATGGCCAACACAAATGGGCTCAAAGTTGTTAGCTGTTGTTGTTCGGTTCGGTTCTTTCTTTTATGCTTGTTGCTGTGTTTTGGCACATGGAATGGAAATTAGATGTGAAATCAAGCAACTAATTTGGCTTAGCGGCGGCAACAGGCCAAGAGTTGAACTTTAAGCAGATGCAAATTTCAAGAAATTTAATTTGAATTATGAATTTCTTGGCTGTATTTACAGTTAGGGCAGCCAAATCGCTGCGTTGGGCCTTTTATTATAGAATTTCTAATTTCGAATAGCGCATATATTTTGGCCAACGCCGATCGCCACTTGCTGCCTCTGCTGCTGCCTCTGCTGCTGCCTCTGCTGCTGCCACTTAACTGATCATTCACCCCGCCAACCAGATGGCATCATTAATTGAAAGGCTGTAACCCCTGGAGGCGCTCAGTTGTCAGCATCGGCATCGGCATCGGCATCGGCATCATCATCATCAGCATCGCCATCATCATCGTTGTCGTCTTGGGGGCAGGCTATCATCAGCCATTCAACTTGAGCTTCTTGCAACTGTCCGTGACGAATGATGTTGTCAACCGCCGCCTTCTTCCTCAAGTGCTCGCATGTTGGCCTAATAATGTCCCATTGATTGCTCCAACAATTTGCCGCACTTAGCATGATTATGCAAATTTTCAGCAGTGCCTCGGCCAAGCTCAAATACCCGGGGCCATGTCCAACTCTCGAGTGCCAAGCGGCAGCTTCTCGTTCCATTTTACATTATCATGCGCCAAGTGGGAGCCAGTGATTGAATGCTTCTCTGGTAGTTGCCCCCAGGTGCTAAAGCTGAAATATATTGTTGTTATTGTTCTTCTATTTGCCTGTGTATCTGTGGGTGTGTGTGTGTGTTTTTGTTTTTGTGTGTGTGTGTGTGTTAAGTGCCGACATCAACACCGCAACCGAGACCTTAGTCGAAGTCAAAGCCGCATCAGCCATTGCTCTAAGTGGAAAGTGATTATCCCGTGACAGAAAGCCCATAGAGCTACGCAATAAACATTTGCTAAATAAGGAACGTTTAAACAAAAAATAGATTGTAAGAGCTTTGAACTCGAAAAATAACTTAAGCATTTTTGCGACTATTTCATTTCAATTATCTTTCTGCGCATTGAAACTTTTCTAATTGTAAAACAAATATGATTCTAAAATGTTTCTTTCCATGAGCTTTAATATACTTATGCAGCACGTTTACAGACAATCCAAAAATATTTTAAAACCTATTTGTGCATAACCTGCATCTACTTCAACGCTTCAAGTTAAGAAAAAAGTGCTATCTAACATCCTATAACAAGATTTTTTAAACCCTTTTCTTATTTTATCTCTTATATCTTTAAAAAACTTCCAATAACAAGTTTTCCCTTTGCAATTATTCGTTATTTTTGCTTTCACTGACACTACTTCAAATTATGTACAGTCTTCGCTCGAATTGATCGATTGTTCAAAGCTGCCTGCTATGTCACTGGCAGAGTTGCCCCAGCTGGCTGCTCTGCAACTTGTTACACTCAAGCAATTCTACATAGCTACGCAACACCATGCGATCATGTTATATACCTAAAAAAGCTTTTACTTAAAAGCTGCTTAAGTGTCCTTAGGTTGCAAAGCTGCCTTCTATAAAACTTGCTTGCAAAGTACCTGCTAATGCTAGCAACTAGATGCAGCTGTCAGTTCTCAGTTCCATTGATATACATATTAGAGAAACGACAGGAACTTCTAGACTTGCCTGACCTTTAAATGTATTCAAATGTCTAACTGTTTATAGAAACTACCGTTAGAATCTTTTGAATAACTCGTTCCTTGAATTATGCATACGCTCGATGTCTAAGAAATATTTTGAATTCTTAATCTTTCTTTTCTTTGGCCATTTGGCTAATTGGTCAAAACCCCATTTAAATCGGTCAAAGCGCACGCGCCCCATTAATATTCAAGACTTCGGGCCGGGTCAACGCACGCCGATCAACAGCATTAATTATGAATGGCAATCAAGAATCACATTAATAAAAAGTAGAAAAAAAAGATATATATATTTAAAATATGCGGTTTTCTCTAGTAGTTTTTGTTCTGGAGTTCACGTTGGGTTCACACCGATTAGCATTTGCGGTCATTTGGGATTGTTTTGGCTAAGACTTCGACTTTGACTAAGACTTATCTTTTCATCTCTCTCTCTCTCTCTTTCTCTCTCTGTCTCTCGCGCGCACACACACACAACAACAATAAAAAAAATGTAAAAAAATTTATTTTTTTGCACTCGGGTTGATTGAAAATCATTTTTGGGTTATTTTTCAGATTTTTCTTCGTTTCTTGTATTCGTTTCTCAATTATCAGTTTGTGCTCTCGTTATATAACTAGACTTGGACAATGGGTGAATCCGCGGAGGCCTCAGCGGCGTCCATGGGCACCTCCGACTCCAGGGCGCGGCCCACCTTGCGGAGCGCAAAGCGTCGGTTCTGGTGCAGCAGATCGAAGTAGGGCTGGAAGTCGCCGTACGAGACGTAACGCGCATCGCCGTAGGCGGGCTGCACATGCCGGGAGAGACCGGGCTCGTTGTCTTCGCCGACGAGAATGTACTCCTGCTCCGGCGCAGCCTGAGCGGCATCCGTTGGCATATCAGGGGTAATGTTAGCTGCCCCAGCGGGCGCGGCTTCAGCTGTCGTCTTCTGCTGCTGTTGCTCGCTCTGTGACTGGGCTTGCGGCTTCTCGGCGGACTCCATGGCGGGCGCCTTCTCCACAATTGTGGCGGGACGTATGCGTGTGGGCAGCAGGCCGGCACCGGATCCAGCATTAACGGGCTTGGCAGCAATCAGCACGGGCTTAGGCTTGGGCTTGGCACTCGAGCTGGGGCTGGAGCTGGAGCCGGTGCGGGATGGCGGAATTTGCGGTGGCTGGAAGATGTCCATGAGCGAAGCATCGGCCAGCAGGGGCACGGCAGCAGCTGTCAGCGTTGGGCGCTTCTTCTTCTTGTTCTGCCCACTGGCTGTGGAGCCGCGTACGGGCACCGTGCTGATCGCGCTCTCGGGTATGTTAAGGATGAGCGGCTGGGCCTGAATGCCCTCACCCAGCGATACAACCGACTGGCGCTCGGGCGACGCAAGTCCCAGCTGGCTCCAGGGTATCGTTATGTACTGCGTGGGACGTCCCTTGCGGCGCAGCGGCACCGTCAGCGGTGGCTGTGGGTAGGGACTGGCCGGCACGCGTTGCTGGTGCTGCTTCTGCACCTTGGTTGGGGTGGAAACGTAACCATAGTTTGGGTAGTTGGGGCTCAGGTTGAGCAGCTCGGGCGCCACATAGACGGTCTGGCCATTGCGGTTAACCAGCAGCGTGGTCTGCTGTGGTCGGCGCCCTCCAGTCCTGGAGGGGCTCTGGCTCGACTGCGATTTGCGAATATTATTGCCCAGCTCGGCGGGAGTTTGGCCGAAGGTGAATCTGCGTATCTGATTAATCAAGCTCTGTTGGCCGTTTTGAATGAACCCAGTTTGGCCCTGAGATTTGCGCGAGGATTGAGTGAATTGGGCAGGCGCATAGTGCTCCTCATTTTCGGTATCGTCGTCATCCTCCAGCTCCACTTCCGTATCATCATCCTCTTCCTCATCCTCCTCATCGTCGGCCTGCTCAAGTACCGCCAGTGGCTGCTGCACGGGATGGCCACGTCTTACATGCTGCACCTGCTGGCGACGCTGCGACTGCGCCGGGGACTGAGACAGCGTCTGCGTCTGCTTACGTCGCACAACCTGTGTCTGGGCAGGTCGGCGGCGTTGCTTAGGCTTTTGTTTCTGCGTTTGCTGCTCCACAGATGGCTGTTCGGCGGACTGCTGATCCGGCTGCTCGTCATCATCTTCGTTATCATTGTCATCGACATGCTCCAGTGACTGGTCCTCATCGTTGTGGGCCAGGTCGTCCACATCCACATCCTCTTCCTCTTCGTCGTAGAACTCCTCGTCGAAGAAATTACCATTGAAGTAATCGACATCATCGTACTCTTCCGACTCCAGCGAGTCTAGATGATTGTCAAAGCGATTGGGACGCTGGACGCGATTACCATTGTTGTTGCCCTGGCGATTGCCCTGGCGATTACCCTGGCGATTGCCATTGCGGTTGGCATTGCTGTTGCCATTGACATTGACGTTGCCATTGCCGCGCCTTCTGTTGGGACGCTGCTGAAGGCGGACAACAATATCGGGACGCTGGGTGGTGGTGCTTGTGGTGCTGCTGCTGTCACGCACTGGCGTATCGACCAGACCGGGCAAGCCGGGCAATGAGGGCAGCTGTTGTCCGGCGGCGGCCAGACGATCATTGAACCAGCCAGACACGGAGCCCGCCAGCGTCGAGAAGGAAGAGCCCAGGCCCTGGCCTGGATTCATGCCGAACAGCCAGGTGCCAGGCGAGGTGGAAGTGGTCGAGCCGGCAGCAGGCGCTGCCTGCTTGCCCTGCGCCTGCAGCTCATCCAACGCGGCCTGGCGTGGCTTGAATGCAATCAAGGGATGGATGATGAAGTCTGCAACGGTGTGCGTCTGGGCAGCCTTCTCATCCGACTGCTGCAACTGCGGCTGTGGCTGCTCCGACGATTTGGCGGGCGAGCTAAGGACCGTTTCACTGGCATCAGCGGCCGTTGCCACTGGCGGCTTCTCGGTGGGCAGCTTGGGCACCACTGGCGCATCCTCTGCGGTCACAAACATAGAGCACAAGTGAGACACGCGTACACAGACACAGAAAAAAAATGTGGAACACATGAAAAAAAAGTAAAACACATGACATTAGTTGTCTTCTATGGAGCTGGTCGTTAATTGGGTGGTTTCTGTTGCCTACCAATCAGCGCCATGTCCGCAATGGGTGACTCCGTGGACTGCTCGATGGCCAGAGGCGGCGACGGTGGCAGCTCTTTGTCGGCGGGCGCGGCCTTTGCGGGCTTCACCTCAGCCTGGGCCACTGCTGCGGCCAGGACCAGAACTAGGCCCAGGCGCAGGCAAAGCGCCAGAAATTTGGTCATGTCTCGGGATTAACAGCTGGTAGCCCGGGTGGAAGCTTCTATTGCACAAACAGATTCTTACAGACTCACACACACCCAAACACGCACACACACACACTCGCACGCTCTCACGCACGCACACAAACAAGCACAGTAATCGTAAATCGTTATCGTTTTAGCTATCGGAATTGCCGCTGTTGTTGTTGTTGATTTATCTATTGATATTTTTTTTGTTTTTTTGTTTTTTTTTTTTTGCTTTTCTCGCCTCCGTTCGCTTTGCTTTGGTCCAGAGACAGACGTTTCTTTTGGCCAACTGTTTGAGCGTGCGCGCCGACCTGAGCTTTTTATGTGCCAGCTACAATTTGCCCAAGAGAGCCGCGGCCGGCGAGAGCGAGAGTCCAACACTGCGAGAGGGACAGAGTCCGCGAGCGAGCCAGAGACCGGCGACGTTTGTTCTGCTGCTGCTCATCTGCCGCCGCCGCTGGGCGGTAAATTAATTTGGCGTATCTTGACCGCAAGTCGCGGGTCGCAGATCGACGGTCGGCGGTCGGCGGTCGCGTTGACCCAGCGGGTGACCTCAGCGAAAACGGAGCAGCGAGCGGCATTTCATTGGTTTAGCATTTTTTTGGAACTAGTTCATCCACTTAATAGAGCTAATTCTACGAAACTTTTTAAGCATTTGAGCGAACCAGCTCAATTAAATTGGTTTAAGCAATTGGAATTTAATTTACAAGCATTTCTTTTTTTAATTTGTATACGATTGTTATTATAACTGTGATTATTATTACTATAATTATTAACATTAATTTAGAATTATAAGATATATATATAGATAGATATAAGATAGATATCCAAGAGGAGAGATTTTTGTTAATGAGCGGGAGCCACAATGTCACGCCCCGAGTTCCATATTCGGCAAAGAGGGATGGATTATGCGAAAAGTGTGAAACATGATTCGAATGAATGCGATTAAAGATTTCTAGAGTGGTAAACGAAAAGGTTCCTATAATTGCTTTCCGCAGTTTTTCCACACTTGCGGATGCAATATCCCAAAATCCAGACTTGGCGTGCACTTTCATCATATAAGATTAGGTTAGAGTATATATTTCAGCTTCGGCTTGGTCTGTGCGTGGATCACCAATCAGTCAGTCAGTCAGTCAGTCAGTCAGTCAATCCGTAAGTCCGACAGCCAGTTAGACAATACAAATAAATTCTAGTTGAGAAGCTGCAGTCCCTTTGTCTCTCTGTCTGTATATATAATAAGTACTAAGTAGTAGGAACATAAGGTAAAATTCAAATTTATTTTAAATCTTTGTATTGGAACCAATAAAAATCGTATTATAGCTACGTTGTTTAAAATAAATAAGTAACTTGCTGTACTCCAGTATTTTTTGACATGTTATCTTGGGGGACTTGGTGATTATAGAGTATTCGGTGGGCAGAATCTTCTTAAGTTGATCTACCTCTTAGAAAATGACATTAATAATATATTCTAGTCTTAGCATCAAAGCTTATGGGAACTTCATGGATCAACAAATGAATTCGAATTTGTTTAACCAGCGAACAAGTTCAGTTCCAGGTATTCTTCGCTCTTCAAGCTTTGAAAAAGCTCGCAGCTTAAACTAAGCGAAGCTTAATTAATTGAATAACAGTTCGACTCGTATTCGAAACAAGTTGAATAGTTCGCCGCGAACCAATTCTTTTGATGATTGGCCAAATGCTGACACTGATCTTTGTTCTAGTTGAAGAGAATTTTAAATTTTGTGCCCAAAACGAAATAAAGACAACAAAATTTCAACTTTCCAATAACTTTCTAACACTTCTGACCCCATAATGACCTCACTGCGACACATGCGGGGCGCAACTTTCTTCTAGGGTCGCAGGCACACACACTCTCACATTCAGTCTTACACACGAGCAGGCATACACACACACACACACCCACACACACCTGCCTAATGAGTATTTATGCGTTTTTTATGTATTTCCATTAGCATAAGGCTAGCACTTTTTCCGAATCCAGGTCCAGGTGCAGACCTGGCCAAGCCCTGGTCCAATCTGACCGGCCAGCCAACTAATTAACCCCGTGCGTCTTGCCGTGCCTTTGTTTAAATCTGTGGCCTGTTCGCAGTTCTTTTTTGCATAATTTAGTTATTAAAAATTGGTTTATGTTCCGCATAATGGGCCAAAAATACATATTTTCTCCAGACACATTGTAAGCCAGGTTAGCTTCAAGATAAACTCGAAGATTCCCAGCTCGCAGAACGTGAGTTATTGACGTGGCTATTTTTTTCTTATGCCGAAACGGGCCTAAAAAGCAAGAAGAAAAAAAATATATGAAATAGATTTGCACATAAACACAAATGAATCGTTAGTCAGTGGCAGCAGCTGGGACTCTGGGCTTCTGGGGCGTGGTCTGGGGGGGGGCCGTAGCTGGCAGTGAAAGCAGGAATAACAGAGACTGGCAGCCAGCTGGCTGGCCAGAGACTGAGAATGGGAACAGCACACAATACTGAGATCAGGCAAGATCAGTCGAAAATTAATGACTAGAACTATTTT
This sequence comes from Drosophila kanekoi, assembly GCA_037075305.1. NCBI lineage: Eukaryota > Metazoa > Arthropoda > Insecta > Diptera > Drosophilidae > Drosophila > Drosophila kanekoi. The sequence continues at coordinate 4,700,545 of JBAMCE010000451.1, read as the reverse complement.
TATCTGGCCAACAATATGGCCAAAACACCAGAAATCATCGGAGTCTGCAAAAAGAAAAAGAACAGAAAGCAACAATCGATCTTAGCCAAAATGGTTTCTCGATATCATAAAAGCTATCCCCCTTTGTTTTATTAAAAAAAAAAATTAATGATAGTCCATAAATAACTGCTTATAAGGTCTGCAGACGATATATCAAAGACATTCCTCGAATGCTTTGTCTGATCTGTGTATTCTTTGGAAATCGTTGCGAATCTTTACAAAATTAAATCTTAAAACTAAATATAAATAAATTTGACATGATATGCATCATTCAGATCAGAATATTTTTAGTTATTTATCACAAAGTTCTTTCTTCTCGAAACTTTGAATGCATGTGCTTTAAAGGCAAGTGTTGTTAAACGCGATATAGAAAGGGACTTAAAGATAATTTGTTTTGGCATTTGGGCTTTTATTTAATATAAGTAAGCAAATAGGAAACTCAGTTATTTATGACCAAGTTATCTTCATTTTTGGTTCTTAGTTTATGGTTTCACTTATTGTATTTTGTTTCTAAATCCTATCATAAATATAAACGAGGAAGAAAGGCTATCTTTGGCACGCCGAAGATCTAATACCCTTGCAACCTATTAATGAATAATGCCGAGCTTGGTGAATGTATCTTGATAAACAAAAAAGGCTTTTAATTACAAGCCTAGTTTTCGACCGATCGTTCCTATGGCAGATATATGGTATAATAGTCCGATGTAAATACGATTTTGCAAAAATGAAGGGAGCATAGTGAAATCTTGAAATGCCGAGTTTGATCAAGATATCTTGAAAAACAAAATGTTTTTTCATACAAAAACTTAATTTTCGACCGATCGTTCCTATGGCAGCTGTATGATATAGTGGTCCGATCCAGCAGGTTTTGGAATAGAAAAAGGGACTTCTGCAAAGTTTCATTAAGATAGCTCTAAAACTGAGAGACTAGTTCGCATAGAAACAGACAGCCGGACAGACGGAGATGGCTATATCGACTCGGCTGTTGATGCTGATCAAGAATATATATATACTTTATGGGGTCGGAGATGTCTCCTTCAATGCGTTACACATTTCACGACAAAATTATAATACCCTCTGCAAGGGTATAAAAACTAAAGCATATAGTTGAGCCTTTGTAAACAATGTGGACTTGATAAGATTGTAAAATAAATTTTATGATGTTGCGAGCTAGATAGTTGTTAGGTTATTATTAATTAAGCGAAATAAAGTAGCAAATAACTTTCAAATTGTGTTTTCACCATTGGGAATTGTTTCAGTTTAAAGCAATGTAAAGATCAAAGAAAGATCAAAGAGTCACCATCCACACTTCATTTGGAACTGCCTGCTCACAATGAATAACCTTTAAGCTTGTAGCAGGCTGTTCAAACTGTCTCCAGCTATTCTCGATCTACTACAAAATCTTGGGCAACGAAGTAGCGAACGGGTTCGCAAGATCGTATACACGAGGGCCTTCACCAGGTCCATGCTGGCATCCCATTTCCAGATATAAGAAAGCTCAGTAAGCTTCTGGTGTTGTAGCAGGGGACCCCGCCATGTTAACATGCTCATTGATCGCAGGCTAGCCTATAGAAATGGTCGTGAGTCAAATATCATCATCAGAGTGCAGGCTCCGCTTGGAGGCAGGCGAAACAGTTACGCCCATTCCTTGTGCGTGTACAGCCCTTACTTCGGATAGGGGGAAGCAAGTGGGCTTTTCTCTTCAGCTCAGATCAGGGCTTTCCCCTTATCATGAAAAAGGTCGAGCCCCAGCTCCATCTCAGCATGTCAGTTGCAGAGCCGCACTCCTCTCCTTTCTAGGACTTCCTTTGACCAATCATTTTGGTTCAACAGTGGAATGAAAAACTCAAGAGTTCGGCATCAGATCACGATATATAGCCCATAGAAGGTTTCTATAATCCACTTGATGGGTTGCTAAAAATGACCAGCATTCCGGTGTGATAATCCATAAATAATAAAATGGCCTGTAAATAATAATAAGAAATGCGTATGCAAAGGGGAACTCCCGCAACGCATGTGGGCTAGAAACTCGTATTGAAAAACAAATATGTCAAAACTTAGCCATATATTATATTGGCCAAATAAGAAAGCAAATATATGGCTGGTCGAACCCTGACATGTTACATATTGGGGTCGGGCGAACATTGACAAATGCGTGATTAGAGTTCTGACTTGACTATTAGAAAATCTCACTTTTGACCCAAAAAAAAATTACAAATTAAAAAAGATAAAACTGCTGCGAGCTGGATAGTTGGTAACTTTCCGATGGCGACGACCCAAAATGCAAATTTTCGCCTCAGATATTTGCGGCCACATATTGGCAATGCGGTTCACTTCGGCTTTGGAGTTCAGCTCTAGAGCTGTCTGAGATTTGGTGTGTGCTCAGGGATCGGGAAGGGGTTGGCCAATGCAGCTGGTGGTCAACGACTCGCCCGGCCCGAGGCACACAGCCAGCTGTTGGCTGCATGCGCAGTCCACAGTCCACAGTTGGAGAATCAGTCCAGAAAGCAGCCAGAAAGCCATCGCCGACGCGATTGCATAAATTAGCGAGGGACATTTGCATAGTTTATTAAAATTTGGCATTTGCCATTTGGCTGGCATACGGCTGGCTAGCTGGCTGGCTGGCTGGCTGGCTCATTCTTCTTTTGCCCATTTTCATTTATTTGCTGGCACTAATTTTTCGCCTAATTTCTTTTGTGCTGTCTGTGATTTTATGATTACCGAGTGAAAGAATCGAGCGCAAGAACCGTGGCCCCAAGCGGCTACCCTGTATAAAATGTCTTTGCTAGGGCAACAGTCAAACCATTGTATAGACGCTCTCACCCAGCGACGCACACACAGACCAGCGATCAGATCAGAGTTTGGAATCGACTGCAGCATTCGATATGGCAATCAAACTGTTTACCCTTTTGGCCATTGGCCTGGCCCTGGCCGCCGTCAGCGATGGTGAGTAGCATCCGCCAATATTGCAATTGGGCCCATATTAAACAGTCTCTCTCTATGTGTGCGTGTGTGTGGCTTAGCTCGACATGTGGCTGGACACCGCTTCCAGCAGCAGCAGCGCGGTCTGATTGCCAAGCCCCATGCCGCACAAAGTCGCGTCTTTCCTGGCGCAGTGGCCATCAAGAAGCTGGTGCTGCTCAAGTTCAAGAAGATCGTTCCCATTTCGCTGATCCTGCTGAAGTCAAGCAACGATAACGAAGCCGAGCTGGTGCCCGTTTATCCCACCGATCAGATACCCGAGAATGTCCAATTCATTCCTACGCCCAACGGCATTTCCGGCCACAAGGATGTCCAGGCCATTGCCATACCCAGCGAGCTGCACGATCAGCTCCAGATCAACGGTCTCTCCAATGTAGAGAACATTGAGGCGCTGCTCCAGGGCAGCTCCATAATTGCCGACGATGCTCAGATCGAGGATGGCGCCAATGCCCCAGTGGGCAACACCATTGCCGTGGCCCAGCCCGAGGATGCGCCACTGCAGCAGAACGACAACGACGATACCCAGCTGCTCGAGGGCGCCACTGTTCCCGCTCCGGAGGCCGCTGCACCCGCCTCTACCGGCCCTAGCACACGCCGCCTCTCCAGCAACGAGCTGCTCCGCTCCGGCGTGCGCAACTCGGCGCAGCAGCAGAAGACCAGCGTCGAGGAGATTCCCCTCCTGCTCTACTCGGCCACAGATAACGGTGCACCCGGCCAGGAAGTGTTCAGCGAGCGCCGCTTCGTTGCCGCCACCCCAGCGCGTCGTCGCCATCAGCAATTCTACAACTAAGGCGCCCATCTAAGGCTACCATCCATGGCTTGTGCCAACTATTTATTCCCACAGCTCCTTCGACTCTGGCTTTCCTCTACAATCTGTGTCCCGCCTCCTCAACCCGGCTGTCACTGCACGGCATGCGGCTATTTTTTTTTTTTTATGCTATTTGCTTAGACTGAACTGAATATAAATTAACATTATGAGAAATGACAAAGGCGCGCGATGTGTTGGGCTCTTTGCTTCCGGCTAGCTGGGACTCCTATGTGGGGCCGGCCTTGTTTTTCCAGCGCTTATCAGAATCTGACGACGACGGCGGCGCAGTGCCTGCAGTTATCAGCTTTGTTGTGCCGCTGACGTGACGTGTCCTGTGCCTGTGCCCATGTCCCATGTCCCATGTCCCATGTTCCGTGTCTCGTGTCCCAGCCTGTCGTTTGTGGCTGCCATCCAGACAGCCAGCGACTCTGTCAGAGACCTGTGCCTGGGCACAGGCTGTTATAAATTTCAGTGTCCTTACGTGCATAAAGCCGACAAAAAACAACACACACACAAACAAACACACAGACAAACCGAAGCCAAAGTCAACGGCACAAAAAGGCACAACAAAGGAGCGAGCACATATCGCAAAAATGGACAACAACAAAAGGCTACAAGATAGCAAAGCTCCGGCACAGGCACAACGAACTCTGCATGCGCTTACAAATGTATCGATAACAACTTTATCGACATATATACCTATATACTTATTCAGTTACAAATCTTTCCTGAAAACTCATAAGCTCAGGCCTTAAGATATCAAAAACTTTTGGAGTTTTCGTAATTCTATGAAGTTTTCGTAATTCAGAAAACTTGTGTTTCTTGTTTGGCTTTTATTATTTGACAGATCGGATCCGGATTCAAATCCCAGTTTAGTGTATGGTTATGGTATTGTCTTGGACGAAGGGCGTAAGAAGCAGAAGAAGTCAAGCTAGTTTCATATTTTATAACTTATCGAATCGAATATATATATTTAATTTAGACTTAAATTTAATAAAATATATGGAAAACAAACCCTTAATAGAGACAAGGAGAAATGAAAAATTTGAGCCAAATCTGAAAAAACTTCTGCTGCCACATAAACAATATCCAAAAATGTCTGAAAAGATACTATTGGAGCCTTGACATTTTAATTTCAGAAGCATTCACCTTAAAAATATATAATACAAAAAAAAATATATATATATATTTAACTACATAATAAAAAGAAACAGAGACAGAAACAGAGAGCATAGACAAATACCAGAAGCCAAGCTATAAACTTCTTAATGCTTAGATAACCCTTAGGGCATGCTCAAGCCTCGATTTTTCTTCGAATGATATCTATATACAAAGAAACAAAAGAGCAGAGGCACCAGCTTAAACAGAAGCTGGTTAGGCTCGAGTTTGGCTAAGGGCAGAGCACAACCTTAATTCGTTGCAGGCGCCTGCCCGTTGACGGTTCTCGGTACCAGTTCCAGTTCCAGTTCCAACAGCAGGAACATGCCCATATGTCTGGCATGCAAGCTTTGCCCGCAACTCTGTTACGTGTTTTGTTTTATTTTTGTTTTTGCCGCTTTTCTGACAGGCCGAGAACCAAAAACTGACATAAAGCACTTTTCGAGATTATCAGAGAACCAGAAGCAGCCACAAAGGGGAGGCTGGAGGCAACCATAGAAAGGGGATAGAGAGAGACAATAAGATGCTGAACTATAATCTACAGGGTGCCGGCTCATAACACTAGGCTCTTAATAGCTAGATTTCCGACCTATGCTCAACGACCGTAGTACGGAGGTGGAACATAGATAGTCACTCGCTTGTTTCCATTGCTGTTGTTGTTGTTGTTGTAGTTGAAGCGACCACATGGAGGCGGGCCATAGTAGGTGTACGTACACACTGTGCAGCAATTGATGGGCGTAGCTATAACCATGACAGGCGTATTCCTGCCGGGCAGCACCGGCCCTGGCAGAGGATAGGGCATGGGATAGCGAGGTGGCCCTGGCATTGGCGGCAGTGGGCGTGGTGGCAGCGGCGGCGGAGGTGGTGGCGGTGGTGGTGGCAGCTGTTGTGGCGGTCCTGGCACCAGGCAGCACGTCTGTGGCGGTGGCGGCGGCGGTCCTAAGACATAGGTCTCACAGCAGCGATTCTGCTGATAGGCCTCCAAGGTGCAAGGCGTTACGCAGGAGCCAAACAAGCTGCTGATCCAGTCGGAGATGATGCTGAACGTGCGGCCTTGTCGCTGGCTAACATCGTAGTCCCCGAACGCATCAATCGAAGTGTTCACCACCGGCTGCAAGTCCTCCAGGCGCGACGATCGATTTATAAACAGATATTCGATGTTGTCCTCAACCGAGCTGCTGTTTCGGGGTCTCGGACGCCAGCGCTGCAGCTGCACCTGCTGCTGGGTGCGGTAGCGCACTGCACAGGCCATAGAAAAATGAGAGCGAGAGAACGGGAAAGAGAGGGAAACATTGGATTAAGTGCGGCTGCCTCAAAGTATGCAATGATTGTGCATCGATCGTGCTCACAGCCGGAACTATGCAAATCCGAATGATATTATTTAGCTGGTATAAAATAGGTTAAGATATAAGTTGGTGTAAAAACAAGTTTTAAGAGTTAACAAATTGCACGAAAATACAATTAACCATATTCCCAATTAATACATTGCTTGATAAATCATTGACAAAGTTATAGATTGAAGAAGACAAAACTAATTGATAATAATCAGTTAATCGATAACAGAATTAATATGTTAAATATTAAAATGGTCGATTGATCGACAACAAAACAATCGATTAAGCAATAACAGAAATGTATATCGAATATGAAAAAAGAATCGATAGCTATAACTATAAAAGTACAGATCAAATCTGTAAAGTGTAGATATTTACTTATTAATCGATAAATCAAATGTGAAAGGTAATCGATAATTGTCGATCAATCGATAACATGCAAACACAGAGGAAATACGTGAAAAAGCTGTTATAACAAAATGTTCACATTTACCTCCCCCCTTTACTGAAAGACCCCTTACCTATAAGTGCATTTTGGTGCAGCAACATTTAAAATTAACAAATACATTTTATTCAAGTGCTTAAAGTGATTCGTTGTACAAAAAAAAAAAACAAAATATTAGAGTGAGCATATAGAAAAAAGGTGGTGGTTGTGGTGGTGTAGTTGGTGGTGCAGGTGGTGCTGGTTAAATTGACTGAGCATAACTAACGGCCAAAGCCAAAGCCGCCGTTGAAGCCGCCGAACACGTTGCTGTTGGCATTGGCATTGCCGGCGCCGCCGCGATTGCGCTTGCCGCCGCCACCGTTGGCATTGGCGCCCGCTCCGGCACCGTTGCCGTTGCCGCCGGCGTTGGCATTGGCGTTCGCATTGGCCGACTGGCCGTTCTGGCTGCTGGCGCTGGCGCTGCTGGAGGCTGAGTTTGTTACGGAGCCGTCGGCGCCCACCTGCGAGCTGATGTTCGCCGCGGTGTTGGCAGCGGCGTTGCCCTGGTCATCGCCGCCCTGGTAGATGGACTGGCTGTTGGCGCCGGATGTGATCGTCTCCTGGTTGCCATCGCGGACGATCTGCGTGTCCGTGTTGGCCGTATTGCTAGAGCTGCCGAACTGATTGTTGTTGGTGGCCGTGGAGCCGCTGTTGGAGCCGATGGTCTCCTGGTTGCCCACCTGGGTGTGCTTGGTATTCGCATTCGAGCTGGAGGCCTGCTGCTCGCCGGCCTGGAAATTGAGAGCCTGGCTTTGTGCACCGTTCGTCGATCCTCCGGGACCCGACTGCTGGTTCGTGTTGGCGGAGCTCACCTGGCCGCTGCTGCCGTCCTCGGCGAGATTAGAGCCGATGCTGCTGCTGCCCGCATTCTGTGAGCCGTCCGCATTCTGGTTGGCAAAGTTATTGCTGCCCGCCTGCTGATTAAAGCCGGGCCCACCCTGGGCGCCTGCATTGCCAGAGGAGTGAACCTGGCCGCGTCTCTTACCTCCCTGATTATAGTAGTCCGGCTGCCCAAAACCGCCTTGTTCATAGCCACCCTGACCACCGAAGCCGCCAAATCCGCCAAAGCCACCAAAGCCGCCAGGACGCCCGAACTGGCGTCGCGGACGCTCCGTGGCCTCACCATTGCCGAAGCCTCCAAAGCCGCCATAGCCAAAGTTATTGTAGCCGGGCTGAGGGTAACCAAAAGGCACGTACTGGGCGTGACGTTTGGGACGAGCCACGCGACGATTGCCTCCAGCGAAAGCCAGCGGCTGCTGCTGCTGCGGGCGATAGGCGACTTGTGGCGTGCGGCGACGTCGGAAGCCGCCGCCGAAGTTGCCGTAGTTAACACCGCGCGTAGCCGCAGAGTCGCCAAACCCGCCCGCATTGGCCGTCGTCTGGCCGAAACGTGTGCGTCCAAAGGCATTCGAGTTACTGAAGGTCTCCTTGACATTGACGCCACCGATTTGCTGATTGTTGGTGCGGCTGTTGCTGTTGGAGCCAACGCGAGCACCGCGGCCCTGAGCATTAACCTGCGCCTGACCGAGCGTATTGCTGTTCTGCACATTGTTGTCCAGATCGAGGCTGAGCAGGCCCAGGCCGAGACGCACATCGCCATCGGCGCCGCGCTGCAGTCCGAAACCCTGACGCAGGTTGTCCGGTGACAGGGAGGCGCCCAGGCCCAGGTTGCCAATGCGGAACTGATCGGACAGGCCGCCGCTCACCGCGCCATTCGCATTGGTGCGTGTGCGCGTCAGCGTATTCCCAATCTGCAGTCCTCCCAAATCCACGTCACGTGTGCGCGCCTCGCTGTCCGACACGATGCGCTGGCCGTTCTGCCGGGTTACCGCACGCGAGTTGGATAGACCCTGCGTGTACTCTACATTGTTGCCAAAGTCAACCTGGCGCTCATAGGCATTCGTGTTGGCCCGGGACGCGGAGCCCTGACGTGGACCGCGGCCACCTCCAAAGAAGCCGGGCTGTCCGCCGTAAACTGGCTGTCCGCCGTAAACTGGCTGTCCGAACGGAGCGAACTGTGCCTCAGCTAAAGTGAGAAAGAGAGACGGGGGGAAAGTGTGAGGTGCGAGTTCGGCTTGAGATGCGACCATAAGTTAAATGCAAAAGTTTTCGCCCATCTGGCGAAACTTTGTTATTTGTTGTGCGATATTTAAGGTAAACATATCGCAAGCTCCATGCATTTGTAATCCCCCCACCCATCCACACACACATACACACACACACCCCTCGGTTACAGTAACAACAACAAGAAGAACAACTGAACTGGCTAAAAGAACTCCTCAAACTTGTTCCTCACGCGTCGCTCGGCACGTTGCCTTATTTGTTTTTGGGGTTTTTTTTTGTTTTTTTTTGGTTTTATTTTGGACTGATTCTAATTTGAATATCATTTAATGTGCGCGCTATTTTTTTTCATTATTATTATTTTGAAATTCTGCTCGCTGTTTGTTTTTCGAGCCGTGAACAACTTTAGGCAAAGTTTTGTGCTCTGCGCTTTGCTTTTAGAAACTCTAGAGATCCAGAAGCATGCAAATTTTATGTATTTCCAAGAATCTTAGTTTAGTTTAGTTGCACATAGATTTGAAATGAAGTATTGCAATTATGTTATCTACCAGCAAGCATTACAAGCTGAAAATCTCTCGCAAATATTTAGATGTAAGTGTGCATAAAGAATACACACCTGGAGGACTATATATGTTTGATAATTGCAGAAATCAATTCTATAATTCATAGAAAATTAAATCAAAACTAATATTGAGCATAAGCACATTTGCATCCACATTACACTTCGATCTTGTAAATGGTCAAAGGTTAGCTCTAGTTTTAACTAAAAAAAAACAAGAGAAAAGAAAGAAAAAAAGATCTAAAAGTTTAACAGATCAAAACTATTTTACTTCACACGTGAAAATGCTAGAGCATTCAATAAGATTTGTGCTCTTGTTTTGGAGCCATAACCAAAATGCTTAAACCTTTGTTAAGCAAATTGTCTTTATAGGCCTTATAGGGCTTTACTACTGTAGAAAGCATTTACGCAAAATGTTCATTAGCTAACACAAAGTAATTATCACAGCAAAAAATAGGTAATTGCCTAAAGAATCACACAGTATAAACTTATGTAAAAATGCACTTGAAAACACACATAAAAAAAAACACAAAAATTAGCTGCTGTTGTAATTCGCAAGCAGTTCTTGCGGCATTGTACGTATCACGAGAGAGTCGAGCATTGTTGAATACTTGGCATATATGGCATATATATGTGACAAACGTGTATGGCATATGTATATGCATACACATAATTATACTCAAAACTTTAGTTGTTGTTCTCACATAATTCACACTGTAAGCGTAAGTAAATGTTGTGCGCGTTGTAATCACACTTGACTTTGAGCGACTATTTAACGCCAGAGCTTTTCAGTCTGCCACAGTGTGTGGCTGCTTTGCTCATTATCCTTTTGGAGACTGCGCTTTTGGTCCTTGCTGTTGTTTTTGTTATTCTCCTTGTTGTTGTTTTCGTTGCTGTCCTTTTTCGTCAGTCAGTATGCTGCGCACGTTGGCGCAAAATCCAGCGATAATTTTGCAATTATTGCTGTAATATCAAAGCCTAAAAGTACGCAGACGTGTGTGCGTATGTGTGTGTGTTGGTGTGTGTGTTTTGGTGTCATTATCCTGTCTACCCGCCGTTCGTGCTGCCATTGTTGCTATTGTTATTGCTGCTGTTCCTGTTGTTCCTCTTGTTGCTGCTATTGTTGTTAGCGCTGCGCCGAGGCACAAAAATATTTACCTTGCGGTTGACAAACTGCCAGCCAACACACAATTAATCCAGCAAATGCGTGGCGCATCCTCATCCTGACGGCCTATCTGTAGCTGTGTATCTGTGTGTATCTGTATCTGTATCTGTATCTGTATCTGATATCCGTTGCCAGTATCTGTGGATCTCTGCTGCGGTTCTTGCGCTAGCTAATTTACCGTTGCGAAAACAGCGCACGCAATGAGCGCGTTTTTGCCCGCTGGCGACTTTTATCGTGCGCTGTTATTGTCGTGTTTTCGACGTATCTTCTTTTTTTCTCGCTGTTTGTTGTTGCCTCTTTTTTTTTTTTGGATATTTATTTTTTATATTTTTTGTTCGCTTGTATTTGCTTCTGGGTCCCCCACACACGCGCGTGTGCTTTGCGTTAAGCGCTCACTGGCGTTCTAAGCCCCTCGCTGGTGTTGTAATCAAGCTTTAAACCAAACAATAATTAACGCGCTTTATTGATTAGCTGCCGACTGAGGCTGCCGACTGAGGCTGAGGCTGCCGACTGAGGCTGCGGCTGCGGCTGCGGCGTCTGCGTTGGCGTTGGCGTCGCCGTCCAAGTGAAGCTTGCCACGATTATTGTTGTACATTTTTTTTGGAAAGAAATTGAATTTCGTACAGGTTTTTGCTTTTTTTGGCTAGACTGGCCCGGCCTGGTGGCTGCTGATTCTACCTGTATTCCTCTCCAGCTATTCTCGTTTAACTTGTTTTCTATTGCCGCAGCAGCGACGTCGACAACAAAAAAGACAAGCCAAAGCCGAGCTTCGTTTGCCTCTAGATGAGTTCATAAAACATTAAAAAGACAGTCGCATTATCAAAATTTTTTGATGACCATATTACTGCCTCCAGATGTCCAACAGCTTACGACGTGCAGGTGTCTGTGTGTGTGTGTGTGTGTGTGTGTGTGTGCGTGCGCGTGTGCCTGTGTGTGTGCCTGTGTGTGTGCCTGTGTGTGTATGTGTGTTTGTTTTTCTTTGTTAGAGCCACCTTGAAACGGGGAATTTTTTTTCGCCCGACTGAAGCTTATCTTATCTGCCCGACTTTCTTTGAGGCATCGAATTTCTATTAACTGAATTCAAGAACATAAAATGACCCACATATAATGAAGAAGTACAAGCAAATCTTAGGACAAATTGATTTACAGCTTAACATTTCTATAGGCAATTAATTTATTCAATTCATATTACTTTTCATATATAACATTTAGATCTGAAGAATCTCTTTCTTCACTACTCTATAAATCAAATTCATTTTGTTAGCTTTTGGTATTGCCTTCACATATATTCCCTTTCACATTTCCACATATTTCCGAGAGATAATTAATGTAGTGTGTAATGGCATTCCCAGACTTGAGTATATTAACACTCGAAGTGTGTGTCTTGAGTATTACAAGTTCGTCTCGACTAAAATTAACCAGTTAACACTTATACCTAAACATTTATACCTAAATGTCTATACCTAGGGATTTCGGCTTTGTATAAATTTATTTGAATCCAAATCAACTCCAATTAGTTGTTTTTTGTACCCTGAAAAGGGGTATTATGTTTTTGTGCAAAATATAAGTGAATGTAACAGGCAGAAGGAAGCATCTCCGACATCTCCGATAAAGTATATATATTCTTGATCAGCATCAATAGCCGAGTCGATCTAGCCAAGTCCGTCTGTCCGTCTGTCTGTCCGTCCGTCCGTATCTATGAACGAAAGAATCTCAGAACCTATAATGGCTAGAGACTTGAAATAGCTTTAGGCGTTAGCTGTAGGTCCTCCTAGCGCCTACGCAGATCGAGTTTCTTTCCGATAATCGATCACCTACTCCGTTTCCAAGCAATCGATAATAATCGATATCGACATCATGTTTTTTGAGCAACTTTGGTAAATAATGAGAGCTAGGTTAGCAAACTTGACATGTTGCTTTTAGAATAGTATATACTTGTATATGCATTTGGTGTTGGAAGAAGTGAGTTCAGGGTATCCCCTAGTCGGCAGCTACCGGCTAGAATCTCTTGTTTTTTTTAATGTTTCACTAACCTTTTACGTCAACATAAAACCTGCCATCACAACTAGATACTTGTCGGTTGGAAGTTGGCATTTGTTTAGGTCTTTTCAGGGCCAAGTGGGCTTTTGAGTTCCCCATTGGCGTCAACGTACGCGCTGTAGGTCAACTGAAGCGTTAGTTGGGCTGAGTTTGAGTTTAAGCACATGATATTGATTCATTATTCGCATATTCACAATTCGAATTAGTCATTAAATTGTCAAAAAAAAAACTTGCCGCCGCTGAGGCTTCAATTTCAAATTCTGTTGACAAAACTTTTTAGCATTCTGGCAACTTGTCCCAGAACAATGTCCAGCACTGTACAAGCGACTGAGAGCAGCATCTCTGTCAACTTCGAAAGCACGAAAGCAGGAGACAATATTCAGAAGAAATAGGAAAAAATCAAGAGTCTGACAAAAATACCTTAGATCAGTATGCTAATTAGCCCATTATCATGGAACACCGCAGCAAGTTCGTCAGTAAGCGGGTAAATTGTTGCATTCAAAATCAACTTATCAATTTTATTGCATAAGAATTTGATTATTGCGGGCAATATTGATCAAATTTTCGAAAGCAAAGCAAAAGGAACTGAAAAAGTACACTGTAAGAAAAGTCAGTGAATGGGAACAGCAACAAATGCAACAACAACAATAGCAAATTGGGTCAAACACAAGCAAAACTTTCGCCGGCCATGGAGAGCGAGAACTGTGAGAGAGACAGATAGCAAGAGAGAGAGAGAGAGAGGGAGAGAGAGAGAGCGGGACAGCATGCTTTTTTTGAGCAATGGCTTAGCTCGGTTCGATATGTGTATAAAAAATTGTTTTTATTGTTATTTCATTTCTAGCGTTTATCGGTCTGGTGGCATCTTTACGCTGACGAGCGCTTCGAGAACGCTGCCAGCACGACCCCAAGCCCCAGAGGCACCGCCACCACCCCCCCGCTTCCCACCCACAGCAATTTTTATGCTAAGCCTTGCCACGCCTGAAATGCGCCCATTGATTCGCTGCCGCTGCTACCGCTGCTGCTGCTACCACTGCTGCTGCTGCTGCTTCTGCTGCTGCCTTGAACGCGTGAAATGGAGTAGAAAAATTGTTTTTCTATCAAAGGCGAAAAATCGCAGCAGCGTGCAACGCCACCACCCACCCACCTCTCCCCTTGCAACTTCTATCAACCATTAGCTGGCAGCAACAATTTTGTTGTTTATGTTGCCATCGCGTTTGGTTCTCTATCAATTTAATGCCCGCAACGTCGCTGGACACGCGGCTTTAACTTTTTTCCAACTTTGTTTTCTATTTTTTTTTTTTATACTGGAACTGAGCACAGTCGGGCATAGGGGGGAGGGAGGGGATGTGGATGGATTTATTTTGGCGGCCACTTGAACGCTGCTTCGGTTTTTGGTTTCTGGTTCTGTTTCGGTTTCAGTTTCGGGTTTTTGTTGTCCGCTGTTGTCTGGCGGCATTAGCGGGGCTCAGACTTTGATTTGCGCTGCTAATTGAAGTTTTATTCGCTTTGGCGACGCTCGGAGGCGGCTGGCAGCGGCGGCGGCAGCGGCGGCGAGGCAGAGCTACATGGAGCAGGTGATTCCCGCAGCGACTGGTTCTATGTGTTCTATGCGATGTGTATGCCAAAAGCTAATCGTTCTGGTTCTTGAGGGCATAGAAAACTCGATTTAATCGAGCTCGACTCAACGAGTATTCGACTCCTGGCTCAAGCTTTGCTTTGGGTTAATCGTGTAGCATCAAATCTCAAATATATGTTTAACTATTATTATTATCATACTTTATTATTAGTTATATTATAAATGAATTCCTAAGCTAGTGTAATCATTTGTTTCTATCAGGAAATAAAATGAAATAAATACAATTATTTAGAACCAACTCGCTTCGGCCATCATATTATATCTAGCTTAACTTGTTTCGGGTTGGGTTTGTGTTCAATTATTTGAACTGGTTCGACCCACGGCCGAAAAACGTTCTGTTCAAAGACTTTTTAGTTTCCATCCCAAACATAAATCTATTGTTTCCCAACAGCTTCTATCTTTCGTATATTTTTCGCATCGCTTTTTTATGTGCCTTTTATTGGTTTTGAAAAACAAAGTGGCCATGACAATGGCATATATAGATATGTTTGTAGACCCCCTCGCCATGCTTTGAAGGCAGCTGCTCGAATCGCGATTGCTCCTTTTGGCTTGGGCGCCAGTCAATCGTATCTGCATCTGAACTACGTGCGTGTGCTTGTGTATCTGCGAGATACTTTTGTTTTGTTTCGCTTGTCTGTTTGTTTGTTTGTTTTTTGTTTGTTTGTTTGTGATGAGCATTTGATAATAACTTGTTCTGACAAATTTTTTAAGTTGTAAATTTACAATTGTTGTTTTTGTTGTTTTTTGGGCGCCACAC
Organism: Drosophila kanekoi; assembly: GCA_037075305.1. Taxonomy (NCBI): domain Eukaryota; kingdom Metazoa; phylum Arthropoda; class Insecta; order Diptera; family Drosophilidae; genus Drosophila; species Drosophila kanekoi. The sequence goes on along the minus strand of JBAMCE010000451.1, from coordinate 4,685,522 downwards.
ATATGTTTGTGTACACAGATACAGCTACAAGTGCAATTGCTGTTGCAGCTAAGTGTGTATATGTGTGTGTGCGTCTCTGCCATTACATTGTGCATTCAGTCAGCCATATGTTTGCCTATCTACAAATACTTATGCTACCCCTCTCAGTCTCAGTCTCAGTCTCAGCCACCCGTCTGTGTCCCCTTTGTCTTTGTCTGCCCCGGCTCGGGTTCCTTTGGCCCGGGCTGCTCGGTTAGTGTCTCCTTGTGTTTGTTTTGAGTTTGCTGCTGCCGCGTCTGCATTGCGTCTTTTGTTATTATTACATTTTCATAAATGCAAAAGCACACACGCACACACACACGCACACACACAGACACGAAGACACACTGACACTCTAAGAACTCGTTGATAAATTTTGTAAAGTTTTGTCTGTCTCGTTGTCGGCATGCGGCTCGTTAGGTGCCTGTCTCTCCGGCTGACTTGGAGTTACCCCCCGCTGCTCGCATACCGCTTACCGAACACACACGCACACACACACACCCATATATACATATTTGCCATTTTGTGGCTTCGCTAGCTACTTCCTTCCCCCTCGTCTGTCTGACTGCATGCATTCCGGCTTGCCTGCACTACCCTGTAATTGCAACCTACCACTCGGTGCTGCCTCCCCCACTGTTCCCCGCTGCTTGCTCCCATCTCTGGCGCTTCGTTTTAATACGCATGAAGAATTGCTGCAACTGCATGTTGAAATGAGATATTTCAATTTTGTATTGTAATTTTAGTAACTTAAATGTAATTTTTGTAGACATGAGGCGCTTGTCAGGCAGCCAGCCATTGTGTGTGCACGTTTCAGCCCACGCAAGCCCCTTACCCCTGGCTGAGTTCTTTGTTAAGGCTTGAGGAGCCTGGCCCGCCCCAGCGGCATCTTGACTCTTATGCAATTGTCTGCAACGGCTGCTTCAACGGGCACCGGTTCAATACTTTGCAACAAAAGGCAACTCCGCCTCCAGCTGACACCCCAGTTACTCAGTCAGCTGCCGCCTAGCCCCGCCACGAGGCTCGCCCTCTGCCAGCGTGCAGTCAACGTTATTTGTTGCTTCGCTTTAGAAAATTATGCACACAGCCCCAAAAAGCTGTGGAGCCTGCCTTCGTGTCGTGTTTGTGCACGTAATAAAGTAGCAACCACTCCTCCGCCCCCCGCCCCCTCGCCCATTTCGGCCCTGGGGGCAAGTGTAAATGCATAGGCGGCACTTTTTAAGCGCTTCGTCTGCCTCGACTCAAGTTTTTGGCAGCGCTTAAGAACTTAACACACAATGCAATGCAATACAAATACACGGGGAGCGGGTGGCTGTGGCAAGCGGCAAGCGGCAACTTCCGGGGCCGCCCGCTTTTCTCTTTCCCCCTTCTATCTTACCCGCCACGGCCACGCCCCATCGCACGGAAAACTTTTGCCACAAGGCCGCCCCCGAAATCTGTTGCAATGACAAAAGCTGCCTCGTCCTGTGTTGCCGCCGAAATGAGCCAAATTATGACAAATTGTTGGCAAAAGTATTTAAAATGAGTTTATTTCTGGCTAAAAAAGACGAGTCAGTACCGTACCCGTACCATACTCTGCCCCCGCCAGCCACACCCACTCGCTTTGCGGTGAATATTCGACAACTTTGTCTTCCGTTGGCCACCAGGTGGCGCTGCCAGTTAACTCAATGCAGCCAGGTAGACACACAACACAACACAACCCACAAGACACATGACAATTAAAAGGTCGTTAAGCACGCGGTCGTTTGAATACATAAGTGAATGAGTGAATCACTGAATGAGTGCTGCAAGTGAGTGTGAATGAACGTGAATCGTTGCCGCAAGGCCAACACTTTGTATTCACTGTGGGTGTACCCAATGCTCTTGTGCGGCTCGCATATACCATATCATATTTTGTGGTTAATAATTGTAAATAAAAGCTGTCAACTAACTACTGGCAAAACAGGTGAATGCAATGTGAATGTGTTTATTTAAGCACTTTCTTGCGGCTTGCATCTGTTTGTTGCGTATCGTCAATGTTTATGCGGTTAGGACGACACTCGTGAGTGCATTTGTTGGTGGAACGAGTGCTTAATTGACTTCAATGATTCACTTTCACAGCTCGCACACTCAAAAGTGCCTGAGTACATTCATGAGTTTTTGAATAGTACGTATTCGATGCTGCGAGATTAAAAACCGATAAATATTTGACTTTTCGTGAATATTTGCTAATTATTTGAATTAAACTTAACTAAGTCTAAAGAAGCAGAAACAAGGTCCAATTTGGGGAAAGTGTTACTTTTACATTACTTTAAGGAGAAATGTCTCTGATGAGCATTAAATATATTTACAGTTTAGAATATTTAGAAAACCTTTGTTGCTCTGCAGTCAATTCCTGATAACGATACGAAGTCATTAAATTTTCAAACATGCAGCACACTTAAGCAGCACCAGGGTGTGAATGCGTTTTATTTTTGTTTTATATAAGTCAGCATGTGACAACTACAATCACAGCCAGCAGTTGAGACACACTCACACACAACATTTACTCTGCACCATTTTGTTTCCAAGCCACACAATTATGACATCCTCCTCTGTCTCTCTGAGTCGGGGTGTTGTCTGCTTCGTGCGTAACATTAGAAAATTTGCTGGAGCTATGGGTCGTTGGGTCGTTGGGTTGCCTTGGAGCACGACCCCAACAAGCGACCAAGCTGTAAAACAAAAATGCTGAAACATAACAACAAAATGTAAATCCTTTCAATTGAAATGTAACAGCTAGCAGCAGTGCAAGCCAAAGGATCACAGCACCTAAGCCAACCAGAAGCATAAGAGAAGTCGGATGGGGTGGGACCCCGAATCCTCAAGTCGTCGCAGTCTTCGTCGTCGTCGTCGTCGCCGTTGTCGTCGTCGCTTGGCTCGTCAGCAAATTCAGCTTGTTTGCGTTTCTAAGTTATGGTTACTGGTGCCAACTGGCTTAGCGAGTCAACGTCGACTGCGGCAGCTGGGAAATTGGGCAGAAGAGGGGGAAGCAGCAGTGCGGATAGTCGAGCACTCATATTTGAAAGTTGTCAGAAGTGTGGCGCACAGTGCGTATGCTTCATATTTTTGTATTATGCGACAAAATTGTCCAACTGTCATCAGTGGCAGTGGCTTAAAGCGGTTCGGATTGTGGATGCGACAGCTAGCGAAGCGCACCGAACCGAAGCGATGCGAAGTGAAGTGAAGGCAGACAACATTAGCATAAAAATACGCTCATAAGACTGTCCAGCGCTCATTTACAGCTCATCAACAGGTGCAGTGGCGAATCACAAACAGAAGCAGAAGCAGAAGCAGAAGCAGAATCAGAAACAGATCCAGGACGAGGACCAGCGCACCGAATTTCAAATCCAGGACGAGAGCCAAGTTGTTGACCAACACGAAGGAGCTGCTGTCGCATAAAGCGAAATTGTTACGCAAATAAAAGCCAAAGACGATGACAACAAACGACGGCATCAACGGCAGCAATGGCGGCGATAAAGCGAATTGACAAAGACAACAAAATGAAAGTGAAAGAGCACGGGCGTGGACAAAGCCGAATACAGAAGATACTCTATCACTTAATTATCTGAATTACCTGAAAGTACGCAAATTGAGTAAACCGCTTCAGGGTTAATGTGGTTCTGGAGCCTATCATTGCACCCACTTTAAAAACTCAGTCGTATTTATAGATCTCTAATAACCAGTGTTAGGAATCACAAAAACATAACGTAGTCATGTGCGCATGCTATTAAAATAGCAGCGCATACTTATTAAGCCATCAAAAAATAGTTCTAAATACGCCCCAAAAAGTATGCTACAAAAAATTTAAAAAAATGTAACATGCGCAAAGACAGCTCTTCGAGCAGTGCGGCAAGCTGTAGCCCAAGTGGGATATGGCCAGCGCAATTGTAGGGTATTGCCAGGCAACAATGTTGCCTCAGCTTGAAGCTTGGCAGCCTGGGAGCCTTGAAGTGCTTGCCAGCGCCTAGGACCGCCGGCTCGACACGTCGTTGCGCGTCTCCTCCTTTGTTTGTCTCAGTGACAGAGAGGACAACTGCAGCATAAAAACTCAGCGTGAGATAGTTAATTTGTTTTCACTTCAGCAACAATATCCCAGCTGTACAGCTGTACAGCTGCCCAGCCCGCCCTACGCCTCCAGTCCATCTGTCCAGAGTATACAAGCTGTGTGTCTGCCGCGTGCCGCCTACCCCCTTGGCCTGACACGGTCGCAGGTTTTGTGTGCAACCCGCAGCTTTGCTCCGCACGTTTTGGCTCATTTATTTTCAGTTTGACGCCCTGACGCTGCTTATTTGCACACAGACAGCGCAAAAACAAAGAGACCGAAAGAGCAAGGCGGGGAAGGCCTGCCAGGCAGACAAAGATGTTGAGTAGCCGCTGTCAAACTTATCAAATGGCAGCGCGAAAAAGAATTGTTGCAAAAAGGTGGATAAAACTGAGGATTGGTGGTAACAAAGGGGAGCTGGCTGTGGCACGGAGTGAGGGGCGAGTCAGTTGACAATTGCAAAAAATTGTCACAAAGCGAAATTAAAAACGCAAAAACAAGCCGGCATAGAGCTAGAGAAAATGGGCCAGCAGCGAGGGAGAAGGGGAGAGAAGTGGTCGACAGGGGAGGAAAGACAACACTGAATGTTGAATGTAGAGCAAGTGGCAAGAAGTTTTATGTGGCAATGACAACAGCAACAGCAACAACAACAATATCATCAACGCGGGGGAGGCACGTAGCACGTAGCTGCTGCGAACGGGCGGTGCAGCAGGGTGGTGCCAAGTGGAGTCCCTTTTTATGGGCTGTGGGCAACTGTCAGTGCAAATGTTTCAATTTGGCATCTTTGCCCACTTTTGTCAACTGCTGACGACGACAATTCTAGTTGTTGTTGCCAGTTGCCAGTTGATGATGTTGTTGTTGTTGTTGTTGTTGTTGCTCCTGCAACAACTAACCCGCAACGAACCACCTCAACCAACCTCAACCCTCAACCTCAATTCACGCGGGGGCACATGCATATTTTAATTAAATTGTTTGCCAGAGTCGAGCCACTTGCTGTGGTGCGCCTCCCCACCCTAGCCCCGCTCACCAGTTTCCTCAGCCACAGAACAGCGGGTGGTGCACAAGGCCAATGCCCAAATCAAGCAATTGCGGTTGCTGTTGCCCCTGTTGTTAATTCTGACTTGTTGTTCTCCAGGTGACAAAAGTGAAAATGAAGACCAGAAGGCAGTCTCCCATCGAGCGGGCGGATTATTGCAAGTTAAAATTCGCAAAATTTAAATTAAAGATCAAATCTCAACTTTAAAAACTCAAGATTTTCTTAAGAAATATATGTTGTTTTGTTTGTATATCTATCTTTCGTTTTTTCTATTTGAAAATATAATATAACGATATTTCAGCTTGTGATATACTTTGTTAAAGTTAAATGGAATTATTTCTATGCATCGAATTGGAAACAAGAGTGAAGAGCCACAAGCCGAAGAATAAATACTCTTTCAACATGGGTGAGGCGAATTGCGAAGCTCATGATTGTTAAGCTTAATAAAAAAATGGTTTTTCATGCGGGAACTTACCTTTCAAACGGAATTCCAACGGATAGTTCCAACTTCCGCTAGCTGATACAGTGGTCCGATGTTGATAAAACTTTGCACCTATGTAAGGAGCACTCTTTATAGAAGTCCGATTCGGCTTGCATAGACATATATCTCCAAATATAGACGGAACTGTCGAAAGTCTCAAGGTAAGAGGCTTGTTGGCATGGTAGACAGGTATCCGGCCGGACATGGCTTGTCCTTGCTGTTGATACTGATCAGGAGTATGTATGCTTTATGGTTTCGGAGCCGCGTCCTTCTTTGCGTTACATATTACATGACAATATTATAAAACCCCCTTCCAAATTTATCTTTTCATTTCTTATCTCCCATGGCAACCCTCTATACAATTTTCATAGACATTTCCAGGAACATCTTCTGTGGATGACAAAGCAAATTCTCTAGGCCACTCTGCCTGTCTTGCTCTCCCCTCTCTCTATCTCTCTTTTCCTCTCTCTCTCTCTCTCTGTCTCTCTCTCTTCTCTGTTATCTCATTCATTACCCTTCAACTCCACCTGCCCCTGCCGTTCGCCAGCTAATAATTCGTTAATTTTGAATAGGAACGCATTTAGTGCGTTTGTCGTGTTTGCCTTGGGGCTGTTTGTATTTTCTCACTGGTCGCTGGTGCTGTAGAGATCAATGATAAAATATATTTTATTATGCTCGCTGCGACAACAGCCAAACAACCAAACAACCAGATAACCAGACAGCCAGACAACCAGACAACCAGACAGCCAGCTAGACAGTCAGACAAGCAGACATGCAGACATAGCCCCTGTCCAGCTCTCGACTCGATATTGTGAAACTTGTCCGCCACTTGCTCGATATTAATTATGCAGCCTGTGAATACTGTGAATACACGAGTCGCCCACCCAAAACTCCCCCATTCGCCATTTGGCCATTTGGCCATTGTCATAATTTTGGCAAACGAACAATTAGGTCTGGCCTGAAGCCAGGGATTGGGCTGCGTTTGGTTGGAATTGGGGTCTTGGGCTGGGGACTGGGGGCTGGGGACTGTCGGGGGTTATTTCAAATAGCTGCAAAGTTGTGTCGATTAAATTTGTTGGCTTTTGTGATTATTTTGTGACCAAAGCTCATACCCAAAATGACACCCGCTAGACCCAGCCAACCCGACTGCCCGCTAACCAGCCTGTTCCTCTTTAACATTTGCCATTCTCATTCGCATTCGCATTTGATTTTGATATTTTGCTTAGTTGACTTTCGTTTTTGTGGCTGCGATAATGATGAAGTGCCAGGCATCTGGCAACTGGTCAGTAAATCAGTCAGTCAGCCTGTCAATCAGTCAGTCAGTCATTCACTCTTGGGGACAACAAACAAACTCAAAGCTGAAGCCAAATGCCAGAAGATAAATACTCAGCGAAACGAAATGATTTTCTAAGTAAGTGCAAATTGCGTTTTAATTAAAATGTAAAAATAAAGTACACAGCCAGAGTGAGAGTGAGAGAGAGAGAGAGAGAGAGAGAGAGAGAGAGAGAGAGAGAAAGAGACATGGTGTGGATTTTGGGTTCTGTTACGAAAGAAATAATTAAAATTCGAAAAGTTACTTGAAAATGTGTTTCGCTGCTGCTGCGACAGCTGCCAGCGACGACTCTCTCTCTCGCTCACGCTCTCGCTCTCACTCTTTCTCTGTCTCAAATATGCCGCCCCCCCTCACAGACGCCTAAAGCCAACTGCCCGTTTCACTCCCCGCCCAAACATCAGCGCTACGTGCCGTGGTCTTAACTCGATCTAAGCTCGCAAAATGCGTAAATGTCACATTTCCATTTTCCCGTATTTATATTTTGTTCGACTGGCCACGCCCACCGCCTTTCCTAAAGGCCTCTGACTTGCCGTATCAGCATTTCCTATTCTATTTTTTTTTTTTTTTTAATTTTTTCTTGCTGCCGCAGCTGCTGCGACTCCTTGGCAAATGCTGTGAAAAATTATTTGACAAACAGTTTTCCGCACGCTTTTCACTTGTCCCATTTTCTTTCGGCCTTCATCCCACTTGCCAACCCCTCAGCCCCCCCTTTGCCAATCTGCCTGAAAATCTCGTTATTTTGTAGCAATTTTTAGTGTCGTCCATTGGCCGGGGCATAAAAATGCAAACTTTTTAATTGGGTTTTTGTGTGATCGCATTCGGTGTGGTGCGGGAAGAGGTCTCTCTTTTGCCGTTGTTGTTAACTGGGGTGTCAGGAATTGCCGCCCGGATTGACATCTAAGTCCACGAACAGGCCCAGGGCCAGGCTCGAGCGGCCCGCTCTACACGGACACGGACACGGGCGTTGGACGCAAAGCTGCGTTGATGGCAGCAATTTGACGCGGACAGCAAATTTAAGCGGCTTAGCTTGACCAAAGCTTGCCCAGCATCATCAACAAAAAAACTAAAAAAAAAATGTTAATACGAGGGGAATACTCAGCAAAAAGGGCAGCTCTCACCAATTACAACAACAATATGCCATCCCACATGAGAGGGGGCGGGCGCCAAAATTGTTACTCAGCTAAGATTTGACAAGGATCTGCGTAAATTAAGGCGCGGCTGTGGCTGGGATTTGGCCGCAAGCTATTCTGGATTGCGGCTTAGAAATTCACCTGATCTCAGGATTTAGCAGCGATTGGCAACCATTTTATCGATTCCACCAGCCCTGGTCACAATCCTGTTCTCTCTCCCTTTGTTCTCTATCTCTTTCCTCATCATCTCTTATTTTCTCCTACTTTCTCCCAGTATCTCACCATCTTTTTATCTGCCTTTCCCTATCTCTTTATCACTCTCCATCTTTCTCTTCCTCTCCTTTCCCATCTCCCTCACTCTATAGCAGTTCCCATCTGTCACCTGTCTCTCTCTTTCTCCATTTCACTTTTTATGTTACTCAATTCCTAAACCCCTTGCGGCTGTCATAAAAGTAATTGAACTATGTGTACACATGAGTGAGTGTGTGTGCGCGCGCGAGTACATATATTGATTAAGCAATTAGCTGAAATTACACTAAGTACACACAGATACAACTATGCCCCAGTCACCACTCCGGTGCGTGCGTGTGTGTGTGTGTGTTTGTGTGTGTGAGTGAGTTTACGGTGACCCCCCTTTGAATCTTTGCGTTTGGTGCGTTTAGCACTGCGCTGCGTAAACAGCAGAACGCCACAACACGCACACATTCACACAGGCACACACTAAGCACACATTAACCACAATATACACAATATCTAGCCAGAGTGATAGCGATATTTACAGCTATAGCCATTGCCATATGCTATTTATGCCCAGACACAACACAAATACAAAGTCACAGACCAGAGACCAGAGACCAGAGACCGGAGACCGGAGGCCGGGGACCAGACCAAAAACTTGGCCCACACAGAACGGAGCGTAAGCCAATTGAGGCACATGTACTATGTGATGTGGCTTGCCAATGGGACACTTGTTGCAAGTGTGAAATGCAGTGCTTATCTTTGTTGATCCATATTATATCCCATTCATCAACCCACTTTAAGACCAAACCATATTCCAGAATGTGCTTAGCCAGGTTCACGAATCGAACCTCCAGCACTTTATATTTGCTGGTCTGCTTCACTTGAACCGAATTGTCAGGGATTTTTCGACCTTAAGTTAATTATAATTATTGCATATCTAAGATAATTATTCATTTTAGAAAGCACTCTGAGTTCGGTTAGCACATAAAATCCCATGGCATTTACAATGTGTTACACAATGCATGGCGAGATAAGAATACCCTAGGCAAGGGCATTCAAACTGCATACCGGGAAAGGACTATATCCGGAGAGTCTTTTACTGGCTTGTTTGCATTTTGCTGTTAAGCTTTAGCAGAGCAGAGCTTTTAAAGACAGAATGCTCTGTCGCTCTGACAGTGGTCCTTCCTCGAGCTCTGGCTCTCGGTCTGCCTATGCCCCTGCCGCTGCCGCTGCGTCTGCCTCTGGATCTGAGTTTGGATCTGCCTCTGGAGCCTCTGGCTGGCAGTCATCGCATGTGTTGCCATCGATTTGGCCGTTTAACATTTATCGCCCCAACTGCCGCCTCTCTAATGACTGGGCCAATATATATGGCCGGCAATTTTGCACTGCGTGTCACCTGCGTTGCCCAGATAAATCGCACCGGGAGCAGAGCGAAGCACGGCGCCAGGGCTCGATAAGCAGCTGGAGGTGCTGCAAGAGGCGGCATTTCGGCAGGTTGAGAACTTCGCAAAAAACTTTCACCATCGGCGATTTGTTGGTTTATGTGCTGTGAATTGAAATGCAGCCAAAACCCGGATAACTCTCTCTATCTCTCTCGCTCTCTCTCTTGATTTCTCCCTCTCTCGCATGTGGCTAATGCAAATCAAATCGAAGCCAGGTGCCGGCTGCTGGCTGCTGGCTGCTGGCTGCTGGCTAGTGGGTGTTGGGTGATGCACATTACCTCTATATAGAGAGCGATTCGCACATGGTTTTGCCTGGACTAGTTGGCAGCGCCTGGCTAATATTCGTATTTTAAGCATTGCTTCTTTGTTTTATCTGAGCCAAAAGCCAAATAAGAAAAACGACAATGAAACAACAACCACAATAAAGAAATTGCCGGCGCGCTGAAGCGTAAGCGACATCTCTGCCCAAGTCCTGGCTACTACGTTGTCTGTGTCCAGTGCTGTCCAGTGCTGACCGGTGCTCTCCTCGCGCAGCTCCACCAACAACATTGTTGACCCCAGCTGGTCCGCTTGCTGTCCAACTTGTCGCTGTGATGATTAATGGCCACCAAACTGATAAATCAACTTTGTCGCTGTTGCTGTCACTGCACAAACACGCCGCAAAATGCTGCGCCCCCTCGACATAGACATACACCAGCACGGGCTAACACACACACACGCACACGCGTACACACACGCGCACACACACACACACACGTGGATAACCAAGGCCTGTGCTGCGCTGGAAATTCGATTCGATTCGACTCGATTCGTTTCAATTCGTCGCGGCTCACTTGAGTTTTAGCTAATGTTCAATATGCCACGCCCACACACACACACACGCGCACACAACATCCCACGCCTCATTGCGACATATGCAAACACGCCAATTTCAGCGTCGTCCTCCATCCGCCGCACCCTGTCCTCCAATTCCATTTCGTTGTCTACCGGAAATTATTTCCCGCTGACCAAAAACAACAAGATGCGCCTTTCGGCACAATTATTAACAACGCACTTTAAATACTCTCTAATTGTGAGTTATAAAATTAATCTGCTTGGTTTACCGACTTCTAATCTAAATACGTTGGAATTATGTTTGAAAATCAAATATATTTTGAAATTCTTTTTTACATGAATCCTTGCACTAGATGTAAGGCTTACATTAGATCTTTATGCAGGGTATTCTCTAGTCAAAGAGCTCTCACGCTTGGTTTGGACTGTGTTAGGCTCATGAGAGGTGCATCAGGACTTGGACAGGTGAGCTGGGCTTGCACTCAGCAGGAGCACACTTGCCGTATGGATTTAAAGTCACGTTCAGGCACATTCACATTCACGTGCACATTCACGTTCACGTTCACATTCACATTCACGTTCACGTTCACGTTCACATTCACGTTACATTCATTGGCATTGCAATTTGGCTCATTAGACACATTTCGTTGGCAATTAAGTAAATAATTTGTAAGCCGCAAACGTTGCATTGGTCGCGGCGGCGGCCCGTCTGCGGTGCGGCCCGTTCCAGTTTGGCCAGCCCAACCTGAGTGCCTACCGAAAGCCTGCGTTCGCCCCACCTCCCAACCTCCGCCCCTACCCATCCCACTCAACGTTGCCACAGCAGCGGCGACCGTTTATTATGTCGCCGTTGCAGTTGCTGCTCGCCTGTGGTCGCTGCTGTGGTAATTTATGTTACTGCACCAAGTAAATGCCGCCAAAGCACAACAACTCACATGAACACACACACACACACAGATAAACTCAGAGACATACACACGAGCGCGTGTGTTTGCGCTTTTGTTGTTTTGTTTGCCAATTGATTTGAAAATCACAACAAGAGAGGGAGAGAGCGCAATGTGAAATGCTTTTCCCCACACTTCGTCCGCCAACCACCTCTCCCCGTTTCCCGTTTCCCGCTACCCTCTTCCCTCTTCAACTGCCCACGGTCACCTGTGTGGCATTGCGACACGCCGCACCGCACGTTGCACGCATTGTTTGCATATTCGCCGAAAAGTATGCAACGCGCGTATTTAAATGCTCGCAGCAAATTTGAGGTTTCTCGTCAAAAAAATACAAATAAATAAATAAAAACATTTGCTGCCTGGCCTTGTCAGCATTCCGCACCGCTCTCTGACACCTGAGCACATAATCCCGTGCGTAATTGGACATATTTGGCAGCATTATATACTTGGACAGTCCGATCTGATATAATGCTTGTCAAGGTCAAAGTCTAAATGCTGGACTCGACTGTTGATTCTCTTTAAATATAATCTGATACTAAACATGACTTATCATTTTCCGATAAATATCGATATTAGGCAATGGCATTCTAAGCATAACTCGATTGTGATAAGATCTAGATAAATCAATATTAACAAATAGTCAAATACAGTTTAAATATATTTCACTTTTTGGCCAAATAGCAGTAGATTATAGATCTAAGCTGTAACTTTAAACTTCCAACTTAAATGTTTCACGTGGAACCCTTCACTTGTCCTAGCTATACTTCTCATTCTCAATATGATGAGCTGCCCTCCCAGCTGCCTCGTAGTCGAGCTGTCTGCATTCCGACTGGAACCTGGCCAACAATGCATGTGTGGCTGTCTTGGCAGTCAGCCCCGGTTGCGTCCCGTCTACCACCCCGCCTGGCCGATGCCGGCGAGCCGGCTGCATTGTGACTGTTGCCATTGCCATCAGTCATGCGACTAATCTGAGCGCCCGAGCAGGGCGCGGCGTCCGATAAGCGGCATGTTGTTGATGTGCACGAGCAGATCTATGGGCATATGAATAAACGTGATGACCGGGCCTCGTCGGCACGCCCACCGCCCACCTCACGCTGTCTGCCAGGACAGTGGGTGCCGGACTCGCAGGCTGGCCACCATTTCGGGGGATTGAGATGGCATCGTTATCGTCATCGTTCGTTACTTGTTTATGCATGTCATTGTTTGCATGTAAATCCGAGCTGGCTGCACCCCTCGGCGACCGCTCCAACTGTTGCTCGAAAGCCATTTCTAGGCAGCCGGTGCTCGGCCGCTCGACCACCTGAACAACTTCTGCGGCAACGGCGTTGGCTGCCTCTTAAAGTCTTAAAGTCTTCTGGCAATGGTCCCGGCTTTGGCTGCCAATTTAATTGAATTATGGCGAGGGCGGTGCAGACATGCGCGGGCGGGGCGCAGCGTGGCGCAAGCGTGAGTTGGGTAACTTCAAAGAGCTGCTGATACGAACAAAAGTATGTTGCAGCGTGGAATTTCTCAACAGTTCCCGGCTCTGAAATTAGAAAACGACAACTTTGGCACAGTGGGGCCAAAAAGCCAAAATTTCGCACATAATAAACATCTATTTCGGCAGGCTATATAGATGTAATTTTATCTTATCGATACAGATACAAATCAAGAATGTATATACTTTAATATATGTACATTATCACCAAATAATAAATAGGCTTTAAGCTAAAAATCGAGCCAGATACACTTAAAATATCGAACGAATGGAATTGGGCAACAATAGTTTTTAGCTTAAATAAACTGAATGCGATCCACTGTGCAGCGCTGCGAGCGTTCCACGCATTGCATTTCAAAGCGGTGCTGGCAACGTGAGCCTGCCATGTGAATGTTGGGAGCAGACGCTTCTGGATGAACCTGTTGCAGACACTGCTGCAGATGACTTGGCCAACAAATGCAGCAGCAACAAGAAAAACAACAAGAAACGTTGCCACTGCAGCACTCGGCTGCAGCGCGGCCCCGTTGCGCTGTTGCGCTGTTGCGCCGTTGCGCCTTGGCTTATGCAACACATTTCGTATCGTTTGCCGCGACTTTGACGTCAAGTCTTGCCCGCAAATTATGCCAAGAAACTTGTTAAACTTATTAAAACGAAACCTCAGCATGAAGTTGCCAAGGCAAATATGCACACAGCCACACCCACACACAGACACGCACGCACAGACGACGCCCACCTTGCAGTGGGTGCGGGTACGAGAGGAGGTCAGGAACAGAGTGTTATTAGCTTGCGGCAAAATGTTGAAATGCGACGACGACGACGACGACGACGACTACGAGAAGTTCCCAGCAGGTGGCAAGCAACATGGGCAAGGACATGTTTTTGTCATATTCCAGCTAAATATATACGTTTATCTATACCCGCACACGCACACACACACACACATACATATATACATGTATTTTTCTAGCATACTATATAAGTGCGCGAACTTGGCTGTGTGCAATGGACACTACTTACATAAAGCTGCTCACTTGAGCTGCACCTCATGATCATTCCGGGCCTAATTTGCGAACAACTTAGAAATTGTTGGCTGGAAAGCAAAGTTTAAGGTTTTACTTTACAATCTCCCTACCTCTCTCTATATATAAATTAATGTTTTTTTCATTGACAATATAATAACTATCCGCGACATTAGAGTAGTCGACATTTCTTTCTTTAGATATGGGAACACATTCCATGTCATCCATTGCAGGCAGTCAGAGTTTTCGCAGATATCTTTAATAAACTTGGCTAATACGAGTTCCGCTTCTTACGTATAGCAATATCCTAAATTGTCACTTTTTCGAGTTATCTGAACCAAGCTCAGTAATTACGAGTTTCACATTTCTTCCCGAATATCTACAAGCGTATTAAATGTTCGGTGTGGCTCAAAAAGTCGTTCTATTTTGTTTCTATTAACTTTTATTACCGCTCGCCTTTGTCACATCACACCAAGCCGCAAAGTAAATGAATCGATAGCCGTCGCCGCGGTGCTCATTAATCAACTACAGCTCACCGCCGTCTCACTGATCCGCTCGGTCAGCCAGTCAGTCAGTCAGTCAGTCAGTCAGTCAGTCAGTCGGTCAGTCAATCGGTCGGTCAGTCAATCAGTCAGTCAGTCAATCAGTCAGTCAGTCAGCAAGTCATCAAAGGCATCGTAAACAAATGAGCTCGGCTAGGCAGCAGCCTGGCTGGACATTGATGGTGACAGGCATCAGCGTCCTGCTTATAATTACCAGCTATGTTTGATTTTGGCAACCAACTACCGCCGCCGCCCTTTTGAGTGGAAGCCACAAAGTTGACGACAGCCAGCAGCCCGCTCGAGTGACAGTCCACAGGCGAGCTCCAGGCTCCGAGCTCCGAGCTCTGAACTCTGCCGTTCATAATGCTCTCAGCTTTTGGTAATTAATACGCTAAGCGAGCCCACAGACGAGTGTCAAAAGTGAGACGCTTAAGCCCTCGCCCGCCCAGCCCCAATCCCAGGTGGCGGCACCCACGGACCCTCCGCGTTCTCAACCAGCCATTCGGGCATCCGGTACGCAACTGCAAACTGCACAAAATTAATGACGGGCATAACATTTTTGCTGCTGTGCCTCTCGCTAGCTTGCGTGCGGTACGAACGTGTTGCAACAATTTCGAGCAAAGTGAATTTTGAGCAGAGCAAAGAAGAAATAAAGGAACTCTCATTCAACTGCCACATGTCGATGATTAGTGTGGCCCAGGCAAGCTCAAGAGTGCGGAATCTTGGCCAAAATGATTATCGCTAAAACAGCTTAAGCCGAGGAGCTGAGCTGAAGCCCCGAACTCGTCGTCTTTGTTTCCGCTGGTGCTCGATCTGCGACTTCTTAACTTATTAACTCAGCTCGTTGGCCGCTCTGGCCGTTAACTGCAAGTTGCTCAACCGGCAGACGGTGAGAATTGCACCAATAAAATCTCGAAACACGGCAAGCCATAAAACTCATAGTATTTATATTGTTGCCGGAGTCGCTGGTTGACATACCCTCGCTCCGACTGGGCTGAAGGGTAGATTGGCCAAGTTCCTTGTTTCATTTCGTCATCATAAATAAAATATATATTTCAAATGTTTTAGTTTATATATAACTCTTGAATATATGTGTAGCTTCTTCTTAAAATTTGTAGCTAGATTTCCATTCATGTTCCGCCTGTGCTGCTGGAACTCTCGAACACTTTCAGTTGAGCCATTATTTTGTACCTTGTGGAAATGGATTTTGCAAAGTAACTAAGGCGCATCCAAAATTTGTTTTCCTCCCGAACCCCAAACCCATTACCCTCCCTCCAATCTTAAGTGCAACAAATTTGCGCAGCACAAAAAAAAAATGTTAAAAATAATAATAATACACGACAGCGCCAACTAAAAGTTATAGTTGAACGCCAGAGCTCTGGCAGGGGGTGAGACCAGGCTCGCACGGTGCGGGGGGGGGGGGGACTCTGGCATAACCGAGCTGTATAAGTTTGGGGCGCCTGCAAGTTGCATTAAACATCCGGCAGTCGTCGACGGCGACGTCGACGTCGGCTGCGTTTTTGTAAAATTAGCAAGTCAGAATGCGCCAGTCGAAATGTGTTTATCAGTGCAGATACCCTGTAAACAAGCATCAGATAACCGAAGACAAGTGCTCCGCTTTCCAGAGTCAATTTCTTGTTTATCGCACGAAGGTTGTCAAACGATTGGGGGAAGCAGGGTGAATTTGAAAATAAATTTGATCTGTTTACGATATGCTCAAATCTACACACCTCAGCGTGCACACATAACCTCTTCGCAGCCTTATGGCTACAGGGTATCAATGGAAAATTTGTGCGAACTGCGCGAACGAACTCAAAATCAAATGACGGCTTCTAGTTTGATTGTGCTGCTGAGAAAAGCGGCTGCTGGGTGAGTGGGTGGTGGTTGAGCGTGTGCTGCTGTGGGAAGAGCGGGTGGTATCGGTGCCTTAATAATAGAAAAATATTCAACAGCATTTTACAGCGTTGCGGTGATGTAAGTATCGCAAAAAGTTATTACGGACCCAGAATGCAGGCACGCACGAGCAGCAGCAACAAGAAGCGCAACTACAGCTGCAAGTTTTTGGGTATTTTCGCACTCCCATATGATAACTGACACGCCCCAGCCGCATGCGCCAGCTCCAGCCCCAGCCCCAGCCCTAGCCACATGCCACATGCCACATGCCCCTGCCTCAGAGCCCTGCTGCTGCATATTAGTCGCTTGTTAAAGTTTGCCTACACTTTTGCGTCCGTGGCAGAAGGCGGCCTCTTCGTTAAGGTGGTGCATTGAGGTGGCAACACAGCAGCTACAGCAACAGCTAACCCCGCACCCACAACCCACCCCCCTCCCTCCCTCCTCCCCCTCACGCCACCCATTACATAGCTACAGACTAGAAAGTTTTAAGCAACTGCCGTCGCTGGGATTTCTATGGCCAACACCGAGTTGCTGTCCAGGCATTTATCTTTTAACTGCGAGTAAGCGCAATGAAAACGGATAATTTTCGTGTTGCTGTTGGCTTCGCAGTAAGTTTTCAGTAAGCCCTGTGGCATTCATTGGCTTAGCGATATGCCGCAACATTTATTGATTTAGATAGAATTTTTCGACCAGACTTAGGGGGCTTGTTGCATGCACCAGTGTGCACATGTGTGTGCGTGTGTGTGCGTGTGTGTTTGCTTGTGTGTTCTTGTTCATTTGGTTCGCATTTTCCAGTGATAATTATTTTCTTTTATACTTTGCCTTTGGCTTCAAACTCGGTATAAGAAAATACAGTTTTATGCATTCTCCGATTCAGTAGAGACTGAGGAACTTATGTGTCAATCTATGTATCAGACAGGGCCAGGAGCTCTTAGTGTATTTCAAAAAGACTGCAAAAGAATTACGACAAATTAACCCATTAAAAAATAATATGCCATATGAGGGAGTTATTAAAAACAACATAAACAGGCGTAGGCTGATTAAATCCTAGGTTCGCCGGAAAACAGAGCTTTGCCAACTTACAGAAACTGCCATTAAACTGTCAATGCCGATTCTAATGGCCACTGGCCATGGGGCATGCCCGGTTCCGTTCGTCAACATGCTGAGCCGAATGGGCCCGAAATGGCCAACATTTTGCGCCCCAATAAAACTGTCAACATTATAAAGCGCCACTTAAGAAATGAACAAAAGCGCCGGACCAAAAAAACAACAGAACAAAAAAACGAAACAAAAACCAAATGAAAGCGCGGAAAGTGATTCGGGCAGCATATGGAGCGGCAGGGAATACGGGCGCCAAAATAAACAAAATAAAAACACGAAAAAAAAAAAAAAATAATCATAAAATTAAAGCCAACACAGCACACAACAAACCACAAAAAATATAAATATACAAAAAAAAAAGGGGACAGGCGTAAATTAAATAAATATAAAAGGAAAAAAAGAGAGAAGAATATCGCATAAGTCGCTGCAAAGGCAACAAAAATGTTTAGCATGACGCATGGACGTTGACATTGTTGTTGAAAGCTGCCACTAAATGTCAGCAAATGAGGGTCACACCCACCCACACACACTCACACACACATACACACACACACACACACTCACACACACACACTCGCACACATTCACACACACACGTACATACTGACGCACAGACATGATGTGACAAACTAAATATTGTAATAAAAATGGTCAAAAAAGTGAAAAACTTTTTTAATGAATTGACCGTAAAATGAACTTGTTGATGAGCCTTATGAGCTGACGACCCGCCCGGTATACGCCCCATGCCCCATTGCGTCCAGCTGCCCGGGCACGCCCCCACCACAGCCGAACCCCAGCAGGCACCACCTTTGCCGGTGTGGAGCATCGAGTTAGCGTGGTCATTTGCAATAAAAAAGGATTATGAGCTGAAGGACAGCTGAAAAAAGTGAGCCAAGAGCGGCAGCGAGAGCGAGTGCGAGTGCGAGTGCGAGTGCGAGAGCGAGGAAGAGAAATACATGGCATATAAATATTTATAAATGGGTGGGGCGTGGGTGTTGAGGCCAGGCAAGTGTCAGTGCTATTTAACAACTTGCCGCAAAACACACAGAAAAACTGCGGGTCAGAATTTCAGATCCATGTGCGGGTTAACAGCACAAAAAAAAAACAATAAAATAAAAAAATGAAAACATAAACCAAAAACAAAAAAAAGGTGCGTGTGTGTCCACGAAAACTTGCCCGGGACCCAGCCTGGCCTCGCCTTATTTCGGGTTAGTTTGTGCCCTTGACATCGTGGCCAGCGGCAGCAACAGCAGCTAAGAGAGCAACAACAACAACAACAAGCACATGCGACACATTTTTGAACAGGACACTAAGCGCGACAGCTGCCAGGAGAGCTGTTTAAAGGCCAACGACAACAGCCATGAAATTTATTAAGCGGCTAAAAGATGGAGCAGGTGGCAACGATATGCGGCAGAAGAGAAGAATGAGCCAGAAACACTCCATGCAAATTGGAAGCATTAGCCGAAAGTTTAAGGGACATCTTTGAAATGCAATTATGAAAAGAAATATAACGATTTTAACGAAACTTAAAGATATAAGATATAAGATATAAGATATAAGATATAAGATATAAGATATAAGATATAAGATATAAGATATAAGATATAAGATATAAGATATAAGATATAAGATATAAGATATAAGATATAAGATATAAGATATAAGATATAAGATATAAGATATAAGATATAAGATATAAGATATAAGATATAAGATATAAGATATAAGATATAAGATATAAGATATAAGATATAAGATATAAGATATAAGATATAAGATATAAGATATAAGATATAAGATATAAGATATAAGATATAAGATATAAGATATAAGATATAAGATATAAGATATAAGATATAAGATATAAGATATAAGATATAAGATATAAGATATAAGATATAAGATATAAGATATAAGATATAAGATATAAGATATAAGATATAAGATATAAGATATAAGATATAAGATATAAGATATAAGATATAAGATATAAGATATAAGATATAAGATATAAGATATAAGATATAAGATATAAGATATAAGATATAAGATATAAGATATAAGATATAAGATATAAGATATAAGATATAAGATATAAGATATAAGATATAAGATATAAGATATAAGATATAAGATATAAGATATAAGATATAAGATATAAGATATAAGATATAAGATATAAGATATAAGATATAAGATATAAGATATAAGATATAAGATATAAGATATAAGATATAAGATATAAGATATAAGATATAAGATATAAGATATAAGATATAAGATATAAGATATAAGATATAAGATATAAGATATAAGATATAAGATATAAGATATAAGATATAAGATATAAGATATAAGATATAAGATATAAGATATAAGATATAAGATATAAGATATAAGATATAAGATATAAGATATAAGATATAAGATATAAGATATAAGATATAAGATATAAGATATAAGATATAAGATATAAGATATAAGATATAAGATATAAGATATAAGATATAAGATATAAGATATAAGATATAAGATATAAGATATAAGATATAAGATATAAGATATAAGATATAAGATATAAGATATAAGATATAAGATATAAGATATAAGATATAAGATATAAGATATAAGATATAAGATATAAGATATAAGATATAAGATATAAGATATAAGATATAAGATATAAGATATAAGATATAAGATATAAGATATAAGATATAAGATATAAGATATAAGATATAAGATATAAGATATAAGATATAAGATATAAGATATAAGATATAAGATATAAGATATAAGATATAAGATATAAGATATAAGATATAAGATATAAGATATAAGAGCCCGCATCTTGTGTATAAAAATATTTACGGCTTGCATTATTTCAATGCGAATATAAAAAGTCACTTTTATGCTCCTAGATTGGAGCTGCTATTTAAAAAAGAAAAAAGCAGATATTGGGCCCTTAAAAATTAAATACAGTTTGTCGGATACAGATTCGTTTGTAATAGATACAGATGCCAATTCAAATACATATGTCAGTGGGCAGATACAGATGCTTAGTTGGGCAAAGCAGTTGACAACTCTCGTTATCCCTTTTATATTGCCTTCAATCTACCATTCATACCTTTTTTTTGCGCCCACTCAAATAACTTAAAATGTGGCATACATTACAGTGCGTTGTCTCTCAAATGTGTTTGTGTGTGTGTGTGTACGTGTGTGTGTGTGTGTGTGTACGTGTGTGTGTGCATACAACCATCGTGACAAAGTTGAGACATTAAGAGACAGAAATTGCAGCATATATTTTCTCTGATTTGCCTGTCCCTCGGTTGGTGTTGTAGTTGTTGTTGTTGTTGTTGTTGTTGTTGCTATTGTTGTCAATATTGCTGTTGCTTTTGTTGTTGCTTTTGTTGCTTTGTATGATTTTGCGGCTCATTTGCTTTTATTAAAATTTGCACGTTTTTCACGCTTATCAAACGACACACCGCCCCAGCAGAGCCTGAACTTAAGGCTTTGATTGTGCGTAACCAACGTCCCCAGCACCCACACACACACACGTCCCCACCCCACACTCGCATTGCCCCCCCTCGTACCGCCTTGTAAATGGCTGTGTGTGTGTGCGAGGTTTACTTTATGCTAATTTCAGAACAGAAATGAATAAATGTCTTTCGTTTCTTTGACTTTGCGCCGTTTTTGCCTTTGCTTTTATTATTGTTATGTAAATTTTTATAGTTTCCCCATCATTTAGTTGCCCTCACCCTCCCACACACACACACACACACACACACACACGCGCGTGCACACACAATGTCCTAAACGCTTTTTCAATTCTGGTTTGCAGCAGGAGCTGGCTGCGGTCTGTGGCTGCTGTTTCCGTCCGTTCGTCGCTTAGCTTTTGAAGTAGAAAATTTAATTTTCATACAGACACTCGCTCACACACACACACACAATCGCAAATGCATATATTACGGAGCGCGCGCTCAAATGTAGGCAATGAAATTTCCGCTTTGCAATCCCTTTTCGCTTCCCAGACTTGACGTCGACTGCGTCGTCGACGGCGACAGCGACAGCGACTGCGACTGCGGCTGGCTTGGTGTGGTGTGGCAACCTTTTGTCTGTCATTTGTTCTAAAAATTGTATGCAATAAATAAAAATTACACGTTCAACAATTTTTATCTTGCTTTTGTGATCTGCGCCGCCAACAATGGCATTCAGGCCGCCACATCCGGCAGCCTCAGCACCCGCTCGACCCTTTGGCTGCCAATCTAATTGGATATGTTGGGAGCGTTGTCGTCTTGGCTTCAGCTTTTGGCCAGCCAACTTTTGCCATTTGGGTAGGGCTCTGCTTCTCCTGCTGCAACGATTTCTTTTTAAGCAACAAATTTCTTAATAGAAGACAGGGACAAACAAGTTCAATTAGAAAGAAGCAACCGAAAAATAAGAGAAAAAAACAGCCCACAAAATAAAGATGGTAAAAAAGGCAGAGCAAAAAATGAAAAGAAGCTGCAAAATGTCGCTGGCAACTCTTTAGTATGCGTCCTGAAGCTAACGCTCATGCTGAAGCTGGAGCTGGAGCTGGAGCTGTATAGAAAAGCGGCCGCCCTGTCGGGCAATCAGAACTTATGTTTACCCCAATTAAGGTGAACACGAGACCGTTTTTGCGATCCAATGAGTTAGAAACAAGATAAAGGACTAAAAGCCATACAAACGGCAACAATAAACCGGCCCTGGTCCTGGTCCTGGCCTGCTCCTGCAACCGTTCCCGTTGCCGTCCCCATACCCCGTGGCCCTTACCCCAAACGCAGGCCCGCCGCTGAGCTTGGAACATGGTCTGGCCATGCATGTTTATGTGTCACAGGCACAAACAATGTCCACGACCACGACGAGAAGGCCGAGCCATGATTAAAAATTGTGCAAGCGTTCTTCACGGTGCAAGGGGGTGGGGAAGGAGAGGGGGACTGACCGAACCCGACCCAAACACTGGCGAGTGGATGACGATAAAGGCAAAGTCGCAAAATCCAAAACCAAAGTCGTTCATTTTTATTGTCATATGAATGCGTAGCGTTGCGGAGCGTGGCCAAAGCAGCGTCTGGCTCAGCTGGGCTCGTGACACGACACTCACGAAACGCAATCTCACGCACGAGCTGTCCAATTGGTAGCATATCAGGCGCGTGACACGCGCAATATGAGCGTGCATCTAGATCGTGACACGACACCAACGCTTATCGGAATGTGGAGCGCTAAGCTCCAGATGATTCTTCTTGACCGTTTTCAGGTCGTGTATGACTCAAGCACGAGTTATAGAGCACTCACTCAGCACTCGCGACAGTCACGACCTGCGTAGTCTCTTGTAGCTCATCAGCTACTGCAACTGGAACGCAACTGAAAGCAGAGCTAGCCTCACGAGTCGCACGCGCTCATCTCCAAGGCGCAACCCTTTAGGCCACCCCCTCAACCGTCCTCCTGTTTCTGCTTTGGCACACTTGTCCGTCTGTATGTCTCGTAATACTCATTAGACATAACGACCTGCAGGCAGCTGCGTTCGCATGCTCAACCACATCCACATCCGTGCCCATGTCCAGGTCGATGTCTGAACTATCTGTGTATCTGGCAGCCCATCGGGCAGGCACGCTGCGCACAGATCAAAGCCCGGTGGCTGTGGGACGGGCAGGTGGTTTGCTTGTTTTGTTGTGATTCGATTTGATTTGATTTGATGTGGTTCAGTTTCGCCTTAGAGATGGAGGAGTGGCAGCAGAAGCAACAGCGCAGGAAGCATCAGAAGAGCACCACCTGGCCTATCTGCGCATTTCCACTATTTACACAGCTCATTTTATCTAGTTCGATTGGCAATTTATCTCAACTGCTTGTTGCCACTGACAGACGCACAGATACAGCCCCTTCACCTGGAGGGGCTGACCCACCACCGGTTGCCACCTACAGGCTGAAACTTAGCCGGATCCGGGCAAGACCAGCTTATAATTGGGAGAGGTAACAAACACCGTATCGGTTTTTGAATCTTAATTTCTTTGAACAAAATCAAAGACCCGGTGACGCAGCCAACTAAAAGTTAACTAAGCAACCAGCACCCCCTACGCCCATTACTTGCACTGAATACACTAACCCGCCCTCCCCTTCAGAGGGGGGGAGGGAAATCGCAACAAATGGAAATGTTGTCAAGCTTGAAATCCTTTTATAATGACAAAAGGTTTCACCTCTAAGCCGATTACGGCAACGGAGACATTCGGGTGCAACACTTCGCTCCAACCTGGCCAGAGACGAGAACGTAGCTTACTCTTAGGCACCACACCTGCTACTGAACAACAAAGATAGCGACAGATAGAAGGAGGGTGAGGGAGGGAGTGAGGGAGATCAGGCAGGCGAATGCGCATATGAAACTTTGC
The DNA here is from genome assembly GCA_037075305.1 of Drosophila kanekoi. Taxonomy (NCBI): domain Eukaryota; kingdom Metazoa; phylum Arthropoda; class Insecta; order Diptera; family Drosophilidae; genus Drosophila; species Drosophila kanekoi. Next base: position 4,661,577 of record JBAMCE010000451.1, on the reverse strand, counting down.
TGTATTCGGCATTTACTTTTGTAATTAGTTTTCGACAGCAAAATAAGTGAAAAGATGCCCGTTTCTATAACAGTTTAATCACATTACGATAATAGTTATTAGAAAGCTACCTAAGCAACAAGCAAACTACATAAATAAAAAGATAAGTTAAAGGTGCCTTGCTAAGGTGTCACAAAATGCAACTCCCTTTCGAAATAACTTGTTTGTATACTAATTTAACGAATATATGCCAAGCCAAGTCTTGAACCAAAACTAGGTTCACAATCCAAGCCTCAAGAAGAAGAGTTGGCTTAAAACGAGAACCGCAGAATGAAGATTCCAAGCACAAATCAATCGGTTGTCAAATCAGAGAAATGGTTGATCCCCATGTTGAAGGTAATCGGAAAGTTTTTAATTTAATACGCATATCATTTATTTGAGAAAGAAGCGTGTCTAGTGTTTGGCAGCTGGTGAGTCAAACAATTGGCTGCGGCAACAATAGAAACATGAATTTTGAACAAAACACGAAAAAAGAGTCCAAGCAGTTGCAGCGATTCTCGTCCTATATGGACGAAGTCGGCTCATTGCCGGCAATGTCATCGGGCTCGATGTCACTGAAGTCCTCTTCAATTGCATGCGGCGGCTCGGAGGGGCTCTGGTTGAGGCGCTGGCTTAGGCTTTGGTGCTCCTGATGCAGCAGCGAGAGGGGCGTGGCACGTCGCAGCTGCTGCGGATGGTCGGCTAGGCCACCCAGATCGAGATCGGTGTCCCGCATGGTGTGCATGCTGCCGCTAAGTGAGCTTAGCTCCGGCAGCCATGTGTCCGGATAGAAGTCCTCCTCCTGGGATGCGCTGCTGCCCAAACTGTGACCGCTCACTGGCCATTGGCCGGCGGCCAAGCCGAAACGCGCTGGATCCGGCGGTGGACTGCGGCTGCGTACTCCATGGCTGGTATTTTCACGCTCCTGACCCTGACTCTGACCCTGGCCCTGACCTTGACCTTGAACCTGACTCAGTCCGATCGGTGGCAAGTCAAAGCCCGTGGTGCGCACCTGTGTGCTGCCAGCACCACCGCCAATACGCAAAATGCCCGTGCCGTGCATGAGTGAGACATGGTTGACCAGGTTATTCATGCGCACGGTGTCCGCCGAGGGCACCGCGATGCACAGCGGGCAGATGACTGGTGTGGTGTCGCCGCGATGCTTGGCCTGCACGTGCTTGACCAGCTCCTTGACTGCATGCCCCATCTTGCCGCAGAAGGGGCACGTGAAGCTGTCGGCGCACAGATCCGGTATCTCCTCGCCGGCAAAGAACAGCTCGCGCGCCGCCCGATCCAGCAGGCACTGGAACGGATGATTGCTGCTATGTCGTCCCGTCTCCACCTTGTTCTCATAGCACACCGCGCACAGATCGTAATTGGCGCAGCGCAGGCACTTGTACCGATAGTGGATCAGGTGCGTCTTATCGCATCCGTCGCATTTAACATCCCAGTGCATAGCCATTCTGTGCGACGGAAATAGATAGAGAGAGAGAGAGAGAGAGAGAGAGAGATAGGCAGAGTGAGAGTAAGAGACTGAGAGAGAGAGAGAGAAAGAGAGAGAGAGAGAGACAGAGAGAGAGAGGAGATAGAGAGGACAGAAAAAATCAATTAGCTACTTAGCCCCAATATATGTTTCTCTCTCTCTTAACTTACTTAACTTTTTTTTTTTAGTTTTTTTTTTTTTTATATGTTTTTATTTATTGTTGTAGTTTGTAATTGTTGTGATCGGGGTTGTGTGTTTCAATGTGATCTTTGAATGTCTCAATTATTTGATGCGTTGACATCCCTCAGAGTTGAATCACAGCCAACTTTGTGCCTAATGCCTCTCACACACACACACACACACATTTCGGCTGCTTTTTCGTGTTATTGTGGAGATCACGAGCCAATCCCGAGCGAAGTCAATGTCGAATCGCCTTGGTATATTCGGTTCGAGTATTTATGAGAAACGCGAAACAGCTTGGCAAAGTCTCGGACTTGCAGCCCAGCAAGTATTTGAGCTGCCCTTATCAAATGTGGTATGTGAGAGTTGGGTTCCTCTAGTTAGATCTATTTTCAACATAAATAAAGCAAAGGCCCATTCAATACTGATTCGCAATAGAAACTCTTGGAGCAGAAACAATAAAAGCATATCTTTTATTTCATACATTTATGTACAGATATATGTGTGCCCGATATACGGCACAGCTAATAACCAGCTCAAGTGCCATAAGTACTTGGACTTAAAATTAATTTGATTTAAATTTGTATATTAAATTTTGATGCGTGAGTACTTTGGCATGTCTCCTCCTAATGCTAAAAATAAAAACAACCTTTGGCAAACTCAAGGAATGGTTTTTCGCTAGAAAAAGTATCTCAAGTATCTACATCTATATATAAAACTGTTTGTCCTGAGGTCATAGCTTGTATGAAGTTAAAGTTTTAGACAATGTCACAAAACTGGGCAGAAAATGTCGACATCAAACTGTGGTGCTTAATTGGATGGACCTCAAACTCCTACATATATATATAGCTTGCATCAGCTGCACTTTCAAATAATTTCAACTGTTTTTAAATTCAGGTATTTGTTACACATTTTTGTTGAATGTAGCTTAAATGTCTCTGTATTTTTGTTGTTGTGGGTAATTTGTGAGCTTAAACTTCAGCATAACTCAGCAATTAGCTGACATTTTGAACCCTTTATGCAGCAACAACAGCAAGGACACAACTTGACTGACTTGTTGACCGCCTTTGACAGCGCTCAACTATCCCGTTGACTGGGGCTGGCAGTTGCCTGTGACTGCCCCCCTCCCCCTCCCCTTCCCTCCCTCTACCCCTCCCAACACGTGGGGGCAGCTTGTCTCCATCATGTGTGCATTATACATCAAAATACGTTTCGTTTGTTCGCGCTTTGTACATAAATTTCATGCAAATTGACTAATTAATTTTTGCGCAATGGATTCTTATCGTGCAATGCCATAGAAACACACGAGCAATACAATATTTGCATAATGCACAAGTGTGTGTGACTAGGGGTTGCAGTTGAAGGGATTCAGGATGCGCCTAAGCGGCACAGGCACGCGGTGAAAGCACCCACGCACTTGAGGGGGGCCTTGGGGCATGCATTTATTGGCGCTACTGCCGCGGCTACTGCTGTTGCAGCCACTGCTGCTGAGTCAAGTGGAGTACACACACACACACACACAGGGAGCGTACGTTGCGCCGCAAACAACTATTTTAATGACAGATATTAAACATAACCACAACTACGGCGACTACGACAACTAAAACCCAGCCGAGTTGCAGTTCAAGTTACGGCGAGGGGCATAAAATTTACAATATTTCCGTGCCCGTTACATTATATATATATATATGTATATATATATATATATATGTGTGTGTATATATTGTTGTGTGGCGCAGGATGAACAAAATAAGAATGGCAGCAGGCAGCAGGCAGTCGGTGGGCTGCGCTCAGTCAGCCGGTTTAAGCCTGCCAAATATGCTGATTGCAGCAATAATGATGATTATGTTTGCCTGGCCTGCATGCACGACGCAAATTTGTTAGCCAAAGCGGAAGGAAGTCGAAGCATTGACAATGCCAGCGACACGAAACAAACAGCAGCAACAACTGCAGAACAGCAGAACAGCAAAACTGTTGCAGCTGAAAGTGTGCAGCACGACAATGAGAGGCAACAAAGGCATTTAACGACTTGCAAATGCGACCAACCATCCAACCATCCAACCATTCAAACGTCCAGACGTCCAGACGTCCAACTGACTGACTGACTAACTGACATATAAACAAATGCGATAGATAGAGGTTAGGTGAGGGCCAAAACTTCAGCTATGTGCGCGACCAAGTCGCCGCAAAAATGCTCTGACTGCAGCAGCTATACACATTTATAATTTTATAGAGATACAGATTTGAGGAGCTAATATAGTTATAGATATACATACATTGATTTGTTAATATGCTCCAAATATAAACACGAATTGGATTAGTAAAGTGTTAGAATTTATTAAAGTGTGCGTGGTTGTGTGTGTTGACAGCGAGGCTTTAGTGACGGTCTATTTCGTTGTGCAACACTGTTATCGGTAATATGGCATAGATATGCCTATATATTATATAGAACTATGTAGATATATGTATGAAGATTAATATCTATTTGATTCAAACAGTTAAAGATATAAACACATTTGTTAATATGACCAATATCTAAACAGAAATTTAGAGAGCTAAGGGCCAGAATATATTTTGGTGTTTGCGCTGACAGCAGCACTTTAGTATTTTGCAACACTGTTATCGAAAACTTTGGGCAACATGACTATCGATAAAAGCAGCTCTAGTCCCCTAGCTAGAGATGGGCTTAAATGCAGAACAGAGCTAGCTTAAAGACGTTTATCGAAACTTTTATTAACCATGAGCTTGCGGCTGGATTGGTTGCATAAAAAGAACAAACCCTTAGCCTGAACTGGAGCTAATTTGTTCAATGAGTCACAGAAACAAACAATTACTGCTTTGGAAACGTAAACTTAACCATAAAGCCTGCAGAGTCGCGACGCCAGTTAGAGTATTGCACGACCCTTGGCCTTCGGGCAAATTATTGCATTGCGTGCGGAAAGTTTTGAAGCACCTGCAGCCGAAACGCAGCCAACACCGGATGAATCGCTGCGGCCATATTAGCAAAGTGAATAGGTTTTTATTTGTAACGGAAATGTGAAAATTATTGCCAGTTGCTTGTTGCTGCTGCTGTTGCGGGTATTCTAATTGTTATTATTGTTGCTCTTGTAGTTGTTGTTGTTCCTAGCGATTTGCATAAGGCGCAGGTGACAGTGAGTCCAGACCGAGCAGAGCTGCCGCTCAGCTTGTCGCTGGAGCTGGCGAAAAAACATTGGACTTGCCGCCACAACAAGAGCCGAGCTCGAGCATTATTTAACTTATACTTATGTTTATGTGCATCTCTGCACGTTTATTTATTTATTTACTTTTCTTGAGTTATAAACTTACCCAAGTGCCAAGTGCCGTGCGACGATCGTCGACGATCGAACTGAGCTCGAAAGTCAACTGAGCGGCCGATGAAAGCTTTTGCCCTGTGCTGGTTTTCATCAATGACGTCAGGTGGCAACGCCAGGCAAAGCTCAGTCATGCGTAAGTGGGGAAAGTGCGGGAAAGGCTGAAATTGTATGTACATTAACCATTAACGATTTTGTTGTATTATATATATATTACGTTTTTAATTGGTTGGATTAAATCATATCAAATCAAATAATTTTAAACAGATTACACAATTATTTACAGTTCCAATCTTGGTATTTTGGAAGAATATGGATCAGTTTCCTCTACAAAGTTTACAGATCTGAGTAAATACTCAAGAGCTTTTGATCTTTTGCTATATCAGTTATTAAAGTTAACCGCATGTCCGCTGTAAAACTATCGCAGGCGTAAACGATATTAATCGCCTAACAATTGAAATGTCAATAGTGCTCTCGCTAATAGACAGTTAGTTTCTTCAGGACTTTTCGATAACATTCTTATCGATGTGTTCTTAACGTTTTTAAGCACTGCTGGAAATGTCTATTTTTGACAATTTAAGTTGTATAAAAAAAACTATGTATTGAACAATCACAACAATAACTTACCCTTACATTAAACAACAGCGTCGATGGCATGACGACTATCGATATATGCAGTTAAAGCCACTATCGATTGTTGTCCAGCACTAAAGCTTAGAGCTAGAAACTGGGGACAGAGCGAGCCGTGGAACTCGCTCATCATGCAGCTGAGTCCGCTGACAGCGTCCCTGGTGAGCTGCTTTTGTGGCCCCAGCTGATCGCTGCAGTTGCCACAAAGTATGCAATGCGAATTGTGCGAAGTGCCTGGTGCCTTGTGGCATGTGCGTTGGGCGGGTTAAGCGTGGAGCGTGCTGCAAGCAGCATGCAGCGTGGAGCGTGGAGCGTTGTGTATTATGCGATTGGCAATCGATGCGATGGCTATGGTTGACATTTGGCCTGCACTTTGAGCTGTTGATTTATGTATGTGCCAAGTACGGCCAAGCGTCTTGCTCTTTTGGAATTTAATTTAATTTATATTTCATTTGCGAGATGAAGCGCACCGAGTGGAGTCAAATCGAGTCGAGTCGAGTCGAGTCGATTCGATGCGAGGCAAGTCAAGGCGAGCCGAATCCCCGGCCAGGTCCATGTCCGTGGAGAGCCACGTTGCTTTCCGGGCAGCTTTTTATGCAAGTTTCCATTAACTAGATGCCCGGCTGCCCGGCTACCCGGCTACCCGGCTGCCTTTTGATTCCTTTTAGCTGACGTACAGTACATTAGTGTGTGACACTGCCATTCGCCAGCCTGCCAGCCAGGCAGCCAGCCAAAACGCCTGGCGAACGTTCAACGTTCAGCATACAGCAGCAGCCTCAGTCTCCAGCGCTCACCTTCATCAAGATTGCAACGTCTGTTAGTTTGGTTTGACTCGGCTTGTTTGCCTAGCATTTGTCGTGGGAAATCAGTTTAATGGAAATTATAACATTCGATTACTTTTCAAACTAAACTCAAAACATGCGGCCAGTTCCAGTCACAACTGCCCGCCCCGCCAGCTCCACAACGCCGCCAAATCGATCTGACAACTAGGGCTCGCTGTTCTGGCCAAGACTACGGCTGCTGTTGCTGCTGGGGGGTAGCCAGCCGTGAAATAGCTGCCTCACCTCGGCCACAGTTTTGTCAAATGCCTATAAGCATGCTGCAAATAACTGGAAAATGCCACAACACACACACACACTCGCACACAGCTGCAGACTCTCTATGTGAGTATGTGTGTGTGCACATACATGGCAAAAACATGGTAGATTTTAAAATTTGTTTTTTCCTTTCGTCTTCTTTTTTTGGCTGTCACTTCCAGGTGATGTGGTTGAAAGTGACAAAACAATGGACAGGTGAAATGGTCACTTGGTTCAACTTCTGCCAGTTGAAAATCTTCAAAAAAAGAAAGGAGCTGCAGCTCGGCAAATCGCATTACCTAATCATTTTGCGCTTACCCTGGCATTCCCCTACTCTCTCCCTCCCTGCACTCTCAGCCTCGCTCTTAATTTCACATTCCTTTTTTTGCACTATTCACAGGCAGTGGAGACCTTTCTATGTAGACTATATTTCACATACTTAGTTGTTTATCAATTGCAATAAGAATGTGAACACATCTATTCGATCAGCTCAAACAGATCTCAGATTTTACTGACGAAGAGAATGTAGCTGATCAACACGCTATTTTTAAGGCCTTCTTATCATAGTTAGTCTACAAAGCACAGCAATTGAAACATTAAGTTTACTATAAACTCACTTTTGTATGGCTTTCGACCTTTCATCGTAGCTTTTCGAATTGTGCTCATTTATTTCAGCGCTTTTATTAACCCTTAACTAAAGTCTGATATTCGTGGGCGAATCATCAGCTACAGAAAGCCAAGCAAAGTTGCCTGAAGCATGTACATGTACACTGTATACAAGGATCTCTGAAAATGATTTTAAGGCCAAGCGGATGGTAAACAAAAAGTTTCTTGCAACCGTTTGTCGCGAATTTTGCACACTTGCGGGTGGAATTTGCCAAAACTCTGCCTTGCTGTGCATCTCCATCACCAATTATCACCAATCAGTCACTCATTCAGTCCTTCAATCAGTTAGGCCAGATAGATATATATATAAAGGTTATTCATGCTCTATTATGATATGCTCTTTGAGCGATCTCTTAGACGATCCTAGCTGAAGGCATAACAACGCTTTAATCCCTTTGGAGAGCTCGAGAGATTCTTGTACAAATGTGTATTTTCTTTTTTGAATTTTTTGTATTTCTGTGCCAACGTGACGGCTACGTGATGTGCCCCGTGCGCAGGCAACGGCAACGATTTCAGCGCAGACAAGTGTGTGCGTGGCTGTGTTTGTTTGTTTGCGTGCGAAGGTCACGTGGCGCACTTCAATGCTGAGACTGGCAGGCAGGTAGGCAGCACAGCACAGCAAATGCACTGGCAGCCGTCGATGTCGAGTTTAATGAAGTGCAACGAGAGCCGAGCAATTGAAATGCATTGCCAGCTTTTGGGTGTTTTTACCTGACGGAGACGGAGACGGAGACGGCGCCGACGACGCACAAATCACAGTGAAATTGTTATTGTAGCTGTCGTTGTTGTTGCTGGCATCATCAAGTGCCGTTAAACATGCCACACGCATTAAAGCAAAATGCTGCAAACACAAAAACAAAAACATGGACATGTGGCATAAAGAGCCCGAGCAGCAACACGAGTGCTAAGCAAACCAAAAACAACAGGCAAAAAAAAAGAAGTATTTTAATGAGAAGTAGTAGCAGAGACGCACACACTCACACACATTCACACACACGCACACACACACACACACCTAGACTTGGTATGGTATCTTCCACTGGCAATGCCAATCCGCGAACAATTAAGTGACCCTCCAGAAAACTGTTCCCGCTGTTATGCCGCTGTTACGCAGCTGTTAAGCTGCTGTTAGCTGGCAACAACAATTGCTGGCTGCCGACGTCGCTGCCTCTGCCGCTGTCGCTGTCGCTGCCGCTGTCTGCGCCTGCGCCTGCGCCAGTGCCGCATTGGCTCGGCTTTCTGAATTTTTAGCACAGACGACACGAAGCTGAATGAGCGGCGACTCGTTTAGACCCTTTTTAGCACATAGCCAGGAGAAACCAGGACATTCAGCTGCACGCAGCCGTTGGCTGTAGTTGAACGCCGCGGAAGACGCGGCGTATGCGTGATTTACGCGCAAGTGTTCGCAAAATGTGCGAATTTCTTTGCGAATACAATTATCCTGATGGAAATGCACTTGTCAGCAGTCGCAACGTGGCTGCTCGTGGCGCCTGCCAGCGCTTGATGCCACTTCAAAAACTTGCCGTCTGGCTAGCTGGCTGGCTGGACAACTTTGTCTTGGCCATTAGGCCATGTCAGGCTCAGGCAGCGGGGCAAGAGCCAGCAGCCAGCAGCCAGCAGCCAGCGGGCAACACCCGTCAGCAGTTCTCTGTTTATGTTGAGTTGTGCTCATTAGTGCAGCGCTTATGATGATAATTTGGATTAAGCAACAAGCGGGCAGGACCCAGTAGCTGGCACGCACACGGAAATGCTTTGCATTTCGCATTTCGCTTAACATAAGTCCCTTGCATCGGGCTCAATCAGACATGGCCGACAAATCCGAATTCAAATTAGGATTTGCAGTTGATGAAATGCATGGTAATGCAACATTTTAATGTGTGCACGCAAATGTGCAATGCGTTTGCCAATTATAAAATATAAAAATCAATTTATTATACATGTACATATATGCATAAAAACCTATTTCTAATTTAAAAACTTTTCCCGAAAAGCTTTGGCCGTGAGCGCAGAGCTCGGCATATTGAATGCAAATGTTAAACAAAACATGTTTTTGCTCCGCAGCGACAAAAACTCCGTTCAACTTATTGAGTTCACGTATTGCACGTATTCATTTACAGCATAATTTTCGTTCGAATGGCATAATTATCATAAAAAATATATGCTAATAAAAAACAATTATAAATATTATATTTCTTTTACTAATTACAAGCTAAATATATTGTTTTGGGCAACATCAGGCCATTTAATCAGCCGTGGTGTAAGGCAGCTGCCCAAAACAATGCAATGCATGCCAACAAATTTTAATTCAACTTAATTATGTTTGAAATTGTTTTTGCCTGTAAGCTCAGCGTTAAGCCCAATACCAAGGCCAAATGTAAATAACTATAGACATAAGCCAGCTTATCAAATGATTTCCATAGATTGAGAGCCGACAAATCACATTTGTTAGAAGCGAATATGTTTCATATTATTATCATTAGTTTTATATAGTTATTATTATTGTTTTTATTAACCATGTGAGATACGTTTCTGCTGTTTCGCGAACCCAACAATTCATTTAACTAGTTAACATAATTGAATTAGTTCCAAATTTACTTTACGCTCTGCGCTAAAAGCTGTTTTTCTCTAACTGCAGCTCTAGTTAGTACTTTGATAAGCCCCCCTCAAACACACACACACACACACACACACACAGACAGACATGTTGCACACTTTTTGCAGCATTATTTGTGCTGTTTAAATATACATACATATATATAGAAAGAAAAAAAGAGCGCAAGGAAAATATACAAAAAAAATAGGGGGAAAATTATAATAATAAATAAAAGCGAGGCGCAGCGACTGGCAACTCGACGCAGCGGTTTCACACGCAATTAACATATTCTCTCTGTTTCATTAAAATTGTTGCATTTGCTGAAGGGTTACGACTGGGCCGAGACCCCACGCCCAGCCCCACGCCCAGAACCCAGCAGCCAGCTCACGGCTGAGGATCAGGATTGCGTCGGGATTTTGCTGCGCTTTTTCCTGTTTGCCTGCCCTTCTACACGTGCAGTTTTTAATTATTTGTTGTTTATCATTTTTTGCTGCTCGCTTTTTATTCAATTATTTGTAAACTCACACTCACACACACACACACACGCGCACACACACATTCGCAGAGGGCTTAAAACAGCAAGTAATTGTCAATGGGCTGAGGCTGAGATAGGCCTTGGGCATGGTTGGATGTTGTTGCACTGTCTGCCAAATGTTAAAAATGTTGCAATTTACATTAATGCCGCATTACTTTGCAGGCGCATTAAGCAATTAACAATTGTAATTGATAAACAATTAGTGGCAATATAACCGAGCCACAAGCATACACACATATAAAACTGCTTATTAACAAACAATTTTTTCAACAAAAACAAAAAACAAAAAACAACAATATAACAATTATCGTCTATGACACGCCGACGCTCGCATACTCTGCAGCCGGCAATTAACTTCAAATAGTTTGGGCAGATGCCAAGAGCTAAAAATGAAATCACAAACATTCGTGTTTTTCTTGTTTAATGATAATCATATTTAAATTTGGTAACTAAATTGGTAAAACATAAGCTCGAGTCGTTGTAAGCTTTTTAGCGTGTATTTATCAATTTGAGAGCAAAAACTAGTTAATGCTGACAAACGCGGCCCAAAGCCGGGGCGTTAATTACAAATACAAACACACACACAGGCACACACACACAGGCACACAAACTCGTATCCGAATGCCAAAAGAAAAACGAAAAAAACTTTGAATGTAAATACAGGCGAGATCTCGCGCTTATACTTATGTATAAACAAATCATTTAACTACAACAATTGAGCACCTGCAAAGCGCGGCATAGGTGACAGCGCTGAAAGATGAAAACCTGGCCAGTATGTCGAGCTGTTGACTAAAAGCAGCATTTAATCTATTCTTGCAAGGCAATTAATCAAGTGTGAAGCTTGAATGTGCTTTCAAAGCTTTGAATTGAGCAGTTTGTAGAGCCTTAATCTGGAAGCAACATTTATTGTATTCTTACAAAGCAACAGATAAAGTTAAAAGCTTGACTGTGCTTTCAAAGATTAACATTTTTTATAATATTGCAAAGCAATTAATCAAGTTTCAAGTCAAATTATCATGTTTGATGGTTAAATGTAGTTTCAAAGCTTTAACTTGATCAGCTAGTCGAGCTTTAACCCGCAAGTAATGTTCATTGTAGCAAACCACAGCAATGCATCAGCTTGGTTTTCCTTTGAAAGCTTCAACTTGACCAGTTCTTAGAGCTTTTATTCACAAGCAATATTTGTTGTATCCAATCAATCATGTCATTGGCTTAATTGTGCTTTCAAAGGAGCTTTCAGCTTAAAGCACCTATCAGATCAGAAAATAATCGACATCGGAAGGGTTAAAAGTTGTAAAAGCTTTATATACGCACTTCATTGGCTGGATCGAGAGTGAGCAGAAGAATTGTGGCAACAATTAATCGCACTTAAAGCTCCCTCGAGCTTACAAAGCTTTCTCCTTTTAACGCTCATTCCGTAAATGATTGCTCTTTAAAAACTATTTCTTAAAATAAACACGTTTAAAATAAATATGTTTTCTCTTAATTTAATATTTATTTAAAGAAAATTCGAGTAGAACTAACACAGAGAAAAAAGTAGAAGAGAAATCGCTGCCAATTGGGAGGACGCCATCAATTTTCGCGTAGCGCATTTGAACAAAATCCCCGTAAATAAACATAAAACTCAAATAAATTTTGTAGTTAGCAAATGTATGTATGTCTATTGAAAAACCAGTCCACATGCGTCTTTGTTAGTCGTTAGCCAGGGGAGGGTAGTTATGTGCGCGCTCAAGCACCAATATAAACATGTGCAATGCTCGGCCGGGCGGTTAGTGTTGATTGAACTGCCATAGGAAAATTAACAATGATAATGCTTAAGGAAACGCTGGTAGTTTGCCTAATCCTGGCCAGCTGCTGTTGTTGGACTGGCACGGCCTATCCGCAGAACAAAGAGGAGAGCTCAACGACAACGACAACAACAGCAAGCACAACGCCTACTCCAAGCAGTGCAGCTAGTACGACAACGGCAACAACAACAACAGCAGCTACACCAAAGCCCAAGTCAGAAGAAAATTCGAGCAGCACAACGACAACGACGTCGACGACACCACAAACCAAGTCGGAGGAGTCTACAACAAGCCCCAAGCCAACGACAACAGCAACAACGACCACACCAAAGCCCAAGTCGGGAGAGTCTACGACTGCCAGCACAACAACGACGTCAACAACAACAACAACAACCACCACAGCCAAGCCAGAAGCTGCGAGCACAACACCCAAGGATGAAGATGCGGAGGCGAAGGAGCTGCTGGCAAAGTGTGAGGAGCTGCGTAGGCGCCGCAAGCGGGACAGCTCCTCCTCCTCGGAGGAGGATGACGACAGCAGCGAGCAGAAGTCCGCAAAGAAGGAGCGCAAGAAGCTAAAGAAGATGTGCAAGGAGCTCAAGAAGCAGCAGGAGCGCAAAGAGAAGCGCCAAGGCGACGACAGCATCAGGCAGCTCGCCGAGGCGCTGCGCAGCTACCAAATGAAACAGAAAGACCAGAGAAGACACTAAACAAATCTACCTTAGTACATGTACTAAAATGAACAGCAATTTTTTTTAATATTTAAATTGTTTTTTTTTTAAGTTTTTAATGACAATAAACATGACAACAATTTTTAGCGCAAAAAAGCCAAAAGTTTTCCATGATGTTGGCAGGGAACTGACCCAGTTGAGAGCGTATATATATACATATATGTATGTACATCTCTCTGTATATGTATGAAACCTTTGACTGCTAATTGATCAGCCAAACATGAAGAATTTGACACCAGCCAAGCCGAACGTGAATCAGTCGAATCATATCATATCCCCCCACCCACGAATGATGACTGCGTTTTGATTGGCAATGTAAACGCGAAAGTTAGCTAATGAATCATGTGTTGGTGAAAGGTGAGTCCAACAGGTGCATAGATCTGCTGCTATTAATACCATAAGCATTTGCATGGAATGTCTATTGGAAAATGGATTCGTTCAGATTAAAGCAAAAACTAGTATAACATAAATAAGCCACATTAAAGCAACTGGCCTGCAAGTTTCCGGGTTTCAGTTCCAGGGTCTGGCGCTTGTAATGCTCAAGCAAAGGTCAGGGTGTACTAGGTCAAGCATTGATACTAACTAGAATGATTTTAATTAATAACAATTTAGAACCTGTTTCTCTTTTTTACTTGTTATTAACTTTTTATGTGTAGGCTTATGGCTGTGGGTTTTGTTGCCAAAAGAATTTGACTTATTTCAAAATGTTGAATTCATATAAAACTCTTCACTTGTTTCTCTGTATGCGGCATTTTTATGATATTTCTGCTTCATCAATTTCAATTTATTGCGACATTAATTGTTATCAAGGCGTACAAATCAATTGAAATATGCCAATTTGATGTCATTAAATGCCAGTTGCTTTGAGGTTTTAATTTCAAATTTTGAATTCTTACAATTAACGTGAGTTTGTTGCAAAGTTCATTTGGCAGCCAATTTGTGTTTGTTCACGCCTTCTAATTACCTTTTATTACGCAAGCTTCTCACAAAAGTTAATATCTAATGAAATTGCATGCACATTCCGCACATACTGGCCATAGTAAATAAAAGTCAGTATTCAATTTCATTTGCGTCTTGAAACAAAACTTAAAGGAAAATACAATAAATTATGTTCCAGCAACAAAATACGTAGGCTACACATACTTTTAATATTGATTCAGCACCAGCTTCAGCTCGATTTGGCTATTGAGCTTCAACATTTAGACCTGGTCAACAAGTCAAACATTTCACGATCCGAGCACGTTTATGAAATTAGCTTTGGCCGCGGACGGGAGGCGCGAGTCGATCAACGAAATGCTAATTAGCATAAACAAAAACAGCGAAAAATAAAGCAAGAAAAAAAGAAATAAATAAATAAAAGGAAAAAATGCCAAGAAATTGGTAAATAAGCAAAAATGATAATGAAGCCAGAGTTCAGGCATTGAACTCTGCCCAGAACGCGCGCAATAGAAAGCCGAGAGTTCTGGCCAAGAGTCGCAGAAATTGGCTGTGGCTGCGGCTGCGGCTGCGGCTGCTTGGCAAGCTGCCGTAAATGGGTCGACCCGGCATTAGACGTGCTTTGAACTCTGAGGCCGAGGGCCCGATATGTGGCTAATTATGCAGCCTCAAGATTGGCTGAAGAGCAGAGAAGCGCTCGCAGCTCGCAGCTAGCAGCAAAAAGCCAAAAGAGCCGTTAGCTAATGATTTATGCACCGATCGTTCGGTCAGAACAAGTTGATATAAGTGGGGGCTCTTCTCGATTCCCGATTCAGTTGGCACACACAAAGCAAGCAATGAAGTGGACAATGCTATCGATAGAATCGCTGCTGGTCCTGGTCCTGGCCCTGGCCAGTGGCCTATCACTGGTGAGCGGTAAATTTTTTTGATCCCCTTTGGCACGAGCAAAACCCACTAAATCTGACAATTCGTTGCGTTTCCCCCACTGGCCGACTGCAGCACGGGATGAGCTGCGTCCAACGGCAGCGCCGCTGCTCAGCTCCACGGTGAAGCCAACGAGCGCGCCCAAAACGGAAGCGAAGCCCACCAAACCGCTGATGATCATCAATGCGCCGCCCATGAAGCAGAAGCATCTGGTGCCGGTCAGCGTGGAGACAGCTCAGGTGGAGACACAGCCGCAATCGCAGTCACAGCCGCAGCCACAGCCACAGGCGCAGCAGTTGAAGTCGACGGTGCAGGTGCAGGATGGAAAGCCGCTGCAGGTGACGGGCTTTATAACCAAGTCGGGCAACATCTACGAGATCGAGGACAAGCGCGGCATTGGCCGCATCGAGCCACGCCAGGCCGAGGGAGCCGAGGAGGAGCAAATAGTTTGCAACTATGGCAACGTGGTCATCTACAGCGACGTGCCCTGCGATCAGGTAACCACTGTGAAGGTCGGCGAGGTACAGCCGCTCAATGCCGAGCCGCAGGCAACAGAGGCGCCACCCTCTGAAGATCAGCCAGCTGAAGAGCAACAGCAACAGCCGAGCGAGACACCGAATGCGCCACGAGGCCAGCAGGACATGCAGCAGCAGCGCCGCCGACGCCGTCGCCGACCCACCGGCGCCGGCCAGCAGCAGCGTCGCCGCATCAACGGCAACGGCGCCGGAGTGCGCCGTCGCATTCGTAGACGCAATGGCAACGGCAACGGCAGCGGCAACCGCAATGGCAACGGCAACCGCCGCGTCCAGCAGGTGCGTCGCCGTCGTCCCAATCAGCGTCGCGGCAATGGACAGCGCCGTCCAGTCAACAGGCAGCAGCAGCAGCAACAACAGCGACGCCGTCAGCAGCAGCGTCGTCGTCAGCAGCAGCAGCAGCAACGCCGTCGCCAGCAGCCGCATCGCCGCCGCCAGCCAGTGCGTATCATCAGCGATGAAGATGAGGTCTAGGCAGGACAGCGCAAGGACTTGGCAGGGATCTCTCCCTTTCCCGCTTTAATGCCCCAGTTTTAACTTTAACAGACGCAGTGACAAACGAATAAAATGTTAACCAAAAGCTCAAATTTCGTCTCCAACTAGAACTCCAATTGGGTTCGCTTCTCTTTGTACTTGTGTAGCGTCCAGTTGGCAAATTAAAAATGCACTTTGTATTGCGGGCGGGGAACGGGGGAAGCTCAATATACAGCTCGTACCAGTAATTAAAATAGCTCGGTCGTGCAACAAATTCCACTCAGCAATACCCTATAAAAGGTTTGGTTTCTGAACGCAGCCAACACAATTCTTGTTATTCGCTTAAAGTACGTTTAAAGCTCACTTAAAGCTTTATGAGCTTTAAGAGCTTCAATCGTTTTTAGTATGTCTCTGCGATTGGGAATCTTAAAATGTGTTTGCAGCAACAAACTTTATTTCATATATTTTATTTTTAAATTTACCTATTCACTTTTTGCTTTGCTTAAACCTTTTTTAAAGTTGATAGCATGAAAACTTTTGAGACACAAAATTCTTAGATATTATTAATTATTGAAATCAGTTAAGCTCTGTGCAAGTAAGTGTGAAGTACAGCCATTGACTGCTAATTAAGCCATTGAGAAAAAGTAAATTAAAAAAAATCTCGAAAGGAACATTCATTTTTGTATCAAAGCAAACTACCGACCTTTCGCAGAACAAAAATTAAATTCTGTTGAATAGTGTAACATGCCGATCTGCATATTAGTCAAGATTGAAGCTTCTACAACCCAGGAAACATATTTTCAGCAAACATATTTAAACTTAAATTAATTATTCTTTAGTGAATTAATCATTTATTCAATTGCTTAAAGCCAACCAACAAAACTTGCGCTGTTTTTCAATTACAATTGGGCAACAGCTCCGCAGAAAAATGTGTTGCATACTTTTGGGAGCGAAAGATAATGAAAGACAGCTTTGTTGTACTCCACACTATTGAACGATTTGGTCAATGTGTCTTATGCTACATATAATAAATGTATTCTTAAGCCATATGGCGGCATTATACTCAAAAGTACATATCAATCAAGGACAAAGGATGTTCCTTTTGTAAAACCGCAGATCACTTGCTCCTGCAGCTTGTCACATTAATTGCAGCTAGATTTTGCGACTCGACTCTTCTTGATGCGACTTTTTGTTCAACACTTTTATGAGGGTGCGCTCTGTGTGCGGAGACACGGAGACGCGGCGGCGTGTTGCGTGCTGCGCGCTGCTGGTTGCGAGTTGCAAGTTGGCGATAGCGGGATGTCGGTTGCGGGCTGCGGGCTGCGGGCCGCGGGCTGCAGGCTGGGGATTGAGGGTTATGGCTTTTGGGCTGCGATGTCAGCATCAGCGTCAGTTACAAGCAACAAGAAGCAGAAGAGTTTTGCGCGCTTGGGCCCAGCGCACTTAACACATAAAACAAACAAATACAACATCGGCAACAAGAGCAACAACTACAACTACAGTGAGCCCCCCAACGAGCGCCAGAAAGTCATTCAAAAGTCAACCAACTTTCTTCTTTTTGAAAAACGTTAAAGAGCAGAAAAGAAATACTTGCTCGCACACACACAAACACACACACATACTGGCGCGCGCGCAACGTCTGGGGGCTGCATGAAAACTTGCAAAAGCAGCAACAACAACAACAACAACAATAAAGGCAAGTCGCCTGCTGATTTTCCTTTGTTGTTTGCATGCACACGAATGCCCACAACACCAACACCAACACACACCGCCACGCAATCCAACCCCAACCCACGTACCCCTGCCCAGCAATGAAAGATCCGTAGAACAATCCCTGACATACCCCTGACATACCTCTGCCCGATCTCGACCAGAAACGGCTGCTGCACTTCTGTTTTCGCTATGACTTCGCCTCTCCAAGGTGCCATCAAAATGTGCGCCACGTTGACTTCCACTCTGACGTTGACGTTGACGTTGACGCTAACGTCGACGTCGCTGTCGCGTCGCTGTCGGGTCGCTGTCGTTACCGTCGTTGTTGTGCGTTGAGCCTTCAAGTTTATCACCTCATTGTTTTTGCACGCCGGGGCTGGAGCTCATTGTCAGCGCCTCTGTGAGAAGCTGTGCGTGCGTGTGTGTGTGTGTGTGTGCATGTGTGTGTTGCATAGCATTTTGCGTCTACTGCTGTTCTGTATGTGTGGATTTTATCGCTGGCTGCGCCAGGTGGCCCAACTGCAACTGCAGCCACTCAAAGGTGGCAAAGTCGACATAAAATGCATAAACAAATTCGAATGCAGTTGTCATTCATGGTTAAGTCAGTCGACAGGCTGCCAGGCAATCAGAAGTTGAGCCATAGCGCAACCAGAGACACACATATGTGGACACAGCCTAAGTCAAAGCTTATCTACCCCATCAATATGCTTAAGACATAAGAAATAATTGATGGACTTTACACCCGGGAGATTTCTTAGCATAATATCGTTAAATCTATAGTGTATATATAAGCATAGGCATATTTGATCGGAACGAAATAGCTGAGTGCACTTCGTACCGTTAAAAGCTGTTAGAACTAGGGTCTTGAAATTCGGAATATTTTGTATAATTCATCAAACCCAAACCATGAACTATACATAGACTCTACAGACAGGAGACATTCAGGCTAATGAATACAATTGAATCTACAAAGGACGAACAGCTTAGTCCAGCTCGTACTTCCATCTGTATGTTTGTTCCTTTAAAGGCAATAAGAACTATACTCTATGAATTTTATATTAAACGAGTTATTGTCGTGCCCCATTTTTCAAAATCGATAAATATCGATTTGAGGCTCGAGTTTGGTTTGTATAAATAAACATAGTCCTACACTACTTCTCTTCAAACTATTTGAGTTTCCAATTCCTAGCGAGCAGTTGCCATTCTACCTCCTGCTAACCATTAGCTATCAGGTGTAGCCATAACCTAGGGCTGCTTTCGGGTTAAACAGCTTCAATCGCTGGGAAAAGCTCAACTGGCCAATAAACCAATATTGAATAGAGCAGGCAACAATGGAGGCGAGCATAGGGGAATAGAAGCAGGAAGAGAGCGTCAAGTGGAAGGGATAAGGGAAAGTGGGGCTTGTTGCTGCGTGCCTGGGCGCAACGTGCATTTAACTTTGTCAAACACAAATCCTTTGGGCAAAGAGTTTGTCTGGCATACGCACACACATTAGAAAGAGGGAGCGAGAAAGAGAGAGCGAAATAAAGAGAGAGAGAGAAAGAGGCAGGGAAAAGCAGACATAATCTCATAAAGATAAAACAGTTTAATGTGGCAGCGAACAAAGCGGGGACCAAGTGGAGAATGAAATTTAAGATGCACATGGAGATAAAAAGAAAGAGACAGAGAGAGAGAGAGAGAAGGAGAAAGAGATAGAGCGAAAGAGCGAGATGATGCGGAGCTGTTTGAAGAACCCATTGACCCCCTGCCGATTCGGCTGACAAGATGGCGAACGAGAAATACATAAAAACAGTCGCCCGACGGCGTTCAGCGAAATGCGAAAATCTGTCAATTATTTAAATCGCCTGCCAAAAATCTGAGCACCAGGTCGCTTAGCCCGCGGGGCAGCCAAACTGAAGCGCCATCTACTGGCAGCGGGCGGTCCTCGTCAAAGGCCCTGCCGACCATGTTGCTCGGCCAGCCCGAACTATGGCCCCTGATGAAGCTGCTTTGTCTGTTGGTAATTAACATGAAAATAAGCGCATTAACATCATGGACGCTGGCGGTTTATGTTGCTGATGAATGATGCGAGGGGCTGCGGGCTGCGGGGCCGCAAGCCGCGAGCTGCGAGCTGCGAGCTGCGAGCTGCGGATGCGATGGCATCGTGAGGCAGTTGGGCGGCTTGGATTTGAAGCTTTCTGGTTTAAGGGCTTGTCTTTGCCCCTGGCAACCCAAAAATGACTTCAACTTGGAGCCCTAATTATGAAATCGAAATCGAAACCGAAAATTCGCCCAGCGAATTTGCCACGAAAAACGTAAAGCGCGCAAATTAAAATAATAAATTCGCTAAATTAAAGAAGGAACTCATTAAAGACGCTGCCAGACAGACAGAACAGATAGCGAGAACGACAGACCGACAGTCAGTCAGTCAATCAGTCAGTCAGTCAGTCAGTCAGACGGTTGGGAGGCGGCCAAGGGATTCCGCACATTGAGTGCTGAGCGATGAGCACTCAGCGCCGAGCGCTCAGCGTTGAGCCTTTTGTGTCCTGACGACGACGTCATTAGCAGCATTTACACGTCGCACGTTGAAGCCAAAGGATAATAAGTAACGACGTCGTCTTGGCGGGAAAGCGGAAAAGTGTGAAAATAAAAGCGGCGGCGCTAAGACAAAAACTGACACAAATTAAACTGAAATTAGTTGCGACTCACTTCGTTTTGACGCTGGCGACGACAGACGACCGACGATGCTTCAAGCTCATCGCCATCGCCATCGCCATCGTCGTCGTCATCGTCATCATCATCGCCGTTGTCCTGGATCCGGACATCTTCATCTTCATTGCCTCCATTACCAGGCTGATGCGCGTCCACGTCGGCGACTTCATCTTCTTTGTGCCAGCGCCTGTGTGTGAATGTGTCAATCCCAAAGTGGCTGCTAATGAGCGGCACATGGTCAGGGTAAAAAGGGGCGTTGCCAGATCAACGAAATTGCCAACTCACACAACTTGCCATTGTCCAACACTTTAAACAACTAATACGATGTGTTCGCCGGCTGCCGTCATGTTTATTTCCATTAAAAGAATAGAATGGGGTAGAATATGGAGTAGAATTTGGCTGGTGCCAAGAGCAGCTATTTATAACATTTGATTTACACTTTCAAGCCGCAAGCTCGCCTTCACATCAATTTATATAAAACTGTTTGTCCTGGCTGATTGACAGATTAACTGATTGGCTGACCGAATAACTGACTCTGAGAAATTTGTACTATAATTAAAATATACATAAAATAAAACTAGAATATGAAATAAGATTAGAACTGTATTGATGCGAACATCTTTGTGGGCTGCATTTGCTTTTCGGTTGAATCTGTTTGTGCATTTCTTAAGTGGCGACCAATTTTTTCAATCAAACTATAATTAGTGATTTCTCATAAGAATAAGTGGAATATATTGTTCGAAAAGAAAAGAAAAATACATATTTCATTTGTATTCGCACTCATATATTTCTCCACAATGCCCGCTCAATGCTGAGCTAATCAATTTCACATAGAGAGGCCAGAAACTTGTCCATGTGACCCACATCCAGGAGATGGTATTCGGTTTTTGATTGACTGGCCGCCCACCACATGTGTCAGCTCATCATTCTGACGTATTTTATCTATATTTAAGAGGGCACAATCTTATTTATAGCGCCAGCCAGGAGCCTGTCTGGCACATTCCTACGAAGCGCACAGACTCGGTTCACAGGAGCAGAAAACATTTTAAAAATAATGTGGAAATAAATTTAGAAATAAGTAAATAAAATATTTTGTGCTAATTTTGTCAAGCCCTTACCCCCACGCGCCGAGCAACCCTTTGCCAGCATTCGACTGGCTGAGGACAAGCCGCATCAACTTTGCCAGTTGTTTCAACTTGCCCCGGGGGCGTCGCGCAGCATGTGGGAGGGGCGGTCGGGGCATGGCAGCGGAATGATTGCGGCTTTGGGTCGGAGATACTTTGTGTTATCAGCAGTCAGTTAGTAGCGGAAACTTTTTAAACGTTTTCGAAACAAGTTGAAATTTAAATAAACCTTCCAATTTTTGACGACCCCGCCCGCCTGCGGCCGCCACTGTGCCCCGCACCGCACCGCATCATCACCGCCCTGCCCCATCCGCCGCTCGCTTGCATATGAATGCAAAGTTGAGACAACAAAATCGCCAGAGAAATGAAACTTTTTGCCCGAGCACTGTAATTTTTGCCTTTGCTTTGCATTCGGAGAGTTGATGCCACGATTCAAGACTCCAGACACAGGACTCAGTACGCGGGACTCGCAGCTCACAACTCAAGACTGAGACTTCGGCTTTCCACTTGCTTTTTGTGCCCATAAAATCGACTTAAATTTTTATTGCGACAAAAAACTGTTTGAGAAGAGAAAAGAAACGCGAGCGCAAAGTGCGCAAACTGCACAAGGGGCTGGAGGCTGGAGGGGCGGCGTGGGCCAGGCGGTGCATGGTCGCGGCCAGCGGCTTGTAAGTGCAGTTGACGCCGCTGGTAAAATCGTATTATGGCAAAGTATTTTTTTTACCACCCCCGCCCCCAAACAACAAGTTCCCACCCAACACTCGACAAATGTATCAGCAGGGTATTTTAAAGTTTATATCGGGCTGGCACACATTCTTCCAAGTAATATTATTATATACCAGGAATGAAATGAATAAGTCATAATAATAATTACTATTTGTAAAATCATTTTTGGCTGACTGACCCAATAGCTCTTTCGAAACCAAAAACCTACATGTACTTGCCTCTGTACAGGGTAACTGGAAGTCGTGCGTACACCACTTGACAGCATTTTTCCATCATATTTTTGCTATTTGGGTTCAGTCGTTGCCCAATTTCAGTAAGCATTGTTTTCGTACATATTTTGGCCAGCGCCGGAAAGTATGCTATGCTATAATATTTTCGTTCGGTCGGTATACCGTAAGCGGAGCGGAAAGCAGATGCGGGGCAGCCTTAGCGGCGAGCGGCGAGCGGCAAGCGGCAAGTGGCAAGTTCAAAAAGTGCCAACGACGGCGACGATGAAGGCAACCAAATAATAAAAAGCAAACTTTTTACCAAGTTGACTTTGACACATTGGGCCAAGACAAACAGAGAGTGCAAGGGAGACAGACAAAGAGCGAGAGTGAGAGAGAGAGAGAGAGGGAGGGAGATAGTAAAAGAGAAGTCACCACACGCCTCCCCCACCAGTCCGATCCGTTAGCTCTTGCATGAAAATGGCATAACAAAATTGTCGGTTGGCATATAGCTTGAGGGTAAGGTAGATGCAGAAGTGGGTGGTGTTGGGGGAGGGGAGCCTGTGCAGCCTGTGCAACAAAATATACATATATATGCATTTCTCTAGGCAAAATGGAAAAATCGCTGGCTATTCCGGCCAAACAGACAAACAGAGAAACAAATGCTGCCAGCTGACAGGAGACGAAGCAAGTGCTGCAAGAAATTGGGTTTCAAAGGGCCGAGTGGGCGGAAAGGGGGATAAGTAACGCGCTTTGCAGTTATAAATTGTTCATTAACGACGCAATTAGCTGAGGATCATCTATATATAAGTGTATAAGCGGCTCGCAAATGGTGGCAATGGTGCGAGGTGCTCCGCAATTAGCGTCAAGTTCTTGGTAGCCATATTAAAGCAGCTTAAGATCGCACAAAAGTTTCGCGAAGCAAAATTAATGAGCTCTCTGGGCTATCGCGATGAAAGCCGCGGCCACGGCTGCTCGACCCAGCTGATAAGCGGCCGCGATAACCGCCGGATAAATGGCGCTCATTAGCCTGCCCAGCTGGAGCAGCTCGGCAGCCAAGAAGTATATAAGCCAGCCGGACGACCTGGACTAAGCAGACAGCACTTCGAGCCATCAACTGAACAAGCAGCAAGTGGCAAGCAGCAACCAGCAAGGAGCAACAAAATGATGCAAATGCAAGTGGGACGTACTTTGGTGTTGGCGCTGGCCCTGCTCGGCTGCCTGGGCCTGGACAGCGGCCGGGCGGCCAATATGGGCAGGCAGCGGCGAGTGCAGACAAGCGCCACCAGCACGGGACCCACGCAGGCGGCTTTGTTCGGGCTGCCGCTGTGGCATACGACATTCAACTCGAACGATGAGTACTTTGAAACGCCCTTTGGACGCCCCAACATGCAACGTGCGGCATTCGCCCGCTATCAGCAGCAGCAGCAGCAACAACAGCAGCTGCAGCCAAAGCATCAGGCAACAAACATTTATGCAGAGGAGCAGCGCAGCCAGCAGGCGGCAGAGGCTGATCGCAGTGCAGGCGCCGGCGGCGGCTTGGAACTGGAGTATGCGAATCTTTTGCCCGCTGCAGAGCTGACACCCGCACAGATGCAGCAGCTGCTTCTGTTTAACACACCCGTCACGGCGGCACAGCAGATGCGCTACTTCAATCCCAGCAGCCGCAGCAGCAGCCAGGACGAGCCGCGCTTCTTTCACATGAAGTTTCTCAGGCAACAAAACACCAGCTCGCCCAGCGATGGGTGGCGGAACATAACCACGGTGAACATTAACAACAACAATGTGACGAATCTGCTGACTACTCCGGCCGCAGCGGCTGCCGCACGTATTGTCGGATCTGGACTGCTCCGCGCTCCACAGCTACTGCCCATGCAGTACTTCCAAACGCGTCAGGGCCAGGATGATGCTCAGGATGCGGGCCTGGGCTTGCCCTACGAGCTGATCGACTTGAACGCTGGGGACCTTTATGGCGACAACGTGGTTGTCTCTGGCGCCGGCCTTGCTGGCCTTGGCAGCCTTGGCGGTGCCAGTGCCATCAGTGGCATCAGCAGCCTGGCCGGTCTCAGCGGTCTTGGCGGTCTCGGCAGTCTCAGCGGTGTGGGTGCTGGTATGCCTCTGGTGCCCGTCACTCTGGGCAACAATGCGGTCGGCTATGTGCCGCTCAATTTGGGCATGCTTAGGCATCTGACAGCCAGCACGGCAGCGGTGCCCATTCGGGAGGGCGAAGATGACGCCACGCTGGCCATTGACAAACAGGAGCCGGAGCCAGAGTCCAACGATGCGATCGAGGAACCAGCCAACGATTCCGCGCAGCAAATAAACAACTCACGCTTCCAGCTCTTCGGCCAGCGCTTGAGGCAACGTCCCGGTGTCGCCGCTGTCGCCACAGGAGCTGTCAACGACGGCTTCCCAATGCGGAATCCCCTGAGGACATTCGCCAAGAACATTCGCCGTGTCCAATATCTGTGAGCGCGTGCCCGATACGACGAAGATTTGGAAAAGAACTGGCCAGGAATTGCATTTACTCATTCGACTCACAACTCTAGACCATAATTTATTTAAATTTTCTATATTATTTTTTTTTTTTCGTATTCTCTATGTAAATTATTTTTGAAGCAAATAAAACAGCGCAAAATCTGTAAAAGTAACGAGGATTTTTTAGTTGAGCAAGGGATGCACTAGGATGACCTACGTTCAAAATTTCAAGTCTGTTATAGGCTCTAAGATCGACGTGTTCTCGCTTACGGACGGACAAGTCTGATCGACTGGACTATTCATAGTTATCAAGAATATAAGTATATACTTGATGGGGTCTTCCTTCTGCCTATTACATGCATTTGTTACAGATACAAGACGATCCTACTGAGCTATGCTTAAATGAATACTGGCCAATACTGGCTCTTGACCATTTGGGCAATATATTTGCAATACATATATGCTTAACGCTGTCTACTTTGTGCATTGCTGCATTGTGCCTGGCTTGGCTCAGTTCTGGGCAGCGATTTGAAGAAGCCAATAGTTATTTGTATCTACAATTTCCACTTAGCATATTAACCTGAGTACCAAAAACCACAATCTGTTAACAAACTCTAGTATAAATTGAGTGCTTATTAGCTAAGCAGCTGCATATTTGTCTTTGAGGCTTAATTTACGAATGTTTTCCGTATGTAAACGGAGGCCAATCGAAATTATTAAGCATACGCCCTGTTGTGCCGGACAGCATTGAAGCTGTGAAGCCAAATGCTATAATGCACTTCGCTCAAATGTTAAGCAGATCGATTTAATTTGCTTGCATAACAATTCAATCAAAGCAGAAAACAAAAGCAACAACAACGACAATAATATGACGAAGAAGTACTAATAAATTGGAATTTAGCTTATGTGGCTGAGGAGGACTGAGCTGGCGGGTGAGCCGAAAAGTGCAGCTGAATATTAAAGTATGCTTAGAAATGGAGATGGATATTCAGATAAATGCAATGTGCCAGACAATATGACAGCCAGTCAGTCAGACAATTAGACATTTAGTCTCCCAGTAATATGTCAACTATTTTCAAAAGAGAGCGCAGCAGTTGTGGATGTGGATGCACATGGAGACGGAGACGGAGAGGGAGAAGGAGACGGAGACGCCTAGCTCCCAAAAGACATCTTAATTGATGGCAGCACTTAAGTAGAGTGTGTGTGTGTGTGCGTGTGTGTGCCAATAACAGCACCAGCAACGACAACAATCATAATTGGCAACTGGAATTCGACAAGAAAACTAACAACAACCGAGTTTGCAAATACAACACGCACATCAACGAGCCAAGCCACAATAACAAATTAAATAAATATAAGAAGCTTTTAAGTTAATAGAATATGTTATAATTGGATTTTATCACAAACAGCAACCACAAAATCAGCAGCAACAACAGCAGCAACAACAACAACAACAACAGCAACAACAACAAGCACAAACAGGCTCCACATTTGATGATAACTTTCAATGGCAGCGAGCCAATAATATTAAATTTAAGCAAAGCAAATGATTAAAGGCATTTCGAATAAAGTGCATTACGCTTGACTGCACAACTCTATTATAAAGCTATACTTTTCAGATGTGCAATTATTTCAACATTCAGCTGACCCCCTGACATTTGGCATATTTTATGCATACACTGAGCGCTTTTCTTGGCTTGCCAATCACCCCCAACTCATTGTGAGGTATACACATATGCACATATACGTTTATTATATATGCGATTCATATCGGATCAAGGCAGCAAACTGATTATGATCAATGCTTAAGCCAAAAACAGACAAAGTCGAGCACGAACTGAACTATTTCTTTTTTTTCAGAGCCAGGCTTAGTTTAATATGAAAATCAGTTGCGGTAGACCCAGATACACAGCCAGCCTCAGTCTATATCTAGCCAAATTGTGGATATATATCAGAAATATAGCTCGTATATTTTGAGTAAATCGGGCAAAATTGAAAATGTTGAAAGTGAATTGGAGCAATGCGAAGCACAGGCAGGCAATTGATTTGTTCTGAGTATGATGAATATGATTAGATATATGCAATACGAGAAAGCAGGCGTTGGTTCGACCCGAGCAATATATGATTATAGAGCTTATTCTCATTTGTGCCGCATTCATTGAAGAATTTTCGAACCGCGCTCAACTTATCTCCAACTTAACTCTAGGGCGATCTTGTTGGTCTTGTTTCCAGAACGAATTTGCGGAATGCATTCAAAGTTATTTTCTAAAACATTTCTTTCATTTTCTTCTGTTTTGTTAATCAGAATGCCTCGGGTTAAGGGTCATATGAGGTCTGGGTGATTATTGACACAACACTTTCGGAAATTACAAGAAAACATTTTGACTTTGCCGCCAAAAGTTGAAGTTACACACAGCAACACGGAGCAGATACATTTTTACTGCAGATAGAGATACAGTTACAGTTAAGTGGCAAAGCATGTGCGTGTCTATATGTTTGTGTGTCTGTATGGGTATATGTGAAGAATACAATGTACTCGACTGTCAGGACTTGCAGTCCGTCCATGCGTCTGTCTGCCTGTCTGTCTGTCTGTCCGTCCGTCTGTCAGTCTATCTGTCTGTCTGTCTGGCTGTGTATTTGTGTGAATGAAACGCTTAGTGCTTGGGTGGCTATAAGTCTGTGTGTGCCTGTACGTGTGTGCCTCTATGTGTGTGTGTGTGTGAAACACTTTCAAGATTAAACCAAAAAGATTTAAGTGAATTATGTTAAAGTTATTTGCCTGAGTGTCTCACGCACTGACACTATCTGCCGCATATGGCTGCCGTATCCTTTGGCCGCAAAAGTGGTCATGTAATATAACTATGTGCATAAAAAAATATGCTACACTTACACTCACACTCACACACACACGCATAGAAACTCTTCTCACACACATAACCACAAAAGACAGAGGCTGGCTGTGAAAACATAAATTCGTTTATTTATTTATACAACACGCTCGGGCTGTTGCTTTAGCAATCCATAAGTATTGTATCTCACAGATACAATGCGAGCGTACATGTGCGTGTGCGTGTGTGTGCGTGCGTGTGTGTGTGTGTGTGTGTGTGTGTGTGTGCATAGTTGTTTGGCCTGCAACTTGATTTGCCAGTTTTTCGTTCGTGCCGCCTACCGAGATTTATGTGCGCATGTTTATTGTCGAGTTTATTAGATTTGATTTACTGTGCCTACAACTTTCACTTGTGCCTCAGATACGCACTCTGTGTGTGTGTGGTGTGTGATGTGTGTGTGTGTGAGTCCAACTCATAGATACACTCGCACACACTCTCTGTTGATTTACGTGCCCGGCAGCCATCGCTGCAACTCCATAACCCAACCCAAAGCTTCTAATGATACCATGTCAAGACATCCATCGTTGACGTCGTGTCATGCACGCAAGCCCACAATTAGATTTCGGGTGAAACTTTTTAATTGCATCCCGCTCATCTATAAAAGAGTCGTTCCTCAGCCGAGCATTCGCACAGAACTCAGCGATAGAATCCAAAGACGATGGCGATGCCAACAAAAGCTCGACCCAGATCTGGAGCTGAAGCTGCAGCTGGAGCTGGAGCTGGAGCTGGAGCTGGAGCAGTCGCGCTGCTGCTGGTCAATCTCTTCCTGCACCATCTGCTGCTGCTTCACCTGCACGTGGCTGGCACTGAGGCAACACGAACTGGTGCGGCATAGCCTACACTTATTCACCCGGCTAGTTCTAATTTTATCCCATTCTTTTCGCAGGCTACCGTCTACCGCAGACAATGGGTCGCAGTGCTGGTCAGTCCGATGGCACAGCTGACAACGGCAGCGGACGAGATCTGTTCAAGAAGTTCATGTTGTGGCGCGGCCTGTTCCCGCAGGAGCCGCCCAGGGATAATATAATTGTGGTGCCACAGCCAAGTCCCACCTTTTCCACCACCACAACGCCGACCACAACGACAACCACAACAACAACCACCAACAATGGCACCAGCACGCGACGCTGGCGCAATCTGGATAGTCCAGAGGAACTGCCTGCGCCCACCTTGCCCACGAGTCAAATGCTGGACAATGGCGGCGCCCAGAAGCGCGTCACCAAACGGAACAGGAACGCATCCAAGTCTCGAACCAGATCCAATGCTAAGTTGCGCAGACAGAAAAAGAAGAAGACGCGACACCGTCACATACACAAGCGTCAGCGTCAGCGCCAGCGGCAGCGTCGGCAGCGTCAGCTGCGCGCAGCAGAGCCCCAGCGAGATCTGCCACAACGCCATTGACACGGGGCTGGAGCGGTCGCCAAACGTTCCGCTGCTGCCCAACAGCAAATCTTGAGAAGCTGATTATTCAAAGAATATTTTACTTATAATTTCACATATTTACACACATTATCAACACCCTGAACCCATTGAAAATAGGTAACAAGGGAAAAATGTTTTTGTTTCCTTAACAACATTTTATGCATATATATATATATATATATATTTTTTTATATTTTTTTTAGTGTGTTGAACAAGTTTATTATTAAAACATTTTCTTTAATTTTAAGTTATGTGTTTTTTTTTTTTTTGGTGTTGTTTAGTTAAATACAAAAAAGTGCATGTCTAAGAAGATAATTTATAAAAAATATCAAAAAAATGCATTACTGAAAATGAAACAAGAAATTTGTTTATGGGAAGCGGAATACGTGGGAAGGAACATAAACGAAACACAATAACAATGATTGAAACAAATAACTTTGAAATTAATTATAAATTTCTTTCAGTGTAAGCTTCAATAAAAAATTAGTTAATTAAACTATAAAGTTGAACTGAGAAAAAGTAATATTTCCTTCATTTGGCTGAGCTCAAGCTAACAAAAAAGAGTATGGCTGCAGCCTTACCGCTAAATAAAGGCTAGATTTATAGCTAAGTGTAATAAGGCCTGAAAAATGGATGCTTATTGCACATCGGGCGTATACATAATTAACATAAATATCAAGAGGAATAATATATGCACAAGAACTGAAGTAGCCGTAAAAAGTATTTAAACTCTTGCCACATTTTACCGGCTGCCAAAGCTGCAACCCCAGCAGGAACGTGAACTCTTTAATGAAGGCAAGCCAAGATAAACATCTCAGGTGCGACACTCTCAAGGCGCTCTTAAATTTTCTTTTAATTCCTGGGCATAACTTATGGCTGATTGCGTGGTCCGCCGTGGATGCCAGTGAACCCAAAAGTGTTGCGCTGCACGTCTTACAAAATGGCAGGCACCGAATCCTGCGGCTGTGTGTGTGAAAACAATTGATAACCTGTGCCCCAGTCGCAGTCGCAGTCGCAGTCGCAGTCGCAGTTGGAGACGAAGTCACAGCCGTTGCCACAGCCGGTGTCATAGCTGGAGTTGTTGGCTTTGGCCAAGCACAAGTCAACGACTTGGGTTACAGTTTATATAAATAAAATGCAGACAAAATATGCGAACATGATATCCTGGCCGTGGCAAGTTCAAGGATGTCTGGCGCTCATGAACCCGTAACCGTTAACGTGAACGTGAAACGGAACGCCGACGCCGACGCCTTCAAAAGGCTGCCAGCCCAGGCCCAGGCACGCAAAAGGTTGTGTTTTCGGCATTTCGGCCCACTTATTCAATAAGGCCAAAAAAAGAATTTGTGTAAATTGGCAAATTACGCATAAATGGCGAGACGCCAACCAGATTCGCAGGGGAGTTGAACCCGCTCGCTGTTTAGTTTCTTGCAGCTATTTATTATTGTTATTCGTGTTGTTGTTGGTGTTTCTGTGCTTTGGGCCTGTCATGGCCCGAAATTAATGTTGGCCAGAACAGATCGGCGTCGCGACGGGCCAATAAAGCGTTGCCAACTGCCAAAATAATAATATAAAACTGGTTTCATGCGATTGCCCCAAACGCGTGACCCCAACAAAGGTCAACATTTGCGTCGCCAGCCGAACGAGCACAACTATTGGAAGAAAGATTCACAAACAACAGCTGACGTATAGCCCATTGGGAGATCATGAGCTAAGATGCTTCGAATTGGCAGCTTTGAAGATAAATTTCTGGAATCAGCTTGCAGATAGGCGATCTACAAGTAAAGCACGGACCAGAACACACACCGTGATGAGCTCTTTTTCGTAGAACTTTTCTTCGCAAGAAAAAAAGCAGACAATGGCAGAGCTTACTCTCTGCTACAACAAAATGATTCCACAAACATTTCCAGCGAGCAATCGTACCTTAACTTCCTCCTTAATGTACTCTTCGTTCGTGTCGTTGTATCAATAACAACTTTAATTGGGTATTTATAAAGATTGACATCGCCTAGACCATGAAGACCCTGCGCCTAAGTAAATATGTTTATGTTTGTTTCTTTCATACCATACAAGCCGAAGCTGATTATCTAACTATAACGTAGACCGATATTAAGTCAATATGTATTGACTTGAGTTAAAACATTTCTTGCCTTAGGGTTAGCTTCTAAGCCTGGTTTTCCACATATATAAAACCAGATTTTGCCTCTTGAAATCTCTTTAAATTTGTATGTTCACCTTATAATGAACTTATGCATCTACAATAAGTTCATACAACGTTTAAATGTATTACATTTTTCAAGTATTTAAATATAATTAAAGGTTCAGCTGTTCCAATTCCAGTTCGTTTCGGTTAATGGTTAATAAAACTTTAAATACTCGGCTTCCCATTCGCTTACATATTTTCGCATAATAATCTCATTGAATTTATTCATTAAGGTGTTTAACTTTCTGGCTTAAAGACTTTCCATTCGCCAGTAATTTGTATTATTTAAAAATGGTTGTCTTTTCTGTTTCATATTTTAGGCAGCTGGCCGCTTGACCTCCTGCTCCGACCAGCTCATAGGTTGGTGCTGCCAGAGGTTGAAATAGATTTGCAGATTCACCTTGACTTCGCTTAACTGGCTGCCAGCGGCATCAGCATTTTCTTGGCTAGCTTAAATTTTATTGTCCTGCTGCCGCTATGGACGCACACACACACTCAGACACACAGCCAGACACACTTGGGGCAGGGGCACAGACTTAGGCATGGCATGGCAAAATCAATATGTCAAGCCCTGGCTGCCTGCAACGTTTTGGGCCGCTTGACGCTTTTCGACTCCTGCGGTAAAACTGGCAAAAGGATATTGAAAAAGGCGCCGCTTGCAACACAACGGCATCGGAAACTTTTTTCATTTTAGTTTGTCAAGTTGCACAAAGGCGCTGCCGACGAAGACGGCGACGTGGAGAGTGTTGGAAAGGATGCACGAACCTGTCGATTCAGAGTTTTTATAAAAACCCTTTTTGGCCAAGGCAAGAGTTGAAGCCGGCGCCTGACTGTAGCAGCCAGACGGCGGGGCCAGAGGTAAAGTATGCCCTGCACTTTCAGCCAAGGACAACTCAACATTTATAGGCTGGCGATGCCATTAGCCAAGGACCGAACAAAAGCCAAAGTTGTCGCGTCCTGGCGCCAGCTTTAGTGCAACTTCAGTTTTTAGGCTTTGTTCGAATGTGCTGCCTGCTTTTGGGCGGCCATATTAATCGGCTCAGTGATGCAGCCGCCACCTAGCGGCCAGCGGCAGCGCCAGCGCCCAACTTAATTTCAATAGCACGCCCAACAGGTCGTATGCGTAATAAATTGTAAATGCCAGCCAAATGCATCGATGCAAGCAATGGGCGTGGCAGCGCTTAGACAATGTATACATATAAAATACACACATATGCATAAATATATAACTAACTACCTACGTGTGTGTGTGTGTGTGAGTGTGTGTGTGCAAGTGTGTAATATAATAAATTATACACGCGACAGGCAACAGGCCCTGCAATGGGCTGCGAGGCGTTTGCGTCCTTGCAATTGTATAATTGCGTTCTAATATGATGACTGCGGCACTTTCAGCCATAGAGCAAAAGTTAAGCCGAATCGCAAATGCGCTTTAAATGCCACAACAAATTAGATAAATACAACCGGACACCATTCAATACTTGAGCGATTAAAAAGAGTAATTAATCAATTTGTTCTATGCTATCAACGCTTTAATTTCTCTACTATGAAAGGTC
This sequence comes from Drosophila kanekoi, assembly GCA_037075305.1. Classification (NCBI taxonomy): domain Eukaryota; kingdom Metazoa; phylum Arthropoda; class Insecta; order Diptera; family Drosophilidae; genus Drosophila; species Drosophila kanekoi. The sequence continues at coordinate 4,628,684 of JBAMCE010000451.1, read as the reverse complement.
TAAGCCCCCAGTTGAAGTCGCTTCAGCTTATAGCTGGACAATTCTCCGTGATTTCTATTGATATCCACATGCATATTATTAAATTGCCAACGTTTATGCTGAGAGGAGGAGACATTGTTAGCTCTGTATCTATTAAACCAAATTTGTATCTTTATATCGAGCCAGCCTGTGAATGAAAACTTGTATACCCGTCAATTGTTCTGCATGAATTGCATGCATTTTAATTAAATGCCAACGATGTGAAACAAATGCAGCAGCTGCTGCTGCGACTCACCGACTTTCTCTCTGTTCGTCTGTCTGCTGGCCTGCTGGTCTGAAGGTCTGAAGGTCTGACGGTCCATAGGATCTGGGCAAGCGCCGTTGTCTGTCTGACCGTTAAGCTGGGTGCTCCATAAATGCATCCAGCTATTATTTATTGTGTCCATGCACTTTTCATTACGCATTGCTCCAAATAATCGTATTCGTATTCGTATTCGCATTCGCATTCGCATTCGTATTCGCATTCGTATTCGTATTCGTATTCGTTTTAACAAATTGCTTGCAGGTGCATTGGCAAGAAGCAACAACAATGCTTGCAACATCAAGTGTTTCAGCCATGTCTAAATTAATGCCAGCAATTAAAATGCTTAACACTCGTTGGTTTACAGCCCGATCAAGTCAAGCTGAGTTGCAATTTTCCCCCGCTGCGACCCACCAACCTCTCCGCTCTTGTCACTCTCTGTCGTCCCTGGCCTGACCAGCTGCTGGTTTTACAGTTGGCCAACTGCTGTCAACAGCTTGCGGCAGTTCTAAGTAGCTGTGGCTACCAGCCCCGCCCACAAAATCATCTTCTTTGCTGCCAGCCCCTAATCCCCATTTTGCCCAGCCCACTCGCCGCAACTGGCCTTACATTGTCTGACTGTTCAAATGTTGGCAGTATGCTAGCTTGACTCGCACTGTTTATATCCTTGCACTGTGGAATCGTCTCCCTTCTGGTGTTGCACTCTTGGTTCATTAAGCTGTAATTTTCTCGCCTTGCAGCTGCTTTGGCTAAACATAATTTTGATTATTTCTATTGTTGGGCATTTTCTCTATAGACAAGACTATTTATAAATTTTCGCATTTTCTTGCACGATTTTCCACTGTGAATAGATAATGATAATTATCATAATGATGCTGCTGGCTTGGGCAATTGAGCTGACTGATTTGGCAGCCAACCAACAATGTGACCAAGTCTTGCGGAAGAGCGAGAGAGCGACAGAGCGAGAGAGCGAGGGAGGGAGAGGGAATGAGCAGAGCTTGGCAATAAGTTCACTGTGTCCATTAGTGCAAATCTCAAGTGCAATTCGCCAAGATAAACACTAGAAATTTTGCCAAATTTTACATATGCACATTTGCACATGCATTGTGCGTATGTGTGTGTATATGCGTATATGTGTGTGCCAGTAAATGCCTGGACATTTTCTTCAAATCGCTTTCATTAGCATTTCGCACACTCTTGAAATCTTGACGCTTAAGCAAATTCATGCAAACACGATTGCCCATTCTTTATGATGAATTTAAGAAATGCGCACGTAATCTACCGTTAAGCTGTGAGAAACTATAGATACTGCATTTCGCTCTTCTTTCACTCATTCTCAATCTCTCTCTCTCTCTCTCTATCTCTCTCCCGGTGTCTTTTCCCTAGCTCTTTTGTGTAAAATTGGCCACTGCAAATTCGATTTACATTGACAAAAACTCGCAGCTTGCCCATTCCCCTAGCAGACACACACACACACATACAGCGTGCAGTCAGCTGGCAGCGTTGGCAAAGGCAGCAACAAAACGCATTGCCTACTTTTAGGCGGGCGCTTGATTCATGCGAAGAGGCAGCAGCAGAGACAGCGACTGCGACAGCGACAGCGACTGCGACTGCGACTGCGGCAATGACAGCAACAAAAGGCAGCTGCAATTTAATTACCGTTGCAAAGATACAGATACGCAGATGCCCATGCATCCAATTCCCAACCAACAAAAAGCCAGTAACACCCAATCCCGCACACCCTTACCCCCACCCTTTGCTCACACACACTCCGCACTCACACCCCTCTGTCGGAGCATGCCATAGTTTTGAAATATAACCGTGCCAGGCAGCGTGCTTGGCCAATCGAGTGCCGTGTAGCGTTATTTGCTATCCTGTAATGAACACAAGTGAGGCGTATTTGTTGTAAGCAGCAAATTTTCTGTTTTATGTTCTTTTTTAACTCTTCGAAGTGTTTTTTTACTGATTTCTTTTAAGGCTCAATCGAAGTTGTTTGTGCACTCATCTCTTAGTTATATTAGTTAAGCGCTTTGTCTGGGCACTGGGCACTGGGCACTGGGCACTGGGTCTGAGCACAACGCTTGCTACAGGCTATCTACAAGTCGAGCTAGAGCGGATGGGCATTATTTTTGCCGTTATACTTGCTGCTGCTGTTTTTTTTATTGCTTCTGCTGTTGTTGTTGTTGTCATGATTATTGTGCAAATAAAAGGAAAATCGCATAAAAATTTTTTACTACGCCCGCGCTGTTGCCCCGGCAACACGTTGAGTGCTATGGCTCCAACAAAAGATGCAACCGCTGGAGCACACCCACACACACACACACACACACACACACAGACACACACACATACAGGCAACCACACGCCGACCTCCCAAACGCTGCTCACTTCGCACGCTTCGCTTAACTAATTAGAGTGTGTGAGCAAATGATGGGCGAGCTGTTGCTGCCACCGCTCTGCCCGCTGCTGTTGCAGCTGCAACTGATGGTGGGGCTGGCCGCTTGGTGCTAATTCAGTGCGGCTCGCCGGCTGGCTGGCTGGGTGGCGCGTTCGGCAGCAGTTCAGCCCGTTCGGTTGCAGCGCAGATTTAGCGTTTCGAATTGTGTTTGAATTATGTATAATTAAATTTCAACATTATTCACGTTTCGAGGCAAAATCACCAGCTGCGCGAATGCTGCGGGCAAAATGACCGCTAAGCATCGCGCATCTACTGCAGTACAGATTTTTGGTTAACTGCATTCACGAACACCCAACAACCCCAACTCACACACATTATGCGGTGCAATGCGACAGCCTTGGACTCAAATATATCTAGCTGAAAATCTAATTGAATTCTTTAAATTATTGACTATACTATTCTACCCGCTATTTCCCAGCCTTCGTCCCAGATCACATTTACGCCCATTTCCCGCCCTTCGAAACTATATTTGAACTATCTCTAGTTAGTTTGAGCACCTTTGTTTGGCCATTTTAGGCTAGTGCGTGGTGTGAAGCATATAATCATTCACCCGACCTTTGACCTTATAAAGATAGGACCATGAACAGCAATGTTAATTAAGAGCAAGCAGAGTGTGTTTATGTGCGTTTAAGTATGAATGTGTGTTTTGCATGGGGGCGAGATTGTCGGTAAGGTCACCTCAAAGCGGAGCTCCAGGATATCTACTAGTCGAGCAATCTGCCTAGCTTCATATTCATTTTGAAAACGAATTACCAAAGATTTTTGCAGTAATTATTATATTAATTTTGATATCCCTGAGGCGCAGCAGGCGCACCAATTGGACAGGACTTATAAAAGTAAATACAAACACACACAGATACGCACGCACACACACACACACGCACACACCAGAAGTAGCTGGACATGTCTGTATGTATGTAAAGCATGTTTACAGTTTCAATCTCGTTGTGTGCGCTCGCTCATAAAGTAAATATCAATTACAGCACTGTCTCCCTCTCCCTCTCCCTCTCCCTCTCCCTCTCCCTCTCCCTCTCCCTCTCCCTCTCCCTCTCTCCCTCTCTCTCTCTCTCCAACTGCCTCTCCCTCGCACTTATTACAAGCTCCACTCGCTATCTCTTTCATTTTTTTTCATGATTTTTGTCTTTGTGCTGTTTTGTGTTTGTTTGTTTGTTTGTTTTGGCTTGTTTTTTACCACATATCGCACGGGCCACAAGGCATTACGGCAATTCATGGGCGCGGCGAAGGCGTGCCGCGAGCATATCAATTCTGCCGACGCGCTTGGCTGCGCAAAGCGCTTAATGCAAATCGGCATAAAAGAACATAATAACCATTAACATTATTCCGTACGCAACAAAGGACCCAAGATTAAACAGAAGAGTGCCAAAATGCATACTAAAAACTAGGCTGCAAAACATAATCCTAGCTACATAATATATGTATGTAATTGTTGTAATAAATGTTAATTAACTAACCTATAATAATTAAATAAAACTAAGTGTAAATCTGCGTAAATAATATAAATAGCATTTATACAACAATAACAAAAACATGTCAATAGACGGAGGACTAACAAATTAATAGAATTTTAATGAATATACATTTAGTTAACTATAAATATTACTTCAAATAGTCAGAATTTAAAATTTCTTCCTAGAGAAAAGAAGCCAAATTATTTCGAGAAGTAAAAACAAATGAAAACTAAATGTTTTTGATGGAAAAAACTTCAAATACTCAAATTCCGTTCAAAGGAAAATACTTTAATGTGTATATGCATTGAATAACACCCTGTATTTAAGTACTTAAGTATGCGACACTTTGTTGCATGCAACATGAAGCTTATTGACTAGAACTCTAGCTGAAGGCGCATATCCCACGCTTGGCCTAGACACCTAGAGTACCTTATACATACATACATGTGTACATACATACACATACATACATACATACACTCTCTCTCTCTCTCTCTCTCTCTCTCTCGTTTGATTATGCTCTGGTGCGACAGAGCTTATGCAGATAATGATACCTATATCTGATATCCTTTCAAGCGGACAAAGTTGCGAATGCAGAACATTCTAAAAAAAACGCACATAATACAAGTTGAATAAAGTCAAAACTAACTAAATTTTCAAATAATTACGAAATATTACCCATAAAAGAAAAAAACAAGTATAAGCAAAATGTTGACATTGGAGAAAGTAGATTATTTGGCAAAAAGTCAGGCATTTATCGAGCGCAGGGAGGAGAAACTTGTCATTTGTTTTTGGCATTTCTTGTGGTGCGTTATTTGTTGAATTAATTAAAATTCAATAATAAAATTGTTGAATGCAAAGCTGAATTAATGCCGCGCGCCCGGAGCTGGCCAGCAAAAGCGTGCGCAATGCTTAATAGCATAAATAAATAAAATGCGCACAAATGGTGCCCAATTGGCGATTGTTTATAAATATAATTAATAAACATTTATTATGCGCATCGACCCCCGACCCCCTTTCTCGGTGAAAGTCGCACAACAAGAAAAGTAAATTATGGAATTGCATATTTCATTTTAATCTTTGTTCGTAAATTCCAGCATAGAGCGCATAAAAATGTCGTTGAAGTTCAGATTTAGTGAAATTCAATTCAATTCAATTACATAAGCTCGTTAAAAAGTCTTTTGAATTACGACTGGAATTTTATCAATTACCAATTGCCATAAATACCCATAAAAAGGCATAAAACAGAACTGAACTCAAAGTACACAAAAAACATATTTTCATTACAAATTGATATTAAGCGAATACAATATGATTACAAATACAAAGAGTTACAATAGGAACATATGCAAAGACAAAATAGGTCGTCTCAGCATAAAATAATTGTGAATTGATTGACTAAAAAGTGTACAAAACCTATAAGGCCTACAAAACGTTATGGCCAATCAGTTCGTATTGTATTAGCTCGGCAAATATTTCGGCCACGTGGATGAACTCCTCCATTTGCTGCTGGTACGCGGTCCAGGTCATGTTCCGCTGCGGATCCAATATGTTCTGTATCACCGGCCACTCGGACCAAATGGTCTGCAGGTTGGCATTCGGTGGCAGCGGCAGCGAGAGGAGCTGATGCTGCGGCTGCAGCGCCGGCACCGCCACAGCCACGGAACGCGGCAGCGTCATCGGCTCAGTGGCTGGCACAAGCGTTGGATTGGTTAATAAGAGTATGATTGTCTTTAGCAGATCCCAAACTCTGACCAGCTCATCGAATCGTTGTTCGTACAGATTCAGGATGCTCTCCACCGTTGGCCAGTCCGTCCTAAAGGAGCCTAAATCTATATTCGGCAATGGCACAGACTGTGCCTCTGCCTCTGGCTGTGGCTGTGCATGTGGCATTTGCTCGGCCATTTGCTCACGAATTGTCTCTATCACCTGATCGATTAGTTGCTCGGACATCGGCTGAAGCAATGCTTCAGTCATTGGCTCAATAATTGAGCCAGGCATTGACGCCCCAATATCCATATGTTCACCCAGGCCGTCAACATCTACATCCCCTTCCGATTCGTGGTCGGCCAACTGATTTGTCGAGTACAGCTGATTATCTTCGAGATCGCTTGGCGAGCTCAGATCGCACAGTTCGTCTGGTTCGCTGGAAAGTGTGCTCGAAATGCTCATAATACTGAGCTCAGATCCGTCCTGCTCCGTATCGACAATATGCTCATCAAACCTAATTGAACAAGACACAAACACACACAGAGAGAGGGAGAGAGAGTGAGAGAGACACAGGGCATAAGTCCGCAAGTTGTGCACTTCGATACCGACGCTTACCCTTCCACAACAATTGCACGCACGCCGGCGTTGCCAGACAGCGCGCAAATGCCGGCGGTGCACATGCGCGTTCCCGCGCCCGTTGCGGGCTGCTGCTCGTCATGCAGTGCGGCCTGGCAGATCCTAATTATCAGTGCGGATTGGCATGCTGTTAGAGGTATGGAGCAGTCAAGCGTTGGACACTTACGCGCAGAATTTGGACAAAACATTGCCTGGTGCACTCATAATGCGAGCTACGATTTCAATTGATTGCAATTGTTAATTATTTCAGCTGTAGTTTAAGTTTCGATCAATTTCCTAGAGTTTGCCACAGCACGTGCACCATACACTTTACAAAAGCAGAAGTGTTGTCCTACGAAGCGAGTTCCAAGCTTAAGTGCCATTTACAACACTGCAGCGCAAGTGTTGCCAGGTCGGCAGCATGGGCAAAAGGCAAATGTTAAGTGAATGTTAAAATTACTTTTAATAAATCTATAAAAAGCTGCAAAACCTTGCTCTTTAAAATGATAAGTACAACACCCAAAAAAAAAAAGCCCATTTGTAGCGCTCTTGCAGTGTTGAACAATTTCCGAATATGACGCGCACTCTTAATCGAATTTGTAAGCTCAGTGCAGAGTATATACTTTTAAGTAATCGAAATTGAATAAAAATATACATATACGAATATTCAGCTGCAATTGCGGGGGCGTATTTGTATTTGTATTTGCGTTTCTGTGTGGCGCACTGGCAAATAAACTGTAATTGTAAATAAACATAAATTGTAAAATTATTACCAATAGGCCTCGCTTTATTTGCAACTTATTTATGCCAGTTTTTTGCGCTCCACACACACACACACCCACACATGACCACATAGATACGCACGGATAATGTATGCATGCGATATAAATATTGCTCAATATTTTTTATGCCCACCCACAACAATAGCGAGCGTGGGATTTGACTGCAACAGATGCACCCAAAGGTATTTGCTGGCATAAAATGCGCAGGGCTCAAACTTTTTACTATTTGTATTATTATTTGACATTCAAATTATGTAGGCATCAAAGTTGTGACAGGGCATTTGTCGCATCAGCTTGATTATAGGAAACAATAACTACCGATAATTATATGTGTAAAAATTGGTTCAATAAAAAGCTAAAGCTCAAAAACTTTTGATTCTTGCATCGTATGTAAATTCGGGAACAACACTTTTATTTTGGCAATACAAACAACTTTTTTATGTGTTGTCAGCCGATGGCGGCCACGCCCCTGCACTGATGCCTGGCGTCCGCCCCCGCAAGTCTGTTGACAGTTTTTTCATTTTGTAGCTGGTTTTGTTTTTGTTTATTTCTTCTTGTGTCACTTTGGCGGATATCATAAATTGGTTCGGCGAGCAGCATTTCCCATGTGCAAAATTGAAATGTGTTTTCCTGTAATGTGGCCAGGCAATAGGCTGGCCCAACTGCCATGCCCTAACCCATATAACATTAGACTTGAGTCGCCGATCGAAACTCAAGCAACTGTTGCGAGTTGAACACAAAATGCTGCCAATTGGCGTCAATGCAGCGCGAATTTGTTAACGGAAGCGGATGTTGTCATTGGCTAATGGCCAAGTGACTGAGCAGCTGCGGAGAGGAAAAGAGAGCGAGAGAGAGGGAGAGAGATACTCCATTTGCAGGTGTGCAGGTGTGTGTTGTTGTGGGAGGAAATCGTGTGGCGGCATTTTATTGCCGGCAACTGTTTGATTTAAAGAGCTTATTGCGTATATCATTGCGATAGTATTTCACTTGTGAACTGTTCAAAATGCAATTGAAAATGCAATATGCATAAATGTTTAATTGCAGCAGCGATACAAAACAACAACAGCAACAACAACAACAAATGGCAAATTTAATTAATTTTACAATGCGTCCCGGCACTTCTTGGATTGGGTCACTTTACACTCGCACCCACTAAATTGACATAATGACCAAATAATTTTCCAGTTGGCTGCGCCTTTATGGCAATGTGCACAGCACTCTGCAACTGGGAGGGGGGCGTGCGTGTGTGTGTGTGGGGGGGAAGGGGGGTTATCAGGCTGACAGAGAGAGAGACAAATTTCAATTTTGCATTTGTTTGACAGGCGAGTCGCCATCGAGTCGCATTAAATGCAAATGTTCATTTTCAATTTGTAAATTTATTATAAATGTCAACATTAATTTGGCACAAAAATCTCTATGCAGCAGGCCGGGTCAATGCAGACCTCGATGTGCCACATGACACGTGACCGAGCGCCAACGGCTGAGCAATTAATCAAGCGAATGATGCAACAGCGACCATGCCCGGCGCAAAGGTAATTTGGCACTTAAAAAGGGTAAACGCGACCCGAACCCCGAACATTTCAGACTCTCAACTCCAAATCCCAGCCAAAACGAACCTTTTTCCAGAGCCCGTCGAGCGCTGCCACCCAATGTGACGAGTCGTCGTCCCCGTCTGTCCCAAAGGATTGGGCTCTGCGGGTCAACTGCGACACTGAGGCCCATTTATCATGCGATTGACTAGATAATTGACTGGGCGTATAGTTTACCAGGCGCCAAGTTGCCGCATTTTTGTTAAATAGCCTGCGCCTCTGCACAACATCATTCACGTCCAAATTTGTCAGCCTGTGTCAGTCGGCATGTGAACGGAATCGCTTCAGGAGCTCTTTTGCATAGCTTGATCAAGATTTTCTTTAAATTTCTACAGTGAAAACTCGCAATGTGAAATTGCTTGCAAATGCAAAAGACTGGACTAAGTCTGAGCTATTTTCAATTTCAACTCTTATTTTTGAGCATTTTTGCATGAACTTCCCTTCTCAAATACTTGAGCTGTTAAAGCATAGTTTCATGCTTTCATTCTTTGTTCCAATTTAAATTGAATATTAAAATTATTCTGCAATTTCTGTCTGCCGTGAATACATTTTTTAAGACTGTCCGTCAAATATGTCATTGATAAAAAAAGTGATATATAAATTCCAGCAAATGAAATTCCCTTTGAAAATGAAGTGTTGACTTTCATAAATTCAACACGAAACTCTTTGACGCAGCATGAGGGAATATTAATAAAATTAAAAATTAATAATAATCAAAAATATTATTGGGTTAACGTGTTGATCAACTTAGGAAAAACGACTAAGATACTTCTCTGTTGAGATAGAGTTTCATGATTTCCAACTAAACTAAAATAACAACAGTTGTCGGGGTTTGGGGAGCAAGTTCTTATTCTAATAAGATTTTCGAAATGGCTGGCCCAGAACTCAAAAATCTTATGCCTTTAAAGTTTTGAGTTTATTTAGAGTTTTATTGCTCATATCTCATATCTCTCATATATGCTCAATCAATTGTAATCCGTTTACTATATATATGCTCATATATGCTCAATCTATTGTAATCCGTTTATATAGTACACAATGTTGCATGTGCTCAACAGGACACAAGCACGAATTTTCAACCCAAAACACGAGCACTTTCTGCCGCCTAGCTAATCACGCGCACATCTCTAACACTTGCCGCAGGTCTCAGCTGCCGGACTACAGGAGTAAATACGTGACACTCTATTCAGAATTTGCCGTTATGTTTGTTGTGTGTGGGTGACGTCATAAATTGGCTGTAAAAGGGAAAACTAGAAAATGGAAAAGCCATAGTCAAAAGTCAGCAGCCGAAAATATTGCAGCCGGAGTATTAGACAAAGCGCGACACTATATAAAAATATTATTGATTGCTCCGTCGGGGGAGGGGCAGGGGGTGGTGGCGGCGGTTCGGTTGGTGTCAACAGGCGAGGGCACACAGCAAATGGAGACGCCTATTAGTAAACAGCGGGCGGTGCTGCGGCGGGACGTTGGACAAACGCATGCTATAAAGCCATAAACGCCAAGCCATAAATTATGCTAGCCACACGCAGGGACTCCACTGAGGTACAACTGGATGCGGGCAGGGGGCTGACAGAGAGAGAGAGAGAGAGCTAGCGCAGGGAGGGGGGATAGGGGAGTGCGGTACGCTTGTGTGACATGTGTGAAAATGCACTTTGCTGTCACTTGACTGTTTGGCCATTGCCTGCTGACAGTCGGTCGGTGATGGCAGCGGCGTGGGCGGGTGCCCAGAGCATGGGCGGAACAGCAGCTATGGAATCAGAAACCTCCCCCATCCACCCATGCACCCACCTCCCGCCAGCGTTAACCTTACGCTCTACGCGTTGCGATGAAATTTATTTATTTTCGCGTTTGTCGCCCGTTTGTCCTTTTGGGACCCCACCCCCTCCCCACCCTGGTCGGGTCGCAATCGCAGAGGCAGGGCTTAAATTATGTAGATGGCAAGCGCTGCTGCATGGCGATGAGCACGACAAGAGATTACTGAATTGCCGGCAGCTGGAAAAATCGGAAAAACTGTTATACTTTACGTTTCATCCAAAGAGTATGTGTACACAAATAAAAGTCCGTGTGTGCGTATGGGATACTAAGATCTCGACATGGGTAATTCTGTCGGTCTGGCAACACCATTGAGAGGCTTATTTCATTTTTGTATCGATATATTGCATTGATTTTGACTTTTCAAAATTTCAATCTTATCTGCAGTCGCCCATCTAGAGGACTTAGATCCTCTAGAGGAAGGTATAAAAGCTGTTGGCCGCGTTGCCTTGTGCTACAAACGCGAGCCAATAAGAATATGGCAAGAAACGCCTTAAACCGCTTTCTTATTGGATACCCATATAAAGTGAGGAATGGGTTTTCCAGCTCAGCTGCTACTTTCCGCATCATCTTTGCCATTTTCATATTCTAATTTGAACTTAATACATAAATTGACATCGATTTCTATCTCAAGCTCGATAATATTTGTAGATTGGCATTACATTTCATAACTTAGTTACTTAATGTGTATTTAGAACTAAAATTCTTTTTAATTATGATTAAGAGCTTTTTGCTTGTTGTTGCTTATGTGTCAATCCTCTGGCTGAAGAAATGGCGACACGTGCTGCTGCATGAGGCATGGGGCATGGGGCATGCAACATCTTATATTATCTGCTCTGTGAGTCATTTGGAGTTGAAGTTTCTGGCAGGCTTCGGGTGGCGCTTGGACCTGATGTGATAGAGTGCCGCGACACTGAGTAATCTATTTTGAGTCCGGGCGTGTGACACACACACACTCGCTCGCACACACACACACACAAGCGGAGCACTCACTAATAGTGGCATATAAACTCGCACGTTTTGTGCCACGTTTCTGGCTTCGTGTTCGGGTTGTCTGTTTGGCGTGCGGGTGGCGAGGGGTTTGCGTTTGTTTTTGGGCTTCGCTTTGTTTTTGGCGTTTTTACAACACGGCCAGCATAACAATGTCGCCCTACAACAAAAACAAGCTGAAGAATCGCAGAAGCAACAACAGGCAACGAAAAATTGCAAGTGGACACATGAATTATGTGCAGCACTCGAGTTAAACAACCGCCGGGCGCGTTAGCCAGCTCCTAGCTCCCAGCTCCTGGCACTCAGCTTTCGGTTTTTAGCTTTTAGCTTCCAGTTCAGTTCGCAGCGCCCACCAGGCCCCACGGCACCAGCAGCAGCAGCAGCGGCGGCGGCGGCAGCGACAGGCAAACAAAGAACGACGACGCGTCGTCGACGGCTTTCTACTAAATGCACGAGTACTTGGGAGTTCTTTTTCGCTCTTGTTGTTGTTACGACGCTTTTTTATACACTCACATGCCCGTTTTTGTTGGCTGCCCATTGGGGACGCGTTAGTGGTCCGTGGCCGGGTGCCCGGCGCGAACGCCGGATGCGGGCTGACGACTGAGGACAGCAAGAACTCTGCGCTCGTGTGTGTGTGTGTGTGTGTGTGTGTGTGTGTGTGTGTGTGTGTGTGTGTGTGTGTGTGTGTGTGTGTGTGTGTGTGTGTGTGTGTGTGTGTGTGTGCGTGTGTGTGTGTGTGTGCACTGTGGATAAGTGTGGGAGGCCAGCGTTGACTTTGCTTGGCTTTGGCTTGTTTTGGAGGTCACACAACATGCGAGTGCCACACACACACACTCGGTGAGAAGCTACTGCCATTTGGGAGTTGGCTTTGCGGGTATTAAATTATACATCATTTTGCAACAAATGATGGTCGTTACGTTCGCAACCGACATACACCCACCCAAGGAGGCAGCCAGGACACCCAATGCCCAACGTCCACAGGCATGCCCAACGTCGCATGGCTTATGTCTCATGTGGCAAACACATAGAGCTAGCAATTGTTTATACTCTGCCAAAGGCGACCTCATTGTTTTGTCGTTTACTTTGCAGCTTGCTTGTCTGCAAAGAATTTTAAAAGTATTCACTCAAGCGATTTTATTGCTGCTCTGTTCACTTGCTCAGTTCGTTTTTCACATCTTTTGCATTTCCACAGAATCTTGCTGCTCCACAGCGCGTTGCGCAATCGCGCTGTGCTGTACGTCGGGGTTGCCAGATCGCTCATTTTTTACGCTCTCGTTCATTTGAACATTGTTCGGTTGTTCCTTACAAAACTTTGCAACACTTGTGTTTAAGTTGCTGTTTTGGCTAAGTTCGTTCGCAAATATTATTCAAAGCTAAGTTGTCTCACTCAAAATGTTTGTGTGGAAAATATTTGCTAAGACAAGAGCCACAGATGATTAAATATAACATCCAACTAAATAAGTATCTAAGTTAAGCTTTCACATACATATTTTAGCTTTGCAAGGGCATTTCAGCAATCGACTGTTGCCTAACTTCGCTCTCTATATCCTTTCCGGCTGCGCTTCATGTGGCTCCCTGAATCAGAGTCCTCGCCAGACAGTTAATAAAAATCAGTGGCTATCGCTTTATTATTTTTAGAGCACATGCTCTAAATGATTTAAGTTTTACTGCAGCCGTGGCAGGCATATAATCGATCTTAATTACTCGCGTGCATGTGTGCGTGTGCGTGTGTGTGTGTGTGTGTGTGTGGGTATGCCGCACTTCCTGCCAACGATTAAAGCGCCGTGGTGTTGTCCCCTGCCACATCCCGTTTCGCATTTCTTGGCGCTGCTTACGCATTGATTGCTTTCGATTGCAATCGCTTAAGCGACACTCACTCACACACGTACACTCACACTCGCTCGCATACACAAACTCACACACACACACACACACACACACACGTGCTGTTTTAATTATGAGCCAAACTGGCAAAATAGCAAGAAAATTAATAACAATTTGTTACGATTACGAGCAACGGCAACGCAGCTGATTAATTTATGCGACTGCAACTTTTGCCATCGACATCGCCCTCGGCAACATCGTTTCCGTTTCGTTTCGTTCCGTTTCGTTCCGCCGCCATCTTGTTCCCTCCGCTTGTCATTGCTTGATTTATGGGCGCTTAATCGCCGTCACCTCGTTGCATTGTCATCAGACGCCCGCCGGCGGTTTCTGCGACACCTACACACACACATACACGCAAGACCCACATACTCACACACTCATACACGCACACTCACACGCGCGAGCGCTGCGTAAGTGCTGTTTTTACAAATTTAATTAAAATGGCTGCCAAGGCTGACGCCGTCGTCGACGCCATTCAGGATTGACATAACTAATTTGCCATATTGTGAATCGCTCATAGTCGGATTTACCTTTGGATTGAATTTGATTACGCCCTGGCTAGAAGGTTAACATGCACTCTATTAAAACTTGCCTTCTTTGACAAATGCGTGCACAGTGAACGCACTCATTATGCCCATTCTCTGTTAGAAGAGCATTCGAAGATGTTCAATTGGGCGTAATATGATATATATAAATCCATGAGTCCAACAAGTAGATTTGTTAGATGTGAAAGCACATATATAGCCCCGCATAAAAAGTTTAGCTTGGGAACTAATTATTTAATTAAAGCTCTCCGTAAGTATTGAGTATATTTATTACTGGTGCAATAAACCAGCTGTACTTTTAGGCATTTTCTTCAATTACGCCTGGCACACAAGCTCGGGTCGTAATTCCGTATAATGCCGAACCAGTCTGGGCTGAACCAAACCGGTTCACTCATGTCCTTGTTGTTCTTTTGCGGCAGCTTATGCCAATTTGCATCGTTGAATGTTTCATTACGCACCACAGGAGCGGGCGGCCGCCCAGTTCAGTTAAGGAGGCGAGGCTGACAATGTTGCAACATACAATGCAACGTTCGTTTACTTGTTGTTCTCGTTGTTCTCTTTGTTGTTCTCGTTGTTGTTGTTGTTGTTGTTGTTGGCTGGCTGCCGTGTGGCCCCAAAATAGCCGCATGCAATTGATTACAGCAACGATGCGGCCGCGTGGACGACCGCAAGTGGCCGCTGTCCATGGAATGAAATCGAAATAATGTGCCAGGTGTTTGGCTGCTTTAATGCCGATCGAACAGCAGCAGCAGCAGCCGCAGCAGTCCAGCCGTATTCAGATTCAGCGCTGCCTCCGAAGCCCTTTTAATAGCCCGCCGTCAGCCCAAAAAGCGCCGAGCAGAAAATGGCAATTGTATCCTTGTCAGCCAGCGGACGACGATTAAGCCTAAAATGCAGCTGCCCTCGCCAGAATCCAGGAGCCAACGGGCAGCAACCAGCAGATGCACAGCAGCAATGCCCGCCTTCCATCCTTCCATCCAGGCTGGGCTCCCGTTCGGACTATATATAAGACGCATTGTCTGCCGTCTCGAGCTGCGTCTATCGCTGGGCCAATGTAATTGGCTCGGGGAATAGGAGCAGGAATTGGTAATCGTGTCGCGCGGCTTTTAATCGAATTTCAAATCGAACGCAGCCAAACCAATTAGAAGGAAATATGTGTGTGTGTGTGCGTGTGTGTGTGTGGCTGTGTGAAAATAAAGGCAGACATTGTACTGTTTGGATCGTCTTATCGCAGCCAGCGCAGTGCAGAGCAACAAAAATGAATTGAAGCAGCAAATACGCTTTCAAGCAACGACTACGGGATACACTACACAAAGAAGCAGGTCTTACTTTTGGGTACTTTGGGGTACTTAAACCATGTCTCAGCCTCTATTGATAAGTTAAGTTCTAACAGAAATAAGTTGACTTAAGACATGAAAGCAAGACTCGTAAATTAAGAGAACTCTCTTCTGAGATTTCTGTTGCAATCATATTATGTTCGTCATTAACTTTTAACCTATTTCCTATAGATTCCATCCTATTTTCTGATTACATTTCTACAGCATGATCAACTGTATCGCAATCTCAATACGGTTTGTAAAACATAACATTTTTGCTGCCAATTTCGCAATAGCCCAGCCAGCTGCAGGGTATTCAAATTAATGCCGCTCAAATGTTGAGCCAGCAAAAAGCAGGCGATAAAAAATGTGAGCTTTAAATGGCAGCAGCTGAAGGTGTAAAGCGGCAACAGATACGCCGAGCGGGCGTCGCAGTGGGAGGGGCTATGCAGACTTGTATACGTATTAAACGGACCGACAAGGGCAGCTCCTAAAGCACAACAACAACAACGACAACAAGTTGGAGGCAGCAGCTAGCGACAGCTCGAGCCAATTGCCGAAAAACTGTAGGCAAATGTCGTGCTGCGGGGGGCGTATGGAGGGGCAGCGGACGGGTCGTGCAACGGCATTGCCATGGCGAATATGTGTCATGAGCCATTTAAGCTCATTACGGGCATCAATTTGGAAGGCAAAAATTATGCGCCAACCTTAAGTGGTTGCCACTTGCAGCGCGAATTGAAGCTGGAGTGTGGCTAAGTGTGTGTGCGAGTGTGTGTGTGTGTGTGTGTGTGGGTGTGTGTTTGGGAATGGAAGTTGCGCTGGAGCCAAGCAGCAAATCTGCTTGTGCGCGCAAAAAAGTGGCAAATTGTTAATTTTAAGCTACTTGCGAGCCGGCAAATTGCTGTGCGGCAAAAGTTGTTGCTGCTAAGCGCTTTTTCATTTGGCTTAAATGCAATTAACACACTTCATTTTTTTTTTCCACTGCCTCTCTGCTGGCCTGCTGCAGCTGGCAGGTGTCAATGGTCAGCTCCGCTTGGGTATAATGTAAAAGCGATTTTAATTTATGACACGCCTTCATTTGCCGTGCAGCTGAGGAGCTTGGACTCTGCCTTTGGCAGCAACTCGGCTCACAATTGAATTCAATTTTGAAGTCGGCCGTAGATGCGTCCAGCAGCATACTTGTACTTTGTTGCAGATACACGAGGCACGCAAACAGCAAACAGCACACACACACACTCACACACACGCACACACACACCTCGCAGATACAGGCGAACAGTTATATGGCCCATGGATGGCTATATATTGTGGCCATGTAAGAAAAGGCAACAGCAACAGCGGCAGCAACAGCGGCAGCGGCAGCGGCAGCTGAAGAAGAAATCCATAAAGCGCAGCAGCCATAACAAAAACGCGAAATGAATTTCACTTGAAATGTGAAAACATAAAAATTGTTTATGACTTCCGCTACGTTAACTGTGTGCGTGTGAGTATGTGATTGTGTGTGTGTGTGTGTGTGCGTGTATTCATTTGTATGTACGTGTGTGTGTGTAGCACATCAGAATCAAGCCGAGTCCAGCTGAGCAAAGTCTGCTTTCAATGCCCTCAGATTTTCAAGCTTGTTGGCCCATATTTCTTAAGACGAACAAATCCCCAATCTTGATCGTAGCCTATTCAATTTTCTTAATTAATTTTATATCTCGAACGCACACAACTATTTTGGCCAAATTTAATATGAATTTATTCAAATAAGCTTTTCTTGAAGGCCAGAGGAACTGTGACCTAGACTTATAGTCCACATATTGTTTAATTTCTTGTATATTTAATGTGTTATGTGTAGATAGCAAGAGCTTACTTTGAATGTCTGCAGACTCTCTTTTGTGTTGACTCTCTTGTGTTGAAAACAGCTTGACTTGTAAGCTTCTTTATCTATTGTAAGTTGGATAACATGGAGAACCTTGTAGATGAGCACAAAATAGCTTCATATTATTTGAAGTTTCGACTTAACGAATCTATCTCAACATTAATTCGATTTTATTCCAATCTCTCCTTTAATTTCATGTTTTTCAGTTTCTTTTTAAAGCTCTATTTATTTCCAATAATATCTGCTTAGATTCTGTGAGCTCAGAAATGATATTCCTCACTTAAAGTTTCTCTACGTCGACTCACCGCGCACGTCCCTCAACCTCCACCCTTTTTTTGTCTATGCTGCTGTTTGTGCGCCTTTCCTTCTGCTTAGCCATGCTTTTCCTCTTGTATAGAAATTTGTTTCGCTCCCTAAATCCACTCGTATTCAAGTTATTGTTTGTTATTTATTTGATGATATGCTTGTAGTTCGTTTACACGCATGTTGACATAAGCTGGCTGCTGTGAAAGGGCTCTGGCGACTTAAGCGCAGACGGGCAAAGGACTCGTCACCGCCTGTTTGTCACAGACGGCACTTTAAAATCCTCAGCAAGCAAATGAAAGTGCTTCCCAATGGTGTCGTCTGTCTGCACTCTGCCAGTCAACGGGCTGCTGCTGATGCTGCTGCTGCTGCTGCTTGCTGCTTAGTGGAGCGCAGTGCTGAATGTGGCAGAAAAACCACATACACACCCACAGCAAACGAAGTGTAGTGAGTAGGGGCTGAAAGCTGAGAAGGACAAAGCGCAACACGTTTCGCTGAAGCTCATTAAGTTTTCCTTTCTCTCACTCCCTGCCACTCTCTCTCTCGCCCACACAGACACATCCCTATCTCTGTCTGTGTCCTGCGCCAAGTGCGGACATTTAAAACATAATGAAAACTAAATGAAAATGCGCCAGCAGCAAGCTGCAAGAACGAGCGCAGCGCTACGGCAGAGCATAAAAAACCAAATAAACGCTGCACAAAAGAATTTTTAAATATTTTCAACAACCAACGAGCCAAGCCCTGACCACGACAACCGGACGAAACAAGCAGCTCCAGTTCCAATTCCAGCTCCAGCTCCAGCTCCAACTCCAACTGCAGCTCCAGCTCTAATTCCATTGTCAAGGGGCAGCTAACTAAGTAAGCATTCGGCGTTCCTTGGTTTGTGCCACCCACACACAGATATACACACACAAACACACACACTCGCACACAGTCACACACAGAGAGCTCTTCAATTTTCTTGTACTAAATGAGCTTTTTTATTTGTATGCAAAGCTAATTAACGAAATGTAACAAGTAGATTCGATCGAAGCTCCGCAAATAGATAAATAATTGTGCGCGAATGAATTTTTTTATAAACCAGCTTTTCAATTAAAATAGCTGGCAACCTAATTTTGCCGATGCTACCAGATTGTTGTGCAAAATGCATTTCAAGCTCGCAGGAAATCAACGCAAACCAAAATATGTGGATACATATGAAGGTTGGGGCGAATTCGGCTGACAGTTTATATGATTATGTTATGTTTGATGCGTATATTTAAACGTTCTTCAGTTTCTTAATATTTTAGCATAATCTAATTACGCAAGAGCAGTCCGCATGCGAAAACTATGAGTGCCGACTCTTAAGCTGCAAACAGCCAAACGGTTAGATAAATAGTCAAGAGCATGCAGTCCAAAGGGAAAATATTGGCAAACATAAATAATATTCATGGTGGGTGAAACCCACAATCCGCCAACCACCGACAGCGACCAACTATCGCGCATCGAACGAGTCTCTGTTTTATCCAAATGCCATATCCATTTAAACATTTATTTATATATCCCAAATTCAATATATACTGCTGCTGCTGCTGCTGCTGCTGCTGCTGCTGCTGCTGCTGCTGCTGCTGCTGCTGCTGCTGCTGCTGGTACGAATATAAAATATGAGGCCGCCATTTTGGGCCATCCGCCATTTTGTTTAGCTTTGTCGCCCAGCACTGCCATTGATTGACTGGACTTTTGTTCAAATGCCATTAACTAAATTGATTTGTTTCAAAATAAAATCCCACTACCAGCCAAATGGCGCTGCATTAAAAGTTAAGGCAAATCCTTTAAATATATACTGCAGGCGAATACCTTTTTTTCAACCATTTATAAAACTATTTCAACTGTGCATTTTTTTAGTAGTTTTCGAACAGCAGGAGCGTAGGAAATTTGTTGGCAAAGGGGCTTAGATGAAAAAAAGTTGAAAAACTAAAATACATAATGCATAAAAGATAATACTAACAGAGCAAAGAACGACCCACAATTAGTGTCCGAACGTAATTTATTTAGTGGTCCATTCATTTTATAATTAAGTGTTGTTTTATGCACTGTTTTACTTTTATTTTACCACCTGTCGAATATTTGGAACTTGCCATTCAAAGAGCATAAGCAATAATCTGGCTTAAGCGAAAAGAACTAGTTGGTCACTATTCAAATGAATGAACTAGCGAACCAGATGCAAAACATTCACTAGTTCCACTTTCAAATAATGAACCGGTGAACTTTTTAAATCTCTAAAGAGAACCCAAACTGAAGATAAGCTCGAGTTAAATTATTTTAGCAAACGCTTTTTGCATACACAAAGGTATTTCTGCGGGTCCCATTCAATTTAAATTTATTACTTTGAGTATCGAGTTTTTGCTCATGAGCAAAAAAAAAATATATGTACATATATATTAAAATGGATGACAACAGCCAGCTCCGTTTCTTTGCATGCTCGAAATTCGTGTGCGTGTGCGTGTGTGTGTGTGTGTGTGTGGAGATGACCCACATGCGGAGCGCATTCTCATATCGAATATCATTGAATACATCCGCTTATGTGTAAGCATTTCCTTGCCAGCAAATTGCAATTTTTACAGCTTGAGATGAAGCCATGGACAGCTAAAGGTAGTATTATTAGTATTTGCTTTTATCAAAGTCCAGCACCATGTGGGGCATCCGAGAGCCGGGCAGCGCAATAAGTACAACATTTCGAGGCTGTCTTGACCAATGCTCTGTGCAAGCAGCAGAAAAAGAAGAATGCATTTAATATGCAGTGTATAAATATCCAAAGAATTGTGGGGCTTGCTGCAGAGAAACTGTGAATACAATTGGGAAACTCTGTAGATACTTAAGCACAATTTTCAAATGCAGCTGACAGCTGACTACAACTTTCATTCGATCCGTTCAGTTCAGAACTTTGTTCGATCTACGATTCAAGGCACATTTGCGACAAATTTAGTTAATGTAATAGACATAGCTTGTATGTCAAGGACGCGGCCATTAAGAATCGGGAATGTCTTACTTGAGTAATATAAATTTGAATGAAATTTGAATCGTTTACCTCGCGGTTTCCTTTGAGCCAAGGAGTAGCCTCTCGGGACTCCATTACACACAACTTTGTGTCACACGACTTCTTTAAGCTATTATATATAGTCGCCTAAGCGGGCAAAACATATATAATTAAAATACCCTCTGCAAGGGCATAAATTTATAGCCCGACAAGCTAAGGCTCTGCGATCAGCCCTCTCTAGTATGCCGCACAGCCAGCTGGCGCAGCTCACGCAGTTCATAACACATGCGGGTTACTAAATTTCGCAGTGGATTTCCGACATATGCGGTGGGATCAGCCCTACAAAACGCAAAACAACGGCAACAACAACTTAAGCCCCATGCAATAAAACTTAATATGTTTTGCATTTAAATTTATGAAAAAGCAGCTAAAGGAACAATGGCTGCTTAAGCCGGCAACATGCGCATAATTGTCGCCACCATTGACAGACACGCTTTACAGCTGGCCCCCTCCCCTCCCCTTGGCAGTTGCCCTCTGCCTCGGCCATACTCAGTTCTTTTAATGTGAGTGCTGGTCAGCAGCAGACGTGGGGCCTTGCACAGTGAGCAAAAGTCGAAAATTCTGATGCGAAGCATTCAGTTCGAATCGGGAATTGCAATTTGTTAAATATAAGAAGATTACAAGAATAGACAAACCAAAACTTGGACCGATACTTATTTAAAAACTGGTTCAGTTCAATATGAAAATCTTTCCAGGTAGACACACCTATAAAGCATCTACAGCTTTAGCTGTCAGCCGTTGCATTGATCTAGCCAAGTTTTCAATAGATCGAGCGCAATTTAAAGATTTTAGTTGTGCATTCTTTTAATAAGTTGCTGTGGATTATTGCCAATACAAAGACTTCAGCTGCACGAATCGAATATAAAGGCGGGGAACTGATTCGAATTGTAATGATGAAAAAAAGTAAGTCTGCTTACATAGCTCTGGCCCATTGTGCAGCGCCAACGAATGCGGCTAACAGGGCGTATACGTAATAATAATTACGCATAACGTCGCGTTGCTCTGTTGTTGCCGCTGCCGCTGCCGCTGCCCAAGCAGCAATATTTATGAGGGTGCTTTAAAATGCTGCTGTTTTGTATGCACTTGCCCAAAGGATATATGGATACATTGAGAATTTTGAGCAGCGGGACGTGAGGTGCAGACCCGACGATCTGCACGTAGACAAAAAAGTACACGTAAGCTGAGATTACAAGCAGGAAAAATAGGAATGCCTAGGCCGGCGTAAAGCCATGTAACGAGTCGGCTTCTAAAAACAACGGTAATCACTCGTTAAAAAAGTGCTATAAATAATATGGACTCTATGCTAAGCATTTAATATCAATATTAATGACAAGTAAGCAAAGAGATTTTTGCTTGAAACTGATTTCCGAAAAGGAAGTAAGCTGTGTTGCAAAACGTGCGATCAACCGTTATTAACTGGAGCTCGGACGAGTAACGAGTTGACTACTCGTTACTTTTACAAAATACTCGTCATGTTTCTACGTAGTAGCCTGCCATAAAACGCCTAATAGGTATTAGGTTTATCATAAAAATAGAAGAGCTGTTAATGCTCTCTCAAGCAACACTCACTCATACACGCACACACACACACACACACTCACACACAGACACATACGCATTTGTTAAAGTGGTTTATTACTGGCAGAGCGCACGAGAGGCGGGGGGCGCTGGTGGGCAGGGCGGGTCGCCGCTTGGCTAAGTACAGCAGCACGAAGCAATGGCAATAAAAATATGGCCTCAACAGGATTAATACATTATTTCCGCTTTTGCATTGCAGTTAAAGGAAGCTGAAGTAGGAGCCGCAGCCGCAGCCGCAGCCGCAGCTGGAGCAGGTGAGGCCACAAAAAGGCGCTCAGGACAACACAAGTCTGTGTATACATATGTGTGCGCGTGTGTGAGTTTGGGCCAGACTTGTGACTGCGACAACTCCAAATCCTCAGCTCAGGCATTTGTTGTCATTTGTTGTTTCTGTACCCATTCTTGTTGTTGTTGTTGTTGTTGTTGCTGTTGTTGTTGGTGTTTTGCGCTTTTATGATTATTGTAGTGGCACACTTGGCATCGTCCTCTCGTTTGCAGTCCTTGCCGCTGCTGCTCTTGTTGCTGTTGTTGTTGTTGTTGTTGTTTTTGTTGTTGTACGAAGCACTTATGCTTATGTTTTCGGCTCTTATGGCTCTTGCCCGTTGTTACCACAGCCTTTGAAGTGCACTTTGCTGTTTCATTTCACTATATTTGTTAAGCATATTTTTATTTACTCGTATACATCTACATGTTAGCACACACACACGCACGCACACACACACGCACGCACACACACACTCACACAAGTACACATTACTGTTGACTCTGTGTCTATTTTATACCCTAATATTTTCGTTATATTCATATGCGCCCAATAGAGAAAACTTCACAATCAATTAAGTAATATTAATGCTTATAGTTATAGAACGGCATTCAAGAGGTTTTAAAAGTTATTCCGTACCTTTACCTGTACACAGGCATATATTGCCAATGTAAAGAGCTAGTCTCATATTGATATATATATATATATATGTATAACTTTAATTATTTTTGGCAATTTAATGAATTGATTTCTTGTTTTTTCAATAAGCACAAGACACTTAAATTCTGTGAAGCCTTTGTGTTAGCAAGAGTATTCAAAAGTCAGCTGAATATCAAAAATTTCTCTTACGCTTTTTTTTTTATTTGCCTAGATACTCAGAAAATATGTATGTTGGCTTACCACGGGCTACACATGTAACTGGATGGTCCTAACAAGCCACTACACACACTCGCACACCCACAGTCACACATCCACACACACATACACACACACACACGCAGGCAGGCATGTGCTCACGTTGAAAAGCTGGACAAGTGCATATCAATTTGTAGCTGTCATTTGGGACGCGTTTCTCAAGAGCCATTCCGCTGAACAAGAAACTAAGTCCACTCATTAAGCTTTAGGGTAATGGGTATGATCCTTATTTATATATGCATACAATCATTTATGCAAAGTCAGCATACATATATATATATAATTATATGGCTACTTCCGTAGCTGGCACACTCCCAACTAGATTTAAATGCGCTAATTGTTTACTTATTTTTAACAAAAACTCGTAAGGCCGAGGAAAATAAATGAAATTTCAACATGCTTTTCTTTCTCTAGCTCACCATGTCGCACAAACGGTCTCTCTCTCTCTCTCTCTCTCGCTCGCTCGCTCAGGCCAATTCCCTTTCTCTGTCTAGCTCTTTTGTTGTCGCTGTCTCTGTTTTGTTTTCTGGCCATTCATTCGCTTGGCCCCCATAATATAACAATAAACTGTAACAATAGCAATTAAAAATCGCTGAAAGCGGATGTCCTGATAAAGTTGCCAGACCCTGGCGACGGCCACCCAACCCCACCAGGGCCTTGCCACTTGGCAGCTAGTCACCCGGCTGAGCACGCTTCATTTCAGTGCTCGTCCTTGGCTACGGCCTGCTATTGTTGTAATTATGCATTATGCTTTCGCCTCTGCGGCCATTTCGCCTCAAATTCTTTGCCTCCCTTACGTTTGTGGATTGCATTGCCGAAATGGAATACCATTTGCCGGTGGGCGGCAGACAGAAAAATGGATAGCCAAATGCTTTATTCCTTGCGTGACACTCGTCTCGTCTGGTTATCTACCCACTAGACTGGCGAGACGGCGGGATGTCTCATTTTGGCCAGATTGCTTGCCAAATGTTGCATTGTCACCTTTCGGGACATCGCACGGAAGGACATTGATTAACGACAAACTACGCAGCGCTTGAACTTCTTTCAGGGCATATGATGTCAGCAGCTCTTATTGCTCACAAATGATAAGAGCTTACGGTTTCGGGCGAAAGTTGATTTCGAGTAACACATGCACATACATCCATACACACCCTTAACGCAGCATATACTGAGAGTTTAATTAACTGCCAACACAACTCTTATCACTTAACACTTTTATTCAAAGCATGGAAGCCCTCTTCTACTTTTGAGAATCAAGGAGGAGAGCTATATTTAAATATATAATATCATATCAGTATGTAAAACCTGTTGTGATGCATTCATGAATACATGCATATATATATGTATGCATACATACGTACACACTTTTACAAATATACAGGTTAGACACATAGACGCACTTACAGAGTTTAATTGATTCTTGTGTAGCCGCAAAATCTGCAAGGCTTACTTGTACTCATGAGAATCGAGGAGGAGAGCCTTATTAAAAAATACGTTTAATTTTAAGTGGAGCGCAGTTAAAATTAAACCTCTTGTGCTTTTGTTATAGGAGAACATACAGTACACACATACAAGATATATATATAAATGCTCACATGCATATACAAATACACACGCATACAGTAGACCCTCGCTCAACGCAACCCTCTTTAAGAAAGTGCGATGCAGCAAAATATAAATAGTATCTAACTGCATGCTACGCCTGCACTTTCTTAGCCTAGGAAGGCAAGTCAGTTGAGAAGAGTTTCTCATGATATGTAACATATATTCTGCATATTTTTAGGCATTTGTCGATTTGCATATTATGGTCGTAGATATGCGAGTAAATAGTTGAGCACTTGAGATAATGTAGTCCATTATTTGTGTTAGCCATGCTAAAGTCGGATGTCACCTGTCAGCTGTCCGAGTAAGTACATATGTCACATCTTGGGGCGATTCTTAAACAATTTGAATGAATTTGTGATGTCAAATTTTACATTTTGGATGCCAGGCCCAATGATGCGGCCCAAGCTCGTGTTCAGCCAGTTCCGTTCAATGGCATACAAATTGATTAGGCTCTCGCCGGCTCTACACATGAGCAAACGGTCTATAAATCAAAACAGCAGCTTCACTGAGGAGCAGATGCCTATGCAATGCCACATATGCAAATTGGCAAGCTGTTTGTGCCACGCACACACACGCGTACACACGAGCATACGCACAAGCACACACACAGGCACACACACAGGCACACACACAGGCACACACACACAAGCAATCGTAATGCAGTCAATAAAATCGGGGCAATCATGTTACATGTCCAGCTGTCCGAATGGCCGATTGTGTGTACATCCATGCGAGCGAGTGTGTGCGTGTGTGTATATGTCTGATGGCATTTGTTTATAATAATGCGCAGCAGTGTGTTAAACAATTACATTAGACTGAGTGCAGGCCACATACGACTTGGCATGGCAAATGCCAATTTAATTGACAGTTATGAAGATTGTCAAACATACAATTATAACACTCGCTGACTATCTACCCACATTGATCTGGTCGAGTGTGGGAGTGTGTGTGTGTGTGAGTGTTTATGTGTGGGTGTGCGGCTGACCACAATATGGCTGCAGACAGAGCACACCCACACACACCCACACACACGCACACAATGCGACACAATCACGTCCACACACATATTATTAACATGTTAATCCAAATGTAATGAGCACAAGGATAACTCATCCCGATGCCTTGTTTATGGTCAGAGACAGATAAAAGATGTCATTGAATATATGCAACTACACCGCAGCTCACATCAATGGGAAAGCTGTGACGACGATGATAAATAAATTCCAAGTACCCGCACCTCACAGTATTTCAGTTGCCTTTAAGCCAAAGGCTGCATTATTTGCTTAAATATTTAAAACAAAAGATTTCGTATTCGTATAACAATGAGTGAAAGCTTGGTATTCCTTTGAAACGAGTTTAATCAGACTATTTCAAGCTTATAATATTGCCAATAAGTAATATTTTTCTAATATGAATCATGTTTCTATTGAAACATGATGAGTTGCATTCTTCATACAATGTTATTGAATGATTTTATGTTTTATCTTTGTTTTATTTTCAATAAGCAAATGATTCATTTGTTATTCTTAGCGGATATTTGAAGAAATGATTAAGCTCTCAGTTCGCAAGCATTGCGCTTTAAATATTCTCGTTGAAAATCTATGTGGAAAAGTAATTGTTTCATTAGTTATTTATTTCTATGCGCTTGCAATTCATTTGATTCTTATATTCATTGGCAGGTCGCAATTAACATTTATGTAAACACATCAATTACATTGCATTGTGAGCAAGAGCCATTCAGCAGCAATTGAATGCGAAAAGCATAAGCACTTTCGCAATTGTGCTCAATTCAATCTGTTCACTCATTCTTTATGCACTCACACAATTCATTTCGTTTTATTTGACACCGGATTTAAAATCAGCTGTTGTGGCCTTTAATCACTACACAAGCAATCAGCATTGTGCTCTTATTATTGTTGTTGCTGCTGTTGCTGCTGTTGCTTATGAATTGGTCTTATTGTATGGTCGATATGGCACTGCATCAAACAGGAGCGGACAGAGGACAGAGGACAGAGGACATTGTGCTACAGATTTTCGAGTTTATCGAATTTCCTATGATATTCGTTTGGCATCAAACTGTCTGCCTGTTCTTATCAAATTGAATTAATGCGGCATATATCGCAAAATCAAAACACACACACACACACACACACACACACACACCTACACCTACACCTACATCTACACCCATGCCAGCAAGCTTGGCTTATCATTCGATTTGTCTGGCCTGCTGCCCTCTGCTCACTCACATTGACATTATGCTTGTATTCTGGCTTCACAACGTTTGCTCTCGTCCTGCTGTTATTTAAGGCACCGATATACCACATCAATATACGCATATATCTGCCTCGCACCCCTCTGCTGCCCAAATGCCACCGTCTCTTGGCCCATCGTCATAGTAAAAGCTGCCTCTTTTCATTGCTGTTATTCACACATCAAATTAGTTCCATTTGCGGCTCGTCTGGTAGCTTTTAATGTGCGGCCCGTTTTGGTATATGCCTTAGTGTTGGTGTTTGTGTGTGTGTGTGTGTGTGTCCGCTTGTTAGTCATATTGCCGGACAAACACAGAGAATACGCCAAAGCAATGCAAACATAATGAAGTTGTCAACATACAACTCAACTCGAAATAATTTTCATTTGATTTGATTTTGATTGCGTTTTATATTAACACTGCCCATAAGCACAAACACACACACGCACATACACTGACACACACGCACACACATACGCACACGTACTTTTTCAGCATTTACTCAGCTCCGTTTCGAATTTGGTTTAGCATTTGTCAGCTGATTGACATCTCAATGCTAAATTTTATCGAGAACTGGCTGTGAAAAGCTCTTGACCTGCTAACGCTCGAGTCCGACCGCACACAACAACTATAACAGCCACATTAGCAACGAGAATAACAACAACAAGAATCTAGGTTCCCATCATTTGCATATTGTAAACGTTTCCATGCGGCGAGACTTATGATAAATTTATAAAAAATAAATAAATAAAACAAGAGCAACAATCATTCAACGACTTTGGCTTGCTCTATATTCATGCAAAGTATTTTATAGAAATCAGATATATTTCGAATACTCACAATAAATTGATCCACCAGTCAGCCAAATTGTGCCGCCTGTTAAACGTTTATGTATAACCATAGAAAGAAGAAACAAAACAATGGCTCTCCTAAGAGAGTAACTGTGAGAGAGAGAGAATGAGGGAACAAAAGCAGAAGGACTTTCAGAAGAAAGTAAATGCGTTAGAGCGAGAATGACAGAACAGAAGAAGAACAAATGCTCTCAAAAGAGAGCGAGAATGAGAACACAAGAAGATACTGTGAGAGAGCTAGAAAGAAAGAACGAAAGAACAAAATAAAAACGGCTCTCAGAAGAGAGTAAATGCGTGAGAGAGGGAATGAAAAAAGGAAAGAAGAAAGGCTCTCACAAGAAAGTCTCTTACAAGAATGAAAGAATGTAGGGAATATAAGTTACTCAATAAGTTAATCAATTTTGTTCCTTTCAAATGCGTCCCATTATGTACCTCATAAAATTGTCTTACTTATCACACAAAAAGTATATTATTTATGTACATTTAGAATCCAGAGCAAAGTAGATTCGCTACACAAATCTTTTTGTTTTTTCATAAGAATTGTAGCCCGTATCGAATTTGTGTGTGAATTCGATTGAAGGGTATTAAAATTGTGATGAAAATACGAAAGGGAATTGCAAATTTGAAGCGTTGACGAAATGCGGGTGCTGACAAAATGCTAAATGTGCAATCGGCAACGCCCTTGACGTCTGTCACATACCACACACAAGCCACACGCGCACACACACACACACACACACACACACACACACACACACATACACGCACACACACACACACCAGACACACACAAACAAAGGCGGCCCGCATGTGTCAATATATTTTGTGCTATTTACTCAAAGTGTATGCAACAGCAGCAACAAGGACACTGGAATCTGGGATCTAAGCCAATGAACTAAATTAGAATTTGAGCGCCATGTGGCAAATGGGTGGGTGGGCTTCTCGGCGAGCGGACAGTGCAGAAATGTCAGTCAACTGGAAGAAATATAAAATAAATCGAAACCAGATTGCAAAAATCAAAGTCAATAACAATCAACACCCAAACCAAGACGAATGCCAGCAACATCAAAAAGCTAAGTGAGAAGCTCCCTGCGAGGAGATACTCTATAAAACATCTTAGACGGGATTTGCCTGGCGCCAAATGAGACTTTAAATGCTAATGGTCTCTACGGTCATAAAGAATTTTCAGATTCAAGCTCAATGCAATTGCGGGAATCTAAAGAGTTTTTCCATAGTCCTGCTCTAACCCGATATAATATGTAAATTTCATATAGCAGGGCGCGAAACCTGCTTGAAATCGAGCTGCTTGGAGCTCAAAAATTCACATTTTTATTTGCCATGAACCGAACCTTAGGCTAAATTATGAAAAAGCCAATATGCAAGCCTAAGCCTGAACAAAATCGTATTTTTTTCCAGAAACTCTTTGCTTGAAAATGGTTTTCATTTGAAAAATTTTTTTTAAAATACATAGATATTTATATGAAATATGAAAAATAAAAAGATTTCATCAAAGGCAAAATCCGTTTATAGAAATGTACTTAAATTTATGATAAATTGCACAGTTCGAACTCATACCTGGGTGCATATGTGTGAAAAATAGGCCTTGGCATATATATGAGCATATATATATATATAAACGAACCTTGGCCCATATGCTCAAGCACAGGGGCAACCCAAACACAAGCTCTGCCTTTGGAAACAGTGTATTATAATAACAAAAACAACATTATAGCAGGAAGCTGAACGGCTCCAAATGGTATACATATAAACGTATATACATATACATACTGTATACAACTCATACTTATAATGCAAGCATGCATCTTGGGTACGATACGAGCATTGTTGACCATCATCAACATCATCAGGGCCGGCGGGCAGAGTTAAGCAGCTAGATAGATTGATAGAGGAATAGTTATGGATTGATAGAAGGATGGTTAGATGGCCAGGCAGGCGACAGCTGGGACAGACCACAGAGCACAGAGACAAGATAATGAGATTGTGTGATAAACACGTATCTTGCGTCTCCTTTGACTGCTTGGTTGGCGATGTGTTATCGCTTTGTGCCTAAGCCGTGAGGTGGCATGATAACCCCCCACATGACGCAACCTCAAACGGGCCTGCATCTTGGCCTGTTGCTATTTGGGCCTTTTGATTAACATTACTCAACTCAGCTCATTCACATGCACAGTTGACAGTTGACAGTTGGCATATTACTTGCCACAAGCTGAATGCCAACTAAATGAATAACACAACGTGCCACTACTGCAGCGACAAACACACCAACAAACCAACAAACAAACAAGCCAACAAACAAATAAATAAACATACAAGCAAACAACGAAAACATCTGGCAACGCTGCGCTGCTGACGTTGGCACACTTAAAGTTCATAAAAAAAAGAGTCAAATTAATTCAAATTGCAATGCAAACGAAACGCACAGCGCGTTAGAGTGGGATAGAAAGATAAAGTGAGCGAGAGAGAGGGAGGGAGAGCGGGAAAGCGACAGTTGTGCATGTGTAGGTGGCGCTTTGTGCAGTGTTGTGTAGTGTGCTTAATGCGGTGCTCTGCGCAAACGATTTCGCCATTGCTTCTTCTTTTTCGTCTTCTTCTTGCTGTGACTGTTTTTGTTGTTGTTCTTGTTGTTGTCGCTTAACTTATTTCATTAGCTCCTAAATGTATGCAATTTGACATTTTTAATTTAACTTTCTCTTTCGCAGCAGCCCGCTCCGCGTCTGTATGTGTGTATGAGTGTGTGTGCATGTGAGACCTGGTGTGCGTGTTTTTGTGCTGAAGGTGTGCATATTTTGTTGTCTAGATGCTTAGCAAGGCCACAGCTCCTTGTCACCCCATAACGCTTGGATACATTAACTTGCTTGACAGTCCTTACGAAGCCCCACATTAAGAAGTGCTCATCCAAGAGCTAGTTACCAAATGTTGCAGGTCCTTGAAGACCTGACAGCACTTGCAAAGCAGGGCATGTCAAAGAATTTGTTGTTGTTGCCTGAAACTATACAGAAATTAAGCAAAATATATTTTGGTAATATTCTATTATTCACAGATCCTTATATATGCATTAAAGATATTTAGGAGAAACTCACGTGAACTTCTTCGCATCAATTTTTGCCTTGCTTACAATCATCGTTAGGTTCCTTGCTGGCTTTCCTGCTAAATGGGAATTCGGAACATCTGTGCAGCTATATATCCGCATTGTTAACTGAAATTCCTTTGTAGCTGGTATTTTAACGCACTTGGCTTACATGAACACAAAGCAGACAGGAGAGGAACAAAAAAGAAAAGAGAAGAGACTGAAAAAATAAAACAAAATGAAAATTGTATTATTAAATGACTGGCTGGAAGGATATGGGAGTTTCATCAGCTGGGATTATCATTTGCTGGCAGTAGTTTTATTTACCTTTCAACATAATCTTTCCAGCTTGCCATCGCCCCACTTTCCACCCCGCTGTTCCTGCTGCCCGATCATATATACTCTATGAGTCAAGTGTACGTGCAGGCGACATTTTTATACCCTGAACCCGTCGAAAATGGGTTAAGACGGGTATATTGTGCAGGTGCAAACGTATGTAACGGAAAGTATAGCTGGCTAGACTGAAAGAGAAACGGATTGTAAACATCCAAGTTATACTAGAATGCATTTTCGATGGATTAGCACTCAGGGAAGAAGAAGCACAGCCGTATGTATTGACCTTGTGTATATTTTAGAATAAGGTTTGGGTTCAGGGTAACTCCGAGTCGCTTACTCCCGACTGAAGAGCTCTTACTTGTTGAGATTGTCGTTGTTATTTTTTGCTGTTGCTGTCATTGTTGTTGTTGCTGCTGCTGCTGATGATGAGTTTGCGGCGTTGCGTGCCTGTCGCCTAGCGCACAGAAGCATGCCATATAATTTCTTCATTTTTATAGTGCACCTCTGGCTGAGCACTCGGTGCACACGTGTCGATGAAGTTTTCTGCTGACAATGCGCCCGCTGTTTTTGTCTCAAGCAACAAGACGCAAGCAGCTAGCAGCTAGCAGCATGCGGCATGCGGCATGCGGCATGTGGCATGTGGCATGTGGCAGGTAGCACGCCGTTTGCCACTTGAGCAGTTCGGCTCAAGTGTTGCCACATCTTGGCTCAGCTCTTGCCTGACAGGTTGGCAGCCGCATCGAGACGCGCAAATTTCGCAACAGTTAGACGCAGACGGCGCTTGATTTCATTTTGCTTGCCGCTGCACTTCAATTTGCATATCCATGAGTTGAGTATGAGATTCATTTTGTTACCCAGCTATTTATTTTGATGCCGTGCATCGGCAATTTCTACGCAATTTCTTTGCCCCCAGCACACACATACACACACACACACACGCACACCCATATCCATTTATACCATTGCCAATTGCTGTTAAACTTCTGCATTTGATTGACGCCCATGATGCAGGCCAGAAGGAGAATGACGACAACGCCTGCGAGAACGCTGCTTATTCTGCTGACTTTGGTTTTTCCGCCTGACATTGATTTGACATCTATGTGTGTGTCCTGGGTGTGCCTGTGTGTGTGTGTGTGTGTGAGTGTGAGTGTGCATGTGCCAGTTTTCGCTCCATGAAAATGTCATTTAAATAGCTCGCTGGCAGGGCCTTTCATTCACAACAACAATTTGTGCAACTATGTTAGCCAGAAAACTTGCGACTCGACTAGCACACACCCTAACCTCGCACCAGTTTACCTGCATGTTAGCCAGAAAACTTGCGACTCGACTAGCACACACCCTAACCTCGCACCAGCTTAACTGCATTATTTTCGCTTGTCAAATAGCTAAAAAAAATCTATTTGCAATCTGTTTGTTAGACGCAGTGCTGCCATATGTGTACTTTACTGAAATTTGACAACCCGCCCACTTGACAACATGTTAAACTAAATGCTAAATTGAAATATAACATATACATTTACAACCCGTTGCTTTAAAGTGCCTGTTAAGGCTAAAATCTAGCCTAACATGTTCCAGAGTTGCCGCCTTTTTCATTTATTATATTTACAGGTTAAGTTATAGTTCCTGCTATTGCTTTTTTAGTATTTACATGTACGTTTACCATTTAATGCATGGCATGCAAATCGGATTACATATTCGAATGCCAAAAATTGAGCTGGGTAGCTGGGCCTATTCGGGTGCTCATTAATGTTGCCAAAAGTGAAAAAAATAAATAAATAAACTTGAAAGACTCTTTAGAGTGAGATTTAAAATCAAATTAAGTGCCTGTTGACATGACACACAGAAAGGGAGCTGTTGCGAGTCCTGGCGATGAAGGTCCTTGCTGGGAATGTTGCTGCTGCCGCTGCTGCAGTTGCACATGAAGTGTCCTGTAATAAATATCTCTCAAAACTTTTCACAGCTTTTCCAGCTGTGCGTCTTAGTTTGTATAGTGTATGCGCGTGTGTGTGTGTGTCGGTGTGAGCAGCTCATGTGTAGCGATAAAATGTATCTAATTTAAGATGTTTTTGCCGCCCGAACGACTGTCAGCCCACGCACAGAGACACCCTGTCGCTAACCCCCGACCCCTCACCATCAGGAACTAGAGGCAAAGTACGAAGCAGTAAACATTTTCAATTTGACAAAACTTTTTACCTTTGACCACAGAGCAATATGAGGCAAGGAGGCAAGCGGGCAGCAGCCGACCGCCCGCCCGTCCGCTATATGCCAGCTGCCTCCGCCCAAAAGCTGTGACAATGTGAGGTCAATGCGGCAACTGACTGACGGACATTCTATGTGAAAATTACACACACTCATACACACACGAACGCCTACACACAAACACACACACACAAGAGCAAACAAAGTAAATTTTCAAATTGCAGCAGCAGTTTTTGGGAATTGCGCATACGCCGCATGGACCCTGACCGTTGCCCTCTAGCCTCTTATATCTGTTTGTGTGCGTGTGTGTGTGTGTGTGTGCGTATCTTCAAGTATGAAATTGTTGTGTTCACACTAAACTTAAGTAACTGAATTAAAATGCGGCTAATAGAGTAGCAGCAAACAAATGACAACGTGACAAAGGGGTTTGCGGGGTTGTTGAGAGCTTGGCATAGGAATGGCCACTCGGTCGACAACTTAGCAGCTTAGTTGACAACTTTAAGCCTATAAATGTGAGTGTGTGTACGTATGTGTTTGTTTGTGTGTGTGTGTGGGTGGTGTATTTACGAGTGTGTTTACTTATGGTCAGGGCCCAAAAACTGAAGCTCTCTCAATGTCTGCATGGCTCTTAGCTTGGCTCTGCATTGCCGACGTCCTTTTAAGAAGCCCTAAACAAAGCCAAGAAATATGACAGCCTGGCAGAAAGCAGCTAGACCATGGCCTCAATTGAAACTGAAAATAACCAAGCTGGGGTCAGTGTATTGTCGCTTGTTTTGTGTGTGCTTCGGGTTCAACCTGATGTTGCAGCAAGCTGTAACCGTTTGGGAATTTTAGTGGGCATCGTTGTTGTGCACGGCAAAGTTGGCTGCACTTCACATGTTTTGCACTCAACTTTGATGGCAATTTGTCATTAGCTAAACGCATTTGTTGTTTCCCATTGCCAATGCTTGTAGCAAAGCTACTTTCCAACAAGCACAACAACAACATTTACAGAGGAACAACAAGAACAAACAGGAAGCGAAACTTTTGTCGCCTTTGTGGAAAAGTTTTGCAATCGCCAGAGCCTCATATACTATATGCACATGTACTCAGAGAGACCGCGAGAGAGACAGAGAAAGAGAGAGAGAGAGAGAGACAATGAGAGAGAGGGAAGCGATAACGATAGAGAATACATCGCATAATATGCGAACTGGGGCCGCCACATAAATGAAAGTTATGCCTTGGCCAGAAAATGAACGCCTTGAGATTTGAGCAGCCACGCAAATTTAATGGCTCTCTGGTTGAGTATTTGAAATTGGAATTGCGATTGCGATTGGGATTAGAATTGGGCTAGGATATCAAGCCTGTCCCGTCTAATTATTAACTTGCACTAACTACAATAACAACAACAACAACTCTGACAAGCTTAATCCGCTCAGGCCGCAAGCTGGCAAATGAAATTGAACGGTCGCAGCAAATATTTTAAGCTAATTTTCTTATTTTCACTTAATTTGCAGCTGTTAGAAGCTTAAGCCGCCCACAAACACATACACACGCACACACATACACCCACACAAACACAAACACACACACACACACACGCTTATTAGCCGTCAAGTGCGTTGACGTCCTCGTGCTCGTCCTCGTTCTCATCCTCGGCGAGGGTTGCCCAAAGTCAACGACGCCTTCGCCAGTTAGACTAATAATAAAAACTTAATACGGTAATCCACTTATGCCGCAATACAGCCAACGCACAGTGGCTCAAAACGTATTGTCAGCTGAAGCACAGTGCTTACAGTGAGAGCCAAAAGTATCTGAATGCGTTTGCAAATATGCAATGTGAGTTGTAACATTTAATGTAAGTTGACACATTAAGATGGATCAAAAAATATGGCTTTAAATTTTGATAAAAGAAGTCCAAGCATAAAAATAACATTTATGAAAAACAAAAGAATTGAAACTCATTCCCGATTCATGTACCCCTATTCATAGGGTTTTCTTGGGATTCCCAAATTTTGGTTACATTAAACATAATATTTTCAATAAGAAGAAAATAATTCAAAGCAGTTCCGGTTCTAGTCATAATTCAAAGCAGTTCCGGTTCTAGTCATTATACTATGTAAACGAGTCAAAAGTAGTTGCAGTAGGAAAATGTTGTCCACAAACGAACTGCTTTGTACCACTGTGCCTTTAGCCACGCATTAGCCCCTGCCGCCGCCCTTTGGCTCAACAACTGCGTGTAAGATTTAGCTTGAGTTTTTTGAGGGCTGCGGGCAAATAGGGGAGAGCGAAGTGGAAAACCAACGTCTTGCGGCGCGCACATTTTTCGTGTTGCCAACTTAACACTTTTCCTAAGCATACATACGCAAATAAATTATGATGTGCATGCGTGTGTGTGTGTGTGTGTGTGCAAAAAGAGTTAACGAGTGGCAAAAGCAAACACTTGGCCAGAAAAGGAACCACTGAAAAAATAAAGAACTATAATGTGTTTGAAAGCTGAGAACATTGCCTTTGCGTCGAGCTGCAATTCTATTTGGCCCGAGCCAAGTGAGTGTATCAAAGGTCGGCATTTAGACAGCGGGGGCAGATAAAGAGCAGGATGTGGATTATTTCGTTGTTTTTGTTTTTGGTACTTCGATTTGATTAGCATGCTGGAATTGTGGGCATTTTCGTTGTGCTAAGCCCATCTGCTTAGCAATTGTCGCTGCTTTGGCTAATTTTTGTTTTGCAGCTGAAAAATTGTTTGCTTTTCATTTGCTGTTGCCGTTGCTGTTGCTGTTCGTCGGCATCCTTTTTGCCTTTTGTCCGGCAAAAGTCAACGCATTGGCTTTGAATGCAAATCGGCCAAAAGCTCCAATTTGCATGGCTTCCATAGGTCCTCCTTGTTGCCGTTGTTGTTGCTGTTGTTGGGACTGGCACTGCCGCTGCCGCTGTTGGGTCTGCGCCGGCAGCGATAAGGATAAGCCAGCGTTTAGCCAAACGGCAGCAGGAGCCGCGAGACCCAGCCAGTTGAGACCGCCTTGTCGCCCATCGTCTTTCAATTAGTTTAATAACATTGCAATGCTCTTATCTGGCCGGCACTCGCGCAGGCCAACACCTATCCAGCTGGCCGCTAAGCCTCTTTATCGCCTGATTCCTTTCTACTTCTCTTTTCCGGTTGCATACACTGAGGATAAAAATTAAAAAATTAATTTCGCGTAAAAACGAAGGTCCGTTTTCTTGAATGTGCGCAAATAACGGGATAAATACACAGCGAGAAAAACAACCGGTCCCAACATAAGCCCAATTGACCTTCATTTGTTAATCGAATATGCTTAAGGTTATGAGCGCATAACGAGCACAAATCTTGATTTAAGCAAAATAATGTTGTGTTAAACACTTTTGATTTCATTCCATCTACTTAAAGTCCATTTTTAAGCAAATTCCAATGGGTGGGAAGAAAGTAATAAACCGTGTAAGGCCGGGCTATGCCCGCTACATATATTATCATATCAACTAACAAATCAAGTTAACATCACTTTGCTTTTAATAACTTTCCTCATGGCGCCCTACTATGCGATTCTCACGAGTCCCATTAGGACTTAAAGGGCTTACACCAACATTAAGGTTTATATGTACAGTAAATAAGTTTTATAACTGATTGCTTTTTGTCTTCTCTCTTGTATTCGTTCTCTCTCTTAAAAGGGTAAAGTGTTTAAGTTAAAACGATTTTTTACCAGTCAAAACGTAATACCTAATCTCAACCTGCTTTCTCTCTGTCTCTGCTTATGAGAGAGGTCTCATGCTCCTGCTCTTACTCTAACGCACCTTTGTTCCTTTAATGGTAAATCTGCTATGATATGTCTCCCACATATTAATATAAAATTAGTAATTTATGTTGATGCAATTTAGAGCTGGGAACGTGATATTTCCGACTCTAACCTCGTCCTTCAATCATTGCATACTTTCAGGCTAAAACTGCAGTTGATTTTCTTTTGGTGGATTAGTTTTCCGCAACAATGTTTGCTTGCCATACCTGGCGCATCTTTAGCCTTTCGCAATCACCTTTCAAGCGCCTTCGTGTGAGCCCTCCTCCCTCCACACACACACACACGCACACAGTAGCCCAGTCCCCAGGCAAACGGTTTTCGCATTCGGCACGCGCCGTTGGTCTGCTGCTCATTTGGAGCAGCGCCAAATACCGTTGCCTGCGCTTCAAAGTTATTTCACAGCCAGCCCAGACCCCACTGCCTCTCTCTGCCACCCCCTCTCTCTCAAGCTATTTCTTTATAGCTGTCTCGCTCTTGCCAGCACATGCTCCCTTGACCATCTCATACAAACACAAACACACACACACACACACGAAAAAAAGTGTAATGCGCAAAGTGCAACCAAATGACCTTTTTAATTCGCGGCCATGCACTTTTCGCATTCACTCCTACCTATCTCTCGCCCTGCCGCTCGCTCTCTCTCTCTCTCTCGCTCTCTCCCTCTGTCGCTCACTGTTCTCTCCTTGTATTTTTTCTGGCATGTCTGGAGCTTTGGGTGTTAAATGAAATTTGCTGCTTTTGGCGCAAAAGAAAGTTGCAAAGATTTTTAAGCGTGTCGCGTTTGTTGCCGTTAGTTTTGTTGTTGTTCTTGTTGTTTACCGTTTTACCTGTCTGTGCCCCTGTGCATACACACACATATCTGTATAGATGTGTGCATCTGTGTGTGTGTATGTTTGTGTCTCGTGTAAATGTGTTAATGCGCTTGCCGCGCTGCATTACGTGACACTTGCCCAGCGTCAGTTGCCTCTGCTGCTGTCGCCGCTGCTTCCACTTGGCCGCGCCCCCTGCCCAACGCCCATACCAGCAAATGAAGTCTGCCCGATGTGTAAGTATGCGTGTGTATCTGTGTGTGTGTGTGTGTGTGTGTCTGTTGAAATCAGCTTAAGCATTAGTGTAGCTTGGCTGGTGGTCCTGGACAGTCTCTACGCCGTCCTCGCCGCACCACCTCCCGGCCATAGTTCCTTTTACGTCCCTCTTCGCATGCCCTGCCCAGCTCGTATTCCTGTCTCTTTCCGTCTTTGTGGCTAAGGTCAAATCCATTTGACTCACTAGCAAATTGCTGCACCATACTCCAGCGACGTCGTTACACCTGACCGACCGCCACACACACAAGCCCACACATACACACACATACACACACACAAGTGAGCACACACACATTCATAGCAGCTATAAGCATGTGAAATTAGTGCAAAAAGTGCCAACGCTGCATTTAAAAATTTTAATGGATTTTCCTCAACTGGCCACAAAAAGAAGTGTGTCCAACTTTAAATGGAACATTCCGCAGGCATCTGATATCCGAGTATGCATGTAGACTTTGGGCGGACTTAACAACTATTAGCTTCAGCCCATCTAATTGCAAGCCAACGATTGAGAAAGTTGAAATCTCAAATGACATTCATTATTTTACAGGCATATATTACAAATGTTCTAGACGAATTTCTTCCCGAGGATCGATTCGTCTGCCCAGCTGATCCTAGCTCTAAGCAAACATTATTAGCCGAATGTCAAAAGAGAAGCTTTTCTTAATAGTTCCTACTTTAAAGCAGCTAGCTGCAACAGAGTAAGCCGCAATATTTGCTGGCCAGCAGAGCTGGGCAACATTTAGCTCCTTTATCTGCGCACATAACTTTGGCGACAACTCATTAAGCTGAAGGTGAAAGGTGCAGAGAAAATGTATCGTTAAGGGCGCTCGGAACGGAATTTATTGCGCTGGAAAACTAAACGCGACTTGGAGGTACTGGGAAATCGTCAGTTGCATCATGGCATCTCAATGGGGTATTAAATGTGAATAGCATCACGTGAACCGCGCCCACATTTAGCGTAGCGCCCACACACACACACAGACACAGACACACACACACACACAGACACACGTACACCTGTTTAATTGACGCTCTCACGATTCACGTTTCGGTTTTATTATCCCAAAAGCCAAATGAAAATTCCACGGTGACGTTTTTTATGCTGTGGGCCGCCGAGAGGCGCTAATAAACAAATAAGTGGGCGTGGCAGGCGCAAAACAGACGCTCAATTAAGGCTATTAACATTACAAGGACACACAAGCACACGTACACCCTGACGGACAGCCATTGCAGGCGAGCCAGCGGGGAGGGGCATCGTATGGGTGTGTGAGGGGGTACCAGCCATTGGCAGCCATTTGGTTTTATGGCTCTCTCTATAAAAATTCCTTAGTTGAAATTTATTTGCGCCATTAGACGCGCATTAGAGGCAGTCCCCAGCGCAGCTTGCCACGCCCACTAGCCATGGGCGCAATGATTATGCAGCCTAGTAAGTGTGTTCGCATACCCTGCAGCAATAACTGCCCCCAAAAGGGGTATCACAACATTATGCATATGACGCTATGGGAAGATCTATTTATGCTTTGGACTGTTCGGATGTAGCTTGTGATCATTTTTGTAGGATTTGGTGAGCAGTTTTTGAGATTGGCATTCAATTTTTCTATATGAACATAACTCTAAAGTATCTGCAGTTGTCTGAGCTCGTTGTAGATTCCGCTCCGATACATTTAGAAAGAAGAACTTTGCAGATTTTGAAAATCCAAGCAATGCTTCTGCTTAAGAAACAAATGAAGATTTGTCCTAACTGCATTTACCCTTTGAATTTGATCCATATATAGGTGCAAATATCTCGAACTATGTCAATTGAGTACAGGGTATTTGCCAGTCGAGCAGCCCTAATGAACTCTCAATTGTTTTTAGCCGACTAGCGACGCTCTCAAAGGGGAGCACTGCAGGAGCCGGGGGCTGCAGAACAGGACCCCCGGCGCAATTGAAGAAGTCTCTGGCTTGCAAATTCAATAAGTCAAGTTCAAGTTTCTGTCGCTTGCCCAATTTTGGTTTATTTATGAGCGATACAAACGAATAAATTAGGCACAGGCAGGCGCGCTCTGGAGGACGTTTATCGGCCTCCCAAAACTCGCACACACACATCCGCACACACACTCGCACACACACGCATTCACAGATGAAACGTGCGTTAGGTTATTCGGTTGTTTAGTTGGCCGCCTCGGGCTTATTCCCGCTTAACCCATTTAAGGGGGTCATTCGTCAAATTGGCCATAAAAACGCTTAAGCCTACAATAAAAACGAAGCGCACAGCAAACAAAATGAACGATAGGCACAAAAAAGAAAAAATAACAAAGCAGGAAAAGAAACCGAAAGCTTAGACCGAACCTGATAACAAATCAAGTTTCGATACACCGAGATTTCGATGCTCTTCCAAAGGCAAGCCAGATTTGAACTGATAATTGACTGAGCCAAGATTTTTAAAACTAAGCCTAGCATTAGAAAGTGACCCATACTATAAGAAAAACTCTAATATCTAAAGGTCAAACTTT
The DNA here is from genome assembly GCA_037075305.1 of Drosophila kanekoi. Lineage (NCBI taxonomy): Eukaryota > Metazoa > Arthropoda > Insecta > Diptera > Drosophilidae > Drosophila > Drosophila kanekoi. The sequence goes on along the minus strand of JBAMCE010000451.1, from coordinate 4,587,541 downwards.
CAAAAATAAATAAGCATTATAACAAAATCGTATGTCCCATCGCATAGAGCATACTAGTAAACGGCGAGGTAAACGAGTTGGCAACTGGTCTGGGATTTGGTTGGGCTTACACGAAAGGTGCTTGATCGAGAGACAAGAAACCAGCAGCACTCAATGCAATCGATTATGTCAAATCCTAAGAGCACATCATTAGCTATCCTGAAGCTCTGAGTCCTTGTCCAGATTGAGCTGCTGCCTGTTGCAGTCGCTTGTATCCTGACCGTCGAAGGGGCGGGTGGGGGCTGGGGAGAGTGCGTGCCTAATGTCAGCACATAATGAATATGGCCTGGGCCCGGAAATCCGTTTCGAAAACTGTTTGCCAAATCGTCTGACTGACTGCCTATGCCTGGCTATGCCTGGCTATGTCTGGCTTTGGCAGCACAGCCGCAGGAATTGCCTGCGAGGGCACTTTTCACAACAGCACAGGCTCATTCATGGAGAACTTAAGGCTAACGAGTTCAACCTGTACACTGGAAATAGCTTAAGAGTGCACAAGAATCTGCAATAAAAATGTCGCCACAAATCCTGGCAAAAATGCCTGAAAATTTAACAAAGAAATCGAGCACGATTAAGAAACAAGTCTCGAAGCTGGTTTTTAACTGGCACCAAATCAAAATCCTGAAGTTGCCATGCTACAGTTAAGCTCGATTTGGATAGATTATTCCAGTTTTTCAATTTCCATAAATTATCATTGGTTCCATTTGTGTAAGCTGCTAATATTTCGTGTTGGTGTGCGTGTGTGTGTGAGGGCTTCAACACCTGAGGGAAATTACATCACTCGATGGCTGAAGGACTACTCCAAACATATGCTTGCTTGGGCATTAATGGAACCTGCGAATTATTATGAACTGTGTAGCCGAGTGGCAAATGACCATTTAAATAGCCCTAAACAGTTTCCCCAAACAGCCCCTAGCCAGCTCTCCACCCTTCCCCCCTTCCCCGTTCCTCCTTCCAGCCTTTCGCTGGCCACTCGTTTCCTTTGAGCTGACCCACATGAGCTTTGAGTTTGTTGCAGCAGACGGCTAAGCAAATATTCCAATGTCTGCATGCACTGTCTGTGTGCGTGTGTGTGTGCGTGTGTTTGAGTATGTGTGTGTCTTCCTAGTTTATTGTTGTTATTGTTGGTTGCACTATGTGGTTAGCATTAGTTGAAGCCACGCGCATGCGATCGGAGCGGAAGACAGAAGCATGTTGGACGCGTCATGTTTTTAGTTTGTATACCCTGTGCCAGACACACAAACTGGGCATATAGATGTAACAGGCTGTCTAAATAACCAGTATACTATTTACAAAATAGTTTTACCAATTACAGGGTATCTGCAAGCTTTGCATGCAGGCAGCAACCGATGTCGTGCTTGTCTGGCTGGGCTGACTGCACTGTAAATGCGCCTGCCAAGGCATTGCCACAACAAACACTCAAAGGCTGAAAGGCTTTAAGCTCACAAGTGGCAACCGGAAGTGTTGTGCGACTCAAGAACCCACTCAGTATGCACACACACACACACACACACACACACACACACAGACACACACGCACGGACGCACGCAAGAGGGCTGCGAGGTTGGGCAGGAATAGAAACCCGGCCAGCGGGAACGGTTATGAGGTCTGTGAATAGGGAAAAACGGCAGCAGATGGCAGACATGTTGATAGCTGGAAATTGAGGCGATTTACTTTTGAAAATAGGCTTCAGAGCTCAGTGTTCGCAAGTTTCTTGCACTCTGAGTACAACTAATGTGCACACACTCGCGCACAAATTGCTCCGCAATTTGTTGAAGCCCTCAACGCACTGGAATCCCTCAATGAGCCAAACGATTGACCCGCTGAATAGCGAAATGGCCCAGCTGATTTGCGAACATGAACACCTACCTAGCCAGGTAGCCAGGTAGCCAGGCCACGCGAGGCTCCTCTACCTTTTGGCGCTCCTGCAAGCAGATAATTTGTAAAAAATTAACAACTTAAGGGTCTCTATAAGTCAGCTAAGCCCCAAAACGAAATTGAGGGTTTGTCATCAATTATTAATTTTTCGCTATTAGCAGCCAATGGCCAAAGCAACAAGTGAATGTCAGACACCTGGGCAAAACAACTACAAGAAATTAATATTATAATAAAAAAGCGTAGTAAATAAATAAAACTCTAGGGTATATTTAATTAATAAACAACATTTTCAACAGTGCGGACAGTAAAACGTTTACGAAAACAGCATAAACAAGAAGGGAATGGAAGAGAGAGAGTGAGAGAGCGAGAGAGAGAGGGAGATTGGGCGTGAGCGTGTGTGAGAGGGGAAAAAAACAAAGCTCGTTGAATATAAGGAAAGAGCATTGCCGGGTCGGCTTCACATTTGGTCAGTGGCCGCTTTTCAACAAATTTCTCTTAATTAAGCGTCGCCTGTTTTATGGGCGCCAATTTCCTCGAAACAAAACAGCCAAAAACTTGTGCCAAAATTTATGAAAATGACTTTGCCGAAGTCGTCGCCCAAATAAATAAAAGGGAAAAGCCGAAAAGCGAGAAAAGCGTAAAAGCAGAAGAAGCGGAAGAAGCAGCAGAAGCAGAAAAGCAGCCACAAAAAGAAGGTGTTCAGGCAGAAGAAGGGCGCGTCGTCTGGGCGGTGACCAACAAACTAATCACAATAATCACACAGAAATAAAATTAATAAAAATGCGTGGCCCGTTGGCACGACAGGGAACATTTAAGAACATAAATAAAAATTAGCAAAACCAACAACAGCTAAGCAAACAACATGGCAGCGACAAGAAGAGCGAGGGCAGGAGCCGGAGCTGGAGTTGGACATGGACATGGACCTGGACTTGGACTTGGACTTGGGTTGGCTGTATAATAAAAGCCACAAATATAAAGAAATTACACAAGCTGTTTGGCAGACGGGGTCGACAAAGTGGCGCTTTGGTGGCCACACACCGGAAAAGTTAAAGCAGCTGGCGAATAAACGAAAAACTAATAAAAAGCCTTTGACCAACGGCCGAGGCAACAAAGGCAACAGAAACAACAACAACAACAACAACATTGCTCGTAATGACCCAGAGCCAAGCACCTGAACCCATCCCTCGCTCACCGGTCAGAGCCAACTCACCTGGCCCGCCTAATGACGCTGCCCGCGGCAATGGCTACGGCCGCGTTGGGGGCTGCGTCTTGCGGCTCCACTTGCTCTAATTGAAGTCAACGAAACTTCCGATCATAAAAATAATTAACTTTTAGTGGAAAATGTCTGAAAATCGCAGAGCAAAATGGAAATGAAGACGGATTTCACGTTCCCAACTTTCATCGCTTTTGCTGCAGCATTTCAAGCACAAAGCTCTCTGGAACTCGAGCACTTCGAGTTTGAGAACACAAATCAACATTCACTTTGAGATGAACAACTTTTTATAGTATTGAGAAATGGACAGAGCGTGATTTCAATTACATACGAATTTCAAATTCACTTAAGTTTCACTACATTGCGTGAAAAGAATGAAAGTGTAACAGCAGATAACAAATCAAGCCTCGGTACACCGAGATTTCGATGCTCTTCCCAAGACATGGCAGATTTCATTTGGCAATTGCTTGAGCGTACATTATAAAATCTATGATGAACACAAATCGAGTGTCCATTGCTTGTTTTGGCCAAGGAAAAACTTTGAAACTTCGAAAAAATGTCGATTTTGTGCCGCAAGCTGCAAGCTTTACAAATGTTTCTTCTTTGGAACAATTTTCGGATAAGCAGTCTCTGAGATGTACAACTCTTTTCTCATTGAAACTGAACTGTTTATTTCGTTTGCTTTCATAGCTCGTGGGACATAAGAAACAGTTCGACTTTTATAATCCAGCTGAAAACACGGCCAAGCAAAGTTGATAAAATCGGGCAGCATCAGCTTTGAGGTACTAAGGATTCACCCTGAGCCACATGCTGAGAGGCAGTGCGCCCCAATTTTCTTGACTGCATCGAACTTTTCGCATAAATTGCATTTAATTCATGCGCATTTACATGGCTGCCACAATACCACAAGTTGTTGCATTCATGTTGCATTCAGCTGCAACAATAACAGTTGTTCATATTGATAATAGTTTGTTCGAGTCCGACTTGCAACAATTGCAATCAATTTGAAAACATTCCGAAAATTCGCGCATCTATGCCAAATTTATGGCATACTTGCCAAAAACAAAAAAAAACACAATCAGCAAAGAGAAATAAGGGGCATGGGCAAGGGTTGAGGGTTGGCCGGCATCAGTTGAAAGGTAGAAACGGCGTAATGGACGATCCTGCATGTCCTGACACGTGTTCACTGGCGCGGCCAATTAGTCTCGAAATGCACGAAAAATTTAATTAACATTTTGAAATGCTTTGCATGCCTGGCATAACTTTTTAACGCAGACACCTAAAGCTATACACACGCATACACACACAAGCACACCTGCGTATATACATATATATATACCTGTAATTTGTACAACTGTCGTTTAGGGTTTTAGCCAGCAGCAACTCAGATGATTACTCTCTTACCCAGCTACCCCCAGCTTCAGGTTTAAGCCCCAACTTCCTACTCAACACCACAAACACGCGCACACCCTCGCCCATGGCCTCACCTTGACTTCACCTGTCGCATATTCATGCTGTGCAAATTCAATGGAAACTACTTTTTATGACACATAAACTGTTACATGGCAACAATTGTACCGCTGCCTGTTCGTCTTGAGCGCAGTCACGCCCACACATTTTTACACACCCACACACACCCACACACACACAAACACACACACACACACAGATGCGGTTGGTGCGTGCCTTTACACGCCCCAAAGCTTTTGGCCCATGTTTGCCCAACGGTTGCTGGGAGTAAAAAGTTCAAATGCAAAATGAAAATTAAATACAAATGCCAAGTACTCGACTAGCAAAAACTGCGCCCAATCAGACACAGCAGCCCCCCACTGTGCTGTGCAGACCACATCAGAGCTGTGTGTGTGTGTGTGTGCACGTGTGTGTGTGTGGCCAACACCTGACTTTTGGCCAAACAAAATGTTATATTTCGACAAACATTTGTGCTGCTTAAATTCTGTGGAAAACACGAAAATGTTGCTCGTCTTGCTCGTTCACTTTGCCACGCCCATGCCCCCTCCAGCTTTGCTGCAGCATCATTATCATCAACTTCATCATCCTAATTCGTGGAGCACTTTGTTGCATTTAGTTAGTCAATTTGTTAGATCCGAAACTCAGTTTTAGCTGTTTCAATTGGCATTAAAGAAAGCCCAATGTTTGACACACACACACACAAACACGCTCGACTGTTGGATACTCTGTGTAGATAGAAATGATAAATATTGGAACAGAGTATCCGCTAACTAAACTTGCAGCTAGACTTGCGACTATTCTTCGCTTATAATATATTCATCAACTAACTTATAAATGCATGAAATCATATGAAATAATACGATTCACTTGCATTTCTAACAGGGTATCTGTTAACTTGGTTAGATATTCGTTTAGTTAGCTTAGCAGACATCTAAAAACCATTTGTTTTTATCAGATTTCAATGCTTGGCTTCAGGTCTACGTTGATAGTATTGATTGTTTTGATCGAAACATAAATCTGTACATTTGTAGGTTGCTTATAAAATTTGTAGAAAAGATTCCCATTTGTAGATAAGTTAACATGTTTATGTTAGATCTATATTTGTAGGTTATCTCTACATTTGTAGGCTGGTTTTACATTTGTGGCTTAGTTCCACATTTGTAGACTAGTTCTTCATTTGTAGGTTAGTTCTACATTTGTAGGTTAGATCCGCATTTGTAAGTTATCTCTACATTTGTAGACTAGATCTTCATTTGTAGGTTGGATCCAGGTTAGAATAGTTCTTCACATGCAGACAAGCTCTTCACTTGCAGGTTCGTTCTACATTTGTGGGCTAGATCTACCCTTGTACAGATGCTGTTGCTACTGAGATCTGAGTGAATATAGAAAGTTACAGAGTTTTTTAAAATTTAGGTTCCCAAAAATTCTGCAACATTCATATTCTTCCCGCATAACTAACATAACCTAGATTTCTTTTAAAATGGAAATTCATTTATTAAAATGATATTCATGCTGGCCTAGGAAGAGCTTAAGCCTGTTTTCATCGAACCTCTTAAAGTGTTCTCTTTGTGCAGCTTCAGCCTAACCTCAATTGCGGCTATACAGCTTATTTAGCTACCCATTCTTCGCAGCTAGGCTCGACCTGGCTGGAAACACCAATATGTATTGCTTCTGCCTATCAAGGTTCTATTCGCAGCTACTCAAACTTAGATCTGCGGCTGAGCTCAGATTTGGCAAGTGAAGTTGGCAATTGATGGGGGCAGTTCCGCCGCTTTATGATTGTCCAGTGCATGGAGTCTGGGCACACACAGACACACACACACACACTCGCACACCCTATGTGTGCGTGCGGCGATGTTTGTTTCGCCCAAGACACAGATAAAATTAAAATAACACAAAAAATAAGAAAAACAAAACAAAAAATCATAAAAAGCCAAAGTTTTTCTTGCCGGTGTGCGTGTGTGTCTACTGTACCTGCTGGCCGGTGTGTGCGAGTGTGTGTGTGTGTGTGTGTGTGTGTGTGTGTGTGTGTGTGTGTGTTTGTCTACTGCACCGCCGAATGAGATTCTGTTAATATTTAAACAAAGGTCGCCTTGCCGCCATTCGCAGCGTTTTTCGTTGTAGTTGTAGTCTTGTCGTTATCGTCCCTTAGGCCTCACAATTTTTCATCTGGCATTGTCTGCTCAAAAATTTCCGCGCTTCCATGGGTTTGGGGGCAGCTTGGATGGGCCGGGGGCGGGGGCATGTGTGCTTCGCAAGGGGCATTTGGCGCTGAATGTTTTTTGTTTTAGTTGCTAGCTCCACCTGCTGCTCGCATTGCCTGTCTGATGTCCTTTGTTGTCCTGCTGCTGCTGCTGCTGCTGCTGCTGCTGCCGCTGCTGCTTGCCGGGCTGTGGACCTTTTATAGTTGTTGCCTGATTTGCTGGCACCAGTCCGATGGTATTTTCACTTGAAATCTTGTCAATGCGGTTCCCAAAAACCTACTTCTCAGATACTGACGAAATTCTGACGTTTTCTGGAACATCTTATTATGCACTTGAATAAATATATTGCACTTGTGAATATTAACTTTGCTGCTGCATGTATTGAGTTCGTGGTCTGCTGATTGAAATGCCTTTGGCGTTTTTGGCGTTTTTTTGGGCGTTTCGGTTTTGTGGAATCGCCCGTACCGTGGTAATATTCGTGTTTTGTTTCCCGCCCGTCTTTGTAGTCGGCTTCGCCCTGCTTGCGCTGCGTCATTTGGCTTGGCTTTTATTATTATTATTTTTACGAGCGCGTTTTCTGTTCTTTCATTTTGTGTTTTCATTTTCATCTTCTTGTTTTTATTTTTTTCTTTTTTGTCACAATATAATGGAATTTATTTTATGGCCAACAGGTAGAAAATTTGTTGTCCTCTTGCGTTCGGCTAATTTCGCTTTTACTATTGCCCGGCCAAAGGCCAAGGGCCAAGGGCCAAAGAACATCGTATGGTATAAGTGTAAGTACGCGCATAATGTCGGCCATATGTTTTTTTTTTGGTTTTTTTTTTGTTTACCTTTTCTGTGTTGTCTTGTTTTTTTTTTTTTTGGATGGACCTTATGCTGCCATATTTTTTAATGCCCCAGCCGGGGGCGGAACGAAAAATAAATGAAAAGCATCGCGACATCCGAAGACAATTAAAATTTATTCAACGCTCTTAAAAGCGTGACTGGAGAAAATATAAACATAAATATGAAATAAGCGACGTGGGAGACGAGCCCAAAAGACCTTTTCTTACTCACACGCTTCATCCCCCCTCTCCACTCTTCCACGTAGCCCATGGTGGGGCATTATGCGATTTACATTAGCGTGTTAATACAATTAAAAAGTCGGCTCGGGCTCATCGGTCCTTGCGGCCTTGCCAGAACAATGAATCTTCGCCCACCTGTCAGCAGAGTAAAAATAAAATTAAAAATGCTTTTATTTCGGGCTCTCATGGGCCTATCGCATTCCGGGCGTGGGCGATGCTCGTCAGCCTCATCTTCAAATTAGTTAAGGCCACAGCTTAAATACATGCTAGAGCTTTGGATATGCCTTTTAGTCAATGTATACTTAATCCGAATTATATTTAATGGCTGAGAGTATGCGTCTTTCATGTTCTAGTCACAGTTAATGTGTTTAGTTCACATCGAGTTGAATTACCTTTGTATACTCTCTTGTTAGGAAAACTGTGACAGCACCTCGATTAATTGGCAATACCTTGGCGACCCGAGTTGACAAGACAACGCAACTGTCAATTTTGTTTCTTTAATTATTTTGCTGCTAGCAAAGTGGCAACGCTGCAATTTTATCTGCCTGTCAAGTATTTCACTGTTAAATATCCCGGCGTCGAGCTGTCCTTCTTTTGGTAGCAGGGTGGCACCGCTGCAGTCTTATCTGCCTGTCAAGTGTTACCATGTTCAATTTGGATTTGATAAGGAACACGAGCAGTAGAATTAGCTGGTGTGAGTTTAACAACATGTTAAAGCGCCTGTTAATGCTGAGGAACCAGACTGTGCTTTGACCATCAATTAGTCAGTCTATCAATTAGTCACATACATACATACATATAGACATACACACACACACATATGTACATATGGCGAGTACCCTCCCTGCAAAAGTTTTAGATGTGACTTCCCCATCCGTGGAAAATTGAAATCTGCTCCACGTTTAAGTTCATCATATTAGTCTTGTGGTCAGAATCTTGAAACCTATCGGTAATTTAAATGTCGCCAATGAAATCAATGAAGCGTATTTTCCACCGACAAGGTAGGGATTTGCGAAAAGTGTGAAACTTCCCTTAAATGATCTTTTAACAAAGATCTCTGAAAATGATTTTGAAACCGATTTTGAGGGTTCCAGCTCTTGCGGTATGGACTGTCAAAACAATCAGCTTTATATATAGAGAAAAGTATAGGATATTGTCAAGAACTAGATATTATGGCCCAAGATAATACGTAGTCCATTCACTTGCCTGGCATTCGAAGCCGGATCTTCGCTGTTTCGTAAGCATTGCGTATTTCTCTTTTTTCTTCTTGGGGCCCAATTTGGGTTTTGGCCCACAATGAAGTTGCCTAAGTAAATAGGTAGTATATCAGCCGCGTCTCGCTGTGTGCAGGGGGCAGGGAACTTTATTTAGGTACGCATAAACAGAGCTTTGGCTGTCTTGGATAAATTTGTTTTGTTATTTTTTTGTTTTGCTTATCACAATTTAACCTTTATGCTCTGCGCATCTATCTAAAGCTCGTCAACTTTGTGTCACCTTTGTGAACTGTTTTCGCCGTCCCCTGTCCTTTTCATAACCGTGCATATTTCATCTCTCGGCGCTCACTCAATCTCAGCCGGGCTCTGCCAAAATCAACAACAACTTTAAAACACTTTGCATTTATGCGACAAATGCGGCACGATTGGGCCCGGCTAGCCCTAGCTCAGGCCGAACCCGCTGCTTGCCCCAGTGGCGCCCCGTCACGGTCCTGCCCCTCCTTCCCCGGTCATGTACGCGAACTCAACCGATCCCGGAGCCGGCGCAAAGCTTTGTCATAAATCATTTTGGTGCCGCGTTGCCACAGAATGACACACGTTTGGACAGGATGGGCCTAGCCCGGCCCATGTCCAGCCACCAGTTTACTAGTTACCGCTGCTTATGCCGCCAGCAGGTACCGCTCCTCTTCCATTTCCACTCGCGCTCTCCCCCTTTCTCTCCCTCCCTCTCTCTCCCTCTCTCTCTCTCTCTGGTGCTGTTGTTTACAGTGTTTGGGTGGGGTCCACAAATTGTTTTGCTGGCGAGGATTCAACAAATTGGAAAGTGTTCACAAGTAGCCGCGCACGTGCTCCGCCCACTCATCGCTCATGGCTGGTCGGGCCCGGGTCACCGTCCCCCTTCACACACACCCTGGTCGCTATCCGCAGCCATTTAATAATAAAAATTTGAACAAAAGTTTTGGCGGCTTTTCGGTGAGCTCTACATTATTTATATAAAAATTCAAATTAAATAAGATTAATTTGGGGACCCGGCTGCCGCTGCTCAACAGCTCTCCAAATCTACCAGGCTCCACTCCAGTGCTCCTCCAATCCGGTCCAGCTCTGTCCACTCCGGCGGCAACTTTACAGTAACAAAGTGTGTGGCAGTCACAGTCACGGCTTTGACTTTGACTTTCAAGTGGAATGCCAGTTATTGTTGTGGCTCTCCTCTGTTGTTGTTGTTGTTCTTGTTGTTGTTGTTATTGTTGTTGTGGTGCGCGTGATTTTGGTCACTTTGAGGCAACTTTTGCATAATTCCACTCAACGCCCCCTTGAAGATGACTAATGATGCTGCTGCCATCCGGCATACAGGGTGCAAGCGTGCCGCAAATATGTCACATTTGTCTAGTGACAGGCTGGCAACCACTTCAAACTTGAACATCCCCACCTCCCTCCCACACACACACACACACACACGCACAGCTGGAGAGAGACTCTGCCAGCCCAACCTGGCGGTGATTTTTCTAAGCTGTCATCTGCACTGGACAAAGAGACGCAGTCCATGGCGCTAATTGTCAGCCAAAACTATGCCCATTGCCTGTTTGTAGTTCCACAATCTGTTTTCTCCTGCATTTCTCTAAATGGACTCGAAATTCTACTGCAATGCGAAAGTCTTTGAATCATTTCAAATGTTATATATGTAAACTTTATATCATATCATATCCTGGAAGTCAAAAGGAGTTTTCAAATGTATACAAAACTATAGATATCAAGTCTCCCACCTTTTCAACGCACATTCTTTTCGCTCTTTTGAGACTAAAGTTTCTGACTCGTGTCCTTATTTCCAGATAGAACACTTCCTTAATACCCCATATCAAATACAGCTTGTTAAGGGAGCAGTCAGAATAATTTTCTTGGCAGCCGCAAAGTTTGCTACACAGGGCACTTGGCGAAATTGAGGCGAAAGTGAAATAATTTAAGTTTTTCATTTCGTAGCTAAACTAAATCGAATTAGATCTGAAACTGGACCTGGACCTGCAACGCCTGTGATTGATGTGCAAAATGCGAAAAATATTGCGACAAATCAAATTGTGCAGTCGACGTTCGGGTGTGGGCGTGGCAAACACACTCGCAATGCAGCCAGGGTGAAAAGGGGGGAAGGGGGGAACACAGGTAGCCTCTCCGATGCAATTAGTGACAGCCTGCCAAATGCACCGCCAGGTGGCGCCAGGCAAACGAGTGCAGTGCCCATTTTTGGTGTCAAGTTTGTGCGCTAATGAACAACAAACTTGAACAAGTTTTACAACTGCAGGTGTAGGGCAAGGGGGGGCTGGGGGGTAAGTTGTAGTGTCGCCCAAGAAGAAGAAACTGGCCGTAACGAAATGAAACGGCAACAAAATACCCACAATGAGGCGAGGAAACGAAATGAAATGCAATTAAAACAATTAAACGCGAGTTGGCCAGCTGATGTTTTCTACTTTTCTCCACAGTTTTCTTCATTTCAGTAAAGGAATATGCAAAATTAGCAACAGCAAATTTGTAGCTGAATCGGATATCGGAGTCGACATCAGAACCATAACCGAAACTTGGACATGCAAATGAGTGGGAGGGTTGGGCATGGCGAATGCGTGAGCCCAGGTAGCTGCAGGTAACATTCTGTGCAACGATTGGATTCGCATCAGCAAAGAGGATTATTGTAGCTGCCACTGTTCAAGGCGTGCCACCGAAGGCGGAGGCGTGGCAAACGACTGCTGCAATTTTCGATAAATTCGTTCGCTCAAAAGATGTCGCCGACGCCAGCGGGGTAAGCAGCAGCAGCAGCAGCAGCAGCAGCCAGTGGCAGCAGATAAGTATAAAAGTATTTCATTCATTTCCATAATTTTAATAAAATTGAAGAAAAATATTCAAGGCACTGGCACACGGCATTGCCAAAAATAAAAAAATAATATATATATATGTATGAAAAGCGAAATGGAAAATGGAAAATGTGCGGCATGTAATGACTGGCTGGGAAAAGCGCTTGCCGACACTCGCACAGTGGGTACTATAGAGGCCTCTAAAGGTGAAACACGATCCTCTTTCGATTGTAAAACCATATCGAATACCTCACATATACTCTCATAATGCCTATTAATCAGCTATTAATACACAACAATCAACTAATCCGGCAGCAAAATCCTTAAGATCCTTAATCCAGATTCTAGCCAGCGGAAGATGAATGACTCCAGGTACAGGTGCTGAGTATTGGGCATAGCTAAGCCATACTCCAAGCTAGTTACTACAATTTCGATGATCAATCCGAGCAATCCACAAGGTCTCCTCCGCATCTGCCCTCAGCCTTTCGCTGTTGAGGCAAATATGCTTGTATCTGGGCTAATGGCGAGTCTGCAGCTTTCTCTTAAGCAAGCCAAGCTGGAACTTTGCAACTCTATAATAATTCCCCAGCAGTATCAAATTGTGTGCTTCAAACTCTTGAGTTTAAGCTGCCGTTAAAGCTGCCAAATGCGTTGAGGCAGAATGCGAATACGATGTATAGAACGCGTACAACTTATAATACCGTTCATTAAATATGCTCTAGTTGCTTTTTAGCATACAACAAAATATAAAACAATAATCCTTTTTCTGCGTTTTTCAAGCTGCACGAGCGTGCGGGCAGCTTTATTGACCAGCTTTACTAGATACTAGCGTGGAGCCAAGCGACAAAGTCGCACACTGGAATTGTAATGCAGAAATCAAGTGCCGCAAACAGTTTCGATACTCAGAGTAATAGTATGTATATTAATCGACACAATACTAAAGTCACAGATCATTGGTCAGGAAGAGCTGACCAAAAGGATGAATCGTGAAATATAGGATATTATTATACCAAATATTGATAATATAAAAATGGCAAGTAGATGCGTGCTTTATCATATATTGTCTTCCATCTTCGCGAGAGTTCGATCCTTAACTTCGTCCCGGCGTTTGTCCTACACGTACGCAAGAAACTAGCGAAGTCAGCTAAGCGCTCGATGGACTCTATTCAACAGAGCAAAAGGCGGGCTTAGACTGCAATAGTTCAAGCTGGTGCTAAACAGTTGTCCTAACATCAAACAAATCAAAACATGAAACAGGCAATATTAACTAAAACTATGTGCCAAAGGTTTGAACCAACACCTGGTTCAATGCTAGAAAACTGAGCGGGCGCTGGGCTCACATTTTCGACAACCGGCTTGCCATCAGTATCGATTACACTTGTGTTATCGATATTCAACAATAAATCGGCCTTGTCTGCGGATGTTGCCTCACTGTGCCGTGTCTTAACCTGGCATGTTGGTATACATGTGGCGCCATTTACCTATAAATCCGGATCCATTGCTGTGCCAACCGAGCCAACGATTACTATCGACTGCTGCCCAACCAACCCAGCTACTCACCTAACCGCATCTGCATCTGTGCGCGCCCCGTCACCAAATGACATAATTCAGTTGCTGGCAAAGTTTTGACTGATGCTGATGCTGCTATAGGTTGTCCATGCCCCAGCTCCTGCTCGACCCGATGCTATTGCTGCTGCTGCTGCTGCTGCTGCTACTGCTGTTGTTTTCGTTGTTGCCGTTCGGTAAAGTTGAACGTTGAATTTTGATGTTCGTTGATTGCCATCACCCATCTGCACGCTTGTTTTCGAAGATATGTCACCAGGTGTAGCAGCGCATTTAATCCGACCAAAAGTCGCAACATCAACAGCCAAACGTCAGACGTCAGTATTTCGCCCGGACCACGGACCCGGCCATGGATGCCCGCCAGGCACTTGTAAATGTCAAAAGTCGAGTTGAGCCGTCGCAGCAGCAGTGAAGCTGGTAACATGTGCTCCGCCCAGCTCCGCCCAGCTCCGACCATCTCCGACCATCTCCGACCAGCTCCTGCGGCTGCCTCTGCCCGCAATGGAAGTGACTTTCACTTGAACTTACTCGTATTTGTGTCATGTAACCCATACGCCGCGTGGACCAATAAAAGCAGCAAACCGAAAACAGAAAATGAAAATAAAATAAGTACACAGAAAATTGTAATATAACAGAAATTAAAATGTAGAAAATGTCAACGACACAAAGACGCGGAGCTTGAAATGGGGCACAGTTGACTTTTCCGAATCGCTGAGCAGCGCAGAGCATTAAGAATCATCATTTATAAAACATTTTGCCGTATTTGAAGTTATATTAAGCCAGGCTGACGCAAGATCAAAAACCAAATGAGCAGGCTGTCTGCACAGCTAATGCAAGAATCTGTGAGTGCCATCAACATTAGATTATGCCATTTACTCTAGATAATTAAACACCTGGAGACCTGTTCGCTGTAACTCGTTGAGAATTATAAGCTAGGCGGGCAGAGTTAACGTTCACTGTCCCTGTGACAATAGTTGCTTGTAATTGAAAGAGAGTTTTGGCCACGCCCACTTTTGCTAGCCGTTTAGTCATGGCTGTTATACCTGTTTTAGACCATCAACAGCAGCCGCACTCGAGCCCAGCTCCTGCTGCTTCTCCCCTCTTTTGCCTCCTCCTGCTGCGGTTGATGCTCCTCATGAGCTGATGCGCAATTAATATGGCAAATCAGGAGACGTCACCAAACGCAACCTGAGCCTGCCCACATACATTTGGTCCTGATTGTGCGTGTGCCGTTAGGGCACACATAGATACACACATACACCTACAGACACACACACACACACACACACACACCCATATGCCTAACCCTAGCCCGCCGCAGGTCAAGGTTGGCTTTACGTTGCCCTCTGCATATGAGCGCTCCCCCGCCCACGCCCCTCACACTTTTGTGGGCGTGACAGCCTTTTATATTTATGGCCACTACGTGTTGTAATGGGCGTGTTGCTTTCTGGTTATCCATTTTTTAAGGTTTGTTTTTCCTGTGTTTTATATATATAAATATTTTTTTTTTCATTTTAAGGGCCAAAGCGACAACATAAAACAGTCGTCAAATTTATTAAGTGACATTTTGCCAAGGCAAAAACAAGAGCAGCATAAAAAAGACATTTGTCGGACACACACACACGCACACGCACACATACACACACACACGCACACACACACACACAAACACACACAAACACACACGCACACACACACACGCACTGTTGCAACAAAAAAGTTAGAGCTTAAAGGAAAGGGGGAAAAAGCAGATGAAAGTCGGGAAAACGAAAAACTCATTTCAAGTTAATTAGACGAGCGCGGAATAACAGTACATGGTGCAAGAAGCGCAAGAGAAAAAAACTAGAGGAAAAACCTCTGCAAAGTATGTAGAAACAAAATTTTTGTTAGCCTGGCCAACTGGCCAACCAAAAAATGCGCGGAAAAAAACCCAAAAACAACAGGAGAGTTGACTATCTGCAGCAGGCCGAAGCTTAAATACTCTTGCCATGTGGCAAAGATTGTTCGATTGTTCCTACTGTAGCCAAATGATATATTAAAACGATTTGATATGATTTTGCAAGATTATATATATATAGATATTTAAAAGATATATTGAAGAAATGAGAAAAAAACTCAATTGTTGATCGATTCCTCATAACATAGTACTCCATTATCTATGAGATATATAAGATATATCCACATCTATAAGAAGAAACTCTTAAGAGCCAAGCTTGGGCAATAAGATAAGATAAAAACTGCGAGAGACTAGTTAGCATAAGAATAAACAGGCGGACAGACGAGTAGAGCTCAACAGAGAGCTCTATAGAGCTAGACTCAACTATCTCTTTGGAAGCGTTACATACTTCGTGATAAACTGATAATACCCTAGACCAGGGCGTAGAAAGGAATACAAGGACTCAAGAGCATAATGAAATTGTTGGCCGAACTGTTGAGGCTATAAATTAAATATTAATTAATTGGCCAGTCTGTCTGTTCGCGGCCAAAAAAGAAGCAAAGAGGAAAAAGAACTCGCTTCAAGGTTGCGCCGCTCTGTCAGAACGCAACCGTGTATTTTCTAATTGCTCATCAGCCGTGTGATTGTCATGCCCCATGCCCCACGTCATGCCTGGCCGTGCCACGCCCCGCGCTCATTTAGTTGGCTAATTGCATTTTATTTAATTTGCCTGCCTTATTGGCGACAATTTGCTGCCAATTCATTTCGCTGTAACTTGGCAAAATTTCAATCACATTGCCCTTCAAAACTCGACATCCAAAATGTGGCAAGCAAAAGTCCTGCCTGCCTGCCCCACCGTCGAATGAAGTGCTGCAAAGTTGTTACATTCCTTGTGCTGGGCAACTGTTGCAGGATTCCTCGCTGGCCCTCTTTGTAACTCAGTTTATCACTAATTGCATTGAAACAGTTTACATATTTATTTACCCTCTTGTGGGTCAACCCGCCGCCGCCGCCCCCGCCTGCGTCTCCGTCTCCGCTTCGCTTGAAAATTCGATTTGTCGCTATGTTTTTCGCATTCCCCCATTTCGGCGTGTGACCCAATCAATCACCCCCAAACATCGCTTTATTGCATTGTTTCATTGGCTATTATCCACCGGACAGCTTGGAAAAATGAACAGCAGTCCACTTAAATAGCTTCATGACGTTTAACTTTGATCGATTGCCGAGTAAATACATCTAACTATATAATATATTCTGCAGAGCTAGAGCATTGACAGCGCGTATAAAAGGTTGATCACGTTCTAAATCCCTTCAGCTGAAATACTTGCGCTCTAAGCACTAACTCATAGACGGAAAGTAAGAAGGCTCGAGTCGACTAGCAGATACCCTAAGCCTGAGCTGTCGTTAAAATCTTTCTAGCTTCTTCTTTCTTCTTTCCCTCACCGCACACTTGATTAGCTTTGATCTTTCGAAAAGTTTCGGGGCCAAAATGATTACTCACAAAATACGTTTCTTTTTTCAAATTTTGGAAGACAAGAGTGAAAGTACGAGTGAAAGTATCTTACAGCTTACCCTCAACATTTGGTTGAATACACAGATTAGGGTTCTTTCAGTTTGATAACTCGCCCAATTTCCAGTCAATAGATGTATTTAGAAATGGGGCGAGCCATCGAGTTGTGGCTCCACTTTTCACTTACATCAATTTCAGATTATCCATGCAAGGCCCAAACTAGGAATTGCTTTTTATCTACGAGTAGAATTCAGATTATTCGATAGCTAATGCATAATGAGAAGCCGCAATAGAATTTGCTGAGGTACTGAAATTTTGATTTTATTTACAGATAGTATGTGCACCAGAATTTTGTTTTTACGTTCAAACCTATTGAGATCCCGTGTTGTCAAATATATTTTTGTTACCACGTCCTGAATTGCGTTTATGGAATACCAACAGTGTAAGAATATACTGAATAGTTTTCTTATGTGATTAAGGCGCTAGCCCCAGGAAACTGTTGGCTGATATCATCGTAGAGAGACTTGTGATCGACCTTGATGAGACCCAGCAACTCGATAGCAGTCTGACGCGTGTCCTCGTTGGGCAGCTGCTGCTTCTCCAGCGATTCGAGCAGCACTTGAAGAGTCTGGCTGAGATGTGGTTCCAGCACAGCTGGTTTCAGCTGATAGAGTTGGCGCAGGGCAGGGATCACTTGGACATAGGCATCGAAATTGTGGCAAAACGGAAGATTGCCGTACAATAAAGGCAGAATCTCTTCTGTGGACAGGGACTCACAGTTCATCATCATGCGCGCCAGAACTGCGGCAACCTGCTCCCGCTTCTCGTTGGCCAGTGGCGAGTTGGCACTCAGGGCTTGGATAAACGCCTGTGAGGTGGCCATTATAATGGTCTCCACGTTCTCTTTGTCATGGGCGTGCGTGAGCATCCAGTTGATCAAGTTGATGGCAAACTGAAGCACATGCGGCTTGTCGTTCATCATGCAGTCGACAACGCTATAACAGAGCACATCGTAGTACTGCTCGGCGATGACGCCCAGCGGCTCCATGCAACGATAGACGAGATTGTAGAGAAAGTATAGATGTGGCGTAATCTGGCCAGTTGGCTTGCACTGGCGCAGGCTCTTCAGGAAGCGATTGCTAACGGTGTGAAAATGGCCGGCAAATTGGCGCCTACGCATCGATTGGCCAAATACGGGCAGCAACTCGCCGGCGGCCTCCATTACCTGGATCTCGGAATGCAAGGCCTGGCTCCACTCTTGCAGTACGGTCATTTTCGTGTCTTGGCCAATATCAAACTGACTGTTGAGCTTGCGGCGCAGGGTCTTGCGCACAATATTTATGATCATCTCGGCAAATCCCTCACCTTCCAGAGCCTCGGACCCAAACAGTTTGAGGAATTTCGTTATGCAGTTCAAGGCGCCAATAGCATTGGCCGCCTCTTTGGCCGTTTCCACAAAGTCAACCAAATCTGGCATTAATTCGTTCAACTGGCTCTTGGCGTCCTCCCTGTCGCCCTTGCGGTGGAGAAGAATGGCAAATTCCGTCAGCACCTCGAATGCAGCCCGTTTGCCCAGCTCGTTCTGTGATTCCGTGTACGGGGAGACACAGCGCGTCGCCTCCGATATATAGGGCGTTACCATATCCGGCATGTTGACGGACAATGTCTTGAGGCACAATAGTGCCTCATCGGGTGCTGCCGTAGTGGTTAAGCTGTCTGAGCTGCTTGTGATGCTTCTGGTGTTGCCCTCTTCCGTCTGATCACCGTGCCCGTCCCCAATGCTATCTTCTTCGGCACAGACACTTGCATCTGCATCGGTCTCGGCATCGAGCCCGTCTTCGTCATCGCTGTCCTTGCCGTCCTTAATTGCACTTAAAATTCCAATTATAAGATATGCAAAATGCACTCTAATCTGTTCCGGCACATAGTTCGACAGCACCGCGAGCATCTCGTACGTGAAGACATGTGCAATAGTCATGTGCTGCATCATCTCCAAATAGCTGTCCATTAGCATCGGAGCATGCCCAGCGAATTTCTCAGAATCAACGTTGCTCAGCATGTTGACTACCTGCAAAAAGGTTTTCAATTTTAAGAGAGTGAACAAACCATTAGAACTCTGAGCTCGAGGCAATGAGACTCGCATAGAGAGGCGAAGTGGACACAAAATTTGAAAGTAAGAGGTAAAAACAGAAAATTGCATTAAAGGGGCTTATTAATTAACTAACCTGTATAGCTTGAGTTCGGAGAAGCATTCGTTCCTCAGGGGGCGCCTCCGTAACCAGTGGCAGCGTAATGGCCAGCACCTCATCAAAGTGCGGCCTAAAGTAATCTTTTGATATTTTGGCCAAAGAGGCGACGGCACTCAACGCCAGTTGGCGCAGCGAAATGGAATTGTTTGCCGGCTGCAAAGCACCCATTAGCCGCTTCATTAGTTCGACCAGATGTGGCTGCAGCGCCTCCCGCCTAAGGCTCTCACAATAAATTTCCAGTGTGCAGAACATGCGTGTTTGTGACTCGGTCTCGTGGTCGGCCATACGCTGTTCTGGCGTCAACTGATCAAAGAATTCACAAAACAGGGGCAGCACATTGGACGCCATCACGGTAATCTCCGGCTGCAGATTCTCGGCCATAACGGCAAGCGCGAAATGCGCAGACCTCCGCACCATTGGCTCCACATCATGAATGCCCGCCTCAACGGCCGAAATAAAGCTTCGTAATGGAGCATCGTCCAGTAAGTCTGTAAATCCCTTGGCCATCAGAGCTAGAAACAGCTGGGCGGCCACACGGTGCACCGCCGACCGCTGTTGCTCTAGCTGCGGCTGCATTAGGCGCAGGGCACGCTGCGCAACGCGATTGGTATCCGATTCGGCGGCAACAAAAAGCACCGTTTGGGCGGCCTCGGATAGCGGTGATTGTGTCTCCTGCGTTTCGCCCAAGTACAGCTCCTCGCCATCCGCATCCAGAGCCGGCTTGATGGCCATAAGGTGATAGAGGGTCATCAGCAGCTTGTCCATCATTTTCAGCCGAATGATGTGGCGCCGCTTGCTGCGCACGCAGTTCCTCAAGGACATTATGGCCTGGACACGGATTTCATCACCAAGATCTGTGTCGCTCGCCAGCAGAAAGAGCTCATCGAGCACCAGCTTCAGTTGCGGCCACATCAGCTCCGGCAAGTGCTTGTTCAGCTTTGCAAGCACATCGAACCCTCGGCAGCTGCGTTTCGGATTCGGCTGATAGGCAAAGGCATGCGTCATCTCCATGATTAGAGGCAATGTGGCGGCCAGCTCTTCTTGGTCACTGGGACGTCCGCGGAACAGCGGTATAGCCATGTGCCAGCCAGACAGCAAGTGTTCCGTTGCCGGTGTGGCCAACTCGCCCTGCTCCTTGGCCAGTTCCAGAGTACGCACAATTATGTTCTTGGCACGCACCAAATATTTTTCGAACATATCTGGCGATGTTTTCACAAGCAACTTGAAGCAAGTGGCGCCCAGCAGCTGGCTATCTTTTTCACTGGATAAGCACAGATCTTCCACATGATCTATGATGAGATCGTTCCAGGCCGCAGCCTCAGCATTCTCAGCATCGAGCAGCAGGCCCATTACAAGTCCAACATTACGCACAACCGTCAGCTGCAGGCTTTCATCATCGTTCATGGTCAAACTCTTAAACGCGCCGAGTAGCACATCCTGGGCCTCCTTCTGCTGGTTGGGCAGCATGTTCTTCCAGACGTCCTGCTGGGCTAGCCGATTCTTGAGTATGTGCCCGGCACATTTGCGCATTGCCGGCAGCTTGCCAACATTGCCGAGCACCATGCACACCTGAACCGTGCTGTCTGGATCTGTGTAGAGGTTAGTCAGCTCCTCGGTGGATTGCCGCACCACGTCCGAGTGGGCGTTCATCATGTCGCCCAACAGGCGTACAACTTGCGTGGAATTCTCCTCATCCGACATATCGATTAGCCCTAGTTAACGCTTCGAGCCAGCAATTTCACTTTACGCCAATAAATATGCTCTTTAACCAAATTAAACTGGCGATGAAAAAACGTTTAGAAACTCGTAGTCGCAACTGCTTGCCGCACTTACCAAAGCCGAACGCAGAAATCCAAAAAAAAATCGTCCATATAAATATATATATATATATATATCTATATATATACGTACATTAACAATGTATGTTCTGTGTGTCCTTGTTGTAAAAATGTTCAATAGAAATAACCTATGTTTTTCAAAAACTCGACTTTTATTTTTGGAAAAGTAATCAAATATATGTAAAAATCTAAGCACGTTGCTTGTTAGAGCTACAGTTCAAACTGAACTGAGAAATTATACAGGACTGCGTTCGTGAACGAAAAATGTGTGTCTGATCGCCGGCTTCTATGATTGCTCCAAAATGTTCTGCGTCTACGAAACTAAGTAGGAAAATACTTAACATCATTAGCCGGCTCTGTGCGAACTGATTTCCTCTTCAAATGCATCGCTTTTCCCAGGCTAGCCGGCAGAAGAAAAATTAACTTTGCCATTTCACCTTGAGCCGTCATTTGCATTCACCGAAGTGGATTGGCCACAGTCAGTGGATGACGTTTCGAATAAAATTTTATCTATTTGATAGTTGTCCGCACATTTTTGCCACTGTCTGATATAATTTTGAAACGTGTCGAAGAAGAGTTGAACTTTTGCTCGTTCAAATAGCCAACAAATATTCATCCAACGCTTTCCCCCAATTTTTCACATATAAGAGTGGAATTGTCCTAATCACCCCGTACATGCGTATAACAAATTCCGCTTTTTTTAAAGTGAATGTGGAAGATTGGGCATCCATCAGTCAGTTAATCGGAATAGCTTTGTATACATATCTATATCTATATTCCCTCGTGCACGTTTGTTTCATCAGACTTTCGATTGATCTGAGTTTGTAAGATTTTTATTTTTGTATTCTACAGCTGCAACTTAATAAATTTTTTGAACCAAAACTAAAACAATACACTTATTTCCGAATTTAGCGGCGCAAACAGTAAGATCAGTCGATTCGGCCAGGAGGCTTTGCGCTGGGTATCATTGGCTCTGAGAGCCGTGCCTTCAGCTCCTCAGAGCCGGGCTCTGGCCTTGTTGGTTCGCCCGATCCATCGCTGATAGCTGCAGCTTCCGGCTCTGGATTTGGTGGTGCTGGTGCTGGTGGTGGCGGTGGCGGAGGCGGCGACGGACCCTGCAATTTCCATGGATAGACACCGCCCATACGCTGCAGCAGCTCGCCTTTGGGCACTGGACGCATCGGCATCGAGAGCAGCCCGTTCTGCTTCAGCAGGGATGTTATTTTGCCCTCGCTGTTGAGCGCATTGTAGAGCTCGATCTTCTTGTTTGAGATGAGCTCCGTGGTGGGCCACTCGATGCCCTGGCAGATGCAGTTATCGTGCCAGAACTCGAACTCTTCGCTCGTGAACGCCATGTTGGAGATGTCGTTGAGCTCGTGCTTTATCACGAGGTCCTCGTAGCGCAGCTGAAGCGCAATATTGGTGGGCGTTTGGCCCACATAGTAGCCCTCCGGCAGTTCCGTGATGTCCATAATCTCGGCAATGCGATACTCGGGCAGCACATTGATCGCATTGATGTTCAGCCGCACAAAGCAGTTGCGCACCGCCTGCTCGAATGAGGGACTGTGCAGCAGCTGCACAATGCGATGGCGCGTCAGACGCAGTGCATCCAACTGTTGCAGCGTGCGTATGGGCTCTGCTGCTGCCGCTGCTGCTGTGGTCGGATCCACCTCGTCATCGTCGGGGCGCACTGGCAGGGAGCGCAATCGTCGCAGCTCCCGCACAATCTCCGACTTGGGACGATGAAGTCGCTGCTCGTCCTTCGCTTTCCATGACAGCCTCTGCGGCTGCATGAACGATGGTAAGTCACTTGTGTCATACCAACGTGGCGAACTACGCTTCGACTTGGACTTGGACTTGCCGCTGGTCTTAAGCTTCGCTCCCGACATTTCTATCACTCGAAGCTGGCCCCGATGTTGGCACAGTATCAAACAGTCTATAATAGACACTTTAGACATATACTGCTGTCCCCATGTGTGTGCCTGCTAAGTGTTTTCTCCAGGCCCACTTCGTGCCGGCGCTTGCCTCTTGGCCTGCTGCCTCGCCAGCTTCAGTCGGCTGGCTGCGGTTATTAATTTGGAATTTCAATTGCTTTTGAATGGCGGCCAAGTGTGGCCGCTTCAAGAGTGCCGACTAAATGGAATTCATTTTTAATTTTTTTATTTTTATGTTGCCAACTGCATGGGGCATATTCGCTGGCAGACCTGGACTCAAAACACTTAAATGCTTGAATTATACTTAAATAATAATATGTATTAAAAATGTTGAAGAAGTCTTAAATCAAATGAAATAAGATATTAATCCACAGTAAACCAATTACTGCTTACAAGAATTGCAATTCTTATGATAAAAATTTAACAACAATAGTATTTGGTAATAACATTCACAGTGTTGAACAACGCACGAATCGTGAACTAATATCGTCCAGTTAAAAAAATTATGTTAAACCAAATAAAAAACAAAATTTCTTGCTCAAGGAGCGACTATCCAACTAGTTCGGCTCGTGGTTTGGCTCAAGGCAAGTTAAAATTTGGAACTTCGATTCAATACCGACTTGCAGCCCTCGCATGGATTGCAGGGTATTACACAACGCATCATTTTTTCCAAGCGTTTGTGATTGCATTTAATGACTTTTCTTAACCATCCGAGTCTTTCGCTTTTCCTGCTCCTTCCTGTGTGGGCCATAAATGCCAGCCAACTATTAAATTTATATTAATTTGGTTTTATTTTATTTTTATTTTTTGTCTCTTTTTTGGCAACAATTACTTGGCACATACGCCTCGGGTGGGCCGCAGCCCATCTGGTGTGAGCGGAGCATTTGCCATTTGCCATTAAATTGGCAAAAGATTTATGGTACAATTGCTTTAATTACAGTTGCAGCTAATTGTATGCAGCCCGGGGGCAGATGCTCTAGATGAGACTTCCAGCGCCCATCTCTACCGCTGGCTGGGCGCCCAGTCTAGCTGTTGCTCCTACTCCTGCTCCTGTTCCAGCTGCTGAAATCTTTGCATGCTTTGTATGTGCGAGTCTGCATAAATAACTTCAATGTGAGGCTCGATGAGAGCAAGGTGAGTGTGGAGGATGCGGACGGACGAGCCCATTGAAAATGCGGCTCACGCATTGATTCGAAACTGCCAAAGAAACACACACACGCACACACACATATATATGTACATACCCTCACACACTTAAAGGCCAACTCGTTTATGCAAGCGCAGTCATCTTCATCCACATTCTCGTCCAGATCCTCAGCTTCATCCTCAACCTCATCCACATATTATCCTGGTCCAGCATCGTCAGCGTCGATGACTTTGCCCAACTCAAAATTCTTCGATGTCTTCGATTCATTCTTGATATACATATATGCATACATATGTGCTTGAGTGTGTAACGATGTGTGTGCGTGCATTCGATTTTTGGTCTCGACTTTATGATAAATTTATAAATTAATTTTGTTGAAGAAACTTGCGAAACACCTATAGAACATTGCCAGCGCTGCTCGAAAGGATTCAGACTGTGTAGTTGCCAATGCAGTTAGTCTCATCGAATCACGTACCACATGAATGCTCATTCACTTTTTTTATTTTGAGGGGGCGTGGCAGCTTATGTATGCATGATAAAGCATCACAGAGTTCACGCATAAGCGCGTCAGCGCCAGAGATGAGCATATTTATGCGACTTAAGATGTTTGAAAGGTACAAAAAGCTGGAGAGAATTGGAGAAAGACAGAGAGAGAGAGAGACAGAGAGAGAGAGAGAGAGAGACAGAGAGAGAGAGAGAGAGGTAGGAAGAGAAAGAGAGAGAGATAGTATATAACAAGACTTTTGGGTTGCTTCAGAAGACATACAAAATATTTGAGAATCAGGCAAAGGTAAGAGAAAGGAAACGAATTGAAGAGAAAGAAAACCAGAAACGATATAAGGAATGGCTTGTTGTCTTGGGAAAGCCTAAAGGTTTTAGCAATTTGAATGGGTTTCCTTTTTAGAGGTGAGACTATGAGATAAATAGATTGATGGCCAGGAGAGAAAGGGCAATTTACGGCTACTCGTGAAACTTTTCTATTCTTTATAAAAAAAAAATGTGAATTTATAGAAATTCAGTTTTCAGATTTCAGCGAGTGAGGCAGAGCTGGAAGGATAAAGAGATAAGTAAAACAGAGATGGAGGAATATTTAAGGCTTGTAAGGGTACAATCAAAGGCTGAGAACAACTTTATAAAAAGTTCAGTTCACACAGCGAATTTATGTGAATTCAGTTCAAAATAAGCGATAAAGAGAAAGGGAAAGAGAGGGAGAGAGAGAGAGAGAAAAGGAACTTGGGGTAAGAGAGAGATGGAGGAATGTGTTAAGATTGTAAAGGCACGGTCTGCGTGCAACTTTATTCACGCTATACAGAGTAAATGAGAGATTGTAAAGAGAGGAAAAGAAGAAAATAGAGAAGGGAAAGAGAGAGAGAGCGGGTTATTGAAGGCAAGAGCGACGGAGGGATATTTAAGGCTCGTAAGGGTAAACACAAAAGCTGGGAACTTCTTTATTTGAGCTATAAAGAGTAAACGGAATAGAAAAAGTGTGTGAGAGAGAGAGAGAGAGAGAAGGAGAGAGAGAGAGGGAGAAAGAGAGGGATCGAGGAATATTTAGGTCCAGGGAAGGTAAAATGAAAAGCGAAGGGCAACCGGCACCTGAACCAGAATATTCACCCGCTTGCGAAAAGTTCAGAAAGTTTCTCAGCGAGTGTCTGCTTATGAAATGTGACATATAATCCTAATGAAATATAAAAGAATATGATTCAACGATATTTAAAACTGAATTTGCGATATTAAATCTGAATTTAATGTCAAAGAAAAAATGAAAAAAAAAAAAAGAAAATACCATTTAATATTATTTAAAATTGAATTCGCTGCCGTAACTGTCTGGAAAAAAGAAAAGATTATCCATTTCACGCCGTCTGGTTGCCATGTGGAGCACTCGTATGCAAAGCCAGGAATGTGAACACCTTTAAATGGCAAAGTTATGCCCGCGGGCTGAAAAGTAGGCAACAGCCACGCCTTGACGTTGACGTTGCCGCACAGAGAATGGAAAAGTTTTCTGGCCAACATGCAAGCGGCACCCTCATCCAGCTGCCTGAAATGCCAGCCGCTCGAGTTATAATGTACATAGTACAAGTATTTAACACTGCTGGCGGCTTCTTTTTTTTTTGGAATCAGGGCAGGATACGAGGGGCACGGCGCGGGCTGATGGGCAGGGTGGTCCGTCTAAGTGAAAAACAAGCAAATAAACGAGCGCCTGCTGCTGCAAACAGGCGAAGCTACAAATGAATCTAGGATACGGATACCCATGTCAAAAAATAAAAGTCCTGCATACGCCGCAAAACCAGCCCACACACCCCTCTTCCCGACAACGTTCGCGTTTCTAGGTGAGTGGGCGTTTTGGTGGTTGGCTTCGGGCCCGGGCTGTAGCTTGACTAGGCCAGGGGCAGCGGCAGTGGCAGTGGCAGCGACTGACTCTGGGCCCAACGAAACTTGTTTGTTGCACAGAAACAAAAGCGCTTCCGCTTTTCATGTAAAATGACAGAAACAAGTGTTAATGGTTTTGAGCTTAGGCTTAAGGAGAGAGACAGCGAAGGAGAGAGAGAGAGAGAGAAATGCCGAGAAAGTGCGATATCAAATAAGTGGATGGTTAGACAAAGAAAGAGAGAGGAAGATTGAGTGAAAGAGAGTGGGAGACTGGGATAGGCACAGGAACTGGGGTTGCGGCCATTGCTCAACTTGTCCAAATAAGTTGTCTTCCGCCTTCATAGCAGTCAGCTTTTAAGCGGCTCACTCAATGAGCGTGAATGATCCCTGTAATGAAATCTAATGCATGTCTCGGGGTCTACTCAGAATTACATATCAGTTAGCCTTAAGACGGCAATTTGGGAGCAATAGGCATTTGACAAGCATTCGCGGTCTATTCAGAATTACATAGCAGTCAGCCTTTAGTCGGCAATTTGGGATAATAAGTTGTCTTCCGCCTTCATAGCAGTCAGCTTTTAAGCGGCTCACTCAATGAGCGTGAATGATCCTTATAATGAAATCTGATTGAATGCATTGTCTCGCGGTCTATTCAGAATTACATAGCAGTCAGCCTTAAGACGGCAATTTGGGAGCAACAGGCATTTGACAAGCATTTGATTTATATTAGTTAAGTCTATAGCAGGTAGCTTTTGAACGTGGCTTGGGTATAGATCAAATTTCACGACTTTGCAGTGAAAATTTTAAATCACAAATTCAAAACAGACTCATTTTATTGGAATCATATGTTATATGATCCTAAGCCTGGGCTTAAGGATGTGTAAAACCTGGTTCAAGAGCCGAATCAAGGGTACGTAAGCTACAGAATACGGACAGCTCTTTCTGGATTTGCAGCCACGCTTCAAAATAATTCTACCAGGTCTCCAACAAGCTTCAATTGATTTCATATGCTTAACTTTTCAGTTTGTTCTATAAACACTTTTTCTGGCTTCACTTTAAAGCGCGTGCATGCAATTACTTTTTCTTTTTGTTAGGTTTCCTTACTATTTTGAATTTTGACGTATTTCAATTTTGATAGGGTTACGAAGCATTTACTATTTTTTAAATGCCCAACCAGCAGACATAGCCACAGCCGAGCCTCATCCTTTCTGTTCGCATTTCACACGTTTGCCCCTCTCTGCGCACGAAAAACTCGCCCTTTTTGCTTTTGCTGCTTTTGCTGCTGTGGTAGCTTTTGCATTTTACCTCCAGATTTTCCGTATGCATATGCAAATGCCTCGGCCTACATGTGTCAGTGCCCGCTGCAACGCGCTACCCCTAACTAATGCAGGGTGTAGCGTGCGGCTTGGGGCGGGAGCAGGGGCTGGAGCGGGGGCTGGAGCAGGGGCTATGCATGAAGTTTGCCTGCGCGTTGCCTACTTTTTTGCGCTCGTTCCTTGGCGCAGTTTTTTATTTCTCCTACTGCTCTGGAGTGTAAAATTACAATAATGAAAATGTATTTGCGAAACTCGCCTAATTAGTTGAATATGAGGCATGTTGCTATTCAAATATGCACATGCTAGAACGCTGGGCGTGCCAGTGCACTGTCTACGCCCAGCGCGGCGCTTAAATTACAGCCGGTTGGCCAATTGCGCAGCCAGCTTTAAGCTTGAACTCTGCTGACCCGACCGCAGCACAGCAACAGTTCGATTGACACAAAAAAGACGGCGAGAAAAAAACAAGAACTCCCAATTACTTAGAAGCGCTATAAATTTTTACGCAACGTCGCTTGTCGGGTGGTGGGAAGTTTGTTTCAGTGTGTGTGTGTGTGTGTGTGTGTGTGTGTGTGTGCAGGGAGGGAGGAAGGGCGGTTGGTGCTGGGGCAAGCGGTGTGGCAAGTGTTAAAGTTGTCGTTGTCGAGCATCGAACGCACCTGCTGCCCGGTGAGCTCTAAAGCTCGTTTGACTTTTGTCGAAAAACTTTCTAAACACACACTTCTTTTGATGTTGTTGTTGTTGTTGTTGTTGTTGTAACTGCTATTTTAACAACCGGCAGCAGGTGAGCGCACAAATTTAACACATTAAAGCAAGTTATTGTAATTGGCCAGCGCTTGGCCCAAGCGGCGTATACGCAATGCGGCTAGCTTAGAAAGGCAGGAAACAAGTCGCAGATCGCCTGCCATCAAATGTCTGCCAAACATGAGCAAATATAATCTGGCGCATTTGACAAGCGCATTTACACAAATTACCGCATCAAAGCGAGCAAAGTGGGCAAAGTGGGCGTGGTCGTACACACAGACACATATGTACATATGATAATCACAACACATCAAGTGACAATTGAAACCGTAAACAGACAAACGGCGTGACAGAGCAACGGCTGCCTGTCTGTAACTGATATGCCTCCAAGGAGTATATGGCTGGTGGCAAGTAGCACTGCCAACCCCACACCCCCCACCCCACCATCCACACCCACGCCCACTCTCTGTCAGGCATTGTGCATGCGTAACATGCGATTAACTGCGGCTGAGCCGCAATTAACTGTAAACAGACGGAAATACTCAGCTGCTTTGTCATACAAGGAGCTGGCAACGGGCGTGGCAGGCAACTGGAAACTGAGACTGCCCCGAAAAGCCAAACGGCACATATCCAAAGTGTGGCATTCAATCATTGCATCCACCCACTGCCAGTGGAGGCGCCTCCATGATTGATTTGCCCAGTGGATAATTTCAATGTTGTATAATATTTATAACCATACCAAATATAGCTCGAATTAACTCAAATTTAATTCCTCAAATGCCTGAAGGCTAGGCGAGCGCACATTATTGTTCCCCTATTATTAGCTGAAAATAATAATAATTGTGCTTGCAATTTCCAGCTTAGTCCGAGCTGGTTTTCAGTCAGGCATTATCTATGCAAGGATATGGACGGATGGATACAACATTGTCTTAGCCCATGACCATATTAACCAAAGTTATTTGGGGGAAGAAGAGAGGCAGCAAATATAGACTGTGACTAAGTATATGCTATACAACGAAATATACTTCTTATATATATATATACTATTCTCTAGCTCTTAAAACCTAAGCGAGATTAACTCAAGAAACGGGCAAGCTATCGATTATCGGACTGCGTGGGTAGTAGAAGGAGCTACGTTACGCATTTCAAGTCTATCTCTTGTATTGAGATCGAAGTATTCATACATACGGACAGGCGGACGGACAGACGGACATGGCCAGATCGACTCGCCTTCTGATGCTGATCAAGAATATATATACTTTATAGGGTCGCAGGTGCGTCCTTCTGCCTGTTCGTAAGATGGTTATCTATTATATTAATAACTTTTTTATAGACTTTCCAAGAAAATTCGCAAATTTTCCTTGCCTTTTGAGGCCTTCAACTAAATCAAGTTCCCCAAATTAAATGTGCTTCTGCCTTGAATTCATATTTCGATTGAAGTTCTCCTTTGAATGCAATCTAATACAATTAAGTGAATATCTCTTAACCTACTTACACACAGATGCACACGCTCAGACAAACATACATATCTGTAGACATGTGGGTTCATTGAAATATCATATGAGACAGGTTCTCAGCCAGTAAATGCCACATTTCTGGCTCGTGTGTGCCACACTTTGTGTCACATCGAGTGCGAGGCCACTTAATAATAACGTAGCGCCAAATTAGACAAACATCAGATGCGACGTATGCTGTGCGAGAGTGTGTGTGTTTGTGTGCGTGGGTGTGTGTTTGTTTGAGTAGCTCAAACGGAAAAATAAAAGAGGAAGAAAATATAATAATAAAAATGTACAAGTAAACGACGCACACGACAAACACACGGCCAAAGGACACGCTTTATGAAGATGCCCAACTCGCGCGCACTTGGCATATTTCTCGCTCCCGCTCCCTATCCCTCCCCCCCTTCCCTCTCACCGTCACTCTCCCTCTGTCTCATTTTTGGTGGCAGCTAAAAGCCAACGACGTATGACAATTGCAGCGCATATCCGCTTCCGGTTTGGCATCAGCCTATCCTTCAGCGCACAGGCAGGCACACAAAAGAAGGCCACATCAATTTAGACGCGTGCACATTTATCCTAATCACACACACACACACGCACACACACACACGAAGGGGGGTAGTGGGGCAGTTTATTTATGTGCCTGCTTCTTTTGACGTTCTTTTATTATTTTAGTCGCTGGCATGTCAGATGCCCCGCCAGCATAGAACGCGCTCTCTGTCTGCCCGCTTCGCATCCGCTGCTCACTTTTGTCGCAATTTAGCTAAAAGCGTCTTCTAAGAGGAAGTCCTTTTTATAAACCTTACTGTGCTGCGGCTGTCCTTGTGCGTGTGTGTGACATTCTCCCTTAGAAAAATGAGATGCACAAGTGCGCGACTGAACAGCGCCCAAACCAATAGCAAATGTCGCGCTCCTGACACGCCATGCCACGCCCCATTGCCAGGCAGGCGGACAGCTATGTTCCTGCTTTGGCTTCTTGAACGCTTTGCTAGCGCTTCGTTTAAGTGGATATGGTTAGCATTGTGTTGGCAGCCAAAGAGGGCAACTCAATAACCCAATCAGCATGCCTGGAATCTGCCTTTTGAGCTATCAAATGCGATTCTGGACGCACATTTCATTTCGTTTTTTAATTATAATTAATTATTGAAATATATATTGTGTACAACTAATATCAAATCTCAAACTTCTGTTTCCCGTCTGTGTGTGTGTCTGCGGGTGGTAGTACCCGTGTGTGTATATGTGTGTGTGTGTGTGCACATTTGACACATGTCGCCACGATGCTGGCAAGGACAAAGGACAACTGTTGCTGCTGCTGCTGCTGCTGGTTCTGCTGTTGGCTCTGGCTGCTGGCATTGTTGGTTCGTGTCTCGGTTGTGGCGGCCGGAAATGGCGTCAATGTCAACGTCGACGCCAAAATTGCTGGCAGGCACATGTCTTCGTGTGTGCGTGTGTGTACGTGCGTGTGTGTGTGTGTGTGTGTGATTTGACATGTGCGTATGCGGTTGCCAGCAGCACGTTTATGTCTATGGCCGCTGACTGTTGCTTCACGTGCTCGTTTACACTCATTTATCATAAAAATATTTTGTACTCACATTTTTATAAACTGTTTTGTTTCACACCCACCCACACACTCACACACACTCATACGAACAAGCTGAACGAAGCGACATTTTTATGAAGCTAATTTGATGTTGTCATTCTTCATTTCGCGTTTTTGTTGCGCCATTTTCATTTTTACAGCTGCCGCCCTCCCGCTCACCCTAAAATGAAAAAGGAAATGAAATTCCAGGAGTCAGGCCGAAGTCGAACTACTATGCCATAAAGCGACACCTAGCGGTCGTGCGCTGCAAACTGTAGCTTAACGAGTGTCGCATGTTGCCCCCAACTGCCAGAGTTGCCCACTCGCCCGAACTTGAGCCCCTGACTGTGCCAGTTGGCGCAAATGATATATGTCTCAACTGAAGAGAGAGAAAAAGAAGGAGCGAGAGAGAAAGAGAGACGGCGAGTATCACTAGAAGCACGTGCAACAATGCTATGTCCAAATTGCATTTGCTTGGGCATTGCAAATGGAGTTGCCAGATGACCAAATTACTGTTCTTGGTGAGTACTTTTATTTGCAGAGCGCTGATGTGAAAGAGAACTTTTGCTTCTTGAACATAATAACGTAGAAAATGAGCGCATTTCTCAGGCACAATTGCCGCTATAACTGTTTGGGAATTATAATTAAAATGCTAACTTATATTAAACTTGGTTAAATACTAAGCTACTCAGTTGGACGAAATCTTATATAAGTATTTAAAGACACCGTACTGGACAACATGTTCAACCGATTGTCCAGGCGACCACCAATGACATGCTCGAAGACCTGTCTTACAGTACGATCTGCATAACATGAGCGCAATGTAGGTAGTGTGCTTCTTAGCTCTCCTCAAGACACTGGACAACTGGACATGACCCGAGGAAGCTCTATATGCAAGCCAAGACAACCGAGGACATGTCTTCAAGGACGTCATGTAGGCCATTAGGAAATCGTAGAAGATGTCCATGCGGTCTTAGCAGCTGCTATAAATAGGTGAACACCACTGGGGCTAAGAATTTTTGTGCTCTTCTTTTTAGCCAAGAATTTCAAGAGAAACTTGTTAATATTTATATTATTAGCTGTTATCGAGGAATGCGCTTGGGAGCCTGCCGACGCCTGTACACAGCTTGTCCATTTGATGGCACGCCCCCGTTTGCAATGTACAAACACCCTGTTAGCATTCCGTCAGTTCGGTTGACTTTCGACATTGCCTTTGGTTCGGTTATGGCTTTAGCTTAGTCTAAGAATAATAGGGTGCGGGAGTTGTGTGGACTCTGAACTGTGGGTCTGCATTGTCCTGCTGTATGCCGCCTGACTGCCTGACTGCTGTCTGCTGTCTGCTGGCCTTGTTATTCGTTTAATTAGATTTCTCAAGTAAACCACAAAAACCGCACATTTTCTCAAGCAGCCCTGTTGCGGGACGGGGGGCGAGAGGGGAGTGACGCTGCGTTGCGGACGGGTGGGCGAGGGGCAGGTAGCGGCTTTTCAAGAATGTTTTGCTTAGCTTCAATGCAGGCTGCAATTTCTGAACTGTTGCTCCACACAAACCGCACAGAGTCCTGGCCATTTTCTTATTGGAAAGTTGCCGCTGAAAGGCTATTTTTCAACGGCAACGCAACGTAACGGTGAAAACAACGGCACAGGCTTCCGCTGCCCCACACACACACACACGCGCGCACACTATGTACACTATATACATATATTTTACACCAACTTTTCATTTGCGCACTTTAATTTGCGGCGGAGCAACTCACAACTTTGCCGCCCAACCGCATCAAAGCGAGCTGCGAGCTGCGAGCTGCTCGGTTGCCCAGCAGTAAGCAATTTGTAGGCGGACAAAAGCTAACGGCTACAAAACACACACATTGCCCAAACAGGGCTGCATTTTGTGCGCGGTCTCTCTTGTTGATTTTTCATACGTCTTTGGGCCACATTGTCACGCTAATAAACCCAAGCAAAACTCAATTTAAAATTCCCTAAACGAACGATAATAACAACTGGGGCAACTGGGCTGCCACGGCCATATTGGTGAGGGAGGAGGGGCGGGTCATGCCACAAGCAACAATTGTATACAAAACAGAGAAGCGTACATCCAGAGCTACATAGACGTAGAGTCTGTTCTGAAACGGACGAACATGAATATCTTTTTAAGTGCACAACGCAAATGCCCTTTACTTGTTTAAACCTTTGTATAAAAAGAAATCAAATACGTAAGTTGTGCGTAATTTTTTGAAGTGTATAAACTGCGATCTGCATAAGGAAGCTTCTTTGCAAATCTGTAAGAGTCTAATGCTTAGAGTATATAATTCAAATGGATTCATATTTTTAAGATAGTCGAGGGGTTTTACTTAACCCTTTGTGGCGTGCCTTTTCCACATTTCCCTTGGCTGCACAAAATACTTGTAAAGTATTTGGCAGCTTGTTAGAGGCATAAAAAAACTCAGCCCCTTCTTTCACTCCCTCATTCTTTCTCTCTCTTCCTCTCTGCCTCATTCATTCTCTCTCTTCCTTTGCTGATCTCTCTCGCTCTCCCTCTTTCTTCCTTACTCTCTTCGCATCCTCTCTCTCTGTCTTCTCTTCCCTCTCTCTCCCTCTCTCTCTCTCTCTCTTCATATCTACTTCTCCCTCTCTCTGTCTTACTCTCTGAATCATTCTCTCTGTCTTTCTCTCTCTACCTTTTTCTCATTCTCTATCTATCTGTTTCCGTCTAGCATATTAAAATGGCACACCACACACAACATATGCAAAACAAGGCACCGCTTCAACCCCATTATGTTGACATCCGCCCCGCCCCGCCTCCACCCCGCCCATCAATTACGGCTGCTCTGGCTTTGTAGTCGCTGGCTCGTGACTTTTTCGCTCTTGTTCTGGGCTCCTTTTTCCTTTTTTTTTTTTTTGGCCTGGACCAGAACCACCTTGACTCGGGACCTGGTGCTCAGAGCTCGGTGCTCCGTTTGGTTATCTGCTGTTGGGTCCTTATTGAATTGTCCCTTGGCTTGGGCCAGCGCCTTGGCTTGTGCCGCTTCTCATTTTTCTGCTGTTTTTTTCTTTTTGCATTGTTGTATTTTCTTTTTTGTCGTCTGGTTTAGTTTGCGTTAGTCATTAATCTTCTTTGACGCGTTTAAATCACATGAATAACAAATTAGCTGGCATATTAGTAGCTGCGGCAAGGGCTGGCTTTAGATTCCCCTCCTTCCCGATCTCCAACTCACCCAATAGACACGTTGGCTGCTCGGGCCCGCATATGTGGCGGGTGGTTGGTTGGGCGACTCTTGGCTTTGTCAAATGTTAAAAAATCTAATAACAAAAGCAGCGCACAGTGTCACAGGTCCTTTGGTGTTTTCAACCCAACCCCCCAAACTCATCCCAGCCTTCCAAAGCATTTAGCTCCGTGTCGTTAGCTATTTTGCATAATTCATTGGATTGTCCAACGGTGCGTATGCTTTATATTACACCCACACTCTAGCCAGCTTCCCCCACCCTCACTCTCACTCTCACCGACTCTGTCTCTGTCTCTGTCTCGGTAGCTGCTGCTGCCTCTCTCTTCTCTCTCTCTCTCTCTCTCTCTCTCTCTCTCTCTCTCTGCCGCTTTGTGTGCGCGCTGTCAGTTTGCTAATTAGCCGCGCATTTTCATTGTCGCCTCGCGGCTCACAGCTAAAACTCGCCTTTCATATGCATATTTACTTATTTTTTAATGCAATTTAATTATTTTATTCCCAGCCCCAATTAGAGCACACACATACACACACATAGCGTGTCTGAGAGAGAGAGTTCAGGGAAAGTTGAGAGGGAGTTGTGACAGCTTTGTGTCGCTTGTTGGCTTATGTCTTGTGACACGTCAGAGTCCATTCAGATATATTAAATCCATTTTTAATCGCTTTGAGCTGCAACCGCGCACAAATCTCTCACAACTTTCAATATGTTCGCTCATGCCCCATGTAGAGATAGAATTTCTCCATTTTCAATTATCTTTATTCAAGCATTTAAATTTATGTTTATTTTAATGCGCTTTTATAACCATAACCATATAATTGGTGTTTATATTAATATACTGCAAGCTCTTTGCTCAGTTGAAAGGCTGTCAGAACCGTACGGATCGGTTCACTATATTATTTACTTGCGATGAGAAAGATTGATCGGATATTATATCGGGTATTAGTTGGCATTATGCGAGATACTTGATCTATATATTCTATTCCATTCTACATATCAAGTTTGGTGACTCTAGCTCTTAAAACTCTTTCCATATCGATTAGAATCAATTGCTTGGAAACGGGCAAGTTATCGTTTTTCGGACTACGTGACCTCTATGAGGACCTACGTTCCGCATTTGAAGTCTAGCTCTTATAGGCTCTGAGATCTACGCGTTCATACATACGGACAGACAAACGGACGGACATGGCTAGATCGACTCGGCTATCGACGCTGATCACGAATATATATATACTCTATGATGCTTCCTTCTGCCTGTTACATACATTTCCAAAAAACCATTATTCCCCTATTACTCATTTTTAAAAGCTTCAGCATTTTATTGCACTAGTTCATCTAAGTGTTGCTTTGCAGCTGAGACAAGCTTCTGATCTCTAGATCAATTTTTATTAACAGATAATTTGTCCAGTTGTTAGGTCGCAGAAGCCTGTATAGCCACTTTTACAGGGTATTTGCTAGTCACGGACTCGTAAAATGAAAATAATGTAACTCCTCCAAAACTATTTCTAACTTAAACTGAGGCTTGAGTCATGTTTTGTGGAATTTGTTGCGCTGATTTCAAAAGCAAAATCCTGAAGCAACTGAGAGTCTCGCCGAGGTGAACTATTCAGCTTTATGACTCCCAGGCACACACACACACAAACACACACACACTGATTCGCATCTTATGACGCTAGATTCATAAGTTGCAGTTAGCCTGGCTGCTCGGGGCGTGGCACGGCTAGCTGCCACAATGCGGCCAACAGGGCGGCCATAAAGCAGGGCAACTGTTGCGCGATTGTCGAAGGCGGAAGCCACTTGGAAGCGAGTTGCGGCCAACTAGGCGGGCATGCCCAGGCATAGCTGGCAGCGGGCCTGTTGCCACATAAACAGCAAATTTTATTAGATTACACATACGCCGCGTCTTCTGCAAGACAAAAGTTGCCTCCGTCTTCACCGCCCGCTGCAGCTGCGGGCAAAGTGCAAAATTTTTATGACTCCCAACGGATGTTTTGATACGGTTTTATGAGACGCGCGCGTGCTGTAAGCGGCAAATTCTTAGGCGATACTCCAAACACCAACCCCGCCCCCTTCCCCTTCCCCCACCCTTCACTCACATATCCTCGCCCGCCTTATCGCACAGTTGAGCATTCGCTTGATGCGCTTTAATAGAAAAATATGCCGCTGCCATTTGGTTTTATTGCAGCCCCATCGACTTTGTCGGCAGTGTATCAACCCTTTTGCCGTGCCACCCTCGCGACAGGCAATCGAAAAAGTCCCCTTAGCAGAGCGAAAACAACAGCTCGAACTTATGAGACCGAAGGCAAATTCATCAGCGAATTGATATGACGAACAATTCTGATGCAAAGCGCCAGAAAACCAATTTAAAAATATATATGGAAGAGGTTAACAATAGCTAACAAATATCTAGCAGATATTTTGAAAAGAAATGGGGAATATATTTTTATTGTTTTCAATCCAATTGCGCCTTTGAAATTCGCTCAACACCACAGGCTTGTAAGTGGTATTTGCGGGGAGAGGTCGCCAGTTCAAATCTAGCAGCGATTTAAAATATGTCTTTAGAGCTTTATCAGACCTAAGACACTTCTGATTAAATGCTAAACATTTCTGAGCTACCTTTAAACTGAACTCAATTCATTTTCCACTTAGCTGCTTAACGATCTATTTGGGGATGGAGACAACTGCTTCTCTTGCAGCTACTCGATATTTATTTTTTGGTGCGTCACCCATAAATACACACACATACATGTGTTTGTGTGTGTGTGTGTGTGTGTGCCGATTTACACCCGGTCCTCTTGCTTTGGAAACTTTTGGAGCACACCAACCGCCCAACCGCCCCTGCTTAACCAAGTTGGGCCCAGCAACTAACTAACTAACTATGAATCTAGCCCATGAAGCATTCCTCTTTAAAACTTCTCAAAGTTTAGCACAAGCCAAGCGCCATACGCAGCCCTTCCATCCCTTCCCTCCCTTTCGCCCATCCCCCACTCACCACTTCTGGCACCCAAAACCTGGCTCAAAACCCGACTCCGAATCCCATTCCCAACCGGTGAGGAACATACTTTTCGGGCAAGGCAAGTGGCAGCGCTGATTTACTTGGCAATTACAGCCAGTTGAGTGGCTGCTTGACGGCGGCGATGGTCGGTGGGTGCGGGGGACGCACTCACGCTTACAGATGGAGGCTCGGCATGTGGGCGTGGCGGCGCTCGTTCAATGCAATGAACTAGAAAGCTGTCTGATTAGCGTGGCGCTTGGCATAAAGTTAGCACAAGGCAGGCAGGCACACCAAAAGTTGCCACACACACACACACAGACACACAGTCACACACACACGCGCGCAGATTTATTGAAGCCGCTGCCCGCGTCAATAATTTGCATGGGCTAACGCGCTGCGGGCAGGCGACGGACGCGGGGCGCGGGGCAACGGGGCACTTGGGTTAAGTCAGCGTTAGCGTCAACGTCAACGCGGGGACAAACTCAGCTGCAAACAACTCTCACAGCTTGATTCGTAGTGTCAATGGCCGCTCTACCTGCCTGTGTGCGTGTGTGTGTCTCTCTCTCTCTCTCTCTCTCTCTGTATGTGT
This sequence comes from Drosophila kanekoi, assembly GCA_037075305.1. NCBI lineage: Eukaryota > Metazoa > Arthropoda > Insecta > Diptera > Drosophilidae > Drosophila > Drosophila kanekoi. The sequence goes on along the minus strand of JBAMCE010000451.1, from coordinate 4,549,151 downwards.
TTGTGTGTGTGCGTGGGAGAGAGTGTAAAAGCGTGTTAGCAAAACTTTCAACGTTTTTGCTCGAGTTGCTTCTTTACACTTTTTGCTTTTACACTGCAAGTTGCAAAGCACAAACAACGACGCCGGCGCCAACGCCAAAGCCTGCGTCGACGTTGACGCCGACGCCAACGTCAACGCCAGCAGAGTGACAATAAATTGTTAAGTGTAAAAAGTTTATAGCATTTGAGTGAGTAAATGATGGCATCCGACTGGGGCTGGGTGCTGGGTACTGGCAGCAGAGCTTAGCAAAAGTTCTAGAGAGATTTTGTGTGTTGGCCCCTAAAGCGGCAACTTGCAACGGCAACGGCAACGGCGCCACATGCTGCAAATTTGTGACACTTTAAAGCAGCTGCAGCAACAACAACAAAAACAACGACGACGACGTCGTTGAGTGCAACAACAGCCACAAGTGCCGCTACTTATGAGCTTTGAGTTAGTTTTGTGTAAAAGTCGTTTCGAGTTTGAGTTTAGCTCAAAGCGATCAAAGAAAGAAGCCCTAGAGGTGCCACAACAACAACAAGGAGAAAATTACACACACACATGCACACGAAAAGAGAGAGAGAGACACACTTGTGGGCATGGCACAACGCCCACAAACGAGTCCAGCAAGCAACTTTAAGAACATATAAAAAGAAGACCTCACAATTGAAAAACAAACAATCGAAAAACAAAGAATACACTCGACTACCACATACCCAGCAAACATTTGTCTGGAGCAGAAATGAGCTGGGAAATTGGTTTTTCCATGAAGTCGTCCCAACTAAATAAGTAAACGTTTATGTTATATACACATGTAAAATATATCTCGATCAGATTTATATATGAGTATATATGTATAGACATTTAAGTAAATTTATACTTACCTGAAAAACTGCACACAGAAGGTCGTGAGATTTTCGTATGGAAACATTACTGAAAGAACCAAAAAAGTAAGAATAAGTAACTGTATAAAATTTAAAGAAAAAGAGAGAGAAGGAAAGAGAGAGAGAGAGAGAGAGAGAGAGAATGAAAGACGGCTATGAACAGATATTACTTTTATTAGATTGGCAACTCCACTTATTACCACCTAACACTTCCAATGAAAGCATGAAAACTTGTTGGGCTTACTTGAATTCATGAGAATCGAGGAGGAGGACTTCACTTTAAGGGCGTTTTGTTCAAATTGCAGAGCAGCATATATCTCTCTACATCCATCCAAACATACATACAGAAATACATGCATACATACATACATACATGCATGCATACATACATACATACAGCGACTTACATACATACATACACACAGAGACTTATATACATACACTCATACATACTTACATATATACATACATACATACATACATACATACATACATACATACATACATACATACATACATACATACATACATACATACGCACATACATATGTACATACCAGCTACCAACAGCAGCTCATGCATTTTAATGCATTATTCGATAACTAAAGAAAAGTTGACCGTTCAATAAAGCAATCGTGATCGATAACAACTCCAATCGATAGCTGGTCGGCAGAAAATGTGAGCACGCTTAACAAGAAAAAGAAGCAAACGCATGGTCTGATAAGGGGCGAGCGGGATGACGAGGTGTGAAAACGGAGACGAACCGTTGGGCAGCAGTTGAGATACAGTTGAGCAGCGAGTCGCCTCTCTTTAATCAGCATGCAAATAGACGACGCATTTGTTGCTGTTGCTGTTGTTGCTGTTGTTGTTGTTGTTGTTGTTGTTGCTGTTTATCTGTTTGCACTCATCAAATTTCACTCATCGCCACCGCAAGCAGAGCGTCGCTGGCGTCGCCAGCGTCAATGGCCGCCGTCGCCGCCAGCCGCTAGCCGCTCAGTCGCGCAGTCGTTCAACGTCAGTTGCGTTTTGTCCGCGCATTCGTCACGAACCAAAGTGTGTAACAAAGGAACCAAAAAGCACAAATTATATCGAAAAAAAAAGAAGGAAACACGCGCCTTCCTCAAAGTAAATACGCAATTTTGTTTGTTTTTGTTTGTGTGCGTGCGTGTATGAGTGTGTGTGTACGTGTTGCATGAGCCAAGTGACAAAATGGGCCAAGAGGATCAGGAGCTATTGATACGCGGCGGCAGCAAGCATCCATCCGCCGAACAGTTGCACAATGTAAGTCAACGGTAAAAGCGTTGCATGCTTCTAGGCGGCAACAGCGTGAGAACCAACCGCTGCCACAAAGTTGTTTTAGCCAACACAAAAACACCACAAAAACACCCCCCCCCCCCCCCATCCATCCCCCCTGCATACCATACACTTACACACAATATTAACCGCAACCGCATTGCATCAGCCAAAATCGGGCAAGATTTAGCTATGACACAGACTATCGAAATGATCGCACACACACACACACAGCCAGACACACATGGACAGTGGCACGCATTATGTGATTCAAATGTTGCAATACGAGTAATTGGATCCAGAGGCAACATGAATAATAACAACTATAGAACCATCTATAGTCGCAACTTGGCTGCTCTGGCATAGAAAAGAAAAACAGTGTCGGGTTTTGTTTCCATATGTAACAAAGGGGTATTACATACACATATACATTCACATACATAAACAATTGCCGGGCGTTGCCACTTGTCTGAATTTTGAACAATCGCTGAATAATATCCAGACTCATCATGTGCATTTAACATGTGTGCTCGGAATGCGGACGAGCAAGATGACAATTCTTCAAGTTCTTATATAAACCTTTTTCTCATCTTAACCTATCTGTACAGTATGGGACTTGAGATACTCAACGTTCATTTTAAATATGACTATAGTTTTCAAAGTTTGATTAAGATCTAGCCAAACAGCCGTTGGGGATGATCGATAAGGTACAAGTGTGCAAAGCCTTCTTTCTATAGATATAAACGGGCGGGACTGTTATCGTAGTAGGCCTCCCAACTGGCGAACTTTAAGATCCGACCCAGCGCTCGTTCGTGGATGCACTAAGCTGCCTCTGTAGTTAGTCTAAGAACCTAAGCTAGGAGGACACCAATTTTTCTCCAAAGGAATTCTGCTGCTGTTCCAAAAATCCGACTTACATATCGCCCCACGAAACCCGATCCTCGAACCAAGCAAGACAGTCGATCGAACTAGAGCTGAACCACTGACTGGTTCAAATCCAAATCAATTTTGTAAGTTTGCATGGATTGTAAAGATTTATTTATGTAAATCGAATCAGAAGCCCCAAAAACCCGGTTCACAAACCAAGCTTCAAAGCATAACATTTATTCGAATCATGAGCTGAACCACTGACTGGTTCAAATCCAGATTAAGTTTGGAAGCGTGCCTGCAGTCTTATGCTGCATTAACTTAAATGTTGATGTACTTAGGTTTCGTTAAGAGTATCGTAGTACTCGTACCTGTAGCATATGACCGTGTTGTGTTTGTATGTATCTGTATCTTGTATCTTAATATGTGTGTATCTGTATCTTTCTTTATGCTAACGCTAACGCGTACTTGTCGACATTGCCTCGGCTTCATTCTGTTCGCATTCTTTCCGCTTCATGTTTATTGTTGCTTTTTATTTTATTTTTTATTGATATTGTCTAATCCGCTCTTATCTGGGTCATTATTTGACTGTCCATTCAACGTATCTATATCAGCAGCAGTATCTGTATCTGCATTTGCATCTGTACTTGTATCTGTATCTGTATCTGTATCTGTTACCTGACAAGTGTCGCTATCTTAACCTGTCTGTGTTTATTCGAGTGTTAGTGCTTGACTCGGCAGGCTTATAAGACTTGAGGCCAAGCATGCAAACAGAATAAATCTGAATAAGCATTTCGTAGCTATTACAAGAGCACCTCTGAAACTTTGTTCTTGTCTAGAGGGCACTGCTCTTAACCAAATATATGCTCACTGAATAGTTTACTCTAACTGCACTTCAAACCAATGCCAAACCAAAAATCTCGAGTATTTCATCAAGGTATTTTAACGAGGCATTTTCTTTCTTCTTCGTAAACGCAACAATTTGGTTGGAGTTCCGTTTCTGCTTGAACCTGTATTTTTTAGAATCTAGAGTTCCAATTTGCCTTTAGCTATAGAGCTGCGACCCTAAACAGGAATTTTGTAATATTTTCAATATTTTAAGTAACAAATTTAATTTAAATTTTACGGTTCTACTGAGCCTTAAACCTTCTTCTTCTTTCAAATGCATAAATGGTAGCCATAAAATGAAAGGTATTCGATCTGTATATACTTTTCTAGAAGCTACGTGTTAAGTTTGGTTATAACAAGATTTCGATATCAACTCTTATCGATTGATGGCAATCGGGGTAAGTTATCGATAGACACGTTTATACATTCAGATGGACGCCAGACAAACGGACATAGCAAAATGTAAAGATCGACTCGGCTATTGATGAGATGCTTCCTTCTGCCTGTTACATACACTTGCATAACCATTATAGGGTATAAAACTAATAATAAGCTTAATGAAATAGAGTCCAAGATATTTACCCTCTACTGCAACATCTCCCTTGAAAGTTTTCTTAACCCAACGATATTGGAAGAAAAGTATGTTTGGGTTCGGGTTCCAGGTGGGTTCTACTTTTGGCCTGGTTTCGGTTCATGGAAAATTTGAGATTCGAATTTTGGGTTTGACTTGTTTCAGTCGATGCCATTGGGGAAATGGTTACATGGACTGCCTATATGGAGCCGGGCTACATGGTCTGCCCGGCACTGAAGATTTGGCCAGCTCTCCCCGATAGCACACACACCCCCCCCCCTCCACTCACTTCGTTGTTTGACCCACGCGTGGGGCTTCCAGAGAGTGAAACCAAAGCTGCGCGCCCACAACGTCCGCTGCGGTTGTTGTCTTCCCCTCCATTCCCTTGGTAACCAGCCCCTCATCCACTGGCGGCTGGTCCAGCATTGCTTGCGGGGTTTCCATAGCCTGCGACCAAGCAAACATAGCGGGCGTACGTGGGGGCGGGTCGGGGCTAATTGGCGCCGCGTCAAGCTGATGGCCGCAATATGGAAAGCGTTTGCGTTTCACCTGGCGCAATCATCAAAATGTGGCATAAATAATCATAAAAATTAAGCAAAAGCGAGCGAGTGTATGTGCCGGGGGTGTGTGTATGTGTGTGCTCGGTGTGTGTATGTGTGTGTTCGATGTGAGTGTGTGTTGCTCCAAAGAATCGGACATTCATTCCATGCAAAAAAATGTCGCGCTGGCTATTAATAATCCGGCTGGTTCGAGTCCCGTCCGTTGATCTCTGCTGCTGCTGCTTCTTCTGCTCCTGCGGCGGTTGCTTCTTCTTCTTCTGATGCTCCTGCTCCTGCTGCTGCTTGTTCTTCTTCTCCAGCTGCTGCTGCCCGCCGTTTGTCTGCTGCATTTCAATTTGGCTTGAGAAATTGGAGACGGCGACGTCGAGGTAGACGCGAAAAATTTAATATCCGTTACATGTGGCAGGCTGCCAGTGGGTGGCATGTGCTGCGGTGTGTGTGTGTGTGTGTGAGAGAAAGTGTGTGTGTGTGAGAGAGTGTATGTGCGTGTGTTTGTGTGTGTGTGTGTTGTGCCCAAGCAAAATTGTTTTCACAACAAATGAGGCCGAAAAATGTTATTAAAAAGTTTTTCCTGTATTTATTTGCCTGTGTTGTGTTCTTCTTCTTTGTTGTTGTTGTTGTTGTTGTTTTCATCTTCCTTGGCGTTTCTTAAGTGTGTGTTGCCGTATTATCTGTTGCCTGTCTGCTGCGCCGAGCTGAGCTGTTGGACTGCGCCAAAGCTTTAGCTCTTAGGCCCCCAGCTTGAATTTCACAATTTCATATTTAATTTTTCGTACTTGTTTTTTTTCTTTTTTATTCTTTTATTTTGCTTAACTTTGCATTTTTTAGCTGCCTGGCAACGCCGCTGGCGTAACGCTTTTCGGCCGCCAGATGTCGCTAGACGAACTAACTGCCTTAACTAAGTAGATAACGGCATATTATTTAAGCATCTCAAATGCCCGCTAATGATATGCGAATGGCAGGCAAACAAATTAAAAAGTCTGGCAACTTTGTTGGTAAATCATTCAACTGATAATTGAAATGCAGCCAGAAAAGTCCCGAGATTCAAGAACCAATTAAAAAGAGCTTAAGACGTCCGATAAAAAGTCCTTGATAGTGGGGAACTCTCGTTGCTATTGTTTGTTTGATCAAGTTGATGCTTATGATGTTGTATTATTTATTAAACTTTTGTTATTTACTTGTTTATCTTTGTGAAGTTGCCATATCTGATTAGTTATAATGATTAGTTATAAGCGAATAACTAAGCTAGTTAGATTAACTAGAATTCAATGTTGGGGCTTACGAGAATTTGTCTATTTGAGCTATTCGAGGATATCATCCATCAGACATGATTATGATAAGAAAGGATGAATGCAAAGCTTGGAACTGGATTAAAGCTCTAAGTTTTTGTAGTTTGTTTAGTCTATATATATGTATACATATATATTTGTAAGAATCGTTGAGAAAGTAGGAAGCGATGCAGAGAATAATCGTATAGGAGCCGCGTTTCCCTGGGGAAACTAACAGAAATATGCCCAGGAATATCCTCGGTTGAAATTGAGTTTGCAAATGTGTTCGTGTTCGTTCCACTTGTGTCCGAGCTAGCTGCTGTGCTCGTAAAAATGTTGAATGTAGTCAAAATAAATGCGCAATGTATGCTAAATAAATTACGAAATGCTCAATTTGCTCAATTACTTGACACTGAGACACTCGAAACACTCAGCCAAGCAGCGAACCATTCAAATGGCTTCAGTGCACTCGGCAAATAAATAATAAAAAAAAAGGGCAGCACATTTGAAGACAAAACTTTCGCACTTTCACTTGCCACTCGGCGCGTCACCTTCCAAATGGCGTGTCGGGACGGACCCAAAGCCAAACCCAGATCAAGCGGCTGCGCCGGGCAATCGCCCACGAGGACTGCGTCCTAATTTGCACATTCGAAATGGTCGTGTCTTGGGTTTTGGTTGAATGTTTGGGCATTTTTATGAGACTTAAACAGTTTGCCGCTGAAAAAGGTCGTAAGTAGGCGCCGCGGATTAGCACGTTGAAAAGATTTACGCGACCCGAGCCCAGCCCCAGCCAGTGTTGGGCATTCGCGCGAAATTGAAAAGTTTTGAAAACCTTTTTCGGCTGCCAACCAAACTCATCCACATTAACCAACTGTATCTCTTACAGCAGGGGGAGCAGGCGGCCGCAACAGCAGCAGGCACAGCCGTGGCGCCCACAGCGCAGAGCTGCATAAGCCAAAGCTTTGGCCAGGCCAAGAACTATGGCACCTTGAGCGGGTCCGACGATACACAGCTGCCAGAGACGCTCACCTATGCGTGGCACAATGTGGACATATTCGGTGCAGTGCATCAGCCGGGCTCCGGCTGGCGCCAGCTGGTGAATCGCACGCGCGGACTCTTCTGCAACGAGCGACATATTCCGGCGCCACGCAAGCATCTGCTTAAGAATGGTATAAAGTAACCGCATGACAATTGCCCAGTCTCTAATCGTGTTCCATTCCATTCGACAGTCTGTGGCGTGGCCTATCCGGGCGAGCTGCTGGCTGTGATGGGCAGCTCCGGGGCCGGCAAGACCACGCTGCTGAATGCCCTGGCCTTCAGGTCACCGCAGGGCGTGCAGGTGTCGCCGTCGAGCGTGCGTCTGCTCAATGGCCAGCCGGTGGATGCCAAGGAGATGCAGGCTCGCTGCGCCTACGTTCAGCAGGATGATTTGTTTATTGGCTCCCTAACGGCACGGGAGCATCTCATCTTTCAGGCGATGGTGCGCATGCCGCGCCAGCTAACCTATCGCCAGCGCGTGGCACGCGTCGACCAGGTCATCCAGGAGCTGTCGCTCAGCAAGTGCCAGCATACGATCATTGGTGTGCCCGGACGCGTCAAGGGTCTGTCGGGCGGGGAGCGAAAGCGTCTGGCGTTCGCCTCGGAGGCGCTGACCGATCCGCCGCTGCTCATTTGCGATGAGCCGACCTCCGGTCTGGACTCCTTTACCGCTCACAGCGTCGTCCAGGTGCTAAAGAAACTGTCGCAGAAGGGCAAAACCGTCATACTGACCATACATCAGCCCTCCTCGGAGCTGTTCGAGCTGTTCGACAAGATACTCCTCATCGCCGAGGGACGCGTCGCCTTCCTTGGCACACCCAGCGAGGCAGTCGACTTCTTCTCCTAGTAAGTATTCGCTTGTCTGGTAAGTAGCTGGCCTAAGACTTACAATACTGAGAGCCTTACAGAAGGTACTCAAGCTCCGAGTTCTGTATGGATGAGCTTAGCTCATTGCGAGGAACCTAGCTCGAGTCCAGAATCCCAGTCCGAGCTATTTTATGAGCTTTATCTTTGTAATCGATATTTTCGATGCAATGCTTCGGATATCGATATCGATTTTTAAATCGATTAATAAATCCGAGATCTCGATCTCTCAACTCTTTATGCTGAACAGGATCTTTTATCTTCAATACAAGATCAGAGTTTGGTGTCGTTTGTGAGCTGCATTATTCGTTGACTGCTTCGATTTATTCTGCAAATTTACATACTCCAAATAAGATCGGAGTTCGCTATCGATTGCTTTTCACGGATCGCTTCGCTCCATTCTCTTTTCCGCAGTGTGGGCGCCCAGTGTCCGACCAATTACAACCCGGCCGACTTCTATGTGCAGGTGCTGGCGATTGTGCCGGGCCGCGAGGTGGAGTCGCGCGAGCGCATCGCCAAGATTTGCGATAACTTTGCCATCAGCAAAGTGGCGCGAGATATGGAACAGCTGTTGGCAGACAAGGCGCAGACGCAGCCGTTGGAGCAGCCCGAGAACGGGTATACCTACAAGGCCACATGGTTTATGCAGTTCCGCGCCGTGCTCTGGCGCTCCTGGCTATCCGTGCTGAAGGAGCCGCTGCTGGTCAAAGTGCGACTAATACAGACCACGGTAAGCCGGCCTCCCTGCCCAGATCCAATTGAGCATTTAATCTGTGGATTATCCATTCCAGATGGTTGCCGTGCTCATTGGACTCATCTTTCTGGGCCAACAACTGACGCAGGTGGGCGTGATGAACATCAACGGGGCCATATTTCTCTTCCTGACCAACATGACCTTTCAGAATGTGTTTGCCACAATCAATGTGAGTGCAGCAGCTGGTGCTTGACCCGGCATCGTCTAATCCATTCGACTAAGACTTTCTCTTTCTCTTCATCTACTGCAGGTTTTTACGTCGGAGCTGCCGGTTTTTATGCGCGAGGCGCGCAGTCGCCTTTACCGCTGCGACACGTACTTTCTGGGCAAGACCATAGCCGAGCTGCCGCTCTTTTTGACCGTGCCGCTCGTCTTTACGGCCATTGCGTACCCGATGATTGGCCTGCGTGCGGGAGCGCTGCACTTTTTCAACTGCCTGGCGCTGGTCACACTGGTGGCCAATGTGTCCACCTCGTTTGGCTATTTGATATCCTGCGCCAGCTCCTCGACATCGATGGCATTGTCGGTGGGCCCGCCGGTCATAATACCATTCTTGCTTTTTGGTGGCTTCTTCCTCAACTCGGGCTCGGTGCCCGTTTACCTGAAATGGTTGTCCTATCTATCCTGGTTTCGTTATGCCAACGAGGGCCTGCTTATCAATCAGTGGGCAGATGTGGAGCCCGGCGAAATAAGTTGCACCTCCTCGAACACAACGTGCCCCGGCTCCGGCAAGGTTATTCTGGAAACGCTAAATTTCTCCGTCGATGATTTGCCGCTTGATTATGTGGGATTGGCCCTGCTGATTGTTGGCTTTCGTGGGTTTGCCTACCTGGCGCTGCGATTGCGTGCCAGGCGCAAGGAGTAATCATTCTTATATGCATACATATATTTTTATATACATATGTATATAAATATATTTTTTTAATATTATATATATATATATTTTTTTTTTATAATTCGTCTAGCCCCTAGACCACAAAACTGCTAATAAAAGCTATATTTACTGTTAGTAGGCTTGGCAAATAAAATGAAACCTTTTTTTTTTATGTACACAACGAAACTAAAGTTCTCTTATTAAAAACTCAGTTTACACATATAATTGTTCAAATTTTAAACGCGCGGTTTTATCTACTCACCAGCGAGGCTAAACTCACCATTAAGGTGCAACTCACCATAGCCAAACACGCTGGCGACGGCACAGCGCGTACGTAAGCGCAAGATAGCAATACAAGCAAACGAGCGAGCGAGACAACGGCATAAACCGAAGTACGACGCAACAAGCGAGCGTCTGCTGGCTCCTCTGCTCGCTCGCATTGTTTTGTTGTTGGCAAACCAGAGCAGAATATTGTTTGGTGAGTGAGTGCGTGTGTGTCTGGGCTGGCTGGCTGGCTGCTGTGGCCCGTAGTTTGTTGTGTTTGTGTTTAACTTGAATCTAATCTGAATTGGCGTCGCCAAACTAAGTCTTAAGTAGTTAAAATTAACTGCCGGGCAGCACACTGCTGTAGTATACGCTGCCACAGATCAACCTTAACGTCGCGCGCGCTCTCTGCCGCCACCACCGCCAATTGGATCGCCGCTGCCGCTATTCAGTGTTCGGTGTTTGGTTCAGTTCAGTTCAGTTTTAGTTACCGCACGGCATAAGCGTCGCTGCTCCGCTCAAATTTATTTTTAAACAAAACAACAGCATCGCGGCATAATTTCCAATTCCAGGTGCTTAAACTCAAGTGTATCCCATTAAGTGGATTTGTGTCCAAACACGTTCCATTATTATTCGCTGTGGCTGTGCTCAAGAGCGAAATAGAAATTGTGGCGAATTGCGTGCGTTGCGGCCAATTGATTTTTCACCAAAATACTTGGCAGCGAACGCTGGTAACTTTGGTGACGTCCCCCCCACAACAGCCGGCAAGTGGTTGCACCCACCGCTACAACAACCCCCCTCTCCTTCTCTCTCTGTCTCTTCACCACAGCCAGCATAGACCCTAACCTCAAAACAGCTGTTGCATACAACAGACATCGTGTAAAGCGCGTCTAGCTAAGAAAATAACAACAAATAATAAAAATGGACATCGAGACGCTGCGCAATGAATGGGATGAGCTAAATCGAGAATACACCGAACTTGAGGTGAGTTATTGTTGTTGTCTATGCTACTGTTTTCACCTTGAAACAGCTGCTAATAGCGCCTAACAACCCATCCGTTATCTTTGCAGACATGCAACAGACGCTACATGGAGCTGCTGGAACAGCTACAGCAGCATCAACAGAAATGCTTCAACGAGATCAAACATCAACGTTATCGTATGAATCAAATAACGGCCTCAGTGCGACAGTGAGTACAATAGCGCGCACATAGATACATACATTTACATATATAAATAACTATATACGTACATATGTTCAAGTTGGTACATTCATATATAATCATATGTATGTACAGAGAAGCCAACCCTTATATAATTCTCTGCATTAACACATGTACATACATATGTTAATATCAACTTAGGTATGTACATATGTATGCCATGACTTGCAGCTGGTTTTAGCTAGAGATGGTCGCGTGACACGAACTTTTCTTGACTAGCCTTTATAACGGTCAAAACTACATGCACAAGAATAATAGATCATTATTTATTTACCTATTTGACAAAAAAAGATTGTTCGTCATATTTGATTGATGTTTATTTTTCTTTCTGCAATTCACATTTTTGCAGTGTAAATAAACAAATGTACAGTTAACTGTTCATTGCAACTTTTCACCCATTAAAAAATTCTGTATCCGGTTCCGTGTCGAGTTGTTTAACTCTGCATCGCTTTGCAATTCAAATGCGTATCCGCATAAATGCGATACACGGTACATCGCAAATATAAACAACCCCTCTTTGAAGTTCTTAAGTTGGAATTTGATCTCAATCAATTACCGCTGCGAACCAGGTATTCCAATTGGATTCGTGCACACACACACACCCATGCATACAGAGGCACATGCATATACGTTTATTTCTTGCCGCTTATCAGCAAACTGTGAAACACATGTATGGCGGCAATTAGTCAGGAAGGTGTCCTTATCAACTCGGACCGCTCACTCACAAAAGCAACTGGCGACAACAGCTGTATAGCTGTATCAAGAATTGTACTATATATGTATGTATGTATGTGTGTTTCTTCTAGTTAGTTGTTGTAGCCGGGTTCCAATTAGTTTTTACAGCTGTGTTTCTTCTGATAAAACCTGTGATAAAAAACTACACGTAGACTTTGTTCCTGAACTGGCGTTTGGTGTGCTTAGGGGCAGAGCCAATGTCATAAACGGTTTATTTTGAAATTGACAGCGAACCTTTGCCCACTTAGAGCACCCTCGCCAGCGCCCCCGCCCCTATCGCTCTTCACACTCTTCATTCGACAAGTTGTAGCAGCTCCAACTACACACTCGCTCCCCTTACCGACCAGCTGCCCTTGACCCTGTGCTGTTGCATGGAGCGTAAACTAAAACGCCAGCAAACTGTAAACGCGACACGCAAAACAGAAACAAAAAAAGCTAAATAAATAAAAATAAACAAAACTAACTGAATGACCAGCTGTTCCACAGTGGGGCAAAAACGATTTGAATGAGCGAAGTCAATAGACAAATTGTCACAATAGTAAACTTTGTGCTAGATAATTTCAAAAAAATTATTTTGATATGTAAAAAAATCGTTTTGATATTTAATAATTATGATGACAGCGAATTTTCCCACTTTTTATTTTAGTTTTATTTATTATATTCTATTTTTCGCTATATCAAACAAACCTAATAAAATTGTGCGAATACAAAGCAAACGCGGCCCACTGTGCCCGCAGCCAGGCAAGGCCAGCCTCTAGTGGTTAAGTTTGGTGTTGTTGTTGTTGTAACAGTTGTGGAGTTTTTGCTGGCGCTTCATGCATGTGTTGTGTATGCGTATGTGTGTCAATGATCAGCGAAGAGCACACATCCGAATGCTGTGAGCGCGGCACTCTGTCTTCCCACTCGCTCTAACGCTTGCAAGCATTCGCCCAGTGAATCGCACTTGAACAGTTATATGTATGGATTTTGCTGCCTGCGCGTTTTTAGTCGCGCGCGTTTTAATATTTCTTTGCCTCCGATTCGGTGACCTTGCGCTTAGCTGGCTGCCAGCTTTACTCAACGTACAAATTATGCAACGGAAACATGATTTTTGATTGTCAGCAAATACTGAAAACAAAAAAGAGGGAGAGAGAGAGAAGAGTATCAAAATTATAAACAAAACCCTGCAAATGCAAAGCTAAAAGTGAGTTTTACGTTTTTGCGAAATTAATTTTAATTGACAAATGGAAATAAGTTGTGTGTGTGTGTGTGAGTATGCACGTGTGTATGCATGTGTGTTCATGTGTAATTACCGGTTGTTGTTGTTGCTGTTGTTATTGTAGTACGTAGTTTTAGGCTCGTTCAGACTACACGAGCCACTTGCGCAAATCGTTTGAGCCCAGTTTGCGCAAGCCGCTTGTCTTACTGCCCGTCCCTTGCAGTAGTTAAATAGTTTTTCGTCGCGATGTACACTAAAATGCAACCCAACCTATATTCGATAGTTTTGCATATCAATCAATAACAGAAATTGTAGTCAGGGGTTAAAGCGAACCAGCTTCACGGCTCGAAGTTGAAGGTAGGCACCTGGTTCAATCCGCGAACCGCTTGCAGGACTGATATCGATATCTACATATTGATTGTACTTAAAATGATCGACTTTTTTAGAAGAGAAAATTCCAGTAAGTAATTGATAAGATTCATGCATTAACAACCTTAGAAAGAAGGGCCTCTTAAACTTGCCAAATTCTGCAAAACATTTATGTAGGTGTTTACCCGTTTGTTGTACCCTTAATCCCAACGATAACTCACTATATTGCCATGTTATCGATAAACAACTATATATATATCGATAAGAAACAAACCCCTTTTTTTCATGCTATAAAGTTGTGCTTTGGTACTTAAACACTTGTAAGCCATCTTTATGCCCTGAAAATTTCATTCAAATCGGACAACAGAAACCGAAGTTAATCTAGAACAAATATCCCATAGCTAGGCTTGGGTGAAAGGGAGAAGCACAGTCGCCGGCATGTGTGTGTGTGCGTAACGTTAGCTCGGCTTAGGGTATCTCCTAGTCGCTCTTTGCGCGTATTTACTTTGGTTTGCCCAGCTAAAGGTGTGCAATGTGCGTAAATAACGGCAAATGCCAATAAGGGGCCCGCTGTCCGCCAAGCGGCAACTCGCGCGCGTTTCAGACGCGACTTTGGGACGGGTCAAAATGATTGGACCAAAAGAAAATAGAGGCAACTATTTTTAGTTTATGTTTGCCTATAAATCGGATCTATGTATGTGTGTACATATATTTGCTGTCACGCATTTGGGCAAGTTTCCAGTCGCTGTTCTTAACCGAACTTCCGGCCTCTTGCATAACAGCTTTGCAGGAATTGTCAAATCATTTGGCCATATATCAACAACAAGCCCCCCGATTATATAGACCAACTAGCATTATCAGTTAACGTACGTCGAGTACTTTCCTCATTTTGTCGCAGCTATTCGCTGCTTCTTCTTTTACCCACGTATCATCGTTTGTCGCTTATCAGGTGTCGAACTTTTTTTTGTGTTTTTGTTTTTTGTATACCGTTTATTAGATGTTTAAAAATAAAAACATGAATTATGCAAGCGATTGATAAAATGCCAGCAATGCGAATAAACAACAAAATAGGAATGTACCCAAAACAAATACATATACATACGCCATATAGTATATGTATATACTGTGTGCGTGTGTGTGTGTGTGTGTGTGTGTGTGTGTGTGTATAACCATCAATTATGTCTAAATTGAACTTTGACGTGGGGAAAATTAAAATTGCCGTGTGCCGTGTGTATAATTGATATCGTCGCTGGCCAGTTTTTCGAATAGCCCGTATTCGTACCGACCCCCGTCCCGCCATTCGCCCCCTGTCACCTATTCGAAATTATAAATATATTATTTATGCAAATAGCAAAGCATTTGCGACATGGAACCTATTGACCCGACTAAAGCCAACTACCTCAATTTCTCGAGTTGAAAGTGCACATAAATATGTTGCATTAAATTGGAAACTGGAAAAATGCTTGGCTAACATAGAGGGTGTTATAGAGTGTATATATATAAAATACCTATATGAGCTCTAATCTAAATCAGAACGTACGTGCTTTATTCAAAAACGCCTACCCCTCTTTGGAAATATTTGCACATAAGGTATATATGTACATATATGCCTGATCAGTATCAAGGCATAAAGAGATAAAACTTGGCATTTATTAGTTTCCCCTCCCAATTCTCCTTCCATATAAACAAAATCTTAACAACTGTCAACTAGCAGAGATCATATGGCTGATATAGGAATAATCGGTCGAAAATGATGAACTTGTTTGTTTCTCTAGAAATCTTATCATCTGACATCTTATTTTTCCAGAAATCTTAACCTAACTTTAAGCCAAGTTAGTTAGTTAGTTTCCCTAAGCACCTTGCATATGGTATATGGTAAAAAGTTCTGCCGAAATTGGTCCACCATATCATAAGTGTATTTGTCATATATATGTAGGTCGAGTTTCTGTTTTCTCGGGGACTTGGTGAAACTTATACTATAAAAATACGTTCTCGGCTCCCGCTTGACCTCTTCCAAAGGAGCCAAGGTCTTAAAGCAACCCCTTCAACAGATTTTGTATGCTGTTTACTGGCAATTTTCAAGAGCTTCGCTTGGGATTTGAACCAGCGTCCTTCTCGTTCAAGGCTGTTCAGTAAAGATAATTAATCGAATATTTAAATTACAGATACAAAGGACCCATCGGTGGCGAGGAGAAGGAGAAGCTCGATGATCTGCAAAAGATGTCGCTGAAGCGGAAGGCGCAGCTGCATGAAATCGAGCAATCGCTGCCGGCGAAATCTGGTCGCTACCTGCAGGTAAGCTGGTCACACTGACAAATTGGATTTTCCACAAACTTTGCGTTGAACGGCAATTTGCGCTCGCACTTGTTGAACAAACTTAACTCGCCCTACCCCCCGCCCGCCTTATCCCTGTTCTGGTCCGGGTCCTGGTCCAATTTGTGTGTACATTATTGCTATTATTCTGTCCATAGATTATCCTCGGCGATGTGAACGTCTCAATTTTGAACAGAAACGACAAAGTTCGCTACAAAGATGACTATGAAAAGTTTAAATTAATACTCAACGTAATTGGACTGATAATGGCCTTCTTCAATTTGATATTCAACTACAGGTGAGTAATATGCTAGACACAAATTGCCGCCGACAACATATAAACTGTGCTTTGCTTGCCCATCCCGTCCAGAGCTCTGGAGCTGTCCTTTATATTCCTGCTGGTCTGGTACTACTGCACGCTGACCATACGCGAGTCCATACTGAAGGTGAACGGCTCCCGGATCAAGGGCTGGTGGCGCGCCCATCATTTCATCTCAACGGTCGCCGCCGGCGTGCTGCTCATTTGGCCCCAGGGCGAGCACTGGCAGCTCTTTCGTCTCCAGTTCATGTACTTTAATGTCTACATCAGTGAGTAAACCGCTTGCCGATCAATTTGATAAATGTATATAACCTATATGTGTATATATATGTGTGCATATCTGTCTACCGTCCATTGCATCTCTTTGTCATCGCCATTTCTTGCAGGCATTGTTCAGTATTTGCAGTTTGGCTACCAGAAGGGTCTGCTCTATCGACTCAAGGCTCTGGGCGAGCGCCACAATATGGACATTACCATTGAGGGCTTTCATTCGTGGATGTGGCGCGGCTTGAGTTTCCTTTTGCCGTTCCTCTTCATTGGCTACGCCTTTCAGGCCTACAACGCCTGGACGCTGTTCAAGCTGGCATACTATCCGCCAGATGCACCGTGGCATGTGTCCGTCATGTGCGGGCTCTTTCTGCTGCTCTTTGTGGGCAACACGGCGACCACCCTGTGGGTGGTGCCCGAGAAAATACGTGAGCGTTCCAAGGAGCGGTATCGATTGCAGAGCATGGGCAAGTCCATGAAGCTGCGCAAGGAGATGAAGGTGAGTGAAGAGGTTCCATAAAGTTGCATTCGAAAATACAGTAAAAACTCTCTTGGATGGACAGCGACAGCTGTTGAACATTTGAATATTCAAGAGAAGTGTTGTCCGAAATATGGCTTGAGAGAACATTGTCCGCTCTAGAGGATACCAAAAGGTGTTCGATACACGATACTTCTTCAAAATGTTCGATATACGAGCCAAAAATCGAGCATATGGTTTTGGGTTAAAGATCTAATTAAACATATTATTACTTAAATTCTCTATTGAGAATTTATCATGCTTTTATTGATTTTAAATTCTTTAACGTTAAAAGTCTTATAAGAATTAATTGTTATACGTTCATTTTATAGATTTTGAAAGTGAATCACATTTTACTTTTAAACGGTTCATATTTCGTATTCAAAATCGACACAGTTAAAGTCTATCGATAAACGCAGCACTCATCGAGCTCAGTTGAAAGATTTTCAACTCTAATCGGTTTTTCCTTTTCAACACTTAACAGAACAGCGCCAGCGACTTGGACCTTTCGGGCAGCTCGCAGTTAGCGACAACTAAGCCGACGTCGACTCCAACGCCGGCGACGACAACGACGACGACGACGCCAACGCCAACGCCGACGCCGACGCCAGCAGCCGCAGCGATGCCGACGGCAAGTGAGAAGAAGGCAAACTAAAGCAATAGCAGCATTTGTTAGGTGTAGCGCGCTCAGTCATATATTTTATATAATTCTTCTTCTCTTTTTTGTTTTCTTAGTTTGTGCACTAATTTATTGATTTTGCTTTAAGCTGAAGTTTCTGGCGACTTCTCTTTGTTATTCCTATTCGGTTTATTGCATTCATTGATTTTTCTGCATGTTCGACTTCGAACGGCAACTAAGCCAAGGCATTCACCTATTGTGGGGCAAAGCAAAACATAAACAACACAAAAACAAAAACAAAACTGAAAAGAGAAAAGCAAATGCTGTAAATTTATACCAACTATGTACATTATAACTATTATTTTTTTTTTTTTTTTTGTATTTAAGTAAATTTTTTTTCGCTTGCTTGTAAAGAAAAAGTTAGTAGAAGAAACGTGAAGTGAAATTGCAAAGTCAGTCCTGTGTGCAGAAGAAGCGAATTGATATTGAATGAAAAGAAACTGCAAAATAAACAGTGAAAAAAACAAATTGCAAGAAAAATATCAAAAACAAACGTGTGTGCGTACTCTTTCTTTCTTTCCTTCATTCCTTCTTTCTTTTGGGTGGGCCGTCGACCAACGGTGCTTTGCGCGTCTGTGTGCGCGTGTGTGTGTGTGTGTGTTTTTGCCTGGCGCTGTAATTAAATTGATGACATTGACCACAAATTATTGAATTGCGTGTTAAGCAGCGGCATTTAAAGTTGCCCATTATGGTTTTGGCCCCGGGCAAAGTTGTGCTGCACTCGTGAATACGCAAAATAGTACAAAATTATTTGATTGCAGCTAGGTTTAGCGGTTTCTATTCTATTGTGGCGAAAGTGTGAAGTGAACATGAAACATTTTAATTTACAACTAAAGCGAGCGGAACTATGCAAGCTAACAGATTGTATACATATGGATGAACATACATGCCGTCTACATGCCTATATACATACATACATAAGTAAGTAAGCAAATGGTAGTTTTAAGGTAAAAAGCTGGGCAAGACTCTACGTACGTGCATACGTAAATGAGCTGCACATATGTACATACATACATATGTATGCATGTATGTATGAATGATTAACATACATATATGTGCATACGCATAGCGAAGGCTACTTTGTCATCGGTTTCTTTAATGCCTAGTTTGCTGCATTCTCCTGTACGTGCTCCGGCTGTACTCTTATATTTGTCAGCTGGGCAAGTATGCTTTTCTCGCTCACACTTATACAAAGACTTTGCTCGCCTTTCGTTAAGTTTAATCAACGCAACAAAACGTCCATCAGTTGAGTTGTGTATATGTATGAGCGTTTGTATGTATGTACGTGTGTATATGCATGTCCATTAATAGACCTACGCTTGCGTATGCATGTGTGTATGCAATTGCCTTAGATCAATGGGAAATTAATTTATTTTAGTGCATGCAACGAGTATTGCGGCCTCCTTGGGTGGTTTTAAGTTATTTACTTAAAGCTGCTGAGTCATTCTTGTTTCAAGATTGATTAATTTAACTAGTTGATTTAATTGTTTGTTTCTAAATGCTCTTTGATTATTGATTGTTTTCCGATGCGGTTTCATGACAATGCACTTCGACTTGCCCAAGTGTCCAATCGGCGTATACTTGATTGCAGTTCTGTTTGTTTGGGTAATTTGTGTAGAATTCAAATTGTTGACCCCGACCTCGACCTTGACTGGTGTTAGCTGCTTTGTTTTTGTTAATGCTCTTGTGCTGACTATTATTATTTTGTTATGAAATGTGTAAGGTGTAAGAAGAAGACTTTTCCGAATCCATCGAGTATGTTATATCTGTACATATATGTATTTTTTCATATCGATTTCGAGACAAGCCCAACCTGGGATGTAGCCTCTCGTCGTATGAGTATTCCAGGGTATCTGCTAGTCGGGCACATCTGACTAAAGCTCTCTCTTGATTTTATTTTTTTGCAGCTTATGATTAAAATTCACTTGTGCATTCTGGGATTTGAGCTTTGCTGTCTGGCCAGACCCTCTGCTGGCCGCCAGCAGCATGAGACGGTGCTTAGGCGTCGGATGCGTTGACTTGGGCGGGTGGACGGTCGGTTGGTTGGCTGGTTGGTTGGTTGGGCTTTGAGTGGTTGCTCGGGCGACTCTTGTTTTACTGGTGGCCATTAATGCGGCTGTCGTCTGGCCGTTTGCAACAAAAGCCCTGCAATGCGGCAAAAGCGGTGGTTTTTTGTGCACCAACAACGTTGGGCGCCATTTTTGCCCGCGCCCGCGCCCATTCCCATTGATGTGGGTTGATGTGGGGTAACCGCAACCGCAGCGCAGGCGGTCATTGAGGGGACATCCTGTGCCGTTCAGTTGTCGTCCTCGTTCTCATCCTGGCCATTTGCTTGTCGCGCTGCCGCAGCCTAATTTGGCGAGAGTTCATTAATTGCGTAAACGGCGCGCGCTTTTAATTATGTCGAACGGCGGCCCTGACGCGCCGTTGCTCCAAGCCGTTCGCTGTTGTTGTGGGGCAGTGGGCTGGGTCTAGGGGTGGGGGCGGACATGGTGGCGATTCTGGTCACGGACCGGGCGTATTTTGTGCATTTGTGGCATTGTTTGCATTGTTGTGCAGCAGCCAGTTGCACTCACTGCCGCGTTGGTTGCCTGTTTTTCTGCGGCACCAACGGAATTTACGACTTTTGGTTGATGCAGCCGCAGCGCCCATCATTGAAGCACTTTGCCGAGCCGACCAGTGTGTGCGTGTGCGTGTGTGTGTGTGCGTAGGGGGGGTGGTTAAGTGGGTGGCATTTGGCTGGCTGTTGCGATTATCATTTATTGGAACCGCATACGGGAAATGTCATTGGCATTGTGAAGCGCGTAATTCGTTAATTTGATAAGCATACGCCATGTTGAACAGCCGATTGAAAAGCCCAATGGCAATTGCCGTTGGCAACAAAAATTGGCATAAAGGCAACAGCTAACAGCAAATTAATGCCAATGGCTTTGTTTTCAGACAGCTCAAACCCGTGGGTGAATCGACAAGTTTGTCCCAAGCAAATCCTGCGCAGCTTTTCCATTAAATGATAATAAGCTGGCCTACACGAGCTCAATTGCAGCTTCTATGTTTTGTCTGTTCAAGAGCCTTTCAGCTCTATCAGCGCCAGACTTTGCTAGCGACAAAGGCCTTGCCTACTTGTTCGAAGCTTCCACTTGTTGAGAATTACAAGCGACAGGCATCAAATAAGGCAAAGCAGTGTCCCTTCACTGTGCAATGAGCTACCTCCAAAGAGCAACTTTTATCTTATAGACACTTTTCATGTTGACAGTTTGTATATAAGAGGTTTCTTCTTGATTGTAATCTATGGATAAAAGACCTTAATAGTTAAACAATACTGTTAACTCTTTGTTCTATTGTTATCGAGCACGAAAATAACATACAATTATTGCCCAATAGAAATATCATAAAATATATACACATTTTATATCTTCAATACTTTTTGATAGTTTTGCTTCGACTTTAAAATTTGATAGATTTATTCTATCTATAAAGACGAACCCATTTGAGATCGAACAATCTATTTATTTCTTCTTTGTTTGACATATTCTATTTTTGTGATAATATCGTTATCACAGCCAAAACTTTACTCGAAGCACCTCTCGCTCCCAGATGGGAGCCAAATGCGGACCACAGTTTTGAGCGGTTGTTGATGTAGCTGCTGCTGCTGCTGCTGTTGCTGCTGTTGCTGTCGTTGTTGATGTTCAATAATTCGAATTTAATTTATGCATGCGCGAAAAATGGCACTTAATCAGCTTTTGATTTATTTGATACCCTGCAACACACAAATTAAAAGAAAATGTTTGCAATTTGTGGTCCATATGGCGTATTAATTCATTTCTCCTCAACGTTGTTTTCTGAAACGCACTTCAAATAAATTAATTACTCATATCGATAACATATCGATCAGCGATAATTGGCCGATAGGTAGGCAAGTCGATAGCCAGCTGATGATCAATACTGATAGATATTGATAATGATTATTGATATTTAATAAGCTTTTGATAGACGATAGATAGATAAATCGATATCCAGACAACATCCAATGCTGATATACTATCGATAACTTTATAAGATTGTTGTGGGCCGATAGATGGACGAGCACATAACAATCAAATCGATAACTTAAGCAGCATTTAATAGCCGACAAGCAAGACAATCCGATAACCAGCCAGTAGCAAATATTGATAACATGAGGAATACAAATTAATGGCATATCGATAACTTAATCAGCTGTTGATAGCCGATAGTTGGACAAGCCGATAACCAGCCAAAAAGCAATATTGATAACATAAAGAATACAAATTAATATCATATCGATAAGTAATTAGTTTTTTATTTCCGATAAGCAATATTGATAAGGTCTGCTCGACTAGAAGCTACCCTGTACCCAGAACCGAGTTGCAAAGAGTGCAATTTTCTCAATCTATGTTCTTTGTAGTCGGAGAATCTGAAACTCATTTCGCATATCGCCTTTTAACGAATCTTTTCTTTCCCTTTGCACAAAACCAACATACCCGCTCTTAAACCATATCCGATTGCTACAGGGTAAACATATGTTGTAAATTTAAGCCAACTGACCAAAAATTAATAATAATTGACTGGAATGGAACGAATCGTTGGACATGACAGCCAATAGGAGACATAATCAAACAGATAAAAGTGTATAATTTTATTAAAATTACAGCAGCTGCAGAGGAACAACAATTAAAATTGGCAACAATAAAAACGAAAATTCAATTGACCAAAATTAGGCCATAGCACAAATCTGAAAGGGCCAAAAGGCCAAAGTTTGTAATGAAAATGAATTTAAGGCCAGCTTTTATTGTTGTTGTTGCCTTTGTCTGGGTGCGAGAGAGAAAGAGAGAGAGAGAGCGAGATAGAGAGAGATGGGACATTTTGCAGGCCAAAAAGTCATCAAAGAAATTCAATTTGATAAAGCATCAATGAGAAACGAATAAGTTTTCCTCCAGCTGTTCCTTAACCTCTCTCACACAAAGTGAAAAAAGAAGAAGAGCGAAATAAACAAAAATAAAAATAAAAAACGATGGCAAATTAAATCGAGCAATCAAATGATCATAATAGGTTAATCAAGAACAGGAGCTGGGCGGCCTTTTTGCCTTTGGCCTCTGCTGGTCGCTGGGTTGCCCTGCTCTGGTGCGGTCTGCTTGGGTCAGCGCTAGAGATGGGCATTTGTCGTGCTTTTGTTTGTCCTTGGCTTGAACAAGACGAAGAGTAACAGTTTTTAGAGATACTGCGAAGAAGATATTGAGAAATTATTAAGCAGTAAATTTCGGAAAATGTTGAGAAAAACCTTATGAATCCTGATCATGCTTGGCCTCTTCTTAGACTCCTTCAGGCATTAGCCAGCTGCTAGGCTGCAATCGGGTTATAGCAATACTTGAAGAAAATCTTTTGAAAAACACCAAAAACAGAAACACACTTGGGCTGAGCTGAGCTGTGTCTTGTTAAATCTTATCCGTGCGTGTTTCACAAATGTATTTTCGTGTTCGTGTTGCGTCGTGTCGTTAAAATCTGGCACGCGCCCATCTCTAGTCTGGGTTCTCCTGCTTCAGTAATTTGTCTGCTTTTCCGTGCTGTACAATAGACAAATTGAAATCGCAAAATAGAAAAATGGCAATCACACACACAAACACACACAGTCACACACACACACACACACACACACACACACACACTGGCAAGCAGGTTGACATACAAGCAAATAAATAAGTGCACTCAAGTATGTAATATGGGCAACAACAAGCGCACCCTGGTCAGACAATGTCTAGCTGGCTCCAGTTATACCACTTCCGCATCCGTTTCCCACCCCACCTCCTTCTCGAGCACGGCCCCTTGCCATCGGCCGTTGGCCCACAACCATCAGCGACAATCGTGCGGCAAATGTAGCGTAAAATCGGCAACATCGTCACAGTTAGCCCACAAATTGTTAGTTTCGTTACTGTCTCGACTCCGGCTACGTAATCAGTTGTTGCCAAAGTTGCCTGCCGCTTGGTCAGAACCAGCTCCAGCTCCAGCTCCAGTTTCTGCTCCAGCTGCAGCTGATTTATGGGCGCCACACGCGTTTAGCTAAAGCTGTTACATTTATTCAGTTGCAGCAGCCACGATCCGAACTAGTTGGCAAAAGGACAATGCAAAAGATTCAACTAGATAGCAGCGTTGCCAGATCAACAGGAAGCGATATCGAGCCATGTTGCCGGAATGTTTTTCCCTTGAAAAAACCCGTTTATATATTAAGTATACGTTGACTCTTTCGAATGCCCTTTAAGCTTTAGTTTCGCTTTCATATGTTGACATATTGTTGACTTCTTCTTAAATTGAACGGGATAATCTACTGGGATATTCAAGTAAAATGAATTACTTAATTCGTGCTAAGTGTGCCAAGTCGAGACTTGTTTTGATTGACATTGTTTGATTGACATAATGAAAGGGGCATAGTTACGTAATAACCGCGAAAGAAATAGTTTCAAAGAATCTAAACAACAATTTGCTTTTAAAAACGTAACCTATATAAGACTCCCCTATAAAACTACAGATGATTGAACCTAACGTAACTCTAATATGCTCAATCTTTACCGCTACTTTGATTGATTGATATCATAAAATGCAGGTTATTGGGAAATCAGCGGGAAAACAAGTTCTCTACGGATCTAAAGATGAATACTTCACAAGACTCCTCCATAAGACTGCTAATAAATTCAACATAACCTAACTTTAAAATGCTGAAGTTTCTGAATGATTGATATGATAGCTTAGAGGTTAGTCGGAAATGAGTAGGTAAAAACCAAGTTGATCCTAATCTAAAGAGCTGTTTATTATCCAGATATTACCCTCTATAAGACGCAACAAGTTAATTCAACCTAACCTAACTTTAATGTGATCAATCTCAAGCGTTACATTGATTGATTGACATGATTAAAGTGAGGTAATTACTAAATGAACAGTGTAAAGGCAGTTTTGGAGACTCTAAAGAACTGTTTGTGTTTCAGAAAGTACCCTCCATAAGACTCCTCTTGAAAACAACAAGTGAATTCAACCTAACCTAACTTTAATGTGGCAAGTGTCAAGCGCAGCTTTGTGATCTGCTAAATTGTTGGATAGTAAAGCACGGACAAAATGAACAGCACAGATTCGCTATTCGATTTGGGCATCTAATATCGTTTCACAATTCCACTGAGTATGTCCTCCATTGATCCAGGCTTGCTTTAGACGACGCCGGAGAGGGGGAGCGGAGCGGGGGAGGGCGGTAGGGGATTTGTGCTGCAGCCAGTGGAATTTGGTTTGAATTATTTGCCGCATTACGAGGGCCGCCGGCGACAGCGCGAGTGCCACGCACTCACAAAACTTTAACACAAATTGAATTATGCAGTCGGCAAGGGGCAGTGGGCGTGTGGCATGGGGCATGCGGCATGGGGCATGGGGCATGGAGCGTGCGGCGAGAAGCTGACGGCGGAGCCATTAAGCGAGTAGAACGACCCGCAGACGCACAACGCGCTGCTGCTCCGCCGCTGACTTTGGCAAATGTAACTGTAATTTATTGAAATTTGTTGGCGCCGCCACGAGCACAGACAGAGGACACAAGCCCGCCACAAAACCGGAGGAAGCACCTCCTGCCCCGCCCCTTTGCCGGCCAAAAACAACTAAACAAGCCCGACAAAAAGTTTCGGTCACGTTTTTTGTCACGCTTTTGTTGCTGCCGCTGGTCACCAAAAATTGCACCGGCGGTCAACAGTCAGAGACGCCGCCATAGTTTTAGCTTTTTTTCCACTCTTGTGTGTGTACCTTTTTTTTTTCTTTTACTTTCATTTTTATTTTATTTTTTTTTTATCCGTTTGCGGCGCGTGCGGCAAACGCGGCATTCAGTCAGCATTGTCGTCAGCGCTCGCCGCCTACCGCAACGTCATTGTGCTCGCAATATTTCATACACTTACTTGCGAGCATTAAAGGCAGAGCTTTCCGGAAGTACTCGACATACTTTACTATTAGACTTCGAATGGTTAGTGCGCTTTACAATAATAAAATGCTGCTACAGTGGAAACTCTCCTCTGGCGGACAGCCCTTTTGGGCGGGCTCTCTTTCTCAATTCATTAAACATTGTTATCTCTTTTGGACCTCTTGAGCGGACAATCGTCGCTGCCCGCTTAAGAGAGTTGCCTTTGCTTAATCTGCGTACTCTTTTCTATTGGATTTATAATATAGGAAAAAGACATTATTTTATTTCATAATTCATTTTCACAAAGATCTACGCTAGCGAAATCGAAACCCAGTATTCCCAGCAGAACTTCGAAAAACGTCGAAACACATACTTATTAAGTTCTTATGAAGAGCTTTGGAAATATGTTTGAGTCCAATCGAACGAAACTGAGAACTTTGGCCATAAGCCCGTTGACTTCCCTTTTCCACCTAGGCGGGTGGATTGGTAAAATGCGTGAAAAAACTGCTTCCACCCAGGCGGGTGAGTTTGCAAAAAGTGTGAAAAGCCTGTTTCCACCCAGGTGGATGATTTTGCAAAAAGTGTGAAAACTACGTTAAGTTAATTCTTACAAAGATTTGAAGATTTCAAGATTTGAAAATCTGTTAAAGTTCTTTCAAGTAAACTTATGATTAGTTCAACTATTTAGCTTAAGATTCAGGCTCTTATCCTCTAGTACTAGTAGGATAACAGTTTATTATAGAGTAGATCTCTATTGTAGGTTGTTATCTTATACTTCGTCGTCTAATACTCGCTTCTGTTCGATTTGGTAAGAGTATGTGTAAAGTCTGTCCATGCTTGTCTGGGCTTAGGGAAACGTTGTCCATATGAGCAAATGTCTCTGGCTGCTTGTTGCTTTTGCTGTTCATTTAATTGCTGGCCAAAGCCCTTGTCCGCCTGAACGCCCCTCCTGCCCCAAAAAGTGTTGTTTGCGGGGACAGCAAAAAAGAGAGAGGAGAAAAAATAAGAATAGTTTGCAGCTGCAACAGCGATGGTTGCATGCGAAAAAGTTTTAAGTGCCCCACTTGGCAAAATGTGGGTCTGTTTTGGGTGCTGCTGCCCACGAGTTGACTCATCTTGCATACGCTGCGCTTTTCTATTAAGCAACCGGGGCTCGTCTCATTTGTTGCCTATTTGTCCGGGGCCTAGGCTGTCCTGGGCTGACATCGTAAAAATGCCAATGAGCCGACCTGAGCGCCCGCCATTAAAACTTTTCTCATTTATCAGACGCCGGCGGGGCGCCTCTTTAGTGCCGCCCACCCGCACATGGTTGGCCGGCAGGTAAATTGATTGTCGCCGCCAACGAACTTCGATGGCTGTTGGTCACCTTGTCGGGCTCCCAGGCCGACGGGTGTTTAATTGCTCTAGTAGCAGGACCAGCCCGGAACCAGGCCCAGGCACAGGCCCAGAACTGGGCAACGCGTCGATTTTAAAATCGACAACAATGCCCAGCAAGCGGCAAAAGTTTTTGGTGAACGTGGTAAACAAGGAAGAGGAGCAAAAGGCGCAGAAACAGGAGGGAGAGGAGAAGGAGAAGGGGGAGGAAATTCGCGCCACTGCAGCCAAAGTTGTAGCTGGTTAATGGCCAGACAAACGACCAGCCGGACAAGTAGCTAATGAGCAGCCTGCGGCTTGAACAACAGCTCCATTTAAAGTTGCTGGCAGCTGGCCAATAGAGATGGCATTATATCGATAGTTAACGAACATATCGATTTACAAAGTGTGCTTCGTCTTGTTGCTTTCGACTTAATCCAGTTTAATTTGATTTGATGCGAACAGTTCTTAAGTCATAAGATAATACAACAATATGGACACGCCCAAGGAGCTGTATCCTCAGCCAACCAACATTTACAACTTTCAAACCCATTTCTAACGATCGCTATGAAAATTCCGTTGCGGATCGTTTCACACCTTTCGCTAAATTCACCCAACCTGGCTAGAAACTGGAGTCAAAAGTTGTGTGGGCGACAACTTTTTCATTCATTCTTGTTTTTTAAGATCTATCTGCGAACTTAATGAATACGTGTTTCGGCTATTATGCAAATTTCACCCACATCTATGGAAAATTGGTGGAAAACGGATGGCTGGAATTAGGGGTCAAAAGTTGTTTGAGCGATGTTTCAAGTTTCCACCGATCCGCTTCAAATTTAAATTCATAGAATTTCGGAATTTCACCCACAGCTGTGGATTGTCCGAAAATAATTGTATTCACTTTTATGGTTTCCAATCTGATTGCTTTAAGATCTTTGTGAAAATTCACTTGAGAGGCTTTTCACATTTTCATTTTCGAAAGGGGGGTTAAAGGTTAGGCTAAGCCGAAGACCCGATTCTATGGATCGTTATGAATATTACTTTGACACCTCTTTCACGCACTTTGCATGAGCGGAGCTTAAAGTTTCGTTCCAAGCAAAGATCTACTTAAAAGAAACAGTTGGCAAAGTAATGGCCGGGCAATGCTGGGTAATGCCAGCTAGTATTCATACTTAGTGTATTTACTTATTCGTCTTAATCACCTCGGATTTCATAAAACGTAACACAAGCGATTTTTTATGTGGTTTTTTTTCTCTTCTGATTTCTGCGTGCCTCTTGTTTTAATTTTCATTAATTTTATCTGCTTAAATTGTCTTGTTCGCTTGGCATTTGTTTACAATTAACAAAGAGAAAGGGGCGCAATGGGCGGGGCAGCTGCCCACAATTCGCTTAATGAATTCGCGCATTAACAACGTTGCCGCTTTTCCGCGACTGTCTCCAGCTCTCCCCTCTCCCTGCTCCAACTCTATCTCCATCTCTGTCTCCATCTCTGTCTCCATCTCTGTCTCCATCTCTGTCTCCATCTCTGTCGCTGTCGCTGTCACTGTTTACGACTCCTTGTTCGACGCATTTGCCGCGCTAATGGCAAAAACAATAAATTTTCAGCCAACGCACACACACTACGCACACACATTCACGCACACACACGCCTCGCAGCTGATGCATCCTTGCTAACGCTGTTGATATCCTTTTGATCCCTTTTTTGTAAATGACTTTCAGCATTTAAAATGCGGCAAAATGAATTGGCGGCAATTCCCCGAACAGCGGCCGGGCAGAGCCTCGGCGCCTGCGGCCGTGGCCCAGGATCAGGATTGGGGCCAGGATCCGGACGCAGCGGACGCTTTAGTTTAATTATTTGCGCAGCCCAAAAACAGAAGAAAAAAAACAACAACAACAACAACAGAAAACAAAGAATCACTGAGAAACAGTGAAAAAAAGTGGGATGCAAAAAGAAGCTAGCGAAAATAATAAATAATAATAACAGTTAATGCGATGCGCCAAGTGTTGATGGGCGTTGCCGGCTGCTTGCAAAAGGGGGCGTGCCACGCTGCTGCACATGTGTCAATTAATTATACAAAACAAGCAAGTAGGCGCCAACGTGCCACAAAATACCCTACAGCCGGGATAAGCAATTGTTTCTTTTCTTATACTGACTGCGGACTGACTGATTGACTGATTGACAGGCTTACTGACTGATTGACAATAACTGACTGACTGTTAGGCTGATTGACTGACTGACTAATTGACTGACTGATAAATTATTGACTGACTGATTGACAGACTTACTGACTGAATGACAATAGCTGACTGACTGTTTGGCTGATTGACTGACTGATAAATTACTGACTGATTGACAGAGTTACCGACTGATTGACAAGTAACTGACTGACAGTTTGGCTGATTGACTGACTGACTGACTGACTAATTACTGTCTGACTGATTGACAAACTTACTGACTGATTGATAATAACTGACTGACTGTTTGGATGATTGACTGACTGACTAATTGACTGACTGATAAATTACTGACTGACTGACTGACAAATAACTGACTGACTGTTGGGCTGATTGACTGACTGACTAATTGACTCACTGATAAATTACTGACTAACTAATTGACTCACTGATAAATTACTGACTGATTAGCTGAATATCTGATTGACTGACTGATTGCCTGAATGATTGACTGACTATTAGTCATGATGACTAACTAATAGTTGACTGATTGACTTACTGATTGATTGACTGACTAACTGATTGACTGATTAATTGACTGATTGACAGTTGACTGACTGACCAACTGACTGATTGACTGACTGACTGATTGACTGACTGACAGTTGACTGATTGGTGATCAACGCACAGCTCAGACTGTAAGAGCTAGGAAACTGCAATTTTCACTGAATTTACCTTGTGTGATGGAGTTGCACGCTAAGACGGGGGCTTGGGCGGAATCGCAGAAAACGTATAAAGAAACTTTTTTTTTGCCAACAATGGCCTAAAGCTCATTTCAAAAGAACTTTGTTCAGATTCCTTTGAGAGATGTTTCACGCTTTTCGGAAAGTCCATCTCTTATCGGTGAAAATGGGGATCAAAAGATTTCATGTGTGATTCTTCGGTCCCAATTTTCCAATGATCTTTATGAATACTCACTTGAGAAGTGCTTCACACTTTTGGTAGAATCCAAGCTTCCTTCTTGGAAAATGCGCTTCAACGATTTTTCGAGCAAAGTTTTAAGTTTTTAAAGTTCCGATCGGCTTCAAACTTTTAACTGTTTAATATTAAAATGTACAGGCTTAATGCACAACAAACAAACTTTTGATTCCGACTCAAGCATGTTTACAGGGTATTGCGTATGCGCCCATTTATTTTAAAGCAGGACATGAGAGCAGGACACACACACATACTCACACACTTACACACACACACACACACTTACGCACATTCATTTTCATAATATCACGTTAATCATGTTGACGGGCCTCAGTCGCAGCTGGCCCAGCTTGAATGTAAACAACAACAGGCACACCAAAGGCAAAGTTCGTGAAGGCAGCCTTGAGATATTCCCACAATTAATTTAATGCTCTGCGCTTTTCTGGGGCGCCACCACGCAGCATGTGTGTGTGCGTGTGTGTAAAAATTGCTATGCATGTGAGTGTGTTTGCCTTTATTGTTGAACAATAAATGAACGTAAGTTAATTTAAGCGTTCAATAATATTTAAAAATAACTTATGCTAAGAATTTGGTGTGCTTGTTGAAGGGTCTGTCGGCCCAGTCGAGCCTCAGGCACCTGTCTAGCCTTAGATTCCCACACAACAGTCCCGGAACTCTCGCAAGACTATCTAAGCATCTGTTGAGATCTACAATCAGTGAGATTATCTAATCGGAAAAGTTCGACATTTTCATCTATTCGGATTAGGGGAAGCTCAATCTTGAGCAATAGTTCTGAAAGAGACTTAGGCAAACATTTCAGACAAACATTTTAATGGTAATTTCCAATTTCCGGTTGTTTGTTTCTATGGAAACTCTGTGACATTATAGCTCCTTGTTCAGCTCATGCATATATGATTATGTATTACAGACTTGGAATTGGATTAACCAAGCCCAAAAGACACATTTTCCTGGTTCATAAGAAACTTTACAACCGTCAACAGCTCAGTACTTAATTGTATTTATTTTCATAGCACAGTTTTCAGGGCTTTCAATTGCAAAAAAGAACGAAAGGCAAAGAAAGTGTCTTCAAACGTTTGCTCTTAGAAAATTTGAATGTTGTCTAATGTCTGATTAAATTGTTTGGGGAAAATATGCTTATATTCTATTCTTCTGTTTGCATGCAAATAATGTCAACTGTTTTCCAGCTGACTCTGACTTCAATATGAATCTCATATTTTGATCTGTGAACAATTTGCTGAAAAGCAAATAATTCTTCTGCTTGTCGACAAATGCAGACAAAGTTCTTTTGATGCTGCAATTTTCTTATGAACGTTTATGGCTATATAAATAAAAAATTATATATATATATATATATGCAGTATGTATATGTATATGCAGCTTGTGCCTTTGCATGGCGTCACATTGGAATACAGCATAATCATTTGGCTGCCCCTTCAACTATGCAATGCAATGCGACATGTACATAAATAAGGCGGCCAGTCGCCCGACAAAAGCTGCAGCAGTGGCAGCAAGAGTAGGGACAGTAGATAGGCCAACGTCAGCTAGCAAATCAGGCAAAAAATAACAAAGGCGCTTCAGTTGGCAGTGCTCGACTACTAAATACCCTGCACACACACACTATGAGCGATCTTTAGTGACTTGTGTGCATATTGTCTGCTCCTTCAGTAACTTGTTGTTCATAATCTGATCCGACCTGAACCAGCACATATATACATATATATGGCAGATGCTTTCTTTCAGCTAATTGTAAACATTTCTACAAATGCATTATACCCTCTTCTCGTTTACCCATTTGCAATGAGTTCAGGGTATTAAAACGAATGCCAGCAACGACACAACGACAAAGAGCAGCATACGGCTAAAGAACAAGGCCCAAACACATTGAACGGTAGTGCGAGGTGTGGGGGCGAGGGCGAGGGGAAGGTGTGGAGGCGTGTGCTAGAAAAACCAAAGCAATGCTGAGCTGATGGCATTTGATAGACAAGCAACGAACCGCCTCCAAGTCAAAGCCAAGCACCTGACCAGGCATCAGACAACCAACATGGAGCACGGCCAGGCTTTAGCCTCGCATTCTGATAACACAAAGGCGGGTGGGGAGGGGTTCGGCCAGTTGAATGGAACGGAAAACTAGCTACAAAATAACAGCAACAGAACGTTTGCAAAAGAAACAAGTGCAGTGAACTAGCAGCCAGTTCGAATGCCGATTGTTGACAATGGGCATGTTTGTGTGTATGTGTGTGTGTGTGTGTGTGTGTGTGGGTGGGTGAATGTGTGCTTAGAATCGTTATACACGGCTAGAACTATGTGAAGTTTTTGTAGCATCCAGTAGAGACGTGTAGAAATCAAAGGGTGTCTTAGTTAAATCTTCTAAAGAGGTAAGAGACAAAAGCAAAGAAGTGATTGGGAATTATAAACAACGACGAAAGGCAACGTCTAAAAGGCTCGTATGTAATCGCTGTATGCTTAATTTGTAATTAGGTTGTACTTTCGACCCTCTTCTTTCGACTAATGCTTTGGGATTAGTGACTAAAGCCAGGGGTTCGAACTCGTACCCTCACTTGTCCTAATGACTGGTTACTAGCGAGAACTGCAAGTTATGGAAATATTTGCAAGGAATTGAACCACAATATCTTTTCAACTAAAGCTGGACGGCTTGAGATCAATGCACTTTAGTGTGACCAGGTTGTCTGTATATATATAACGACTCTAGAAAGGCCCCCTTGTTGCCAGTCCGAAGCTATAACCACTTGAGAATTATAAGCAACGAAAAGACGACAAAGCCTGCTAAACCAAAGTCTGCTCTCTTATATTTACCCCTGAGGCAATCGGATCACTATCTTTAAATGTTGTTGCGTACCATATATTCTGGTTACTTAAATCATTTTGATACTGTTCCAGCAGCCCACAAGTTGAAGATCTTTAAAGAAACTGCCTCACTTACAGTTTGTAGGAAAGTTCTTGTGTAAAAGCAGTTCAGTTGTCTTTTGAAATTGACGGTAATTCAAACATTAGGCAACACTGGTGTTTCTCTGAGAAGTGAGTAGTAAGCTATGCCACGGTTAAACAAAACTGGAATAAACTTTTCAGAATCTGCAGCTTAACGCGTAACTGTAACTCTCTCTCTCTCTCTCTCTCTCTCTCTCTCTCTCTCTCTCTCTCTCTCTCTCTCTCTCTCTCTCTCTCTCTCTCTCTCTCTCTCTCTCTCTCTCTCTCTCACTCTCTCTCCCTCTCTCTCTTTCTCTTTGCTTTACTCTAATTCATTCCAGTTGAACTAGAATTGCAATTCAATTTGATGAGATACAATTTTATTTGGGGGCAAGCTTTGTTATCGTCGAAAAAAAAACAAAAACCAAAAAAATTCGACGCTAATTGATTTTATAGCTGCGTTCATTTGAATCCTTCATCCACTTTATGGTGTTAACATTTGTTCGTCTGCATATTTCATATATGTGATATATCTGTATGTATATATGTTATATATAAATATATATATATGTTTTATTTTTGGAAACTGCTCTTTTGTATTGCTGCGCCTGTTCCTGTTGTCCGGTTCTCTGATGCGCGTCGTTTTTATTAGCCTTTGTGTGTGCCAGATTTGTGGTCTCTCTCCCTCTCTCTTTGCCTCTCCCTCTCGCTGTCGCTTGTCTTGCTCTGCTGCACCTTTATGTTGTTGTCATTTGGCGCTGTTGTTGTTGTTGTTGTTGTTATTGTCATTGTGCTGGCATAAACTCTTCTCTTCTGTGCCCCTCTTCCGCAGTCTCCGCGCTGCATCAAACTGATTCACAATTTTTTTCGTTATCTCTCCTTTACACGTGTGTGTGTGTGTGCATCTGAAATATAAATATGTTCCACGGCTTTACGCCATTTTTATACACTCACCGCTTACCACAGTGGCCCACTCCGCAGCCCCCTCCCTGTCCGTGCCTCCCTTCTTCCAGCAGCGACGTCTTTGGCCCATTCAATGCCCGCCTGGGCAGCGACTTCTCTTCTTTTCATGTTTTTTTTTTGTTGTTTTTTTTTCAATTTTATTTCAGTGCTTTTTTTTGGCTTTGTCGCGTCGTGTGTTTTCTATGTGTTTGTGTTATGCAGTTGACGTGTGCTTATTTTCTATTCCGCTCCATATGTCACGCCAGTTCTCAGTTCTTATTGCCGCCCGCACACACACACACACACACACACAGAACAGACACACATGCACACACACTTGCACTTGCACATGCACACAGCAAGCGCTGCTTTGTAGCTGCGCTGTTCGCTTTCATTTAATTTTCATTCTTCGGCCGTTTGTATACACTTTCAAGTGGGTATACGTAATATTTGAAGCCGTTCGATTTTTTTAGTTAAGATCCTAAATGCTCTTCCGACATGAAATACGAGCCAACTAATGCATCAGACTATGGATTGTTCAAAATTATTGATTTTGCAACAATATGTATAATAAATTCCTTATTGATTGAGACTTAAAGCGAGAGCATATAATGCGTACAGTACAGTAACGAGTACTTTACAACGAATAGCAAAAAGTAGCGAGAGATCAGCACTAGGAAGGGATTCTATGAATATAATATCAGCGAGTGGATAATCGTTTAAGCATACTGTAAACTAATAAGTACTTAGCAGCGTGTAGTGGAAAGTAGCGAGAGCATCAGCAGAAGAAAGGCATTCTATGAATATATCAGCGAGTGAGTAATCGTTTATGCACTTGACCAAGTAACGATTTCTTAGCAACGACAGAAAGTAGCGAGGTATTTAGTATTAGCGCGAGTCCCGATGCAGCATAAAGTCCAACAGTCCGAGAGGCGCGATCGTACACGGTCGACACGAAGTCGTGAAGTACAAAATCGAATACAAACTAAGACTACAGACTAAGACTATATACTTAAAGTAAGTAGTAGTACCCAATAGTTAAGAATAGAATACCCTGTAAAGATGACAACAAGTATAATCAAAGGCACAAAGGCTTTGTTTATTTGACAACATTTAAGAGTTAAAGCTAGGGGTCTATTTATTTGGCTAATCAGACCAGATGAGTTATTTAATTTCTGAATTCTACGTAATTCTACGATTTTTTACGAAGTATAATTGACAGGCAGATCGAGAACCCGAGCGACCGGATGTACTGTAGGGTATTTTAACTTTGTCTTTTCTTATTGTTGTCCTTTTTTTTTAACTCGGCCTGTGAATTTGCAGCATTGTTAGCGTGTGTGAGTGTGTGTGTGTCGGTGTGTGTTGTGTGTAGTGTGTGTGAGGCGCTGTGAGTGTTTGTCCGTGTTGGTGAAGTTTTGTTGTATAAATTGCGTTGGGAATAAGAATTGAGTTCTAAAGAGATTTAATGGCGTGCGCCGTCTCGCTTCCTTCTGGACTGTCTCTGCTCCCAGCAGCCGGCAGCCAGATCTCTGCTCCATTGTTGGCCAAAAAAGAAATTCAACAACAAAAACAACAGCAACAGCAACGAACGGCAACTGGCTTTTAAGCTGGCATACATAGAGCTTCTTGGCATTTTCTGCTGCAATGCAAAATGGCCTTTAAAGCATTTTGGCTTTGGCAATTTTGCATTTCCGCTCCTGCCGACCAACAACTGACGGGGTGGCCTCTCGAGCGTCGATTCGTGTTATTAATGCAGATGGCATTCCATATAAGAATCTGTCTCTGTATGCGTGCGTGTGTGTGTGTGTGTGTGTGTGCATGTGTGTGACGGAAGTGACAACTAGGCATAGCTTAATTTGGCCATTCCGTATGGACAACGGCAGGCAAATGTTGTGCGAGTTTTGGGATTTCAACAAATATGATTGAAATCTTATAAATAAAGAAACGCTCAGAGAACCAAGCACGAATGTTGAAATTCGAATTGAAAACAATAAAATATCAATTGAAATAAAGCTGATCCGGTAAAGCTTCGAATCGGAGCTGAATACAGGGTAGCTCCTTGTCGATCAATCGCGACGAGAGCTCTCTCACTATGCAAATGGATGAGACGCATTGTTGCGAGAACTCGCAAGCCGCAACAATATCAATCAAATATCAAACCAAAAGCATAACAAAAACATCTGCAAAATGAAACAAAAAAAAGATGAGAAAATATTTCAATTAAAGTGCATTAATAAAATTTGAGCTAAGCGCACGATTGCACTTGATGTGGATGTGGCAACATGTTTAGCTGTGCTCCACTGCAACAATTACCCATATACTACATAGATGCACACACACATATGTATATGTGTGCATATGTGTGTGTACATAAGGTTTTGTATGTGTTCATCAGAGAAAATGTATCTCCTGGCAGCTGTTGGAATCCAGCTGCAATCCGTTCAACGAACTCCTCACGAGGTCGCATCTCAACCGCCAACACACGTTGAAAGTAGGAGCATTGGCCGGGCCACTGAGAGAGAGAGAGAGAGAGAGGGAGGGAGAGATGGGGGGTGCAACTGTATGCTGTGAATGCTGCTGGGTAATATGAAAATTGCACTGGCTGTTACCCTATTTGCAGTTGCTTTTGTGCCATAAACCCAGAGTCAGAGAAGGAGTACGAAGCGCTGGATGCCAGCCGCCCCCTAAGCCCATAGCTGTTGTTATTCTTACAGTTGCTACTGCTGCCTTTTGTTGTTGTTGTTGTAACTGTTGTTTATGTTGATTTCGTATCATCAGAGATTTTAGCTTGATGGCAGCAAGCCTGGCAGGCTTGCAGGCTGGCTGGCTGGCAGGCAGGCAGGCCTAAGCTTTAAGGGTACTCTGGCAAACGCGTAGCATACTTTTCAGCGCTGCTGCGTTTGCTGATTATGTGGCGCCCGAAGGCAGACCCCAAAAGCATATGCAAGCCAAGCACAAAAAAAACACACACAGACCCAACCAGACCAGACCCGACCCGACCAGGCCAGACCATACCTGGCCAGATAACAGTTGTTGGCCAGGGGTACGTTGACAGCCCCTGCGACGCAGCGACTGCATCCATGTGCGTGTGCTTAAGGGGGCTTCAGTTGGGCGCGTTTTTTTTCGGAGAGCAGGGAGGCAGGGGGTATGGGGCAGCTAGAACGCAGTCTCCTCCGTTGGCAGTTTTTCAACGTGCTTGGGTTTTATTTTTGGCCAGCGGCGTGTAAATCATTTTGTATGCATTAAATCGTCTTCCACGCAACAGCGATACCCTCCAGAACTCGGGGCCAAAGCCCAAGCCCAAGCCCAAGCCCAAACACAAGCCCAGGCACAAGCTGAATACCCTCACCCCGCCAGTTCCCAGTTGGTTGTTGCCGCTTTGCTTTGGCTTTGTTTCGGTTGTTGTTGCTCGTACTCGTGTATACCCTTACTGGGGGTACTTTACATAGGTCTATCTATCTGTCTGTCTGCCTGTTTCTATGCAAACTTGTCTCTTTTTATTCTTAGAGTATTCCAAGGAAACTTTGTGTAAGTTCGTCTTTATGTGGCACTCCGTTCCCCAAGATGCACCCGTTGATCTATACTAAATAGAAAATTTTCTCTTTTTAACGAATATTTCACACTCTTAATTAATAAGTGTATTTAGTTTTCGGCTGACCGCAGAATTCTCTTCAGTTTTAAATATGATTTCAGCTCGCCTTTGAGATGCTGGGCGCTAAACACATGACTGGCCACGCCCACACAATTCCCAGCGCCGCTTTACATTTAGATGCACAAACACACACACACACACGCACACACACATGTGCACACATGTATGCCAGCATAGAGCATAAGAGCTCTACGAATACCTGTCTTATTTTGAAGCCCTCTGCCCGACTCGTGCGCTGAAGTAATCAAATTGCTTTACCCAACTGATATTAGACACGCATGTGTGGAGCCACAGCGACGAAAACAACAACAAAACAACAACAGCAACAACAACAACAAACAAGACAATTGCAGAACAACAACAAAAGGTGAGTGCATAATGCAAAATGTCGCCTGGTAATTTCATTAACTGAAAGAACAAAACATTACTTGAAGTAACATTAAGCATTTACCTGCCCTCCACACACACACACACACACACACACACAAGCACACATGCATGCACACACATACGCCCCCTCAATACCTTTCTCGTGCCTTCTCCTACTCTGCTTTGGCTGTAAAGGCGTAAAAGCAAAGCAAAATCAGCGCAGCGAACAGCACGTAAAACCAACGCTCGCTGTAAAGTGAAGATGTGTGCAGGCGCACAAGGGGGGTAGTGTGTTGAGGGGGGGGGGGTGGTTGTGGCAAGATGTGCTTTAGCTTGTGTGTTGCATTGGTGAGTGCTTGTGGCAGCGCATAGTCAGCTGACTGAGTGCAGCTTTTGGTTACTTTTGCTTTTATGGTAAATAACCCGAAAGCAAGCAACGAATTGGCTAAAATGCTCTTCAGCTAATCAGAAACTGTTAAATTATATTAGATAAAAGCAGTTATCAGAGATACCTGAGAAACAGTAAAGAGAAACTCTACAGCTTTTGTTGCAAGCAGAATAACAAGCAAAAGTGAAAGAATCGTTGCGTGATGATGAACCCGCATTCAAGAGGGTGGCTTTCACGACAAATGCGTGACACGTGTCAAATGAAACTTCACAATGATCTAAAATGATTTCGAAGCCGTTCGAATGGCAAAGAGAAAACTTTCAAACGCTTCCGCTTAGTTTTCACAGTTACGGGTGAAATTTCAAATATGCCATGTTTTTCTCAATCTTCTTTATAAAGCTTTGAAGTCGAGAAAGCTTTGCTTCTGGAAAAAGTGTGCAATACGTGTTAAATGAATTTTCATAAAGATTATTGAAAATTAATTTGAGTTCGAAACTTTATAAATCTCTTCTTTGAACACCATTTCCAACAAGAAGGTATGGATTCTTCGAAAAGTGGGAAACAACTCTGAAATTTGAATAAAGTTCTTTGAAAATGAGTTTCAGACCATTTGGATGGTAAACAAAACAGTTTCATACAAACGTTTCTCGCGATTTTTCCGCACTTGCTGGTGGAAATTCCAAAAATCCAGACTTAGAGTGCAGCTCCATAACACAAGGAAACTACGATGAAAGTTTGAGCTATTACGGATTGATCCTCAGTCGGGCCCGTCAGTCGGTCAGTCCTTCAGTGCGTCAGTCTGTCAATCGGTCTGTCATTGAGCCAAGACAAACTGTTTTGTAAATGGAGATTAAGTTAAACGTAAACATGAAGAAGGAGCTTAAGAATTTCCGCAGCTACTTCGAAAGAATCGTTTCGAACAAGAAAATCTTTTAAATATTGGTTTATTAATTAACTTTCAGTAGAAATAGAAAAGTAGATAATCTTTATTTCTAATAAGATTTTAAGTGCAAATATTATTTACTTAGCATAAAAAAGGTTTGTTTCCGTCAAGTCATAAAGTAATTTGATTTCCCACGCTCTTTCAATATTCCGAGCGTGTTTCTGTCAAGCTCTCTCTGCCTCCCTCTTCATTATCGCAGTCAACACTTGGATACCTTCTCTTCGGCCCAGAGCCCTGTGCGGTTCTCAGCTCTGCGTCCTGCGGCTATTTGTGGAGGCCACTTTAATAAAGACAAATGCAAAACTGTTCCCAGCGACGACATTCGACCTGCCCGCCCCGGGCAGCTTTATTAATGTTTGCCCAAAAAATAGAATTATTTTCGTTTTTAAAAAAAGGGAAAAAGGCAACTTTTTTTTTGTTTGTACTTTCTGTGTCAACTGCTGGCTAATTTGTCTCCAAGGAAATCAGCTGTGGGCTGCTGGAAAAACAAACAGAAAAAAAAGAAGAGAAAAACATTTTATTATGTTTGTTTTGAATATGTTTTCATGTACCACAAAAGTGGGCGTGGCAGGCGGAGCTAAGCTATGGCACTGACAATTAAAATGGCCACCCAGCGGCCAATGCGACAAATATTAAAAATTCAGGCGCAAAATTTCTAAAGGTGCGAGTGGGTGAGTGTGTGTGAGCGAGTGTGTGAGTGTGCGTGAGCGAGTGTGTGCGTGTGCGTGTGCGTGTGCGAGTGTGTGCGTGTGCTTTTATGTGGCAAGTGTCGCCCGGGGTCCCAAAAGTGCCAAAGCTGTCGCCTTCGCAGGATAAACCGACTTCTAACTGAACGGACTTTAAATGAAATGATGCATGGAATTCATTACGACTTTAAAGTCAAATAAATATATCGATATTCTAATGATCGATATGTTTTGGAAAATCTTATTGAAAGAACAAATAAAAGACATCTTGTGCTGTATATCGCTGAAATCCTTGTTATGTTGATATACCTGAGCTCATCTTAAAAAAGGCTAAACGGAAAAAGTCAAGAAATCAAATGCATGTATATTTGTTTGTGTATATGTATTTGTGTGTATGTATGTTTGTATGTAACATATAAATGCTTGCATATGTATTTCTGTATGTATGTATGTATGTTCTTATAATCAAACTCAGACATGGTTTACTTTCCTAAGCGCTACGATTTAAATGAAAGGTTTCTTTAAATAAGGCCCTCCTCCTCGATTCTCAAAATTTCAAGTAGGCCAAGCTGATTTTCATGCTTTGCTTGAAGTGTTTTTTTTTTTTGTTAAGTTATAGTAAGTTATGTTGGCTGCGTGTATAAAGGTATGTATGGTTTTTGTATGCATGCATGTACGTATATAGTTTTGTATTTTTGTATAGATGTATGTTTGTGTGTATGCATGTATGCATGTATGTATGTATGTATTTATGTATGTATGTATTTATGTAGGTATGCATGTATGTATGTGTGTATGTATGTATGTATGTATGTATGTACACATGTATGTATGTATGTATAGATGTCTGTATGTATGTTCTCTTAAATCAAACTCAGACATGGTTTACTTTTCTAAGTGCTCCGATTGAAGGTGCAAGGCTTCTTTAAATAAGGCCCTCCTCCTCGATTCTCAAAAATTCAAGTAGGCCAAGCTAATTTTCATGCTTTGCTTGAAGTGTTTTTTTTTTTTTTTTTAAGTTTTATTAAGTTATGTTGGCTGCGTGTATAAAGGTATGAATGTGTTTTTGTATGCATGCATGTACGTTTGGTTTGTATATTTGTGTAGATGTATGTTTGATTGTATGCATGTATGTATGTATGTTTGTACATATGTAAGTATGGTATACTTTCCGCTTCAGCATTGAACTTTAAATCAAGAGTTTTCTTAAAAATTGCCTTACTACGCGATTATCGTGTTTGCCCGTCATTATATATATGCATTTATATATCTATAGATATATTTGTTTATATATTAATGTAAGAACCTTTACCAACCACACACCAAGTTTATTTGATGTTGCTCTGCAATTGAAATATTTTCCTTAATATAGTGCCCCTCTATGCAGTTCTCATTCCCTTTATCTCGGTGAATATCCCCATTCAAACTTACTTTTTGTACCCTTTCTCTCTGTTTGTCTCTCTCTTTATCGCATATTTTACTTTTACCCTTTTCTCTTACTCTTATTTTAATCTACTCTCTTCTTCTCTTGTTTTTTTCAGGAATTTTTATATATAGAAGTCTGTCGCCATTCTGCTAAAAGATATCAATTCTTAGGTAAGTACATATTTACGTTTATATATATATATATATATATATTTATAAGAATATAATAAGAATAACCGCCGTTTAATGTTATTCTTTTCGACTTCTACACTTTAATTCTGTTATTTTGCTTATTCATTTAATATTAGTTGTGTGTATGTGTGCGTGTGTGTGTGTGTGGATGTCTGTCCACGAAATGACCGGACACAAGCGCAAATGCTTTTTTCCATTTTGTTTTTGTTATTGCCTTAATTTTCAATTTATTTAAATAGTTTCGCCTTTAAAAATACTTTGCCTTGCACACAGCATTCTATGTGAGTGTGTGGGTGTGTGTATGCTGGATCAATTAAAATAAACGTGTGTGTGTGTGTGTGTATGTGTGTGTGTGTGTGTGTGTGTCTGTGGTCCCCAGTGCGTATGCATATTTTATATAGTCATTTGCGTTGTGCGTATTTCGTCTGTGGGCATCTCCTCTATGAGCTACAGCTCTGAAAGTTCTGCTTACTGCTGTCGCTGTCGCTGTTGCTGTTGTTGTTGTTGCTGTTGTTGTTTGTCTTTTAAGTAGTCTTAAGTTAAGTGAAATGCCTGACTGAAAGGGGATTAATGGGCATGACAGAGTTTACTGCCTTAATTCCATGTCATATAAGTTGACGCACTTGCAGAAATGGATGCCGTTTCCCATTTGCTGCTTATTTTTTTCTTTTTTTGACATATTTTTTTGCTTTAGCTTTAACTTCTACTGATTACTATAATTGACAAAGGAAAAGACAAAGCGTTCAACAGGTAAAGATTTAATTTAAAGTTGAATTCGCCAACCCATCAAATTATCTGTTAGTTACACTTAAGTAGGTAAGTTTGTGAAAATATCATTTCTTGATCAAAAATCGTATCGAAATCAGCATATTGAGCTTGAAGTTTCGGGTTCGGAATCCCAAGAAGATAAAAAGGGATCTGGAAAATAAATAAATATGAAGAAATTCATATCATAAAACATTGCATGGTCGGATCTGTCGGGTCTAGTTGGATTCTTATAGGAATGATCTGTCGAAAATTGACCCAACTCGACTTTTCTGCTATTCAAATATCTATCTATCTATCTAAATCTGAAAACATTTCTGTTTTCTAAGATAATTCCACCAAAACTTAGCAATTGGGAGCTCCATTATTCTATATTCTTTTCTATATCTCGAAGCCTCTTAGCCCAAGGTTTGCAAGGGTATTCAATCTTCGGCGTGCCAAATAAAGCTGTTCTCTCTAGTTTATTTTGGGTGCCTGGCTTATGTGCCAACTAGCTGTCTGTGCCCGGTTACACATTCTCTTCCATGCAACTAGCTCACATAAACACACTCACACACACAAACACACACACACACACAAACACACACACAAACACACTCACACATACACACACCTACAGCTACACTCATCTGCTGGTTCCTGTGTATGGCTGTCTGACTGTGGCGTGTTGAGTGTCTAATAAAATCATAAAATAGCAGGTGTTTAGCGTTCTGCAGAGCGTCCAAAGGGACAGGCAGGACAGATACAAACACACACACAAAGAGAGAGAGAGAGAGAGTGAGAGCGGAGTCCCTTACGTAATGTCCGCCTGGCGTCAAATTTGATATTATTAATAACCCCTTTTTCTAAATGAAATTTTGTGGCAAACATTTCGCTTGTCACTTTGCCAGGAAACGAATGACACAAGTACATCACATGCTTTCGTCCTTGCCAAACTTATTGTTGTTAGTTAGTTGCCAAGCACTAACCAGCCCCAACTACACCTATGCCAACCCCCGACACCCAACCCCTAACCACCAGCCACCGAACCCCCCGCGTAACCCCATTTTTGGTAACCCCAACGGACAGCATTGGCGCTCCTCTTTGACAGCGCCGTTTTGGTGCTTTGATTCGCTGCCCCAAAAATGGGCGCCTATGAAAAATGATATGTGTGTTAGTATGTGTGTGTGAACTCATTCTTCATATCGAGCAGCTGTGTGTGTGTGTGGGTGTGTGTGCATATGGGGGCGGGCGAGCGGATGTGTGTTTATGTGGCATGTCATACATTTTTCGTTCGTTTGTTAATTGAAAAATGTTGGCTACATGAGGAGCCAACGCCGCCGTCGTCCGCCGCTGCACAGTGGAACCACAGCTGGAATAACGAATCCCAATTATTTTCGTAAATCGTTTGATTTTCAAAGAAAATGGAAATACCATTTATAGGACTCAGTTTTAGATCTAGCTCTTATGGAGCGTCAACATAGTTGGTTTGCTTGCTGTTCGCCCACAATTGAGCTGGCTCCACTGTGCGCTGCAGCACGCTGGGCACACACCATCAAAAACTTGTCAAAGTCACACACACACACACACACACACTTTCATAGGAGCAGCAGTGGCTCAACGACTGCCATTTGTTTGGCAGTCATGTCTTGTAAATTATAATTTATAGCTTGTCGACGGTCGCTGTCGGTGCCGTCGTTGAGGTTTTACCCGACTTTAGCAGCTTTAGAACGCGTCGTCCTGCGTCTGCTGTACAGGTTAACTCGTCAAGTTGTTACTTGGCAGCCGCCAATTTAGTCATCAGCGAGCTTTAACAAAGTTGACTTAGAGCGATGCCTTTTACAGATGAGACTCAAGAAGAACACACAACATTAGCTGCAGTTAGTAAATGCGCCTTTCTATGAGATTCTCAAATGTGCAAGACTTGTTA
The DNA here is from genome assembly GCA_037075305.1 of Drosophila kanekoi. Taxonomy (NCBI): domain Eukaryota; kingdom Metazoa; phylum Arthropoda; class Insecta; order Diptera; family Drosophilidae; genus Drosophila; species Drosophila kanekoi. The sequence continues at coordinate 4,504,733 of JBAMCE010000451.1, read as the reverse complement.
GTCTAGCGTCAGTGAGAGAGCGCGCGATCAGAAGACATATCCTATCTCATAGAACTATCTGGAAATGCAATACTTTGGTTATGATCGAAGAAGTTCATTCACAAAATCCCAAAGGTGTCTTTTTATTTACCTTTATTGACGTGACTGGCAGCTCCAGTCTGTTGTTATTTAAGAATGTATAAGAATATGTATACATTCGAATTTTCCCATTTTCAAAGGATAATTTTTAATGCTCGAAATAAATTGTAACAAATATTTGTTGCATTTGATCACTGCAAATTAGGAACAACTTATCGTATGCTATTCCACTTTTTGGTTAACAATGTCATGTCTGTATGTAGATTATAATATCTATGTATGTATGTATGTATGTATGTATATTCTAATATGCGTGTATGCATACTTAGAAAGTACAGCCAGCTCAGCAGGGGCACGGAAGCCGTGTGTAAAGTATCTTAAGCTTTTACGTTTTTTTTCTAGTTGTTCTTCTTTTACGAGCCGGAAATTGAAAATGAATATAGAAAAAGTGATAAAGAGGAAGAGGAGGAGGGGGAGAGGGAGGGTGAGAGACAGTGAGATGGAAATAGAGAGAGCGATGGGCATGCCTAAGTATACACATACATTGATAAGACGTGCATTGCAAGAGGCAGCTTAATTAATTAGAAATATGCAGCAGAGCAAATTGGCTTGGATAATCCAGCCAGGACAGGCAGCTGAGTGGCAGCAGTAGCAGTAGCAGTAGCAGTAGCAGTTGCGGCAGTAGCAGTAGCGGCAGGCAGACAGGCAGGCAAGCAGGCAGGCTCGAACCGCAGGAGAAGCCAACAATTTTGCCATAGCCAAAGAGCTAGGAGCAACAAAAATATCCGGCATTTTTAAAATTGCAGCTGCATGTCACTAATATCTCACAGCAGCGGGACGTTGACGGGGACGGGCCTGCGGCAGGGGCAGGGGTATATAGGGGGGCGAGGCACAGATGAGCAGATAGATTGAGAGCCAGCGACTGTCTCTCTCGCCTGTGTGTGTGTGTGTGTGTGTGTGGCCTAGCAATTAATTAGCAACGGAAATTGCGCTAATAAACTAACAAATTTACGAGCTACATTCACGCCAAGACAAGCCAGCCAGCCAGCCAGTCAGCTGGCTGGCCACGCCCAACGCCCAACGCGCTGCCAACAACCGGAAACACTGAAGTGGCCATCATTAAGAGGCAAAGCAAATGGCTGCAATAGCAAAAAAGAAACGCAGCAGCAGCAGCAGCAACAAGAACAGCGCAAAATGTCCTTAGCTTTCAACAGCAAAACACAGCTAGAGAATCGTGGCGAGAGCGAGAGCGAGAAAGAGGGAGAGAGAGAGAGAGGGGGGAAGAGGTTGCGCGACAGAGCGTTGTTGCGGCTGCTTCGCAAAAGCGGAAATCAAATAATTTAAATCGCATTTCCGTTTAGCCGCAAACAAACGCCAAAGTTGATAAAACTAAAACGAAAACATGTGTGTGCGAGTGTGTGTGTGTGAGTATGTGTGTGTGTGCGTCAGTTCACAATGCGAGCAAAAAGTGAAAACTGTGCGAACATTTCCTTTGAACAAAGCTCGCTGCCAGTGAGCAAAACATCCGCTACCCAAAAAGGTGCAACACGACGTGTCTATTCGTGTGCATACGTGTGTGTGTGTGTGAAAGTGTGGGTATATTTGTGGGTGTATGTGTGTGGTTGCACATTTGTGAGCTGTCACTCCGGTTATGGTCGCTGCAGTTACCGCCCTGAGCTGAATAGCTGCGCTGACAGCTGCAGGTCCTTTTTGACAGCCGTGCAACAGCGCAGAGCTAACTAAACGGACAGCAGTGAAAACCCAGAGTGGATAACAGCCACACACAGACTCACATAAATATATATATATATATATATATATATATAACATATAAACACACATATATGAAATATACTATGAGCACTGATCACAGCCAGCTCCGAGAGCCGAGCAGACAAATGTGCAACCAATTTGAGCTTATCGCACTTGTTAACATAGCAAGAGCCTCCGCCGCGAGATGCGGAGCATTCGCATATTGCGTTTGGTTTTTGTTAGCCGCGACTAACTAAAGCTTTGCACATGCTTTAGTCGGTGCTGCTAGCGGAGCGCGTGTCAACATGACAACTTTTCAGGCGCCTGCCGCAAATGTCTCCCAAAGATGGCGCAGGTCTTAATCGAAAGCTAATTAATCGCATTTGAGCTGGAAAGTTAATAACTTGGTTGTGAATCAATTGACTTTATTATTTATTTTGCTTCATTCTTTCAAAGTTTCAACAATTTATTGTTCGACTTTCTCTGAATTAAAATCCATAAAGAAACCCCCTCAAAGTCAGCTAGTGTACAAAAAACCGGCGAAACTACAGCTTACATTTGCATAAGATCAGTTTGAAAAGCCATTAGGAAACATTGTTGCGATATTGAAAGTCAAAATTTCGAACGCCCACAAACTTGCCCCAGTACCGCAGCCAAACAAACGCATCGGAGCCACAAGCTGGAGCTGGCAGGAGTGTGTAGGCCATGGCCAACTGAAATGGCCGCCTGCTGCTGTGTGGGCCAGCCATGAAAATGCATCTACATTTTTCATGCAATCATTCAGCGTAGGTTCGCAGGAGGGCAACTAGCTAAGCCCATGCCTGATCCCGGTCCCGATCCCCTAGCTCCAACTATTGCCCCTAACTCTGCTGCTCATCTGCATGCACAAATGCAATTTCACTTGTATACATGGTTACATAGTTGCACACTCCTCACTGTATGTGTGTGTGTGTATGTCGTTGTTGTTGTTGTTGTTGTTGCTGTTGTTGTTGTTGTTGTTGTTGATGCTGTTGTGCATGAGTTGATGCTGCTGTTATTTCGCAGCGGAATTTCATTTATTCGTTTTTCGTTAGCCCCTGTGGGCGGCTGTGTTTTCGTTCCGTTTGATTTTCGCTGCCGTTACCTGTGCTGCTGCTGCTCTCGCTGCTGCTTCTGCCCGCCGGCAATTGGGGGGTGAGTGCAGCAGCTTGAGCAGCGACGGCGACGGGAATGTGCCACATGCTTCGCGTATTACCAAGCAAACATTCGAATCGTTTTTACAACTGTTGCCAATCTGTCGGCGTCGCTGCTAGCCTCGGCATTCGGCCGCCGTTCTATTGCCAATGACATGTCCGCCCAAAGCCCAGCCGCAGCGAAAGCAGCAGCAGCAGGAGCAGCCGCACAGGATTCGACCGTGCCCAAGCTCCGCCCTCACCTGCTCCATCGCCGCCTGCTGCTTGCTGCCAACTGAAATTGCCGGCGGGCACTTCAATCACAGTGGCATAGCAATTTTTTATGCTTCGTCGCCGTGCATTTGATTTGTTCTCATTTTTATTTTCATTTTCGTTTTCATTTTGGTTGAGTTTTTCGCGTTTTTTTTCTTTTCTTTTCCGCTTGCTTCGAGCTGCGTCAAGTAGCAGCAAATAACATAACATTCATTTGCGCTCAACTCCCCTCATAATGGCAATGTTTAACTTAAAGATGGGCATCTCGCGGGAAAAGTCACAAGATTGGCTGTGGAAGAGTTTCCAGAAAAACAAACGCTCGACAATCCCTGAAATTTCGCTGTTGAACTGCAAATTGTCAAATTTGCAAATGAAAAGTGGATGTTAAAGTCGAGTTGTGCTTGTATGGGTAGCAGATCTCCAGGCATATGAGAGGCATATATTCATTCTTGATCAGCATAGATTTCGGAGACTTAAAGAGCAAAAAACTGAACCCAATACTCTCGCAGATTCAGTAGATTTCAACTGATCGAGTCTAGTCAATAAAAGTCAATCTCAGAGACTGTAAGAGATAAAGGCTGAACGTAGTACACTCACAGAACAAGTTAATTTCAACAGATCGATAACTTGTCGATAACTTGTAGCTAGAGACTTACAATTCTCAACAAGTTTAAGCTTTGCAAACCTGAAGTCTATAGCACAATCTGCTGTCAATGGAACTGAAGGGTTAACAATTATAATAATAGCCAATGTTATAATCGAGGTATATAAATATATACCCAAAATAACTAAATGCTATTCATGCCAACTTACGGGCTCATTTAGTGGACCTTTAGGCGTAACAACAATACACTTTTGTCCTGCATTTAACTCAACGAAATTGAAGAACACTCTGCCAATTTTCGCAAGAGCGGCCGCCGGCTGTACATCTTTGTGGAATATGTTTTGTTCTTGAGCGGCCAACGTATTGGTCTGAGTGCCGCAGGCGACCGCAAGACAAATGCAGCCAGATACTTGGTATTAACTTGGCCAATCCCGGCCAATGAGTATTGCTGTTGCTGTGGTCTGTCTTTTGGTTTTAGCCATGCAGTATCCAGCAGGACAAAAGCCAAGATGATGGCTTGGCCCCTTGAAGACAGTTCGTTGTTGTTGATGCGGTAAACAGTTAGCCGCATTGACGCTGGAATGTGCCCCAATCTTCGTCGCCCCCCAAATCATATGCGTATTTTTATGCTCGAGTGTGCATAATTTCCGTTCGGCATATAAACACATCATATTGCTTGAGCTAAAGGATAATATGGGAAAATATCATCAGACACAATCCGAACAGGTTCAAACCTTAGAACAAAGTAGCTTACTAAAGAACCGGCAAACCGAAACCTGAACCGAACCCAAGTTCAATCGAACCATCGCTGGTCTGCTTAGCCTTAAACAGCGGAAGCAGCATATTTATTGATAGCCCGTAACTCTTGAAAATATATCTCTTTCTGCTCAACACTTGCAAACAAATACCTATTTAGCAAAAGCTGCTTACGGGCATAAACTTTATTGAAGCACTGTTTAGCCATTTGATGGCGACAGGGTATACGGTGCAAGAGGAGGTCGAAAGGAAATAGTTCCTGCCACATGACAAGGCGACGTGACCCACAAAATAGACAAAGCCAAGCAGCCAAAATTGTATTGCATAATATGTCTCGGACAGCAGGCAACACCAGAAGCCGAGACGAAGACGGCCAAGAGGGTTATCGAATAGACCGGATGTTGGCAGGAGCCTTGCTGCTGCTGCTGCTGCTGCCGCTGCTGACTGCTGCACTTCCGCTCTACGCTTTACACTTCAATTATCTTCAATTTTCAGCAAATGTCTCAAGAACAATAGCTCTGCTGATTGGAATTCTTTAACTCGCTGCATGTGCCACAAAGTGCCCCCAGCCGCCTTGCCCCTAGCCCCGCTAGCCAGCCGGCTCTGCCCCACTCTACCCTGTGTCCCTTTGCACACTTGTGGCCTTTGTCTTACGAGTTGTTCGTCGTGTTGCTGTTGCTGTTGTTGTTGCTTTTGCTGTTGTTGCAAGCATTGTTTCTAGAACCTGGTCGACTGCAAGACAGTTACAAATGCGACAACATTGTAGCTAGCTGCTCGTCGAGGGGCGCCCCAAAAGCTCAATTGCTGCAACAGCTGTCGAGAGTTGCGGTGCAACCGTCGTTGCTTGCCGGTGCAAAGCGTCTGGCGGGGGTGCACAATGAAGGGGGGGTGGCAAGAAAAAAGCGGTGGATGGGCGGAGGAGAGGGGTGTAAATCGAACCAGCGCATTGCCGTTTGCTGATGGCATTCACTTTATTTGGTTTTTGCTCATTTTGTTGCAATTGTGTGCGAATTTGTTGCAATTTGATTTTCTATTACAAAATAATTTGCACAAATATTTAGTTCGCACAAAAAGGGCAAAGAATTCCGTCTGCAAACACAATGAACGAACAATACGGATAAGAAATTGTTTATTTCGAAAATTTGAGCTGCTCGATTATTAAAAATCTTTCCAACTAGGCACAAAGGAAGCGAAGCTTGGAAAATAACTTAATTTATATATATTTTTTTAAAATTTTGTATTTAATATATAAATCGAATGTTTATATGTGCGTTGAATAGGTGTGATTGCTTTTCTTAGGGAATACCTCTAATGTGTTGGGCTAAAAACACAACTATTTTCCATCCACCGAAGATTCCAATTAGGTTTTCTGCACTTAGACAAAAACTTTTTCAATCTAATTGCAAACCAACAGCCAGACATTTAGAATACCCCTAATGCGTTAAGGTGAATGTCATCAGAAAGACTTCTAATGCACTTCACGAATACCCATACTCTGATTGACTTCAGGAATACCTCTAATGTGTTTTCACTTAAGAATTGAGGATCCTCTTGAAGAATACTGCTAATACCCTTCACTTAACGAATGCCTTAAACCTAATTGACTTCAGGAATACCTCTAATGAGTTTTCACTTAGGAAATACGCCCTCTGCTTGACTTTAGGAATACCGCTAATGCCTTTAACTAAACTAAAGGCCCTTTAATCTGATTGACTTCGGGAAAGCTTATAACGTGTGTGTCTCTTAAGATCGCTTATGTGTGTTTGCTGAAGGAATGCCCATAATCTGATTGACTTTAGGAACAGCTCTAATGCTAGTTACTTAATGAACGCCTTGAAACTGATTGAACTCAAGAATACCTCTAATTATCCTTTTTGACATCAGGAATATCTCAACTACCTTTAACCAGATTGACTTCAGGAATACCTTTAATGTGTCTTTACTTAAGGAATGCCCATAATCTGATTGACCTCAAGCTTACTTCGTCAACAAAAAAACCTAAAACAGTCAGAGTTACATAATATAGGGATACGAGAAACTAGCTCGGAATTACCCTCGACAGGTGAATTAGAATAAGAAACGAATAAAATTTCCTCTATAAACGAAAATATAACTCAGTATTGTGTCTAGCCACATGCATCCGATTCAACCAAAAACTTATGATAGCAAAACCCAAAATGAGAGAGAAATTGAAAAGTGTTCATTTAGCCTTTTGGCGAGCTGAGGCTCGACTTACTGGCAGCGACAATTCAAATCCTGTTTGTCAACGTCATTAAAATGCCAAGTCAAATGTGATTTAGTCGCTGCTGCGGGCAGCCAGCGAAGCAGCCAACCAGCCAGCCAGCCAGCCTTACGGACGGACGGACGGACGGACGGACAAGCAAACAAACAAACCAAGCAATCAAATCAAACAACAGCAGCCAAAGGGCGGCATGGCGGTCGGTTCCTATGGCCACTGGTAAGTGAGAGGAGAAGGGGCGACGAGGGGGCTAAAAGAGCGGGCCGTGGAAATTGACAAAAGCGAAACGAATCAAAAGCTAGATAGACAATGGGCAACAGCATTGTCATTGCATATTGATTGCGAACGGTCTGCAATACGGGTGCAAAATCACGCCTCAGCCGGCTGCCCCCGCCCCCGCCCCCGCCAAAAACAAGCCCCTGCCACTGCCCTTGGCCCAGCTCCTGTTGGCCAGCAAATCAAATTGATTTGGAAATCCTTTGCACAAAATTTGAAAAAGACTACAGAACGAGCACAACGTGACATGGCTCACAGTTGCATGGTTGCAGTTGCAGTTGCATTTGCAGTTTCTCTGCTGCCACTGATTTTGTCCATTGCAATTTTCAAAGCGGCTTAAAGGTGTTCATTCCGTGTCATTGCCCAAAAAGCTCACACACCCTCCATCCATCTACTCACGCACTCTATCTTGTGCGACCGCACACAATGCTGCTCGAATGGAATTTGCAAATATTGGAGGCGACACCAAATGCTACCAAAATTGACCAACGAATGTGAACACAATACTTCCATTCATTCAAATTGTATTGTTCTCTTAGAGAAAGAGTATTCGTTGCTTGTGTCAAGCATGCGGGCGCGGTCTTTGAAAGCAAGCAAGAGTGCGCCTTATCGTGTGCACCAGACTGGCATATACCCTGTACCCTTCTATACATATATGGTATGTGCCCAAAAACATGACATAACTCCAGTTCTTGCACTCCAAGCATTATGAAGCTAGCATTGGATATATATTTGGAGTGTCTAGACAGTGCATTCCAAAGTTCAAGTCTCTTACTCTTTTAGTTCTCGAGATACAGATGCAAACATACTGCATCGACTCAGCTCGTTGGCCCGATCATATATACATCTATTTTGTAGCTTCGTAGATGCCTCCTTCCTTCTGCCTGTTGCATACATTCACACCTAGCCCACCCTCACATTGTTATACATTTACAGTGTGTATTTTGTATTAAAAGCACTTTGTGCAAGGGGTAAGAGCACTTCAAAATACTCAAGCTTTCAGGCTTAAGTCGAATTAATTACACTAACTCAATACTTTAATGCGCACTTAAACCACATTCAAAGCTCCATTCAGGCTTGTTGAATAGACGGTGTGCGTAAACAATTGAAATAAAAGCCATAGAGAGAGAGAGAGAAGCAATGGAGAGGGAGATAAGTTTGCATATTGTTGCATAAATTGATTACATTGACATGGCCTATATTTAAGAATTAAAGAGTTTTGATGACTTGTGGCTAAGAATCCGATTTAGTTCCCATTATATAGATTAAACAAAACTTTTTTTATCGTTGTTAACACTTACAATATCTTTATTTGGCAACTCTTCATTGATGATTGATTCTCTATATAAGAAATGATGAGCAATGAGTAATGAAAATGGTAATCACTAGATATTATTAATAAACTTAATAGCATATTCTGTGTTGTGTTCAAACCTCCCTTCAGTTGATGCTATTGTGACAGGGTATCGCATTTCAGTGAAACGCTTTCTCCGCTTTCCCTCTTTCCCTCTTTTTTTTTTATTAATATTTTTTTTGTGGCTGACTGGTAAAATGGTGTATGAAAATAAAAAATAATAAAGAAAATAGGAAACATGGCAACAGTTGCGGGTTTGTTGCATGCAAACGTTTTGCGGTTGGCCAACCACATGCCTCATATTGAGGTTGTTGGATTTATATGGTCCCCGAACAGCTGAAGAGCAATCAGAAAATAAGTAAACGCCGGAAAGCGTTTACTTTGAAAAACAATTAAAAAATTGTCTTCCATAGCAATTGTTTGCCAGCTAGCCATTTGTCTAGGGCTTTATTTATTGTCCAGCCATTAGTCCACATTGAAAATCTAATCAAGCTCTGTGCTGTTAGCACACATGTGCACTCATATGTGCTCATATGTGCACATATGTATATATATGTATATGTATGTGCGCTTCCACAAATAAAAACACATATGTATGTATGTTACATTGAATTCAATGCGAGCAATGCAAATGCCGTTTAGTGCGGCCCATTGAGCGAGGCAGCATTTCAATCAGTAAAGATAATGGAAATTCTATAAAAGAAATATGTCGATCATGAATAATATGTATTTACTTAAAACTGATTGTCTCCATGGACAACACAAGATAAGTAGCTTTAGCGCTTGCAATTTGTTTGATGTGATGAAACTCGACGACTTTTCCAATTCGAAGAAGCGAGAACTCTTTACGAACAGATACCCTGTACTCAGATCAAAAGTATATTCCGATTGAATAAGTTATGCACAAAGTTTTGGATGTGTTTTTTAACATTTACGCAATTTGCAGCATGTGTTAACAATACTATGAATCTTAAGTGTTGGCAAACGTTGTTGCAGATTAATAATCGATATCTTCTTTGTTTGAATCGATTAAAGTACTTTGTCGTTGTGCTTCCCTGTTAACATTTATAAGACTTTCGATAGCAAAGACTTGATTCTCAAGCTGGAACCTCCACCAAAAGCTCACAGCACATGCTTAGACATATCCATTCTATTAATTGTGTATGAAAGTTACCCGCTTCCGTCTATGGGATACATTTAATCTACCTTGTTTTCCATGTTCAGAGACAAAGGATATCAGAAACAATTGAGCTAAGTTGTATTCAATTTCGCAACATGACAATACAAATAAATGCGTTTGATATGTGGATATTTGTGCGCAGGCAAGAGCAAAGCTGCAAAAGATACTTAAATGAAAATGCTTTGGCTTAAACTAAGACATTCATTGGTCAAATTCAATAAACAGAAATCGAATATGCGTGAAGAGGCAAGCAAAAGTCTGCTGAGAAACAGTGCAAATACGTTTTGATAAAATATTGCAAGACTTTACGATATAATTTCCATCTAACCAATAACTGGGCAACATTTCAATTGAATTTTGCAGTAAACGGCAAATGCAAAATTAAAGCAAATAAATAACAATATTGATAAACTACCTTACAATCTCGGCCAATGCTAAGCCCGGCAAATATAAATTTCAGCTATAAATTTTAACTGCCAACACATAGATACATAGATACATACACTTAGCAAAAAACTGTGCTCTTTGAATAGTAGACTTTAAGCAGGATTGAATTTGTTTCGTTGGAGAATCCTAATAAAAATCAACATTATCTAGAACTCAAATCAAACCTTGCCCTACTTCTTATTAATAATTAACGAAATTGTTTGCATTTGTAGTTTACAAAAACTAAGACTAAAGAGAAGAAAATAAAGAAAATAAAGAAAAGTAAATTTATAATTGACATCTATTCACTTTCCATTTCAGTTCTTATTTGCTTTTCATTGATAACTTTCTATATTGTAAATATGGCACAAGTTCAAATACAAACGCTTAACATTTCTGCAGGATTTGAGCCGGCGACTTGCCATTTGTTGGTTCGACGCTCTATTGAACTTCTCTATAGCTAAATTGTTCTTAACATTTCTATTCGTAGCTTATTAAAACTTTCCATTGCTGGTCCTATATCTTGAATTTATACCTTTCTATAGTTAATATGGCACGAAAGTTGAATGTATCAGCGCGAGTTGAACCAGCGACCTTCCGCTTATTGGTCCGACGCTTAAACAACCAAAGCCTCGCACGTTCATGATGGATCTGGACTCATCTGAACTCTTCTTACCCTAAAAATAAGCTTCAGCTCTTACGCTTTCCAGCTCTTACGCTTCGAGCTGTGCTCAAATTGATTCCCAATCAGCCAGTCGATCCCTTACAGGTAAATGTTCTTAACATGCTTAAAGCACATTTTGTAACGAATTTTTAATGGCAGCATTTGGTTTTCAATTTATTTTACTCCATTTTTTCAAAAGAAAACAAAACCCCGAAAATCCACAAAAAAAAAAAAGCACAACATATCGAGAAATCGTTAATTTCAAATACGAACGAAATTTGATATGTTCTCTGCAATCGAAGCAAAAGGAAAATGTTGCAACTAATTTGAAATAAAATATTCATTTAAAGAGTACAAATTTCTTTATATTGTGGAATATTCGTTGCATGGTCTTTTTTTTTTGCTTTTCTTTTATTTATTGAAACAATGTAATGCTTTTTATGCTATAGAAATTGTTTTTACTTATTTATACGTATTTTTATTGAAATACTTTGTGGATGCTAGTGTAGATATCATAGCCATGCTGCATATTGTTTGTGCCTCAAATGATTTAAGAAGCTTATGCCAGCTTTTTGTCAAACATATTGCAACATTTTATACACACACAAGAAAAAAAGAGGCGGAGGAAAAAAAGCCAAATATAAATCAAAGGTCGAGCAAACATTCTGCCGACTAATTAGTGTAGAATATTGCGCAATTATGTTTGCCATTTGATTTTTCAATAGAAAATTGCCTGCCACATAGCTCAAATATTAAGTACAAGTACATGTGTGTGTGTGTGTGTGTGTGTGGGTGTGGGTGTGTGGGTGTGTCTTGTGAGGAGGGCAACGCTTGAGTGGTTGAATCGTTGCTGATGCCAACTGGCTCTGACTGGAGGCGGCGACGGCGGTGGGCATGGTGGTCTGTCGAAATTGAGTGTAAATGTCGCGGCAACTTATGCCACACACGTATACGCACTTGCTTAATATCACGGCAAGATATGCTGGCAACCGGAGCCGCAAAACCAAAAACGACACAGACATGGTGCGCGACAGAACCCATGCTGGATGGAACCGAGGGGGGCGGGGGAAGGGGAGAGTGGAGGCACAGTTTTGGTGGCAAGCAAAACTCATCCTTGTGCCCGAGACGCAGCCACAAGTCAGCAGCAGTAGAAGATGCCGCAACGCACGAGGATGTTGCCTCTGCTACTGCTGCTGCTGCTGCCTCTGCTGTTGCCTCTGCTGCTGCTGCAGGCGTTCTGCTGTGTGGCACTCGTGCAGTGGCAATGCCGCCCGTTAGCTTGCCCCCGCCACATGTGGCGCTGTCGTGAAGGTGTCGTGTTGAACATGTTAGGTGTCTTGTCGCTTATCATGTTAAGTGGCTGCACCCACACACAGACACATACAGGCGCACGTGCCTCGCCATTTGACTGCGTCTTGTGGGCGCGTTGTCCTGGCCTGTCTATGGTAATTTTCATAGAAAATATGTAAAATTTACAGACGGACAAGCTGACAGCGAGTGAATAAGCAAAACAACTGAAGAAATTAGCAACTGACAAACGTTTGCCACACTTCTTCTCTCCCGTTCTGCCTCCTACCCTCCTGCCACGCATCTTGGGCGACTGCCACTTGGCCTACTCCTGCCAGGCTAATTTCCCTTTAAAGTGTTGCGACTCTTTGCGCGCTCTCTTGTTTCTAGCCGCTCGCTGCTGCCAGGACAGGCTCATTTGCACCTCATTAAATGCTGCCACTCGACCTGATGACGACGCAAAATCAACGCGCCACCCCCACATCTGCAGCACGGCATATTCTTAGAATATGCAAACACAACTCGCCCAGAGCACGCACGCAGAAAGAAAGAAAGAAACGCCCTCGTCCAGGAGAAAGAAAACGCTTGAAAAACATCGTAAGTATTCCGTCCCGCCTGCCAAACTAATCAAATATGCGTCTACCCGGAAAAAAAAAAGAAATTACACTCATTTCTAACAAGTCCTGACACACACTTGAGCACCAAAAGCCAAGATTCTCGTCTAAGGCCACTTATTTTGATCAAGTCCTGATATTAATGTCGCACTCGAAATTTATATGCTACCCCACAACGAGTAAATGCGTCGAGTTAGAGCAGCTGCTCGCATATTTGATATGATTCATAAACTCGACTCACGCTTAGAGATTTTATACTTCAATTTTATGAGCGTAAAGGCTCTTGAGTTGCCTGCACGGCTTTCATTTCTGAGCGTCGGACCGGCCAACGAGTGATCAACGGTTCAAAGCCAGCAAAAATGTTGAAAAAAACAAAGAAAGAGAAGGAAACAACACAAATATTTATCTTTTATTGATGAGAGCATAAAGTTTCAATTGACGTAATATATAGATCCGGATTAGTTTGAATAGAAAAAAGCTAGTCATAACTTAAAATAATACAAAAGCTCTTAGTTAATGTACATAATTTCTTGAAAAGATGTTGTTTAATGGTTTTCTTTATGGCATATAGCTGGGTGAAAGGTTAAAGTCATATACGAGAATAGATATTTCGTCTCATTTCTCTTTTCATTTGAATCAACGGAAAATGTGGCTTTATCAACAAAAAGAAAAATCAAGATATAATGAAAATTCCTGCTGAATTTATATTGGCAGTTAGCTGCTGATTAACTGCTGCTGCTGTTGCTGCTGCTGCTGCTGTTGCTGCTGCTGTTGCTGTTGTTGCTGCTGTTGCTGCTGTTGTTGCTGTTGTTGCTGTTGCTGTTGTTGCTGCTGCTGCTGAGCTCAGCACATTGGCCGTAAATGTGACATTGTTGCCCTTGCTGTAGTTATTGTTGTTGTTGCTGTTGCTGCAGCTGCCTATCCGCATTGGCAGTTGCCATCATTTGCCATCAGGATGATTGACTGGGTGCCTCCAGGCACTGATGTGGCATGAATAACCTAGCAATGAGCGCACCACATTTTGCTGTACTTACTGCTGCACAGCCGTCTGCCGTCTGCCGCACGGCACAAGTGACAGTTGCAATTAATGCGGCGTGCAGTTTTTGCTGTACTTGCAACAGCAAAGATCGCATTGTAGGCAGCCCGCCAACCCGCCAACCCGCCAATCCACCAGTCGGTGGCCTCGCACTGCGCACTGCTAATTGGCATGCATCAATGCATCGATGACGTTTATTAGCAGTACTCAGACATGCAGACACTCCGCTGGATCTGGTTCCGGGCTACGGACTGTGGACTGACGACTCTGAACTCTGGAGTCCGGGGCCACTGATGACATTATTGTGTGCGCCGTGCGGCAAATTAAGTTAATTTGATTTAATGGCAGCGCACAGACGCAAAAAGTGCTGCCAGGACGTGCAACAATCTAGCGCTGTAGCTGTGCGACAAGTGCTGCCAACTTCGGTTCATGTCAAATTGTTAAATGCAATTCTGTCAATTGAAAATAAAAACACGTTCGATTCGCAGTCGACAACAGTTGGTTAACTGTTTTGTTGCAGCAACTGCCAAAAGTGCAGCTAATTTGTTTGCAAACAAAGACCTTGATCGAATGGACTTTATCATACTTACTTGTGCACACATTTATTAAACTCTTGCTCATTTTGAAAGACATTTTTCGTTTCGTTGCCCTTAATTGTAAGTGCTGCTGACAGTCTGTCTGTCAGGACGAATAGTAGTATCTTATGTGTAGAAGTTTAGAAAAGTGCTGTCAAGTCGTGTAAATAACGGTCCAACTAACTGCATGAGTGCTGCCAGCTTGAGTTTATGTGCGGTTAAGCAGAAACAGAAAAAAGAAGAAGAAAACAAAAGATTAACCGCTTGAGTAACAGTTTATTTATGATACTTCCACAATTCAAACACGACTGAAGTTTTGACACACAATAAGTGCTGCCAAGCGCGTTAAAATTAATTAAAGCTCTATAAATTTCTGATGTTTTGTGTCAGAAAAGAAAAAATTAAAAATCCCAATTCACAATAAGAAAAGTGAAACGCCAAAACTCAAATACACTTCTTGGCATATAAGTAAAAGCTTGCCATATGATGAAAGTTATTGATTGAACAGCTCAACTTTAGTTTGATTATTTTATATAGTATAAGGATATCTGGATTATATGGAAGATGAGTGAAAGGATTTGCCTGAAGATTTTTCAGTATATCCCGCAAGTGTATCAAATCCGGCATTGTATTAGCTCAAGCCGGGCAATATCCGTCATTAAAACATTGATCATTGACGAGCTATTGTCCAGCCGGAAATGTTAGCCCTTTTTTGTTTTCGTGGGGGGAGGAGGGGGGCTGGCTTATGCAATTCACTTAAAGTGTCTTTGGCCGCCATTGAGACAGCCAGAGCAAAAGCATCCAAGTTTCAAAAGCAAATTTCCCCGAGGATGCGCCGCGACGAGTGCTACACACTGAAGCTGATGCTGATGCTGATGCTGATGCTGACTTTGGCGCTGGTTATAAGCGTCAATGGAATTCCCCAAAGCCATTAAGCGCAAATGTATGCAACACCCCGGCCAACATGCCCCTGCCGTCCCTCCGTTCCCATTCGCGGCCAAAAGCTGCCAAAACAAGTGAAAAATGTCAGAGACATGGCCAACACAAAAACCCAAGCCCCAATACGAATCCCATCTACGTCTTGGCAACACTTCATTAGCAAACGTTAAGAGCAAAACCATCGAAGAAGCGCTGTAGCTGTAATATTTGCTCTTGGCTATTGGCTGTTGCCTCTTGGCTGTTTGCTGCTGCTGCTGCTGCTGCTGCTGCTGCTGCTGCTGCTGCTGCTGCTGCCTTGGCCAACAATAATTTAATTTCGCAGCACTATTGGCTGCCTTGAACTAAAAAGTAATTTCATTGATTACAACAGAGAGCTCGCGCTCGCGCTCGCTTTTCTCGTCCGTCGTCCCTCGTCCCTCGTCCCCCGTCCAGTAAAGGATAACAAGCTGCGGAGCCAGCAGCCAACCACTTGGGATATGCTGGCATTGGCAGCTGTGGCAGCCTCAAACCAAAGTCAAGCTACTTGCGGCTGGCATGCTCCAACTCCCCGCACTCCCCCCGCCCCCTCCCCTTCCCACCCACAAAGGCTGTCCATTCGACTTAAATGAGTAGCACTAACAAGAGCAAACAGCATCGGCAATCAAAGTACGTAAAGTGTTCGATTTCAAAAAGTGAATCAAATAATAATAAAGCAATATTTCATTAAATACAATTTCCACAACTCCACAGCAATTACAGTTGATCAAATTAACAATAGGCAGTTATTATGTTCTCCGTTATTTGGAGTACAAAGTTTTAACAAAGCGTTTTCAGCTTATTTGGTGGCACAGCAATTCGTTTAAGGCTAAAAGTTGGGTTCATAATTTTGAAAAGATATATGAAACGAAAATAAAGGAAAAGAGAAACGAAAGTTTTACCAAAATTCAAATCAGTCTCGAAAGCAATCTAATGCCAACAGAAAAAGAACCCCCCACAATAAAATCTTTTCTTTAAATTTGCACATTTTGAGATTCAAAAGCCTCTTTCAACAGTTCACAATGGAGGGAGCTGTCTAATTGAGCCAGTACAGGCGGAATGCTGGTTCGAATCCCCGGCTAGCGTGTGGCTGTAACAGTCCTAGCTTAAGCTTAAATTTGTACTGTCTTAACAATAACTATTAATGATCAAAGAATCTTTTGCCAAATACTGAAATGTGCGAGATTTGAGCCAACTCTCACATTCGGTCTCGCAATCAAATAGCTTAGCCTTGAGCCTCGCTTTAGTCTCACAATAATTGAGTCCTAAAACTACTTCGAAATAATTTCCCCACGCGATTCGATGCTGATTTTAGCCACTTGCAGGGCGGTCAATGACTATGCCAATGATGAGCGTTTAACTAGAGAGCGAGAGAGAGAGCGAGAGAGAGAGTGAGAGGGCGAAGCAATCCCGAACTGAAATTCAAAGTTCCTGAAACTGCTTTTGCCAACTGGCGTTTAATGGCTTTGTTGTCCTGGGAATGCTTTTCAGCTCGTGCATGGCATTGGGCGTTGGAGCGAAGGGGCGGAGGGGTTTTCGCCAGCTGATGATAATCTCATTCCGTTCCGTGCCCGCTTACCGTTTACCGTTACGGGCAAGTGTTAGGTGCTAAAAGCGAAAATTAACTTATCAAACATACATTACAAGCCCAAAGTTAACATTAACAACATTAACATTAACACGCGGCCTCGTTGGCCCCCAGCGGCACAGCTCGTCTGCCACTTCTGCTCCACACCTGCACCCCCCCCCCCCCCTCCTCACCACTTACCCCTCAAACTCTCACCCTGTTGGTTTGCCCCGCGTCATGTCGATTGTGCGTCATATGGGGAGTCGCTGAGGAGTTGTGAATGCCTCTCGCTTCAAGTTCCTAATGGCACAAAACGTTCCTGCGAATTCCCCGAACAATTCAAAGTTCTGGCAAACTAGTATGCTGCACACACACACACACACACACACAAACACCACATATATATATACATATATATGCCAGAGCAGGAGAGGCATGGAGCACAGCCACTGGGGGCCATGCCGCTGGCTTTGCTGTTGATTGAGTTGCGTTCGATTGGGCCCAAACATTTTGTCAGCCTGCTGAGCCATGAGTCTGCGTATCGAAATAAATGATTAAAGGCCAAACGCCTGCCAACGAGCTGAGCGATAGCACTTATACTAAGTACCTTCCTGCCGGAAAATATGAATAACTGCAAACTATGCAAAACTGAGAGATGCGTAGCAAAAAGTCCGTCCGGACAATTGTGTTTAATTGCACCCACATCCACACTAACACACGCACGCACACACACCCGCCCGTCCGTACAAACACCTCACATTGACACCCACTCCAAGCCCATTCGAATGCTCTTCCCCTTGCCCCCTTTAGCTGCATGAATAATTGCAAAGCACGGCGATTTGCGCATTGGCAAAAATTCAAATGGCACTCAATCCATATAAATATGAATATCTGCTTGTCATTATCGATTAAATGCCAATGTGACTAGCTGAAACTGGCGCTGCACAGCACTCACAGCTTTAAACTTTTCAATTTTAGCAACAGCAAAATTAAAGCTCACTTAAAGCTTTTGAAAAGTTTTACTTTGTGAAACTTTTCTAGCTTTTGCAAAATGTTTCAATAGCAATTGAATCAGAGCTTGTTGAAAAGTCAGCAGACAACTGCGTTTGAAGAGTTGAGTATCAGCTTGAAAAACGTAAAGCCATTAAAGCTTTCAATAATGTGAGTAAGACAGCGAGCTTTCAGCTTGACAGTTTAAGAACAACATTAAAGCTCGCTTTGAGCTTTAATTTGCAACTTTTCCGAACTTTGTGAAACATTACATAGTATATGTCGTAAATAAGTTAGCTTATTAAAAGTTTAGCCATTAAAGCTATCAAATACTTGTTTAAAGCAGTGAGCTTTAAGCACTTGTCATTAAAAGCACAACCTTAAAGCTCACTTAAAGCTTTTTAAATGCTTTTGAAGCAAAATATTTTATTTGTGTGGAAGACAAGTTAGTAAAGTTAAATTAGACTAATTTTACTTACATAAAACAGTATAGAGATGTATTAAAGCTCTTTAAACGAAACGAGGATCATATAACCAATGCTAGCTGATATTTGCGGGTCTGACCAGCTTTGAAGCTTTGTGCAACATCAATTTTCCACCTGTTTGTCTGGCGTGGAATATATAAATTTACTTGTACTATCTTGAACTCCTCATCTTAAAATCAATGAGCAGCACATTCAAATAACTCTGTGTACCAAAAGCTAGACCGTTAAGCTTTATGTGAGATCAATTGAATGTGCAATCGACACATTTAAGCTTGCCTCAAGCTTTAAGATTTGGGTAAGCCTTAACACAAAAAGAATGCAGAATATGTTACCACGACAACAATTTCATTCATTGATTGCCTTTCGAATGACACTCTTAAAATGTATTAAACTGTAAGCTGAACCAAAGCCGGATGCCGCACTAAAAATCAATGTTTGATGACTGTTCCACCATTTTGCACTTAATTTAAAGCGCTTGAAGGCGCCAACATCGACATCAGCTGGCTGGTTGGTTGGCTATTGAACTTTAATAAAGCCTCAGGCGGTTTCTGGCCAGACTGACTGACACTGCGGCCAGAGACTGGATCGAAAACTGGATGTCAGAGAAGAGGAGGAGGCGGTGACGCCTCTACAGTCGCATTGCTGCTGCTTTATTATGCCCTTGTCAAGGGTATTATAATTTTGTCACGACGTGTGCAACGCTTAATTGTGTTTCAATGTGTACATATGTGTAAACATCTATGTAACTATGTATGTATGTACATAACTTTCCGCTGCGCTGAACTTTACAAAAAACTATTTTTGTTAATGTCGCCCTTCTACGCAATTCTCATGAAATCAAGTGAGCCCTACATGGCTTGACTACAATAAAATTCTGCTAAGCTATCTGCAATAATGTATCAAATGAATCTACTTTATTGGGTAGGAACAATCAGTCGAAACATAACCAAGCCACATGTCTAGTGTCAAGTGTATTTAATATTCGGCGAGAAGTTCCTTTGTGGCCTTCTTTTTTCTTTTTGGCATTTTGGTCTTATTCTATTTGCTTCTCTACAGTAAATTCAGCTACCATTTCCCTACCCTGTGGGTGCATTGCATTTTAGTCACGTACAAACACGAAAGTTATCGAAGATTTAAGCGCACGTACATGATGTTGCTTCCTGGCAAGGCAAACACACACACACACACACAGAGAGAGACATACGCATACACACACAAAAGAGAGTCAGACCACAGATCCACATAGACTTGTAGAGATACAGGAAAAACCAAAAGTCGTCATCAAATGCCGTGAATTATTGTAAAATTCAAGTTACGTTTCGAAAGGTTCGTGTTCTTTTCTTTTTTTTTTTGTTTTGGGTGGCACGTCGCAGCCTAACACACACACACACACAGAGTGCGACACATAGGACAAAGACAAGGACAACGGCAACGACAACAGTGCCAAGTGCTTGTCAAATTGAAATTAAAAGCCAAATGCTCGAAGTCGAGTTCAAATGGTTTAGGCCAGAGCCACAGCCGTAGACACATCCTTTTTATAAAATCAATAAAACCAAATAAAATACGTGCATGCTGCCCTTCGCCCATAACTTTTGTTCTGACTCGCGCCGCAGTCCCGCTGACCACAGTGACCGCACTGGACCAGTTACCAATATAACCAGCTGGCCACCTTAGCCCAGGCCGCCTTTGGGTCCGGCCTCTGTCTGGTTATATTTTGCGGCTGTCTGTGCGGTCGCGTGTCCTTTCCAAAAACAACCAAATCGAATCGGAGCGGGTGGAAGCACTCGTTACTTTCACTCAACGGCTACGGCTGCTCTTGGGACTGAGCACATGGTCGAGTGGCTTGGGTTAGCTGCCTTGTCCCTTGTGGAGCCAAGGCGTCGCGTCCCTGTTAACAGTTTTTGGAAAGAAAGAAAGTCGAACCTCTTAGCACATTTGACTGACACTTTTTTATTGCACGAAGGAAAAGGATAGCCGGGCAAGCAGCGGCAACGTTTTTGCCACTTAGCTCAGCTCCAGGCAACATTTTTTTTGCTTTTTTGGAACTCAGCTAAAAAACTACATTTGACATAAAAACTTGTTAATATTCAGTTTTGTGCCTAATCATAGATTAAATCAAATACATAAAAAGGCAGCTTTTTTTAACATACACTTTACAGAGCTTCACATGCCTACATACATGTTTACATCAAACATTCATATGCATGTACATATGTATGTATTCTCATGAATTAATGTAGGTCTCATTGATTGCAGGACGCAGCTTCAACAATTGAGTAAAACGGTGGCTAGAGGAGCTTCACCAATAGAGGAAGCGGAGGCTTTCATATTTGAGGAGACGGCGGCTTGAGCAAAGGAGGAAGCGGATTCAATTATGGAGCAGATGATGGCTATTGCTTTAGCGGAGGAGGCGGCATTAATTTGAAATGTGACCATGGAAAAGCTGGTAAGTATTATAAAAATGTTGACCTCTTCTTATATTAAAAGTAAAAGTAACAATCATTTCGATCGTATGAATGCATGTTGGCTTGTATGTATTGATATAAACACATGTATGTATGTATTTTAATAGGTGCAAATATTGCTCTACTATGCGATTCTCACTTATTCAAGTAAGGCTTAGTAAACAAGCTGACATTTTCACTTATTTGATAAAGTTGCTAAGTCGGGGTTTTGTCGGGCTTAATAACGTTCATATAAAACATTTTTGTTTTCCATCCAAACTAGAGGGTAATTCTTAAAGATTTTTGTTCAAATTAGTTAAGGGGTGTCACACTTCCTCCTTGTCCAATCCAGACGTAAGCACGTGATAGAGTACTTTAACTTGAGGATGGGTATTATACACATACAACATATGCTATAACTGACATTGTGTATACTGAATGCCCGCTAAAGTAGGCAACACTTATCAGGCAAAGGGATGTGTGACTGTCTTCGCATAGTGCTCTCCAGTTGTGCTCCGCGCCATATGCTGTCCACGGAGCTGGGCAACACTTGATGCTTGAACCTAAATCTGGCCACGGCCAAGCCATTAAATGCATCTTAGCTGCTGCCAAAGCAAAATCAAAACCGTTGCAGAATGCCTGCAAGCATGCGGCTTAAGCCATTTCGTCCTGTCCCTCCTTTAAAATGTGCTCTTCTTACGTTTTCCTTTTCCCTGCCCCGCAGCGCCATACGTTGCGGAGCTGCCCCTGCCTCTGCTGCTGCTGCTGCTGCTGTTTGCTACTGTTGTTGACATGTGTGCGTAGAAGTCGCCTGCGGCCAGTGGCAATGCAATGACAAATAGGCGACAAAACGAAATGAGAAATATGCAGGCATCCCGTTGCCGGGGTGGAGGAAGACGATGCGGAAGGGACGCCAGCAGCAGCAGCCAGCACCAGTTCAGATTAGAAAAGCATTTGTTGAAATCAAAAAGCCAGAGACAAGCCCGGACAGCTAGCTGTATGCGTCATGACACAAAGAGAGACGGAGAGAGAGGGGGAGAGAGAGGGAGATAGATCCGCTGCAATGGAGAGAGAACAAAAAATGGAACTGTTAGGACTACAACTTTGTAGTCCTTGTAGCTATGAAGGACAATACGCAGCAATATCACAAGAACAACAAAACAGGCGAGAAGTTGAGTAGTTGACTTGCTGGTACCCTCTACTCTACGACAAATATAGAGTCTATAAGTATGGGTACATACCCTAGGAAAAGGCAGCTACTGGCAAATGATGAATGTAACTTCCAAAGCAATATCTGAATCTATTTGCATATTAAATTTAACTCCTGGACTATCCATAGGTAGTGTGCGAACTGATCAAATTGCAAATGCCCGCTTGTGCCGGTTACAGGGTATAACAGAAAATGGCAAAATATAGAAAAGCAATGCTGACAGCAGACAAAGGTCACATGTGTGAAAATGAAATGCCCTGCATTGCCCCGCACCGCACCGACCGCCCCCTCCGGCAACGGCCACGCAACGAGAGGCTTTATCATGGGCCTAAGCCAAGTTTCAATTAGTGCTGCAAACTAAATTAAGCTATAACTGTTTTATTTTTTCTCTTCTATTTTGCCCTCTCATCGTTCCGACAGTTTTCGACTGTGCCAAGGCAACACATAAATAACAACAGGCAAATGCCAATGCAGCCGCCATTGGAATTGCAAATTTCAAGAAGCCAAAGTGCAATAAAGAAAAAAAATCAACGACAACAAACATACAAGAGAAAATACGATAACCGAAGTCCGTTATGTAATGGTGTGTAAAACGAAGCTCATATGCCCTATATTTAATTGAGTACTTACTTAATACATATTGGTTTTCAGTTGAACTTTGCATGAATCGAACAAAAAGTAATAACAACAATTGATTATACTTGGTGAATGACTAGAAAAGTACTAAGAACTGGGGCCAAATACCAGCTCAGTTAAATTAAGTTCAATTCTCGACAGCACTTGTCAATTCTTCTTTGGTTCGCATTCGTAAACGTTCTGCCAACGCATTGCAAGCTTATCCAATTAGAATTTAGCCAAAATGTTAATTTTCCACTAATATTTCTCGAAGAACTCTTATCAAAAGTCTTTAAACCGCCAAGATTAATATGAAAACTAGGAGAAAACACACCTGACCCCGCATCAATGCCCACTGTTGCAGCTCTTAGTTACCATAAAGTCACAATACCCGCAGTCGGGTTCTAACAAGGCATAGATGAATGGATGCATGGCTGACTGAGTGAATGGATGTGACCAGGACAAGGCGATGTCGCTGGCATCGTCGCCTCCATTGTTAAATGCATGAAAAATAGCCAACACGGCCGCTCATCAGACGCCACTTGCAAGTTGAAAAGACTGAGACCGGCAAGAGGCAGCGCCCAGGTGCGTGCGCGTGTGTCTCTGTCTCTGTCTGTGTGCGTCAGGTGCGTCAGGTGCATAACTCATGCGCTGGGTTGCGTTTGCGATTTATCGCCAGTGGCTGCAAATGAACAAAGCGGCCAACTCTTTTGACAAATTGCATTGCCGCCTGTTAATTGAATTATGACCACGGTCACGGTGAAGGCTAGGAGGAATGCAAGCAGGTGTGGGCACGGCCTCGGGCTCGGGCACAGGAACGTCGAGATGATTAAGACATTTGTGGCCAAAATGCAACGCATTTTAATTAGCTAGTGTTGCGCAGGCCAGGCAATAGCCAGCTCGCTCAACACTTGGCTCTAATGAATTAATTAGCTGTAATGCGCATTTGAGCCATCAACCTGACGCTGGTTGCGGCTTCTTCGCCAACCGTCCAAATCAATTTGTCGAGCAGATGGGTGCTCAAGAGCCTAACATGGCGATTTGCGTTCAATTAGCATGCCGAGCGCGCCGTCCTGACACATTGATGCCTGCTAACCGCTGCATGCCTCAGGTGCAACGGCACCGATTAGCGTTTAATGCTTAACATTTGTTCAAGATGCAACCAAGCGATGTCGAAATGCTGTATATTAAATGGCCACAAACCTTGAGCAAATATGAACAACGAAACCGTGCGACGACCAGAAATAGCAAGTAACAGCAGCGAGAAGCAGCATAGATAATCAGCACCTAAAAGCAGTATCGAATAACAGCAGAAGCAAGTAGTAACAGCGAAAAACTGCAACGAGAAGTAGCAACGAGAAGCAGTGGCGAATAGTAGCTGCGAGTAGCAATAGAGAAAAGCAGTATCACATAACAGCAATAGCGAATAGCAAGAGCGAGTAACATCAGAAGCGAGTAGCAACGAGCAGGAGCAGGAACGAATAGCAGCAGCAACGAGTATTAGCAGCAGCGAGTAGCAGAATCGTATAACAGCAACCAGGAGCAGCGAGTAACCGTCACAGCAACGAGTAACGGGAATTCATACCCGCAACCAGGAGCAGCGAATAGGGACAATGAGTAGTAGTTATGCGAGCGATTAATCCAAAGAGTGTGCGATTCTTGTTGTTCCTTAAAACATTTATTAACGACGAGTATAGGTAACGAATGTGCTCTTCTTATCGAAACCGCATTTGAAAGTTTTCCAACTCTTTGATGGGCCGTGCATAAAGCATAAAGCATATATTCAAATGCGTATATGTTTAACTTGAGCTCACTTTCTGCATTCTGAATTCCACCGCAACCGCATGCTGCAACCGAAACCGAGCACCTTGTTGCAATTGCAACATCAGCAAAATCATCTCAAATTGCATTGAACCACTGCAACGACCGAGCTGACAAGCCCACACACAGGCTCGCATGCGCTTTGTCAGCAGCAGCATAATTAGGCTTATCCTGTTGCATTGTTACGGGCCACTCCATTTAGATGCAGGATGGCAGTATACCTCTCCCCCCCCCCCTCCCCCACCCCACGCGTGCGTGTGTGCATTCCATTTTGTCAACGCGGCCAATTACTAAAATTATTTGTGCGTCGCTGCCGGCGACACTGTCAACGTGGCACTGATTTGCCATGCACACCAAGCAATTAACATGTTTCCCCACGCCCCCTGCCTGGTCCTGGTCTCTAATTTTAATCACAGCTACTCTGTGATTATCGTCAGGCGTTTGACGAACTGTTTGCTTGATGCGAAAATATTTAATACAAATACATTTAAGACGTAAATTGTGAAAATGACTACATGCATTTTTTATTAAACACGCACACTCGCACACACACACACACACACACAGCGCGCTCATTCAGTGGGCGTTTTATGTGCGGAGGGGGGCGCAGATTGAGTGTAAACCTATTAGAGAAATTACCAAAGAAATGAACCGAAGCCAACGAACCTGGCCGAACGGCCAATCTGCAGGTCAATTCAATTACTAACGCTCGCCATTCGACACGCGCGAGGGCTGCCACACGAATTGATTCATACACCTAGTTGTTCCTTTTCTCTATCAATATTGATTGGCTTTGGATTGGATTTGGCCAGGGGCCAATGATTCACTTGCTATCCTTGAACTAAAAGTGGCTGAACATTCGACTTTACTGGAATCCATCTGAATTCTTGGGCTCCATCATTTTGGATAGTTCTTGCCTTTAAACATTTCTCCAAACGGGATGGCATCTCAATTCTTGGGTTACATAATTCTGGCTGGGTCCCTGCTCGGGCGCCAAGGAATTATTTCCGGCCTTCATACCAAAAATTGTGTTATGTAATATTTGCCTTTACTGTATTAGATCTGAGTTCTTGGGTCAAATAATTCTAGCCAAGGATCTATGTCCTGTCTTTAAAACAAAAGTCTGTTATTCAACCATTTTACTATACTGGATCGCATCTGGACTCTTGGTTAAGATCATTTTAACTAGGTCCCTGCTCGGGCGCCAAGGTCTTATTTGCTTTCATTAAACTAACCTAACCTACCCTTAGAACATGTTATTCCGCTTTCTTTTAACAAATTCGATAAACTTTTTTCTACTTAAATTATTACATTAATAAATATGTGTAGTCTGAGCCAAAGAGACTTTCATGCCGAGTCCCTGCTCGGGCGCCAATGCAAACGTTGAAAACCTTTGTATTTTAGATTTGTGTTCATTTGCTTAACTTGGCTAAACAAAGGGTTACATTTGTTTATTATGAACAGTTGAATCAATTTACTCTCGTATTTATTTATATGGATTCGTTGGGGCAGCATATTCCTGGCTCGCACCTCGTTGCCTTCATCTGGACCATGTTATTTAAGGCATATGTATATATTTTTGGCTGTAAATATTTAATGCATTTGCCTGGTCATTTCGAAAACCTGGACCTAACTCCGCACACACACACACACACACGCACACACACGCACACACACACGACTGGCATAAAAATAAAGCTGCCCCTGTTAGAGGGCAGCGATGTTATTATTGTTATTAAATTTTACTGCCCATAACTGTTGCTTGGAAGACAAATTAGTGTATGGGGGGGAGGGGGCGGGCGGATAGCGGAACATTCTAGCTAGAATATGGAGCATGGCCCTTGGCTAGCGGGCAACTATGCGGGGCTCTTTTACGCACAGCGTTTTAATGTTCTGTTTGTGTGCTCATCAATATTTATTGGGGTTCGAGTACGTGAGCCGCACACAATAAGCGACAGGATCTCGCCGAGAGCTCGGCTCCAAACGTTTTGTGCAAATATTTTTATTTCTATTTCTGTTATTGTGTTGCTGTATGGAACTGCACAATGTTGCCCGCAGAGGAGCTGATATATTACTGGCTTTGGCCAACAATAATCGGTTGGTGCGTGGGCAACGTAATGGAAGGGGGCGGCCGGACAGGCGGGCGTTCAAGGGATTGGCAAACCACAAAGCTTTTGCCCGGTC
The DNA here is from genome assembly GCA_037075305.1 of Drosophila kanekoi. Taxonomy (NCBI): domain Eukaryota; kingdom Metazoa; phylum Arthropoda; class Insecta; order Diptera; family Drosophilidae; genus Drosophila; species Drosophila kanekoi. Next base: position 4,478,198 of record JBAMCE010000451.1, on the reverse strand, counting down.
GCAATGCGTGCTACGCAGTTGGTTATTTACTATTCAAAAACTTCAATTACCGCTAAGTAGCCGCCGGGGCGTTAATCGCCCCCACTCCCCCCGCGCCCCCTCCATCCATATCCACTCCCATTACTGTTGGACGCCCGCCACTGGCGCTTATTATGCTGATTAACGTTTTATTTACACATAAATAAAACAAAGTGTATTGGTTATTAAGTCATTTTCCAGTTAGCGTCCACGGCTGCCAGTTGAAAGCGATTTACCACACGCAGCCCCAAAAAGTAGGCTATGCTTTATGCATGCTCGTTATTTAAGCCGATTTCTATTGAGCTGCTGCCCCGGCCCCGCCCCACCTTAAATGCTTCAAGCGGCTTTCTGTACATAAATAAATAATGTAATATTATGAATAGAAATGGGCATATCATAGATTGGGACTCTGTTTACCAGCAAGAATGGGGCATTTACATTCTAATTAGATATATGAGCGTCAGCCACAAAATTGAGTATTACTTTAATAGAAGTCGAACAGATCGCATTGCTTTAGTGTGTGGAACGCAGAAATCAAATACTTAAAGGAAACTTCGATCGTTTCTGAATGAAATTTGGGTGTATCGATCGGCTTAAAAAAGTGAAAGGGCCAAATTAGTTTTGTTGATTTGCCAGGACAATAGACTATCTAGACTAATGCAAAAGCGGGCAGCAAAATATGATATAAATATGGAAGAATTTAGCAGGATATATTTTGTGTAATTTCCGTCAGTTTCTATGCAAATTAGTCGCTCAGCCTTGAAGCTATCCTCTTGAAACGTTGCAAAGATCCCTCTTTCTGTTGCAGGCAGCACATATGTTGGAATCGGCCGAATCGGGCCTCTATATTATATAGTTGCCATAGGAACGATCGATCCAAAAGTAGGTGAATGAAAAACAGTTTTGGTTTAGCAAGTTTACCCAAAATAAAGCATTTATAAGCTTCACTATGCTCCCTAAGTATTTGCAAAATCTTATCAACATCGGATAGCAAGATCATATAGCTGCTATAGAAAGGATCAGTGGAATATTCAACTAATTCGGTTTCAATATTGCACATCGATAAACTGTTATCGATCAACTGTAAGCACTAGAAAAATGAAATATTTTGGCACCAGACATTTGATATGAAATCTTACACATTCCTAGATCAAACCAACTCGAAATAGCATCAAAGGAAATGCTACACTAGAAGCATTGCTCGACATAAAAAACATATATTAAATAATTCTTAAGCCGGATGAGAGCAATTCGCCGAGAGAATTGCAACGATTTGAGCGATTTGTGTGCAGCTGCAGTTGGCCAAGACGGAGCTCAGGTGTGCTCGAAATCGTCGGGGTATTAAGCGGGGTGCCCCCGCAGCAGCAGCAGATGTTACATATATGTTTTTGGTTCTTTTTATATTTATTTTCAGTTGTTTTTCTTTTGCAACGGCCAAGGATATGCTGGTATGCGTGTCCTTGGCTGGCTTGGCCATGGCAGCTTGATTACAAACTAAGCCGTTTAGAGAGCGAGCTGCGAGCTTAGTTTGCTTTATACAATCAGCTCTAGCTGGCAAGAAGACAGCTGAGGACAGCTGGGGACAGGCGAAAGGACAGCAAGGACATCATCGCTCACTGATTGCCAGGCGCTCGAACGAAATAACGAAATAACGAATTATGTGTTTGCATAAATAAATAAGTAGATGGCTGGCAAAATGGAACAGACAGGCTGCCGAGCTGCCGGTCTGGCCCCTCCCCCCTCCCCCCGCACGCCTGCCCGCCCGCCTGAGTGTCTTCCAATTGAATTGAGAAGATGCCGCCGCCAGCCACATAACGCCCGCCCGCCCGTTCGCTCGTTGCCACCATTGTCGCGATGTGTTGTGAAAAATTCGCTCGCTTTATTATAAACAAATAGCTGAGATGCGCTGCAATGCATCGCACCACAAGCAGTTGCACGTGCACGTCCCGGCTACGTCCCGGCCCCTGATCGCACTGACAATGACACGCTCGCCATTATGGCAAAAAGGAGGCGCGTTCTATGCGCCAGGCTTGCGGCAGGCAACGGATGCGCACAGGCAGGACGCACGCCACCCGCAGGACGCGGCCTGCTGCTCCATTGCTGATGCAGCCAGCGAAATATTGTCGCTTGCAATAAATGCCAAGCATCCGCTGCGCCAGCGACAAGGACACCAGCGACGACCGCCATTATGGCACTGGCGCCATTTTGTTTTGCTCCGAGCCCATCCACCCATCCATCCAACCCACACACCCACCCAGCAAGCCACCCGCCTCCAAATAACGCGAATGCGATAAATAATGCGGCTTGGCAATTGGCGTTGCCATCGCTGCGGCTGCCTCTGCCTCTGCCACTGCCTCTGCCTCTGCCACTGCCACTGCCACTGCCACTGTTTTTTATGCCTTTCGGATGGTTGGCATTGCGGATCGTTTCGCTTTAAGCCACGCCGCAACGCAGCGCATCCGACTGCACTTTAAAGGTGCAACCAGCGGATGTGGCAAGTTGCTTATCGGTATTTGCCACACTGATTCTGCGTTCACTTCATTTGGATTTGCATTCACATTTCAAATACATCGTATATGCACCAATTGTTTCTTCAATTTGTACCGATTTAAAAAATAGTCCTGTATAAGCGCCCTTCTTTGCGATTCTCATGGCCTCCAGTGAGGCATTACTGAACCTCTTTTTATCGTGTTGTTTTGGGTTCGTGCTCATTACGCATCATCTTTCGCGGCTTAAAAAGGTCTCATTAACCTTCAAAAATGTCAAAAAAATTAAATTAAGATAGTTTGTGGTTGATTTTATCCCTCTGACTTACCTCTTCCTATGTATCATATGTTGAACTAATGAAAATCGCATAGAAAGGCGATATTTACCTCTTTACATTGTTTTCTAAGAATTGCCATTCTATGCGATTCTCTTCATGAACTAAAGAAAGGCTTGCTTAATCTTTTGTTATTCATTTGTATATAAATAATATCTCTCTCTAAATTATATCATGCTCCCACTGAATTACTGCAAGGAACTGCACATTACTCATACGCCCAATGGGCTATGGCGAATGCCAGCGAAAAGACGAGACGCAGCTTGACGTGAGAGAACAAGTGATTAAATTGTCCACTTCTGTCAATTTGTTATGTATGAACTTGGTCACGACAAACACCTTCAACAACAACAACATGCCCGCCCCCAGCATTCGGGAAGCCACTGCAAAAACGCTATTGTCGCCTGTTTGGCTGCTACCTTTGAGGTCTGCTGTTTAATTAAAACATCAACTGAAGCATAAACAATGAATAATTCACATCATTATGATGTGCATGACCTGTGCGGGCGACAACTAGAATGAGGAGGTGTATATGTGTGTGTGTGTCTCTGTCTCTATCTGTGTGTGTGTGTGTCTGGGCTGCCATTAGTTTTTGCAATTGCCAGCATTCAACGTCGGCGACGCCAGCGACTTTTATGCAAATTGCTTATGAGGTGCCAACAAAAAATGCTGTAGAATTTTGGGAGCGTATTAAAATTGGCACCTAGGCTATATCCGGCGCAACCAATCGTGCCTTCCCTAGCCCGTTCAAGGCCCACAAACACACACACACAAACACACACACACACACACGCGCACACTCACAGTCATAGAAGCAGTTGCCTTAAAGGCTTTAAAAGCAATTTGTATGCATTTTTCGTGGCACATGCCAAAACCTGGCAAAAAGAAGGAACAAATTTTCCAGCGCCTTTATAGAATTTGTCGTTTATTTATTTTTCCTTTTATATATTTTTCTGTTTTTCTTCTTTTTATTTTGTCATCTTGCGATATTTTTGCCCGTGTGGCATTTATAGTTTTGCGTGTGCGAATTTAATCAAAAGTCAAAAGCATACGATACACAACAGGATGCGCCAGGACATGCTGGGTGCGTGTGCCTATGTGTGTGTGTACGCGTGTGCGCTTATGTGTGTGTGTGCGTGTGTATGCGTGTGCGTGTGCTGACCCACATAAAAGCAAACACCAGCAAATAACTGCGAGCGTTGCGAGCGACGAGCACAAAAAGACTCATCAAAAACTCATAAATTTGCAATTTTCGACACATGACAAAATAAATTGTAAACAAAGCTGCGCTAAAGCATGAGCCGACAAAAACAACAACAGCAACAACAACAACAACAGCAACAACAACAACAGCAACAACAACAACAACAACAACAACAACAGCAGCATGAATAACAAACATAAAAACAAAGGCCTGCACACGGGGCGTATGAAAATATTTTTGAAATGTTGCCGTTGCGTACAAAGCCGATGAAGCCAAAATGTGATGATAAAACTGATGTCGCAGCTGAACCTGATGCTGCAGCCGAAACAGTTGCCGATTTCCATCATTCGAGCTATAGAAAGTACTCAATCAGCCCAGGTTAGGTAGATGCAACGTTTTGCCGCGTTATATAGTTTATGAATAATATTATGCAGACATTAAACATATGCGAAAAACAAGTGCACATTGTATTGCTGTCGGATGGGGTTGGGTTGAGTGTTGCCTGCCTAACCCCAACCCAAAAACATGGTCGTTGGCTCGATTTAATTCTCGAACCGACTTTCTGCCGTGTGGTTCGGTTTGTGAACCTCTGTGAATCTGATTCATATTCAATACTACATTTTCGGGCTCGAACCGGTTCGGATTAAAACCAATTTGCTGCCTAAGTTGGCATAACCCATTCCCTATATTTTGCAGCTAAATATGGTTTGCTTTGGGCTAAGACCCAGCTTTTTTTTTCGGGCAACAGATTTCGCTTGTTATTAAATACTAAAATTTCGGATACGAACCGGTTCGACTTGAAACCTCAAGAATTATAAAAGCAAAAGATCTCCTCTGCTCACATAAACGATAAATATCGATATGGAAACCCTTTTCTTCCAGATAAAATTCTCATAAATCTTTGTAGAATCTGGAAATTTGTAAATTCATCTAAAAACTGTAACTAAAACTAAATATTAAGTTATATATAACTTTAATGGAGTCTCTGCCTCTCTCGCGCCCTCTTACTCTCTCCCTCTCTCTCGCCCTCTCCCTCACACTCTTTCTCCCTCTCTCAGATTCTTCTGAAGCCTTGTTACGATCTCGCATGTCAGCTTTCACTTCGATTGAATCATGAACAGCTTTACGAGGGTTTTTTTTCTGCTTGTTTATACTCGCTGAGTCATGTCCGTATATAAAGTGAGTATATATATAGTAATAATATACTCGCATATCGAGCCCGACTTTCTTTGAATCAACGATCAACGGAGTTCAACGTCGCTGCGACTAAGCGCTGATAAATCAAAGTTCAAATTGCACGAATCGAACAAGGCGACGCTGCTGTTCGATTGGCAGTCAAGGGTAGGCACAACTAGCGGATGCCCTGTAGCATATTTGGGCATCATTGGATATGAATTCATAACAACAGGTCCAAGTTAACAGATACCCTTTAATCAAGACTAAACTGCCTGAGCACCTAATGCACACACTCTGTAAGCTGTTTATGCTTGTGTGCCTAGAGAAAGAAAAGACAGGGTTTGCTAGTCGGCTATAGTATATCATATTTATAAACAATGGCATTTGTGTGGTTTCGCGAAGTGCCTCAGCAGTAACTAGTCAGGCACAGTTCGAGCTAAAAGTAAGCGTATGCATAATTCTTTTTATTGAATTAAATATTTATGTTTAAATATACACATATATGCATATTCATCTTTCTCATCCGTTAAGCAACAATGACTTTCATTTATAAGGCACACATACACATTCAAATAGAAGCACACACACACACATACACAATGTATGCATGTATTATCACTCGATATCAATTTGCTCCTCACACTGTTCCATTGTCGTAATTGGAATGCATTGAAATGTGAATTGTGACCCACGATGTGTGCTTTTTGCTGGCAATTCGAGAACGAGAATGAGAAATATAAAATTTGCAGCGACGACGCCGTCGACGCCGCCGACGCTGGCGTCGTTGTCGACGTCGAGCTTATGAGCGTTTTGCAACCGCTAGAACAACAAAAGCAACAATAAGAAAAAGTTCAACTAATTAGCGCAAGTGACTTTTGGAACCGTTGCCGTCGTACCGTTGCCGTTGCCGTTGCCGTTGCCGTCGTTCCGTTGCCGTCGACGTCGACGTTGACGTTGACGTCGCTACCTTCAATTGAACGGCGTCGTCGGTGTTGTTTTCGTTGCTTTTGTTGTTGTGCTTGCTGAACAGCTAAATGTTGTACTTGTAAAAAAATAAAAAAGCGGCAATTAACACATTTTTCATAGAGCGTCGCAACCGGTTCAATTTCTAGAACAGCCCCCGAAAAGTGCAGAGGGACAGACAGCTAACTTACACATAATACATAACTTTATCTGTATGTGTGTGTGTGTGTGTGTGTGTGTGTACCTACATATGCACATACACGCATGCATGTATGTGTGCCTGTGCTAATCTTTAAATTGAAAGAAATCTCAGTGGCAGCTTCTGACGCAGAGGAGCTATATGGAATTTATTTCGCGACCGGCGCTTTTAGTTTGCAGGCGACGTGCGGCGTGAAGAGAACTCAATACAAAACAAAACAAAAAAAGTAGAAATAAATATTATCAAAAAGCTTGTTGCAATAAATGAAAGGTATCGATATTGTTGTCGCTTCCGCTCGCTCTCGCGCTCGCGCTCTCTTTCGATCCGTTCAGTTTGCTTTTTTATTGTATGGTAATTCAATGGACGTCGTAAACCGTGCAACAGTCGATACAAAAATAAAGTGCAGCCAACAAAAAGCCACTGCATACGCAAACACAAATACAAACACAAACACAGCGACAAATACAAACACAAATGCAAATACAAATACAAATAGTATTACAAATACAATTGCAAATATAGTGCTTAAAGCGCGATAAGGCAACACTTAATTACATACACGCACACACACACACAGATACACACACGCGCATTCAACAACACACCTATACACACCCACATACTCCACACAAGGGCACCGCAAATATAACGCCGATAAGAACCGCTGCTTATCAGCTTTGATATCGTTGAAGCTTACGGCGCTCGCCCCTGCTCGCTCTCCCGCTCTCTCTCTCTCTTACTCTCTGTCTCACTCGTGCGCGTCACTCTCACGCGTAACTGTGCTGCTTCCAGCAAAAGCGTACGCACAGTTTAAGCACAGCTGTTGCCGTCGTGCAAGTGTCCCGACCGAAGAAGAAGCATCTGACCGCAGCTGCAGCAGCAGCAGCAGCAACAACAACGCGCTCACGGCGCAGCTTAACACTCTGGCATTGTCGATTATGCAAAGCAACAACAACAGTCGTTTATAAATGAATTCGTATTTATCCTAGTGCACGTTAAAAGCAATTAAAACAAGTGCTCCAAAACAATAACAACAATATATGTATGTACATATACATAAGCAAACGAATCGCGTCTCGTCTTACAAAATCATCGCTAAACTGGGACAAAAACAACAAGAACAACAAGAACAATCTTACAACACTATCAACTTCAGCTCTACAAAACACAGAGAGAATCACAATGGCTAGAGATAGGCTGCCAGAGCTTTTGCAGGTAAGTGTAAATTGTTTTTTTTTTATATATTATTTTTGCTGTTAGCGCAATGAGCGAACGTTTTAGCGTTCGACTGAAAGTGTAGCTTATTGGGCAAATACAGTGTGGCAAAATGCTAAAAGAACGATGCTATAAGAAAGATGAGCGTAAAAAGTATTGCAACAGTCCTGCTAGAATTAAGTTAATAGAATTTCCCAGGCATTGGCAATCGTTCGTCCGGAAGACAGTGTGGCCATGCTGAAGAGAAAATTTATGGCTATTTACAGAAATTAATACTTGAAGCTTAATACTCCATTTGCCTAGGGAAGCGCGCAAAGTACCGTACCCTCAGCCTACAAAGGCATCGCATATGATAATTTTGCATAGCGTTAAACAAATGCACTTCGATTTCCGGCTCAAAAGTTTTGCGTTCATTCAGGCCTGCTCGCATTGTATGTTAGCTCCATTTTGTTACACGCACTCATTCGCCGGCATTTACGAACACTACTCGACATTCCGCGTCCGGCCCTAACACTAGCTCGCCATTTTGGAAGCGAGGGGTTGGGAGACGCGAGAGACGTGTTGTTTTTGTTGGTTTTGGGCGCTTATCAGCGTGCACCTAGATTGCCGACAGATAAGAGCGATAAAGTAGCCCATGAGGGGCTATCCCCAAGCCCGCACGGTCGTCCAATTCCAATTTGTTGGCCAGCTTTTATTATTCATTACACTACCAGATTGCGCATTGCGCACCCGCGCCCGCCCCCAACAACACAGCATGTGAGAGAGCAGATCGCTGGCGAAAAACAAAAAAAAAAAAGAAGAAAACAGCCTCAAATTGAAGCACGAAGTTTTAGTTAGAGTTGCGTCGGCGTCGCTGCAGCAGCGATGCTCGAAAACAATTTATTTTTGTCGAGCTCGCACCGTTAACTGTTTAAGCATTTTGTTAACTGTTTTGCAGCGCTCGCTCAGCGCCAACTCAACGTCTTCGTCCTCAAACGGTTCATTGTTGCTCAACGTTTACAACGCGACCACCGAATCGCTCAGCAACAACAACAACAACAACAATAGCAACAACAGCAATAGCAACAACAACAGCAGCAGCGACAACAACAAGGATCGCAGCAAAATGTCGCAACAGGGTACCAATGTGGACGCCATACTGAATCCGGTAAGTCTTTGTGTGTGTGGGTGTGTGTGTGTGTGTGTATGCATGAATATTACGTGACACGAGCAACACGACCCATATGTATATATTACACACAATAAATCAAATTAGAGTACAAATATAAATGAATGCAAATAAGAAAATGTAAACAAGTAATAAATGTTGCAATTAAAAACATGTAAAATTAACAAATAAATAAAAAATTCCAAAAAGTCGTGCGTGTTGTAAACGTGCGGCACGCTCCCATCTCTAGTGGGAGCAGCAAACAAATCAGTTGCTAGAATTCTAACTGTTCAATATATGCCAAATTGTCGTGCGTGTTGCGTGCTTCGTTTTCCCCCCGTGTTGAATAAATTCCGACACGGTCCCATCTCTAGCGTGGACATCAAACAAACCAACTGCTTTGATTCGAAATGTTTATCATACGTTTTTGACGGCCGCATGAATCAGCGACGTCGTCAATAGCAATAGCGGCGCATTACTCAATCGTCGAACCCGTGATAGGCGAAATGGCTTACAGCAGCTTCTAATTAATTGAATACATACAGACATATCTATCTACATATCTAATTATATCTGTATGCCATTAAACTGGGCCTTAACGCCCCCATCTCCATGCCGCCACAGCAACAATGCTGCGCCTAAAAGATAAAAATCTCTAGCAGAGAGTCCAAATCAGCTTGGAGCACAACTCCAAAAGTTGAATGAACCAGCAAATAAACGTAAACCACAATCTTTGATATCCTGTTATGAAAAGCGAGAAATATCCGTTGCTCGATCAAGTTTGAAACGCTTTAGAGCACTAATAAAATATTTTAGACTGACATCTTGACCGCGCGAACAGTAGATGAACCACTTCCCCATTCGCCTACATATGGAATAAGAACGTTCTGCATTGCTGGATTTGGTCTCGCTAAATAGGGATTACCTCAACTCATTGGACTTATTTTCAGCCAAATTAGAAAAGAGTGTTGAATAGCTAAGATCTGATGAAAATAACGTGCTTTATTATATTATATATACAACTGTCCTTTCTATATTTTATATAATCCAAGATACATTTGGTGACTTATTCAACACTCATTTACAGTACTCGGAAATACGTCATCAGCTCTCGCAAATCGCCAACAATCTGGAGGCTATGGACCGTATGTCGCAGACAATCCATTTGCGCACCTTTAGTGGTAGGTACAGTTTATACATATTTATAGATACATTCGAAGTGCCCAATTAATGGGTTTTCACGTATCGCGCAGAGAACGAAATGGATGAGCTGCACAACAGGAACCTGCGCCTGGGCAATCAGCTAATGAACCGCTTCAGGGAGTTCAAAGCGAATCTGCCGCAAGAAACTGACTACAGTCTGGAGGCCCGCATGAAGCGTACCCTATTCTATGGCCTTTACCAGACCTATATCAATCTGTGGCAGAAGAACGAACTTTTTTTGCAGAACTACGAGACGAAGGTGAAAAAGAACCTGCGCATGCATTCCAAGATCAGTGAGTAAATAAAAGGGAAATGCAAATAATCAAATTGAAATTAATACAAGAATTCCTATTCGTATAGTCAATGCGGAGGCCAGTGAACAAGAGATCGAATTGCTGATCGAAAACAAAACAACAAAGCTCTTTGTAGACAATGTGAGTCGTTGCATGCGGCGTTAATCGTTATCTAAGCTGATTTTTAAAAGTTCATTTAGATACTGCAAGAGACAGATAAGGAACGGCAGACGCTGCGCGATCTAATGGATCGTTTCAATGAGCTCAGAAAATTGGAGAAATCTATTGAAGATGTTCATGCACTTTTTATGCGTATTCAGACACTCGTCATGGAGCAGAGCGAAACGATACAGCGGGTGGAGTTCCATGCAAATCAGGCCACCCTTTACACCGAAAAGGGCGGCAACGAGCTCGACAAGGCCAAGGAGTACCAGGAGAAAGCGCGCAAGGTGCGTTTATTTTAATCGTCGGATACAGTAATTGGAATTTCTTTACAAATCATTTTTTTGCAGAAAAAAATAATGCTCATTGCTATACTCGTTGCAGTTGTGTTAGTTTTAATAATCATCGGTATTTATTTGTGATGCACATAAGCGCAAAACTATATTTTTTTTTATTGCCTTTAAGCCAAATAAAATAATTTTTTTTAAGCGATTTGGATTTAAACTAGTCGGGCGTTTTCAAATTCTCTACTCACCACACCATGACTTGGCGGTCACACAGGGTTGCATTTGGTAAGGCTGTCAATATTACAGTGCTGTCGATGTTGCCGTCAGCTGATAGTTGTTTACACAAAATAACTGTTGCCTTTTGAATGTGTTGGCGAAAATTGAATAACTTTCCGGAATAACAAATACCAATTTTCTGATAATTTGTAGCTCAATTTGTATTGTTAATTGCTGCTCAACGCAATCATCCGTGGTGTTACACGGAAATAAGTTGGTAAGTAACGAGACTAATATTACATTCTGATTCTTTATTTTTGCACAAGGTATACAATCATGTTACTCTGTACTCTTTTTTTTTCTCAATTACATGATTAGTGTGAGTAAATATTGTTACCAATTGAAAACTGACTGTTAGATTCACGTAATGTGAATCTTCCTACGCTGTGTTATGTTACTATGTCTAGTGAGCTAAGAAGAAGAATACTTAGCTACCTAGTTTTTACCTGACATTGTGCAAACATATTGAAAATATGATGAATTATTACGCTTAAATGAAGGTAATTTGTTCAACATTTATAAAACTAAAGTAATTCAAACGCAAAATATGCAAAACACACGCAAAATCACAAACGTAAGCGCAAACTGAGCAACGTAATCTTGAACTTAACATAGCTATGTAAGGCGTATGTTAACGGCCAAAATAAGCATAACCGCGACTTAACATAACATTATACGCTCCTCTAAATGCAAAACAATGAAGATAAATAAGACCCAAAACGACAACAAAACACACGCAATATAAATAATTTCTGCATTTTGGGTAAGTGCGCAATAGAGTGCAATTTAACTAGAGGCCAAATAACAACAAACAAATGTGAAAAACGCAAACAAACAACGATAGACCAATCAACTTTTTGACCCATTGGCGAGCGCCATTTTTTCGCTGGCGTCGTGCAAAGTTTGCTATTTAAGCGCTAATATCTAGGAATTTCCCTACGCTTTTTGTGGACAAACAATTGTCAAATAATTGATAATTACTTGCAGCCAGTCGGTTAGCCGTGGTGGGGGCAGCCAGTGCCAGTGGCATAAAATGGAAGACAACGCCAACATGTGTAAGAATGTCAAGTTTGCGGCCGAGCCTGTTGTTGTCGTCACCGAAGCGGGCGCAACCGCAGTCGCATCCGGAACGAATGTATCCACAAGCAATGGCAAGGGTGTGCAGTGCAAGCTGGCGCCAGCTGAGCCCGAGGAGCTACTGGGTTCGGTTACCACACAGAATTGCCCGGGCACAAGGGCAAGCGCGCGTGTCATACAAAAGATGAAGCTAGATCTGACGCGTCCGATGACGCCGCCACCGCCGGAGCGTGAGCACACCAAGAAGGAGGAAAAGGCCACCCAGAAGACGCCGTCACAATTGCGCGCTGCCAGCAAAACGACTTGGACAAATCTGGAGCGCAATTGCTTCTTTGATGCGCTCAACGAATATGGCAAGGATTTCGAGGCAGTGGCCAACTGCATCAATGGCAAACTGAAGCGACGCAACACAAGCACCGATTACAGCTTCAAGACCAAGGACCAAGTGCGTCAACATTATTATCAAACATATCACAAGATTGGCAAATATGTTCGCTTCACGGATGGTAAGCATGTCCATGCCCGCAAACATTTGATGCCCCCATACCTAACTCCATTTCCAATTATGCCTTGCTCCAGAGCTTAAGAAGCTTGCACAGGAGCTGTACACGCTAATTAACTATGGTGAAATGAGGCGCAAGCTGCAGTTTCTCTCTGAGAAACATTTCATGAAACTGAAGCAGCTCATTTATCAGGGACACATCACCGTGCGCTGCAAGGGCAAGAATATACGCATCAAGACGCCCTCCTGCAAGGCGCTGCGTCGTCTCAATCAGTTGGATGGTGAGTCCACTTAAACGATTTAACACAAACTCCATGCTAATTACTGCGGACAACCACCACCTAGATACCTTGGAGGACATACGCTTGCCCAATAAAATCGAGGTGCTGGTGAATCCGGCGAACATTGAGGCGTTTGGCCGCGTTCAGGCGCTGGCACAGAATCCACGCAGTCGCGTCATTGTGCCGCTGCACAAGAAGCTGATCAGCTTTATAAAAACGTTTCAGTACAAATGGCGCAGCGCTGACGCTAGGCTTGCGGAGGAGCAGCTGCTGCCGCCCAGTGGCAATGCCGGCGGCAACACAGACCCGCCCGAGCCCTTAACGGAGCCGTTGATTTGCTTTTTACCCAAGCCAGGCGTGCCCATACATCGTCCGCTGCTCAGCATTACGGCGTATTTAAGCAGCGTCAACATATGCCTGACCGCCTACGAGGAACGTCTGGGCGTCAAGGTGCACAGCGAGACGCTGAACAGCGCAGCAGCTGCGGCCGCTGCCAGCGCCAAGCGTGCGCGAACCGAGAGCGGCTCAGAGAAACGTTCGCCTGAAGCCAAAAAACTCAAGCCTCTGACCAGCTCGGCTCAGGACAAGCCCTTGGATGAACTGACGACAGAGGCCAGCAGCAATAATGTCAAGGTGGAGAGCAACAGCGGCGACGAGATAAGCGACGAAATCAATGAGCTGCTCAGTCTAAAAACCGAGGGCGAGACAGTTGAGCAAACTGCCAGTACAAGCAGCGCCAGTAGTAATCCCATAACAAACGCTGCTCCACCGCCGCCAGCACCAGCCGCAGCCACCGCAGCAGCGCCAGCTCCAGCACCAGCGCGTGCCAAACGTAGCGACGGCTTCGGTGCTGGGGGTGGAAAAGGCGCCAAGGCGGCTGCAGCACGCAACTTTAAGCCGCTGCTCAGCGATGATGTGATCAAGCGCATACGCAAGGGCTGGACGATATCCAATTCAGCGGATATAACCATTGGTGATTTGTATGTAGTGCTGGGTCAGGACTCCAAGCTGGAGCTAGAGTATTATTGGTGTGAACTCGAGCAGATTACGCCGAGCGGCTCCACAGCCGTCAACACAACGAGCACAACGTCTTCGTCCTCCTCATCAACATCGCTGCCCTACAACACCAATGACTGTGATAGCGTGGAACGCGTTAAGGCGATCACAACGGCCACGGTTAGCAATAAGCTGAAGCACCTGCTCCTGGTTGCCAATCTCAGCGAGCGTGTGCGCAAACGTCAATGCAATTGTGGCCACAGTTGCGATCGCAAACGCGATTTAATCACCAAGGCGCAATGGCTCAGCAATCTGGCAAGCTCTGGTACGGCAACTGGCGCTGGAACTGCAACGGCCACTCAAACATCAACGGATGGCAATGAGGTCATCTTTCGCACGCCCATGCTGCCAATACGCAGGCCGATGGTCAATGTTATTGATCCAGTGCGTCAACTGACCAAGGTGCTCAAAATGCAACAAACAAATTTATTAACCATTTTCTATACAAATCGGATTTGCGTTTTATATTGCAGCTCACTCGCCAGAGGATGTCACGTCAGGTTCTGGTGCAGCGTTGCCTCCTGCCGCCATCTTCAGTAGCCCAACCGTACGATCTGCTAAGCCTGCGCAATCTGCAAAACGGTCTCTTCGAACCAATCGAACGTGTCAGTAGCAGCAGTGGGTTAACTACTCTATTGTCCAAACTTGGGTCCAATAGCGGCGTCAGTCAGCGACAGCAGCAGCCCGAAGTCGAAGATCACAGCAGTAGTAACAACAACTACAATAGCAATGACAGCGGCGGCGTTCCCATCATAGGGCCGGATATGCCCGATCTGGAATTCTCTGCGGAGGCGACAACGCTGCCAGCCACAAGCACAACGCTGCCAGAGGACGCCCAAGATGAGACCACCAGTAAGCTGAGCAAATTATTTATATACACTATAAGTATAGGATAACTTCTAGGTCGGCTAGTCCCTCCTCCCTTTCTCCACTGTGTTCCGTTCGTAAATGTTTAAAGTTAGACTTTGTTTTAAGAGCCGAGCTATGTAAATTGGCTGAATCCCTCTCATGAGTACATAGGTCTTTTGTGTCGCAATTGTAAACTTGAGTAATAATGATGAGGGAGTAAGGAGAGAGATGATCTATTGTGCCTGGAGCTCCGTTAGTGTGCTCGAGCTCCCTTATGAGGGGAAGCAGTAGCCATTTTCTGAGCTGGGGAGACAAACTATTCCTAGATGCTTCCTGCAAGTAAATTCGTTGACTTTGCCTATGCATAGTCTATCTCTTTTCAATCCATGGTAGCAAGACAAAATACTATTGAGCAGAGACACATGCCTATACAGACTTTAATCTACATGTGTACGTTATTTAATTTACGACAAATATCGAAATAATGTTTATCTTTTGATGTGCAGCGCAAAACTTCTTCAATGGCAGCGTCAGTCCGATGAATTTGTTGCGCGACTCCACATCGAATTCCCGCTGGCTGGAGGAGAACATCAATGACTTCTCGCTGACCAGCCTGCTGGGACATCTGGATGACTTTGATGCCACGCGCGATATACTGGTGAGTTAGATGTTTAGATGGTAAAAAGCAATCCAAAAACGAAACAATCGTCTCAATGCAGGACCCTTCATCAAACATGTCGGTGATCAGTGAGAGCAGCGTCGATTATCGTCACAAGTTTCAGGAAATTTCGGCCCTGCTGCAGCAGCAGGAGAAGGATTAACATCTATGTCTTGATGTCAACACCAAAACCCTGTGCGGCCTACCTTGCGGACCACCAAAACCACAATCCACAATGTTGTCGCTTTTAAATTCGATTTGCAGAGTATTCTTAGAGTTATTTATGATTTTATATTTAAACGTGGTCACACACAATATTCAATTCCAAACGAAATGAGAAAGAAACGAAAATATTACTCACCCATTTTAATACGGATATTATTAATGTTAATTTAAACATTTAAAGTTTTATATATTTAACCAAGAACCCTCTAACCGCTGCACTAAGCCTTGTGATGTTGAATTTGTTCTTTTACCATTAATCTTAATTAATTAATACACATGCTCGATATTTATTTCATATATATATATATATGTATGTACGCTAAGTATTACAGAATCTACTCACATTGTTTTATGTTCTAGTTACCTCGATAGAGGAGTTTAGTTTCTCTAATCCCGCCTTTTTTTTCATTTCGTTTCGTTTCCCTTTTTTTTTTTGGTTGTAGCTAATAGTTTAGGATAGTTAGTTACTAGATAATTACGCGCGGATAAGTTGTATTGTAGTGTAATACGAAATATGCATAAAAATATAATAAATAACAGTTTATTCTGTATATATACCCAGAGATAATGTATTTCATTTTCAAAAAACGGATTAATTAAATGTTTTCATCTTTTCAACTGTTATTTATCAAATAGTAGAGAATTATAAGAGAATATTTTACTTTTATTTAGCAATTTCAAACTTGCCAGCAGACTATTTATAAGTTATTCATGATAAGGCAAAGGGAAAGGAATTCGAATTTTGAAAGTATCAGTATTTATGTTTAAACTTAAGCTCATGAAATTATTTAAAACATTATTCTGCATATTAGAAATTAAGAATCGCATATCGGTTTCATAACGGTTCAAGAATCGCTGTACAGTTGTAATAGGGTTGCCACTTAAAAAAAACATGGATTATACCGGATATTACAAGACCAAGTACAACATTTTCAAATACACACATACATATAAGAATAACTTGCTTAAATTTAAATGAATTGAACGCATATGTGTACATTTTTTTTTCTTTTAGATATTTCTTAAGTAGCTTGTACATTTGAAGTCTTGGGCAGCTTAAGAAAGTTGACAATACTCAAGGATTATTAAAAATTCAAAAATATATAAACATCTCATCATTAAACCTAACAACATTTAACCCAAACTCATTGACGATAAAAACACTTCATTTTGTAACAAAAAAAAAGTCAAGTAGTTAAATCAAATGTTATGTGGTACATTTGTAATGCACGTGGCAACCATGGTCATAACTTATCTTCTAGCACGTATCTGATTGCTAAATATATACAAATGTATGTGTGTACATATGTATGTATGTATGAATGGTTGCTTAGACGCGATTTACACTTGGATTTATAATTCTGTTATTCATTTCCCATCCATTCAACTGGCTGTTTATGTATGTATGTACATACATATGTATGTATATACATACATATGTATGTATGTATGTATATGCTCCCACATGTATCACTTACATTTCTAGCTAATTCCATTTCTAACGGTATATATGCATGTGTATGTGTTCTGTATCTGTATCAACGTGTTTTTTTTATACACACAATGTTGTGGGTGCAAGCAGCGAGAGTAAGCAAAGAAAGCGAGAGTGCGAGACAGACAGTGAGAGAGAACGAGAGAGAGAGAGAAAGCTGGCGCGTGTAGTCAGTAGCTGCGATAAGCAACAGCACAGTTTACCACAGCTAAAAACAATAGCAACATCAACGAGCAATATTTGTCGTTATTGGTTTTGTTTTGATATTGAGCGGTGGCAACGCCGGCGTCTGTGTCTTCGTTTACCCCTGCAAAGTGTTAATCATTTTTTGTTTTGCAGTTTTAAGTTTTATGATGCGTTAGTCGAGTTCGTCACATTAGTTGAGTGGCGGACGTTCCAGCGACAGCCTCGAGCGGCACAAGCACCAGCAGCAGAAGCAGCAGCAGGATAAGAAGAACAAGAGGCAGCAACATGTCAAACAAACGCGTAAGACGTCAGCTTTGGTCCCAGCTATTGGGATTAATCTTATCATATGGTTATCTTTTTTTTGCAGCCGCAGCACATTTTGAAGCTCAGCGCTGAGCAGCGACGCCGCTTTGTTGACTCCTTTGATCGGGTGTACAGTGATATAGATGGCGTTATCTATACCCTCAAAGTTAATGTGCCCAATGCTGACCAGGCCTACGCGGCCCTGGAGCGTGCCGGCAAGCAGCTCACCTTTGTTACGAACAACAGCGCGCGCACCGTTGGCGAGACCGTGAAGCGTTTTGCGAAGGCCAACATGCTGGTGGAACCGCAGCAGATCTGGCATCCGGCTCAGACACTGGTCTACTATTTGCAAAGCATCAAATTCGAGGGTCTTATCTACATCATAGCCTCGCCTCAGTTCAAGACGGTGCTGCGCGAGGCGGGTTACCAGTTTATCGATGGCGTAAGTGACAACTGCTTTGGCAATCTTTAAGAGAACCATACTAAAACCTCAAGTGTGTGTTTAGCCCAACCAATTCATTGATGACACCTATGAGGATTTGGCACGCAATATTTTTGACAAGCAGCCGGTGCGCGCAGTCGTCATCGATGTGGACTTCAATTTGACCGCGCCCAAAATGTTGCGCGCCCATCTCTATTTGCGACATCCCGATTGCCTGCTGCTCTCCGGCGCCACAGACCGTTTGTTGCCCGTGGCGCCGGGTGTCAACATCATTGGACCCGGCGCCTTTGCCTCCGTTCTGATCGAGGCCAGCGGCAAGCAGGCCACGGTTATGGGCAAACCGGGCCGCGCACTGGGCGACATGCTGATGCAGCAGCACAATGTTACCGTGCCCAGTCGTGTGCTCATGATCGGCGATATGCTTGCCCAGGATGTGCGATTTGGTCGTATGTGCGGATTCCAAACGCTGCTCGTTCTCACTGGCGGCTGTACGCTCGACCAGCTCCAGGCGGAGACCTGTCCTGAACATCTGCCCGACTACTATGCCGACAGCGTGGCCGATTTTATTCAATTGCTTGCCGAAATCGCGCCCAAGGCGCATGTCTAAGGCCCACAACACTAGCCATAAGTATTCGGGATTGGGGCACGTTTCTGTAGTCTGTAAACGGTTAAGGGTTTAAGTATGGTATACATCAATATATATATATATATATGTACTACATATAAGTAGGTAGGTTCGGAATGTAACCATCATTGTGGTCTATGTAACCAGTTTGTGAGTCGTACGAAGAACAATTCTGTTCAATACTACATATTTTTATCTAACCAAATTTCAATTGAGAAATGCAAATGCAAATATCGTTAGCGTAATTCAAACTATGCAATAACTGCAATAATACTCCAAGATTGAATAAGAAAAACCGTTTTTGATTGGCTGCTTTGAGTCTTGCTTTATAGAAATAATTTGTTATTGTTAAGTAAAATCGTTGAATGTTTGGCCCTGCCTCCTCGTAAAGAGAATTTGCCTACAATTCATTTGTTTATTATTTACAACTGTTGCAGTTTTTTCATGCATACGCAAATAAATGTTTATGTTTATGTTATAAGAAGAATTTATGTATACTATATATAAACAATATGCACTTTATTGGCTTCAAGGGATCTACTTGAGCTATTTATGTTGAAAACAATGCATAATTATGCCTACTTGGAATTGGTTTTTGTTTATTCCATTAGTTTATCAACGTGCCGCAAATATCGCCCAGGCAGTCGCTTACGTAGTCGGGCATATGGGCGTGGCCCGGAGACAGGCTGGCCACATCCGCAGTGCTGCTGCCGCCGGTGAGGACCAGCAGCGTCTGATAGCCACTGGCGCGCGCAAATCCAATGTCACTGGCTAGACTGTCGCCGATGAAGAGCACTCGGTTGGCTGGCACGTGGGCGTGGTGCTGACGGAGCAGCTGACGCAGCGCCTCGCCCGGCTTGCCCAGCACCGTGGGCTGGCGGCCAGTGGACTGGGCGACAAGGTCGATAAAGGCGCCGGGTCCTTGAAGGGAACGCAGTTATATGTTGTACAGAATGGAAATTAAAATGAATTCCTACCAATGATGTCGCCGGCACCGAAGGGTATTAGCGCATCGGCAGCGCCGGCCAGGAACAAGCAGTTGGGATTCTTTAGCTGAAACTGGGCGTGCATCAGCTTGGTCGCAGTCAGATTAAAGTCCACATCAATAATGACAGCCTGCACGGGCTCCCCGCCAAAGATGGCCTCGTGCAGCTCTACCAGGCTCTTGACGATAAAACCCTCGCGCTGGCAGGCAAAACCGTTTGAGCCAAGTATCTATCAACGCCAGCAAAGCAACTCACCTCCTCGGTTAGACGAAAGCCCGCATCACGCAGCAGCTGCTTAAAGGGCGGCGTGGCCAGGCAGTAGATGAGCCCCTCGAAGCCAATGGACTTGAGATGATCGCAAATGGTCTGTGCCGGATGCACAATCTGTTGCTGCTTGGAAGCGGGATTAAAAACCAAATCGCAGCCAACTTGTTGGATCACCTGGAACTAACCTGGTCTATATGCAATGCCGCCTGCTTGGCGAACTTTTCCATATGCTCCTCCACGGAGCTGATGCTGTTATTGGTCACAAAGCTTAGCTGCTTGCCACGACGCTGCAGCTCCCCAATGGCCTGTGCCGAGCCGGGTATAAAATCGCGCAGCGTGTACCAGACAACACCTGCGAAAGAAAGGGGGTAAGGGTTCTTGTTCTACAGTATGGTCAATTTCCTTGATTTTATTTCAGTGCTAAAAAACGTAGAAATTGGCTTTTGAATTTTGTAACTGAAAATTTGAAACTAAATCTTCAGGCCCAAGGAATGAGGAACGAGTAATTGAGTTTACTTTTCTTTTTTCTATGCAAAATCAAACTTTTCAAAAGCTGAGACCTATTAACAGTTCTCGTCCAGTTTTCTCAATAAGCTTAATTTGATTACAGCTCAGTGTTAGTAAACGGAAAAAAATGCTCTTTGAAACACGTTGGAATTGAATCTATTAGCTTTTTACGACTTTAAACGGACATCTAGTCGTGTAGCATCCAAATGGTAGGGAACTTAAGCTGTTTAAAAAATCCATGTCCAATTTACTGAAAACGTTAAATCAAAGCGAAAACCGTCCCTGATCAAATGTAATTTATTTACGCATAAAGAACAAACCATCGCAATCACAGAAGACGACATCAAAGGAATCGAAAAACTCTTCACGTTCCGCAGCGCTCAGTTGCTTGATGACTTTCGGCTGATAATGATAAAAGAGGAAAATGAAAATAAATGGAAATTAGGATTAGCTGCTGATAATTATCCGCGCGACAGCAATTTGGCTTAGCTGCGGCTTGCCACAAACGGGGCAGCTTCTCGTCCACTTACGGAACTGAGGCTCATTTTATAGTCGTGACAGCGGCGCGCCGGAAAGCGATCGGATCGATGCAAATGCGGTTCAGGGTTGAAAGATTTGTTATATTCGGTTAGGTATATTTTTAGTTTTGTTATTTCTATTTTTTTTTTATTTTTTTTTTTGTATGCCAAATGCGGCTTATGCAAATTCCATGGAAGCGTTACGCCGACTGATTCGAAGCTAAGCCCCAGTGTGTGTCCAACTATAAAGCTCGACTGGCCAAAGACAATTGACTGAGCGAGCTGCGTTCTGGGGTCTGGGGACGCGGTTGGCTTTGGCCACGGCATCCATTTCAATTGAGCTGCAAGCGATTTGATTAGCACCAGACGCTAGCTGATCTTAGCATCTAAACTGGCCCGCCTCAAACTGGAGCGAAGTGTTCTGTGTCAGTCCGCTTGATATGCCTCAATTGTTGATATCCACAATTTCAGCGGGTGTCGCCGCCAATTGCTGTGCGATAGCCGCCTTGCATTCTGATCCAATTGATTTGACACCATATTGCTATTCAATATCACGCTTCATACAACGTCTAGCTGTGCTTCCGGCTCTGCTCGGGTTCTGCTCCGGCTCACTGACCTGTAGCACTAAGGCATACGTTACGCAAGATCAAAATTACAACGACGCCTGCATCTCATCTAAACATTTGCTTCATCTTATTATGTAAATGTGTTCAATCCATTTATGAACAATGCAAACAATTTGATAACCATTTTACAGAGGGAGAATTACATTTTAGATATTTAAACAAATATTCCATTTATATTCTTTAATTTGTTTTCGTTTACAATTCTTAATTCATGTTTTTTAATCTCTTTCCATTTTAGTTTTGTAAATTGTTAACAATGCTATACGTAAATGTACTTCAGAACATTCTGTAGATCGCAGCACATCTCTTGTAAGTATATAAATATGTTTATCAAAATAATAAAATATATACTATTTCGTATCGTTATTTTAATTGCATCTCTTCTTGTATAAAACATTTATGCAGTGTGTGCTGGTGGTGCGGGGCAAAGGTAACAACAGATACAGATGCAGATACAGATACAGATACAGTTACAGATGCAGATGCAGATACAGATACAAGACACAAACCGATTGTAACGAGCAGAATCAACATATAGTATAGGCATGTATGTTTTGTGTATGTATATATATATATATATTGTATAAGGTACATTGGATTGTTTTTTAGTGTGGTCGTAGTTATATGTTTATTTAGTTGTTGTTGTTGTCGTTGTTTTTGTATATGCTAGGCACACGCAATCTGATAAGTTTTTTTTTTCTGTAGGTACAAACGATATCTTAAGATTGAAAATAACGCGTATGATTAGATAATTGCAGTAGATGTGCACTTTGGACGTGAATAGAAAGCAGTTAAACACTTGCTTTCTTATTTCATTAAATATATTACTCTCAACAATTCGGCGCAAATAGTTAATGGAGCTACGGATCTATCATATGAATGTGCATGTGCGCCTTTATATGTTCAGCTTTGATTTTATGTATTTTGCGTTTATGCATTTTTGCACATTTTGATGTATCTAATTTCGAGTGCCTGGAGTTGCATCAGTCGCAGTTTCTACGAACACTTTACAATTTGGCAATTGATTATTGGATTTTTTGTAAAAATGTTGCAACTTGTAACAGGATTTATGCAGATACAAAAGAATGCAGTTTGCCTCTTGAGCATTTCACATGCAATTTGCAAAAACAATATAAAAAACATTTCAATTGTTAAGTACATTACAATGACAAAACACAATATGAACAATTAAGGCGAACATAATATGCCCTTACACTAAATGTATATTACGTTATATATACAAAAGTATATAAGCTATATATTTTATAAATATACATAATTCACGCCCTAACAAATCCACGTTTGAGGCTTATAACTAAAATGCACTTTCGATTACCACTGGCAAAGAACATGGACATGGGGATGTTGGGGGTTGGGATTTGGGAGGCAACGTGTGCGTGTTTCAGGTATTATAGTCTTAGACATAGGTTGTGGCATTGTCGCCAGCAGCTGCATCACTTCCATTTTGACGCTGGCGCAAAAAGTTCTCCGGCTCCGACTTTGTAACTGCTGCACCGGCCGTTGGCTGTGTCTGGAACTGGGTCACTTCCTGTGCCTGCCTTTTCTCATACTCAATGATATGCTCCCGGAGCAGAAAGTTTTCGCGTTTGATGCGCTTAAGCAGACGGCCAGAGACGTCGGGCACAGCCCAGCGCAGTATGCCCTGCAGCATGGTTATAATATTCTGTAAAATCAATTAGTTAGGACAAGCGTTTTATAATGGAATCAATCAAAGCAGCTCACTTGATAGATGACAATGAAAGCCAGACGGGCGGTCAATATCTTCCAATAAATCATGGGTCGTTTATAGGGTGGGTTCTCCCAGGGATCGTTGCGGTACTCTATGTAATGGCACTCCGTTACATTCGCCTGGGCGCTTACATCCAAAAGCGATTGCGTCCCATAGTCCTTGGTATAAAAGGTAGCCAGTGTAAAGTTTAGATACCCATTCAGCTCTGGATCATCATGGGTGGCTTTGTAGACTAGTTTCGGTATAAAGTTGCTGCTAAATGCAATTATCATGGCCTGCATTAAATACAAAAATTCATATTGATTACCATATTGACAACAAATTGGAATTAACGTACGCTAGAAGCGACCGCAATGTGCGTAACGACAGTCATTATGCTTTGCCAGACACCAATATTTCGAGCGCGCATGCCCACTGGACGTCGCATGAAGCGCAGCATCTTGATGGCATCGAGGCGGACCTCTATCACGTTATTAATCAGCGCCAAAAGAGGAGCCAGCGGAAATGCCAAGCTAAACAAGGTTATGAAACCGTATTGCACCACTAAAATGAAGAGGAAACGAACATAACAATGTCAGAGATGTCAATGGAGATGTCAGATTCGTATTATAAAGTTCAATTATACCCATTTCCAGATATTCCTCGTAAAGTGAACTATTTTCGGTGGGCAGCAGATTAAAATCTTCGGTGAACTGATTGGTAGAGGGCACCAGCTTCTGTTCGCTGTGCCGCCTATACCAGTCATAACGCTGGCTGAACTCCTTGGCGGTGCGCATTAGAAAGGGTATCAGCATCTCGACAATGGCATTCACTGCCTGCTTGCCCACCATAATAATGACCAGCTGCACGCAGAGCTCCATGAGGCAGCCACCCGGATTGCACTCCTCCTGGCGAAAGCTAAATATGCGATTGTACTTGGAGGGATAACCAACGAATTTTCCCTTTAGAAATGCTATATAGAATAGCGATGAGTAATAGTTGACAAATTGGAAAACATAGTTCTTGATTGTGAGGCTCTCATCGTACTCCGTCTGGGTGCGACAGTATTCGTAATTGGTCAGACGAACCGCCAGATTGCTGTAGACCATGTCCAATATGGAGATAACGATTAAGTCCAGGAAGCCCGCCGTTATGGGCAACACCATTATTCTGTACGTCATCGTGTTCTCATTCGCGAGAATAGTATGGGATGCCCGCTGCGCCATGCGATAGATGATGATCGCCGCCACGGCGATCAATGATATGCAGATCTAGAAGTTAAATGCAATAATAAATTAGTAAATGCGATGAAGACAGCGAGAGGTTTTGATTCACTTACAAACAACACCATGATGCTATAACTTGTAAAGTTGGGCAGAAACTTAGTGCTCCAGAAGGGTACATCAGGATCGAAGCTGGTCTTTGGGTCGTTCAGCTTATCGCTGAACCGTTTTGAATTGGATATTTTGGCGAGATATTGTGGCCGTGGATGCTCCACATGATGATTGAAACCGGTCAGACCCCAACGATGAACCAGTCCCGCCGAATATCGCTTCCACAGCTCCAAATAGATAACAGCCCAAATGGCCATCACAAAGGCAAACACCATCGTCATTGGGTTGTCTATCAAATAGTTAAACCTGGACGAGGTGCACGTCTCATTGAGACGCCAAAATTTACAGCCACGATCGCACTGGGGACACATGATCGTTTCGTTGTCATTACAAATGTCATAGCTAATCGGATCGCTGTTCCACGTTACAAAGCCGTACACAAAGAAGAGTATGCCCAGAATGCTAACCGGTATCAGCATTTGCGTATAAAATCCCAGCCAGGCAAAATATAGCGCCACCTTTGGACCAAAGTAGTCCTTGATGTGATCCAACGGTTGCAGGCTGTCAAGAAGAGAATATGTAAATAAATGAATTCATAAATTGTTAGAGGGCCGGGTACACATATGAGAAATACCACCTACTTCTTCCATTTGCCAATGTTCGCCCACTCCTTCAGCAGTTTGCCGCGTGTGTCCTTCTGAAATGCACAATTTGTTGTTCATATATATATATATATACATATATTCACTAGCAGGTATTGCCCGGCCTTGCTCGTGGAACATTTTGTGCTAGAAATGTTATATATTTCCTTTGCACTAAGTACACGCATTCAATAAGTTTTTATGTAGCGCTTTGAAAATAAGTACAAAACTTGAAGCTTCACCAAAAACATCATTGAAACGCACTTTTTACAGAAGTAGCTTAAGTTTTGCGGAAAATGTGCAAGACGTCTCAAATGATTTTTTATATAGAATGAATTCGAGCGCGAAACGTCACCCAGCAAGTCTTTGACCTCCATTTCCACCAAGGAGGATTCGATTTTTCGAGATGTGTGAAACAACCTCAAGTGAATTTTAACAAAGATTTTCAAAAATGAGTTTGAGCCCGATCGGATGGTAAACCAAAAAAGTTGCTTACAAAAGCTTTTCGCGATTTTTCCACACTTGCGGGTGGAATTTGCCGAAACCCCTTCTTAACGTGCACCTTCAACACAAAAGGTAACTCATGTGAAAATTTCTAGATCTTACGGTATGGGTTGTGCGTTGATCACCAATCAGTCAGTCAGTCAGGATAAACAGTTTTATATATGGAGACAATAAGTTAGTAGTAAGCCAGCTTACATCGTGCAGGGTATATGCGCACAGATATACGCCATCCTCGATGAGCTTCTCGATGCCCAGGTTATCAGCCTTCTCTTCGCCCCCTTCGAATTGCTGGCGCTGCATTATGAAATTGATAATGGAATAGCGTGTGCTCTCATCAAAATAGTTTGGATGCTCCTCGTCGTATAACTCCAGATATTTGCGGGCGAATTCCAGATGAATGCGCGGCTTGCGGTCCGGAAACAGTTCGGTGTTCAGCTGCACGGAACTGAAGAGGCTGCGGCAAATCCGACTGACTGCCTCAAAATCGGGCGTGGTATCAGCGATTATTTGCTCCTGACCTGGTATGATCTTCAATGGCATCTTGATCTTCAAAATCTCGGCATACCGATAGAGCACCTCCGCGGGCGCATGCAACTTGACAAAGTGCACCCATTGCTCCTTATAGTACTCTAGCTGTATGCCTTCGCTCATCAGATTCGCCTCGAAGATTCTGCGTTTGCCAGCCGCCACTTCGTCCACATCCTCGCCCTTGTAGGCCAGCACAAAGTCCACGCTGCGTTTGCCATCGTTGAAACGTCGATACGTCTGCGGCAAAAGATGTAAACAAGCATTTGATGAATATGTCACAAAGATCGCATGTTACGCAATTAAATCTCAAATACACATTACAAATATATATATAGTACATAGATCGATTGTGTGTGGAAAGCGCGTGTGGGTGCGTGTGCCACGTTGAAATTACCACCCGGCCTACCCCACCAAGCCAGCACAACAATTCAAAAGCATCTAAATAATATCTCACACTATCTTTGGTCCGCTCACTCTCCGAAAGTAAGGTCGAACGCAGAGTCTTGGAAATTAAATGGCAGAACATGCTGCGAGTTAACCGATTTGCTGCAATATCCAAATTAAACTGCAACGTCTTCCGACAAGATCTCAAATGAAGTGAGGGACACGACTGCTACTATCCCGAGTACCCCTTATCGAATGAGAATTCCAATTACACAGGAAATATCAACGAAGCTACCAATACCACGACTCAAAGCCAGTCGGGCTTAATCGGTTAAAATTCTTAGACATTCGACGTGCATTATTTATACACATTATATATATATATATATATATGTATATATAAATACGCTCAGAATTCGAGAGGGGTTTATTGATATATTGTCCAGTTACGTTTAGTTAAAGCAAACACAACAATATTTCAGCCCTAATCATAACACACAACTGTGTCCACATAACTTATCTCAATTTTAAAGCCTTGATGTGACATGATATAAACAAACATTAAAGCGACGCATTTTTAGGGACCTTGCAGAGGTTATTATGATGTTGTCCAGAAAGAACACAAATCAGACACTATAGAAAATATATATGCATAATCCTATTCAACACACGTGTAGCTGTCTTGTCAGGAGCTATCGCTCGAAGTATGGCAAAACTATGTTCTTCTGTGTAAATGTAAACTGTTGCCAATAGTTTTTCGGTTTGAATTGTCGCGCTAAGTGGAAACTAGTCAAAGCTTTGAATTTTCGAATGTAATCCCCTTGTATTCCACGCTTATGAGTATGTTCAATATACATATGTATTTACTTAAAGTTAATTAATGTACGAGCTATATGCTTGCTATAGAAATGTAAATATGCTAAAAAATTGCCATTACCCATTCCCGCAAGCAAACTATTGAAGAAGAGAGAAAAAAGAGAAAGAATACGGTGAGAAATGTAGCCAACCAGCAAGTAAACAAAATGCGTGGGCATGATATGGTTTACCAAAATCAAATTTTAGATAAATAAATATATGTATACAATCGTTCAGTTTTCAGTTTTTAGATAAATCGAGTGGATGCATTTAAAGCCAAACGGAGTTGAGTGCGCAACTAACAAGGGACAAATGAGATTGGGTGAGTTTTGTATGCAGTGTTGCCATGGAACGCTGGAATCGAAACATGATCGTAATGTTAAGCTCGTGCGACTGAATAAAGAGATGTGTAAGAGAAATAGGCGATTGCAGCGTAACATAAGAGATAGAAAGACAGAGAGAAAGAAAGAAAGAAAGAAAGAGAGAGAGAGAGAGAGAGAGACAGAGAGAGAGCGAGAGTGCCATTGAGTAGCTGCTTATAATAATTGGCATATTGAGACATTTGGCATTGCTTGAGCTAAATGCGTTGTGCTTCTTGTATTTTTTGTAGTTGTTTATTTGTTTTTGTTTTGTTGATCGTTGATCGTTGGTTGTTTACCCTCAATTTCCACTGGGAGTATGTAATTGGCAATTTCTTATCTTTATTAGAAACTGTGCTACTTTGTCTTAAAAGACGTCTAGAGACCTCATCATCGCCGCTGCCGCCGCCACCAGCACCAGATCGGCTATAACTATAGCCGCCACCGCCACCGCTAGCGCCGCCTCCGCCGCCGCCAACGCCAATGCCGGTGGGCAGATGTGTGCGTCCATTATGTAATGCTAGCACCTGAGCCGCAATGGCAGCATCCGCTTGATCACCAACACCATAACCGGCACCATTTAGATGCTCCAGCGCCGTTGACTGTCGATAGCCTGGCTGCCAGGGCAGCCTGTGCTCCGAGGCAGCGCTGCTGCTGCCGCCCAGTCGCAAGCTGTTGCGCGTCTCATCTCCGGCCAGATCCACCGCCGAGTGATAAATTGTGTTTCGTGACTGCGATAGCGACTTGCGATGCGCCGCCGCCGCTGCCGCCTCCGAATCGGCCAGCGAGATCGTATCAAAGTAGAGACTCTCACGCTCGTCCATTTCCGATTCGGGATAATCGTAGTCGTGGGTGCGCACTGCAAACAGTTTTACAGATGATTAGTCGCCTGCTTATGCAAAATGCGTCAGTTGTACACGTATGTATGCATGTTTGTATGTATGTATGTATATTTGCACATATGCACATAGATATGCATATGTATGTATGTGTTTGTATGTATTGTATGTAGAATCACAGCAAAGCACGGAATGAGTTGGCATGGTATGTTATGCTATGAAGGTTGCAATATGCTGATAGTGCGCACATTCTGCATAAAAGCTTTCGGCTAATCGAATGATAAAAATAAAATTCCGCGGGCACTAACCAATTAGAATTGCCACAGTGGCTCATACATACAAAAAACAGATAATTCTTACAACAAAAATAACACCCGATTCTTCTCATAATAGTTTTATACAAATGTATATAAAATATCTTAAATTTTGTACGGAAAATTTCAATCGGTTTAGCATAAATGCCGCAACAGAAATGTTTAAAAACAAATAAATCTGAAGAGAAAAAATTTAAGATAAGCATTAGGTATTTATATAAAAAAACGTGTTGGCCATTTAATGACATTCGCCCCACTGTGCGCGAGCTAATTTGAAAGCGAAATGGAAGTTATCAGTAGGTGACGGCACCCAACACGGCTACTGATATTTGGTAAAATGGGGGTCATTGAAATGCGGCCAATTATGTAATTGCTTGATACGGGAGTATGAGAGCCACCAAATGGATGATCATCCATTTCCGGCTGAGAACAGTGCAAAGTGACCAATGTGCGGCTGTCATATTACGATTTGACGATGACTTCATGCAGATGTGATGCTAAAGTGTATGATCATGTGTTTTTTTTCTATGGGGGATGCATCTGTAAACAAATTCAAGCTATTGAGCAGATGTAATGTAGATGTTTACACGTGTGCAGACAGCACACACGTATTTAAACAAATGTATAAGCAGAAATGATCTTGGATCTCAATAGTTAAGTAAATATTAAACAGTCGACAGACAGATACAAATACACACACTTAAAGAAAAAACGTCTAAAAATATAAAATCAAATTACGTTAATTTGCATATGAATGAATGTGAATGTGAATGCGAATTGGAACTGAGCGAGAGCATATTGATCATGTTTGTTTTTGTTATTTATTAAAGGATGCACACGTATGGCATATGTATGTTTGTATGTATGCGTGTGTGTATTGTCATTTATTTACCCGCTGAATACATTGTTGAGGCACAGTGAAAGACAGCAGTAAGAGAAGTAGAGAGAGAGAGGGAGAGAGAGAGAGCGACAAGAAAAGGAAGTTGAAGAGTAGAGCCAGCCAGGCGGCAGCTTAAAGTATCGAGTATTGTACTTGGTACTTGTTACTCGTTACACGTACTCGTTTCCAGTTCACGCTAAGCGCGCGATCGTTTGTGCAACAGCAGCTTTTGAGGACGTGCCAGGCATAACGGTAGACTAACTAACGGCAAAGAAAAGAGAAGAACAAAAGACGAGAAGAGAAAAACCGTTTTTTAGCAGCAGCTTTTATTAACAAATTTCACGCCCGCACACACAAACACGCACACACGCTAAGAGACTGACCAGCGGCCAAATGATGTCAGCTAATAAAAAGAAAAGAATAATAAAAGCAAAAACGAATCGAGCTAGAAAAATGCGTACGCGCGCGTTGTTTGCCGATTACTGACCAAACTCAGGCAATGCGCAGGCCGTACGCAGAACAGCAGCCAGAACAACAACAATAATAATAATAATAACAACAACAATAACAACAAGAATTGATTGCCAAAAAGGCAACGACAGCGTGCAACGAGCTGTAACCGATACAGATATGGAATACACTCACACACGCGTACCTGAATTAAATAGAATACATATGCACATGTCCATGTACATAAATATAGACGTGTTTACATAAATATTTGCTTGGCCCCAAAGGTCAAGTTGAAGTGTAAATGATTTGTAACCAAAATCAAAGTGCAAATTAGAAAGATGCCCAACCCGTTTTTTTCTCTTCTCACAAATACATATGTATGTATGTACTTATGGGCTCGGCGTATGTAAATAATTGTTGGGCAGTCTAATGCCGGCTATTTGGACCGCCAATGAAAATACATATATATATATACATATGTACATATATTTATTAACTTATATTTCGCATACCGAAAATTAAATAATCTTGCGACCATATAGCATATACATATACGGTGTATTTCTATAGTTCTGTGCTATAAAGGAAATTGTAATTTGTGACGAATAGTTTCTAAAAGTCATATTGGATATAGTTTTTCGCTATTTCGTGACATTTACATGATATATTAGGCTTATCTACAAAAGGGGGACCTACAGCTATTTCGATTCGGTAGATATTCAAAAGCCTTCCATACAAATTGTTACACATTGTGATAAAATGACAATACCCTCTGCTAGAATGTAAACAAGCTGCGTGGGAGGGCAACGTTAATGCAACGGCTACCACAGATTATAGCTCTAAGAATTTTAATTTGATTCTTGAAAATGACTCTAAGGCCAAATGACGACGCTGTTAGTCAGTGATGGGCGCAGGCTGTAAACTTGGTTAGATACACGCATTAGTAGTTGGTGCTGGAATTTGCAGTCCACTCGAACTCACCTCGGCCTCAGGTAGCAGCTGACCGTGGTTATAGCCTGTGTCAGCTCCACGATTGTATTGTTATTGTTTTCTTGTATGATCTATGGTTATTGTATATATATTGTGCGATCGTTGTGATAATCGTGCAGCAAAAGACGCCAGCGTAAGCGTCTTTGCTATGTTTTGTTATGGCTAAATTGCAACTTGTATTCCTTTGCACTTGACTAAAACTGGCACTTGACTATCGAAATATCGATAGCTCAATAGCAATATCGACTCGCATTATGACAACATACAGTTCAGCGACAGGGGTGTTCCCTTAACCTTCTAACCGAACATTGCCTAACACTTAAGTGAAATGCAAACTATACATGATAATAAAATATTTTTTTTGCTACAAATTATTGTACCAAGATTTATAAAATATTCGAACATATAATTCAATTATGGCTTACATGAAACGTTCCACACACACTCGGAGGAGGGCCGGTAATGTTGTTTAGATGAATATCGATATATCATATATTGTGAATACGATGCTATCGTGACTGCATCACAATCTATAGACACGTCATGGTCAACAAAATTGTTAGTTTTACAAATAATAAATAAACTGCGAAGCAAGACACTTTTGCATGTGTACACGATCGCAGCATGGTTTACATTGACCGCAGTGAGTATTCTCGATAGCAGACAGTTGCTTTGTAATATTATTGATGCAATTGCTTGATTTTAGATGGTCGCGTCTGGGAGAAGCGTCCTTGGGACTTCCAACGTGTTGTCGAGATATTTATAGGACTTTGGTATCTGATACTGCAATTGTAAGCATAATTGTTGATATTAAGAATTTTTTTATATTAATATATTTTTATTTTCCTATAGCTTCCAGACCCTATTGGCACCTTTTAATGGTGGTAATGGAAATAACCGCAGCAACGAACGTCGTAGCACTGGTTGGGGTGGTGGCGGTGGAGGAGGAGGTGGCGGCGGTGGTGGTGGTGGCGGCGGCGGCTCCGGAGGAGGAGGTAACGGAGGTCTAAGGCCCAACCGACGCATTGGACGCATACAACCAACTATTAATTGTAGTTCATGCTCCATGGGCGGTGGATGAGGATAGCAGCGACGTCCACGAGCCAAACACGGCTGGGTCGTCGCTGAACTACCAGCGTAGTCGAAAAGCATTCAAAAATACTCCATATCGGTATTAGATCTCGCATGATTTTTTGCGCATATGACGCAGCATTCCTAAACTCAAAGCTGAGTGGAATGTTGCTGAATGGGTTTATGCTGATTTGAAGGTTGTTTTTTTGGCTACGTTTTAAAAATAATTACACGAATATAAATTAGCTCGATTTTAGCTTTAAGTAATTTCTTTCTTACAAACCTAAAAAACCCTTCTAAAATTCCGCGCAATATTAAATTTTCTCGAATCTTTCGGTATACATAATACTTTACATTAACACTATCTGAAATGTTATTAAAATTGTAAATGCACCGAAAAAGAATACATTTAATATTTTTAATAAGGTGTTCGTTCATCATTAATATTCATATTTTTTATTTCATTCTTTTAAACAATCTGCAACCAGAATACAGATATTTAACAATAGTCAAACAGAATATTAATAAAAAGTAAATTGTTTGAAACTCAAATAAACGTACGATTTATGAACCAGAACTAGTTCTGCAAAAAAAAATCGAACTGTTTTTTAGTTCCAGACAAAATATATCGAACATTTGACGTTCCGTTTTCATTTGTTTCCTTAGCTATCTGCTACGGCGAGTCAATCGTATTGTACAACATACATACATACGAGTGCGCGTGTATATGCTCGTAATTTTTTGGAGAATTAAAAAGCGTTATTAGTAATACTTTTGGAGCTCAGCATCAGCGTTAAACATTAACGGGCCAAATTGTTAAATATCACATGAGCCGAGCTTTCTAACTGCTCAAAATATGGATATGGAGGTTCAAAAAGGTATTTTACAAAAAATGGAAAGAAAACCCTAGCGTTAGCGTGCTTATGCGCTCACATTTTGTTTTCTAGGCGAAGCGTTCAGCAAGGAACCGGATGGTGACGCGGTTCCGGCCTCGGATGCAGACTCGAAAACTATTCAAGACAATGAAGTTGATTCAACATGCATTGTGGAGGAATCGGCTATTGTGCCTCCTAGCGAGCCAGTAGAAGAAAAACCTAGATCTCCGCGCCCAAGCAGTCGTTCGCCTAGCGCAACACGAAAGTCGCGTAGCCGTAGCGGCAGTGTAGTTGACAGCTCGCGACGCTCTCGTAGTCGTTCTGGATCCAAACGGTCGCGTAGTGGGTCTGGCCAACGTTCACGAAGTGGGTCCCGACGCTCTCGTAGTGGGTCTGGGTCCAGGCGCTCGCGTAGTGGATCTGCACGTTCACGAAGTGGCACACGCTCGCGTAGTGGATCAAGACGTTCACGCAGCGGATCAAAACGATCTCGTAGCGGATCAGGTGGACGCTCCCGCTCACGTAGTGGATCCAGACGCTCACGCAGTGGTTCAAGGCGTTCTCGTAGTGGATCCAGGCGCTCCCGTAGTGGATCTGGATCTAAGCGCTCACGAAGTGGATCTGTGCGGTCACGTAGTGGATCTAGGCGTTCACGTAGTGGATCGAGGCACTCTCAAAGTGGCTCAAGGCGCTCGCGCAGTGGATCGGGCGGACGTTCCCGAAGTGGATCTAGACGCTCTCGTAGTGGATCTGGATCTAGACGCTCGCGCAGTGGCTCCAGGCGTTCACGAAGTGGATCCAGGCGTTCACGAAGTGGATCCAGGCGATCGCGTAGTGGATCTGGGTCCAGACGTTCACGCAGTGGCTCTGGATCCAGACGATCACGGAGTGGATCAGGAGGTCGTTCCCGTAGTGGATCAAGACGCTCGCGCAGTGCTTCAAGACGCTCCCGTAGCGGCTCAAGGCGTTCTCGTAGCGGTTCCGGCTCTAGACACTCACGAAGTGGATCGCGTTCTCGTAGTGGCTCCAGACGATCACGTAGTGGCTCCAGACGATCACGTAGTGGCTCAAGGGCCTCCCGAGCCGGCTCAGTGCGCTCTCGCAGCCGCTCCAACAGCGCCGGCTCCACACATAGTCTCAGTAAATCGAAAAAGAAGTCCCGATCGCGCTCCAATAGTATTGCCGAGTCTGTTACCTCACAAGATGCACTGAATCGCAAACGTGCTGCAGCAAGTGACTCGGAAGGTAAGTCACATATCTATATATATATAGATAACTCTTGGGAATATATACACACATATATAAACTTTGTTTTCCTATTATAGATGACACACCAAAGCTACAGAAAAAACGTGTTAAAATCACAGACACAGATAACGAGGATGAAGAGAATATGGATAAGCAGGCCGCCGAAGGGGACGATGCGGAAAAAACAAAGGAAAAAATTGTCGAAAGTTCAGACGATGAAAACACGCCCATTTCAAATGAACCAGAGTAAGTGCCCATGATTGCCATATAATATTGTATTATATATATATATATATATATTATAATTTCTTTAGGAACAGCAACTTTATATCTGACTTCGATGCGATGCTGCTGCGCAAAAAGGAAGAGAAACGCGTGCGTCGCCGCAAGAGAGATATCGATCTGATAAATGACAATGACGATCTAATCGATCAATTGATTATAAATATGAAGAATGCATCTGACGATGATCGGCAGCTGAATCTGGCGGGAAAACCGGCAACAAAGAAAATATCAATGCTCAAACAAGTGATGTCACAGCTGATTAAAAAGGATCTACAATTGGCCTTTTTGGAGCACAATATACTCAACGTACTTACAGATTGGTTAGCCCCATTGCCAAATAAAAGCCTTCCCTGTCTACAAATACGGGAGAGCATTCTAAGGCTGTTATCCGATGTAAATATACCCATTAATATAGCTTGCCGACAGATTTATATAACTATCTCTTTCCCTTCCGTTTACTCTCTCTGTCTCCCTCTCCTTCTTTTTGTTTTGATAGTTCCCGACCATAGATAAGTCCTATTTAAAGCAGTCTGGAATCGGAAAAGCTGTTATGTACTTGTACAAGCATCCTCAAGAGACAAAGACAAATCGCGATCGTGCGGGTCGCTTGATATCCGAATGGGCTCGGCCCATATTTAATTTAAGCTGTGATTTCTCAGCCATGAGCAAGGAGGAGCGTCAAGAGCGCGATCTGGCGCAAATGTCCCGCAATCGCCATAAGAGCCCAGATCCAGAGCCCGCATCAAGCAGCAATCCACCATCGTTAAATCAAACATTCTCAAGTGAGGATAAATTGCTTCGTCCTGGAGATCCCGGTTGGGTGGCCCGCGCCCGTGTACCAATGCCTTCCAATAAAGATTATGTTATTCGCCCAAAGTCAACCGTAGAAGGCGAAGTTTCGGTAAGACGCTGTCATACTATTTTCCATATCCATCGATTAATATTCTACCCTTTTAAAATCATGTAGTCCTCAAAGCGCAAGCCCAACCGCTATGAAAAACATATGAAACGCTTCCTGGACTCGAAACGCTCGAAGGAGAGCCGTCGTGCCGTCGAAATATCTATAGAGGGACGCAAAATGGCGCTTTAAGGATAGGATACCACTAGCTACTTTTATATACAGCATTCAAATCAACTGAACAAACCGAAAAAAAAACAATATAAATATATATAGTGTTATGTATATGCATCCATATATAATACTTATCGCCTTTCTGTAGATGTATGTATTTATAAGGGCATCTTAAAGTGAACATAACCTCAATTCATTATTATCTTTCAGACTTATATTCGACAATTGCTGGCCGGCTTAAGTAAATAATTGAGTTCCTCAAGTATCACATATGCCAATGGGAATGCTCTCCGCACACAATACTTAAGTCGCCGATGTCCTGTGATACGCTTTTTCAATGTCACATGCAAGTTTAATCTACTTACGACATACAACATACAACATACAAACATATATATATACATATATACTCCTCGGCCTAGACCTCATAATGTTAACTTGAACAAAAATGAGTTAAAATGCTTTTGCTGCCCACGCACTTAGGAGTCATCCATCAAGCCGAGGAGAATGATGATAGGGCATAATAAGCAATATATTGTTCCAGAATAACTGAACCGACACAATTGATATGTACAATTAAGATGCTTATTAGAACCCGAATTAATAAATACGATAAATGAGAACTGCCATCTCATACTGCTCTTTATCATTTTGCAATTTAACGCCAATTTCTTTATATTCGTGAAAAGTTTTAACTACATATAGATATTGAGGACATTTAAAAAGAATATAAAAAATTGATAAATCCATTTGCCTCTAGCATCTTTTGCTTCCGAGTTCGACGAGTTCCTTCAGTTGGACATGGCTTGGTCGGAGCAGCTCGTCGTCCTGGTAAAGAATACAGTATGTATATATGTATTTGATGGGGTAGGAGATGCTTCCCTCTACCTAATCCTTCATGTGCCTGCTGCTAAGGTAAGTAATATCTAGTGCTCTGCAAATATATTGTCTATATGCTAAGTAAACATGGATTTGTGCATATGTATGTACATACATATGTATGTATGTCTTCATTTGATAATTCAAACACTCATTTTTATCTCTGACGGTAGTTATACATTTGTTCTATATGTGTGTGAATAACAAATCACATAGGTACTTCCAGTTGGTAAACAATATGAAATAAGAATTAATATTAAAAGTCAAATTAAGGGCATTTTGACAGAAATAAGAGTAAAAATAAAAGGCCCTAGTTGCGAATTAGATGAGAACGAAATGCATAACTGTGCACATGCACATATGTATGTATGTGTGGGTTATAACTGTTATTCCAGTGCATGCAAATTGAAACCGGTTTGTTTATATATGTATACATTTAGATACATGTGTATATTCATATGAAATATTGTTTTTGCGATTCTATTATTAGTTTTGGTTGCGGTAAATTTTCTAGCGGCCTCATCACTTTGATTTAATCCCCGCTGCTGCTGCTGCGGCAATAAAAACTAGCTGAATTGTTGGTAGCCATTATCTGTACTGAAATCAGCGACACCCAGCTCGCATCACACTTTGTCCACATACATACATATGTAGGTCGCGTTCACCTTTTGTTGTTATCGCTTAATATGTAAGTATTAAACCGGTTGCGCTTCAAATATAAGTGTTCAAACGCATAAAGTGCTCCGCCTAATGTGGTAGTTGAGTTCTTTCGGTTCGCATTGAAATAAAAAAGACGCAAGCTAAACAAAACATGTCTGAATTAAAGAAAAGCGCTAAAATCGGCATTGTCGGCAGGTAGGACATGTCCAGATCCATGCATACATACATACATATTTACATGACATGTGCATTGACAGCGGTCTTATCGGACGCTCCTGGTCCATGCTGTTCGCCTCAGTTGGCTACCAGGTGGTGCTCTATGACATCCTGCCCGAGCAGGTGCAGGGCGCATTGAAGGCAACGCAAAAGGAATTGGTCGAACTGGAGGGCAAGGGCTTGCTGCGCGGCAAACTGAATGCGGCGCAACAATTTAGCTGCATTTCGGGCACCAACGATATCAAGCAACTCGCCAAAGGTGCCATCTTTATACAGGAGTGCATACCGGAGAAGTTGGAGTGGAAACAGGAGCTGTTCAAGAAACTCGATGATGTTGTCGACAGTAACACAATCCTGTCCAGTTCCACCAGCACGTTCCTGCCTTCGCTCTTTACCGCGAACTTAAAGCACAAACATAACGTGAGTTTCTTACACTTTTGGGGCCATGGAAAATTTATAAAAATCTTTGTGTATATATATATGTGTGTGTGTGCTTATACATATCAGCATGTCGAGCGACATTATCTGCACCTGTCATTTGTCCCCGAGCTATTAGCATCTAATCTTGTACTTAACACCAAGATTGATTTATAACCTTTTGCGGTTTCAGACTGTTGTCTCCCATCCCGTTAATCCGCCCTACTATGTGCCGCTGGTGGAAATAGTGCCGGCGCCCTGGACCAAGCCAGAGGTCGTGCAGAAGACGCGCGCTCTAATGGACGAAATTGGCCAGAAACCCGTGACGCTGTCGCGTGAGATTGAGGGCTTTGCCCTCAATCGCATTCAGTATGCCATTTTGAACGAAACCTGGCGTCTGGTCGAGGCGGGCATTCTCAACGTCAAGGACATTGATAGCGTTATGAGCGACGGCCTGGGCATGCGTTACGCTTTCCTGGGGCCACTGGAGACGGCGCATCTGAATGCCGAGGGCATGGCCAACTACTTTGAGCGCTACTCGAAAACTATCTATGCTGTCAGCGAGACCATGGGCGCCACACCCAAAATGGAGGGACCCACTGCCGTGGATATTGCCGAGCAGCTGAATGAAATGGTGCCCCTGGACAAACTGGTGGAACGCCGAACGTACCGCGACAACTGTCTGACTCACCTCAGCTTATTGAAGAACAAGCTCAATAACAAATAAATATTTTCACAAATTAAAGCAGTTTAATTCAGTGTACTGCAAGACACAAGCATTTATGTGAATTCTTTATTAGGTCGGCTTATAAATATGCAGGAAACTTGTTTTGTAAGTTAAGAGAATTAAGTACAAGGCTTAAACTGCAAAACTTAATGTATTTTTTTCTTCTCGGTATCAGTTCACTTAAACTTACAAGGGACG
The DNA here is from genome assembly GCA_037075305.1 of Drosophila kanekoi. Lineage (NCBI taxonomy): Eukaryota > Metazoa > Arthropoda > Insecta > Diptera > Drosophilidae > Drosophila > Drosophila kanekoi. Next base: position 4,439,176 of record JBAMCE010000451.1, on the reverse strand, counting down.
TTAGAGAATAGAACGCGGACGGCTTCTTATATTTAGCTTTTAAGTACTTCCAAGCGAATTTTAATTATTTTAATTGGAACAATCACATTTTGGCTGGCATTTATTGTGCAGCTTTCTTGGTGTAACTTGCAGGTCGCAAGCTGGGCGTAGACGCGCACGAGGAGCTGGAAAAGCTGCTCACTGGTTTCATGGATCTGCGCTGAAAGGAACGCATCTGCGGCATGGGTGTGCTGGTACAAAACAATTTGCTGCCCGTCTTGCCTTTTGCCGTAATGGGCGTGTCTTGGCCGTTGCAACGAGCTGTCGTTGAATTCAAATATGTGACCTCTGTGGATGCTAACGATGGCTTCACCATAGGCACCACACGTTTGATGGGTATATTTGCTTTGGTGGACGCACAGGGCTTAATCTGTGACTCATTTATGGCTGTGACTTTGGTGCGGCCGCCAGCCATATGGGTTCTGCCCTGTGCGGCAGCAGACAATGCTGCCGCAGATGCGCTCGTTTTGCCAACAGTTGAACCAATGGAAAACGAATTGCGACGTTGTCTGAAGGATGCCATTGCATTCATTTTGTCACCCACGTTGGGCAGCGCCTTCAGAGGCACATAGTGACTGTGGCTGTCACCGGAAGATTGCTTCACCGGTGATTTTGGCCGATTCAGCTTGGACTTATCGTGAATTGACAGGGATGATGATCGTCGTCGCAACGTATTCTCCTGATTATTATTGGCAACTGATTGAACTGCTCTGGTTGTGCTTGGATGCACTATGCAGTTGGGTAATTGATTAACGCCCGTTGAGTTTACAACAAATATTACAGTTTGACTGTGCTCCGATTCGCGATGCTGTTGGTCGCTGTCATTGTTATGCAGCTTGGTTAGGTTGTGCCGCTCCAAAAGTTCGTTTATTTGTAGTGCTAAATTATCGTTAACAACCCCAGTCACAAACGCATCTGGTTTGTGATGTGTTTTGTCGGGAGTTTGCTTTTGATATTCAGTTTCTGTAGCCGGACTTGCTGGCTTGTCAAGTGATTCAGCGTCATATGTAGCCGAGGAGCATGTCATTGCATCTGGAAATTCCTGTATGTTTCCGTTAACCATCTTAGCATTATCTACAGACTCTGCTTTCCCTTTCTACAACAAATATCAAATATATATGCTTTCTTCTTTTGGATTGTGCACAGTTAAAACTAACCTGTAATTCCAGGTCCAGATCGAATGTTGCCTGGCGTGTGTACACGTGTGGTGACTCCTTTCCCTTCCAACTGGTATCCTCTCCAGTTGGGATACTGCAGTGGACAGCGGCACTGATTGATTCAAGGAGCTTATTGAATTGCTCCCTTTTGGATACGTCAACGTGCTCACAAATTAAACGCTTCAAGTCTTGCAAGAGCTTTCCCACCTCTGCCGCATTCGTGGCCAGCGTGGGACTATTCACACTAGTTGTTGGTGCAGTTGTCATTAGATTCTGTTCGCTAAGAACAGCTGCAGGTGGGTCGGATTTAGCTGGGGAGTCCAACATAGCAATTCGCATCATCTTTAAGCGTGCTTCGAATTCAGTGTTGGAGCAGGCATCGTCACTCAGCGGGGTAACCGGACTAGTGTCTGGGATTGGATTTGGCTCATCTTCTATCAGCTTAACGGGCGATTCGGCCGCAATCATTTGCAGATTCTCGCTTAGAAACGAGCTCTCAAAACAGGAGCCAATCACATTTGAAGGGAAATTTACCAATTGATTATGCGTTGGCGTTTTAATACTGGATAGCCTTGTGGCATTCAACTTGGCCAGCTGTTGTAGAGTTCGGTGGCGCGACTCACTGCTAGTCGAGGAGTTTTTGTTCGCATCTGCATTTTTCGGTGAATACTCCATGGTAACGGGTGGTGTCTCATTGTTTAGGTCATGATCTTCGTTTTCATGCAATTTGATTTCTACCGTTGTTTGTGTTCTTTCCATATCATTTTTAAAATTTTCGCCCTGTGTAGTGGTAAAAGTCATTAAAACAAAGCGTTTATGAATTGCATATGTGTGTGTGCGAACAGACCTTGATGCAGGCTTCTTTTTCCATCGAATCAAAAGGATCATAGGGTCCCTTAAAATGACTCGATTTATTAAGAACATCTTCAATGACTGTTTCATCTTTGACAGGCTCATCCCAACCTGTTAAGTCAATAAGATTTCCAACATCACACATTTTATTAGGCAATTACAATGAAACTGGCGGAAGCCTTTTAAAACAATGCAGAGTTTCCCGCTTCTAGTTCGTTCTAGTGATGGTAAATGTACAACCATATGTATGTACAAAACAATGATTCGATACTCCCAATTAATATCGAACACATGTGCGAGAACACATGTTAGTTTAAATTCTCATGATATACTATATGATGCCATTAAAGAATATAAATATATTTTAAAAATAAAAAATTATACACATATACACTTCAAACATCTTTTAGCTTATTAAGTGACAATACAGAAGGTAACTTTCCTTACAAAATGTTTGGCAATCAACCGAATGGCTCATTTGAACGCTCTTTTGCAATTTTGCAAATTAGCGGCGGTGACAGCGTCGATTTTTGGTACTTGGTATCGGAAAAGGAATCGCTCACTTCTAAATGCATTTATTTATGTTATTTTAATGCAGAATTGCAAAAAATGAAATCACTTACGACATCGGTCAGTATTTTCGAAAAATAATAAAATATAAACACACCTCATGTTGTTCATTCAAAAATCCTAACGTAATACTAGCTCGAACAGGAACCGGACCACTGCATGGAAGCAGTGTTGAATAATTTTATACAGTATTGAGCGCGAACAAATTAATTCAAATTATTGTATTTGAGCGAATGAATAATTTAAAATAATTGTCACTTTACGATAAAACATTGAGTCAACAGTGCATTTATGTATTTTTACGCAGTATTATAACAAAAAGGTGTCAATATTTGAAATTGGGTTTCGTCATAATACGTATTATAATATTTCAAAAAGAAGACATAAGACTGAGGCCACCACCAATGGGAGTATAATATTATTGTCACTGACACCCCACTATCTCCCCTGGCACAGTGTGTGGGTCTGATTGAAAAAGGGCGAAAAAACTATGAGTTTCCTGCTTGGAACGGAAGGAAGCATCTCCACCTCATATCAGGGCTTCTTCACCAAAAGTACAGCTCCCGAAATAAAATATACAAGCAATTAACATAGCGGCATCTATTTTTCAAATATATAAAATTAGAAAGCACAAAAATATCGATATCATAACATCGTAATTATCGCAATTATATTATTAAATAATATATATTAATCGATATATTAATTAAACAGCCCTGTCTTGTTGAAGTGTCACTCAATTTGTGCACATTTGTGTTGTTTTTGTTGCAGCTTTCGCAGTGATGATCTGCCACAACCTGGACGTCAGTAATAATAACTGCAATTCGGATAAGCTGCCGTTGGACCGCTTGAAGTTAACGCTAACTGACACCGATGGCGTCAGACGGCATGTTCCTGCGCTTGTAAGAAGCAGTTCAATTATGGGTATCAACTGATTTAACGGTGATCTATTGCAGGATGTGCATTGGCTGACACGTGACAAGGCCTTTGGCAGTTACATCTGCATGCTAAGCTCCTATAGCCGCATCAAGTCTGGTGCCGCATTGGAAGAGTGGCAACATATTGCCGCTAGCTGCCTGCAAGATTTCGAGTTTCTGCTGCAGCTGAGTCATCACGAGTAAGGGCTAATGCCTGCCGGAGATATCCAAAAATGTTTAACCAATTTCATTGGTTGTAGATTCTGGTCGTATATGGTGTACGAGGAATCGGCAATAGCCGCTGTTGTTACATTTCTGCAACGCGCCAATCCCTACTACCGAACGGAAACGGACAGCAATACGCCGGATGTAAATGAGGTGGCACTGTCCAATGCAAAGTCACTTTATGCTCAACTGCTGAATCGGGCGGTGCGTGTTGTTATGCGACTGCTTACATCAAAGGAATCAGCTACAGAATGGATCACGCCGCAGCAGCACAGTTCCTTATTGTATGAAAACTATCTGATGTCCGTGCCGTTGCTGTTTGATCTGGTTATTGCAGTGGGCGATGCCGATGAGCAGAACTTAAAGATGTTGCAACAGATTTTTGAGACAGTGTTGCGCATCCAGCCGGACTATTTAAAGGATCTAGAAGAAGGACTGGCTTTCTATGAGAATGCCTTCCTTAGCATGCAGATTCAGGTGGAGAACGAGGGCTGCGAAGGCGCCGGTGGTGGCACACTCTTGGATCCTGATGCCGATACGCCCTATGATGATGTTGTATTATTTGCCTTAGACTGCGCCTATACGCTGCGCATGATCCTCCAGCTTTGCCCCACACTGCTCGCGGCCTGTGAGCAGCTAAAACTTGTTCAAAGGTATGAGAGAGGGAGAGAGAAAAATAGAGAATTTGTTGGGTTGTACGACTCATCTCTGTTTCCATTTGTCGACAGCATTGCCAATTTCTATGATCTGACCGTCCCAATGCTGTATAGAAATATTTATCTGAACAATGCACAGGCTAGCTCCTTGCGTTGGCTGAATGAGGCACGTCAACAGTTCCTGAACGTTGTTCGGCGTATAACATCTGCGCAGCTGCAGTCTGGACGTGGCCAGCAGATGATTGAACTGCTGCAGGAATGTCTCTCAGCACAGACCTTTGTGGTTGACTATCAGCGTCAGTATCCGGTCGAGAACGACATTGAATTGCTGCTGGATCGCTGTCCCAACATGTGAGTGACTGTCATGGGCGTAAAAAGTGTGCACTTAACTGAATTACTGATGCACAACAACTTTTCATATTTCACACACAGCAAAAACTACAAAGTAGATTTTGTAATGACTGGCTACCAGAAGGCACTAAGCGCCTGCACCAATGGTATCCTTGCTGATGAGCATCTGGCCGGTAGTCTGAACTCTGATTACGATGAGGACGATGAGGTGGAAGATTTGCGTGTTTCGCCGCTGCCAACGGCTGCAGCAGTTGTAAATGGTGTTGGCCGTGACATTGATCTAGAAGTGTCCGCTGTGCTGGACGTATTGCCAGATTTAGGCATGGGATTCATTCGTCGGGTGCTGACACGTTACGAGAACAGCGAGCAGGCAATTGCCGCAATACTAGATGACAATCTGCCGCCCGATTTAGTGCACATGGATCGACAGGAGGTATACATACCAGCCGATCCTCAGGACAAGCTGCAGCAGCAGACCGGTGTTCGTCATTACAATGTACACGACGGCGACAAGTACGATGTGCTTACCCACGATAATCCACAGTGCATTATTAAGCAAGGCAAGGGCTTGCCTGGTGCACCGCGCAATGCCGAGCAGCTGCTGGACGACAAGCGCGACATTGTCAAATTAAAGCAGCGCTATCAGCAATATGCATTGGTTGAGGAAACACCTCATGAGGCCGGAGCCGAGTACGACGACGAGTACGATGACAGCTACGAAGCATTAAATGAAGGACAAGCGCCGCCACAGAGTTTGCTGCGCGCCAAGCTGCAACAAGCGTCGGCGACAGCTGCCAGTAGCGCTTACGAAGCGCAGGATGCCTTCGAAGACGACCAGGATGATGAGGATGACGCCAGCAGCGATGATGAGCACAATGCGACAACAAAAACAAAAAGCACCGACTTCTGTGAGAATCCTGAGGTAATACGAGCACGCTATCAACAGCGCCAAATGGCCAAGTACGGGCAGCGCACCCAGACTGATGTAGTGGGCGCACCCAAGGGTCAGGGTCAAACGCAGCAAACGAACCGAAATCGCGGCCAGAAAGAAGCACATAAATCAAGTCGCGCCAATCACAACCGCAAGGCGGGCGCTGCCTTTAAGCGAAGCAAGGGCATGATGTCTTGATTACGGCTTTCTCAGCTAACTTATTGATGTGGTATATTAAACTTATTAAACTGGCCTAAAACGTTCCACTAAATTTAAAACATTTGTAATTTGTTAGAAGAAAATTCCAGGCCTTGTCAACAAACTTGTTGCAATAAAATGTGTTCAAATTATAATCAAAATTAATTTTTTGTTTGCTAGAAGAATTCAAGGAAACATGTTTATTTTAACCTAATTATGCATATAAAGAAAAAAAAATTAAACAAAAAAATTTAAAGCTTTGTGTTTCAGCGTCAATTGGAAGCCGCCTGCTGCTGGTGCTCCTTGTATAGCACGTTGAGTGCTTGCATCTTGGCGCTGTGGCCGCTCTGCTCGCACTTCCCATAGTTTGCGCGCACGAACTCCTTATAGGGTGTCACCAGCTGGTCGGTGAGAGACAGGTTGTGGACGTTTTCTTCGCTGCAGGCCTCCACATTTACCTCAAACTGACAGTAGTGGCAGCGCAGCAGTTGCGCCTCATCCTCAAACTTAATCCGACCAAACGAGCGGCCTCGGCACAGGAGGCAAGTGTACTTGTAGCTAGCATTGCAATCGCCAATCTCTGGCAGCTCAGGCAGCGTTGATTTGGCGCGATAAGCCCTGTGGTTAAATCGAATACAAATATATATTAACGTGTTAATCTGCGAAGTGTGTTGTTCACTCACCATTTGCGACAGTTGTCGCCATGTCCCGTTTCACCGTGGTAAACAAAGGCAGCCGCGTGACACATCTCGTGCAGCAGGACTTTAACCATCATTCCGGGCTGCTTTATGTTCTGCCACAATACAATGCGCGAAAGGCGCTGGCCACCAGCCTCAATCCGATGCTCGATGCTACTGGGCGTGTTCATGCAGCTCCTCCAGACAATGCTCGGGCGAAGGCCACAATGGAAGACTGTGTGATTGAGTATGTTGAATAGGGTCTTGGCCAGCTGCACCTTGCACGCTCCAAACTCCCGCTTGCGAAAGCTCACAGCAAGTGGATGACACATATTTAAGGGCGTTGTTGCTGCAAGAAATACATACTTGTAGCCATTGTTAAGGCAATAGGCATTATCGTATCATTATTAACAATATTTACATATTTATTTCTGATAGTCGAAAACTGAAAACGGGCTTTTGAAATGCAGCATTTCGTGAAACTCATATGCACTTTGAACAACTGACTCCTTGTGTGTGAATCGCCCTTCTATGCGATTTTCATGATACCAATTAATATTTAATAAATGCATGCATGTTATGAATATGTTTTTCCTGTCATAAACAAAGATACGACATTAACTCTTACTCTTTCAATACCTTTCTCTTCTCTCTTTCTCACTCACTTGCTGCCTTTCGCTCTTTTAACCATAGTAAAAAAAAACTGCAATTTAAGATAAAAAACTAACATTTTGAATATGAGCATGAGCATGAAGAGAGCGATTCTAAATGTTGAATATACTAACATATTATTTCTAGTTATGTCTAATTAAAATAAATACAATCAACAAAGTGTATATTAATTAACAAGCTTAGTTTTCTGTAAATTCTTCTCTTATGATCGCTTCGTTAAAAAACCAAAGGGTATTATTCCTTAAAAAAGTGATGCAGGCTATTAAATTCAGAATGTTCAGTCATGATGCATGCTATAATCGTTCGCCTCTGATCATTCACCTACTCCTATACTCCTCTGTTATATTTGAAGCACCTTTCTATGCGATCCTCAAATACTTTTCAAATACATAGTTTTCTTTTAAATCAACTTGCCAATTTTTTTTACACTTCCCTTATGGAATGGAGCTAAAACAGTCGAAAAAAGTCAAATAATGTTTTAGCTAATCTCAGAATGTAATTCAGAAGTAATGGCTTTTCAACTGCGACTAGAATATACAGATTTTTGTGATTTGTGGCGTCTCGGGAAGAGTTTTTAATATGATATTTGATCATCATAAGTCTAGATGTCAAGTGCCAAGTGTAAATGGAATATTTTGGAAATAATGCAATAAACTTAAATAATTAACATAAGTAGGACTTATACAAATAAATTGCACAGATTACATAGATATTTTGATTATGTTTAAGGGGTGTCTGTTAGTCGGGCATTCTCGTTTAGACAATTTGCACTTTGTCAAATTTCGTTCTTAGACTAAGAAATTTGTCAATTAACTCACACCGAAGCGAATCCACGAAGCTATATACGCCCGTATAGGGCTCCATAATGCTGGGAATCTTCTTGTGCTGTTGACAATTGAGCGCACGCTGCTCCTCGCTGGGTAAGCAGCTCAGATCGATGGGTTCCTTGATATGTTGGGGAGTTTGACTCTCAAAATAGTTTGCATTGGCGCGCTGCACCATGTCGTCAATAAGCAGCATTTTCATATCATTTGTTATTTCGGATCCAAGCGCTTTGATACGAGATGCCACCGGGCTTGGCAACGGGGGTTCTACGATCAAAGGCACATTTAAAGGCTGAACGCTGCTTTTAGCTGTCCATAAGCGACTGCGCAACGTGGGCGGCGGATCATCTTCATCCATATGATTATCCTCAAGCTCAAAATTTGACATGGGGTTGTAAAGGCGGCGCTGCGGTGCAACAAGACCCAACAACTTTTGCAGACGCGTCTTCAGCTCACTATCGAACTCTATAGCAGCATCAGCCGTGGGCTCACTCTTGACAATTGCCACCGGCTGCTTTAAATCCAGATAGATGAACGCATCCGATTCGAGCATTGAGCTGGCGTCGCTGCTACAGCAGCTGTTGCGCATGGAAATTCGTCGCTGTTTGCGCGTAGGCTCACTGCTATCATGGCAGTAGTCTTCGTCATCGTCTTCAACCTCGTTATCCCCAAAATCAGGATCATCGGAATCATCTGAATCAACATCCTGCGGCTCCGACGAATAATCAAACTTATTGTCGATGCGTGCGCGCACAGCTCGGCCACTGCGCGTGGTGATCACATTAGTGTTCGACACCGGCGCGGCATTCACTTCCAGTCCCAGATTAAGTCGGCCATTACAAGCTGCGTAAATTTACAATATTATTTAGTTCATAGATGTTACAACTTAATAATTGAGATACTTACATTTAGACAACTTGCTGTTGGGTGGGTAGCAGTCTTGCTTGCGCTTGATCGGAGTGCTTATACGACTATCCATGGTGCATGCGTCGTCAGATGTGATCGATATTGTGCTTAGGCTGATATTGTTATGGTTGAGACTACGAGAGAGATTGTTATAGTTGTGACTACGGGACAACTTACTGCTGCCATTGGTGTTGGTGTTGCTATCGCTTTCGGTTTCTGGTATGGTGCCTGTATCTGACGGGCAATCCCAGAGCTCTTGCTCTAATACTGATCGTGATGAAGTGCTCAAATTTGATGCGCTGAAGCAGCTTACGTCTGACGAGGCATTTGATGAATCCACAACGACAATCACGTCCGAATCCATATCCGTGTCGTCACTGTTGTCCATATCACCTGCCGTTTGGGGCTTTCTGCACGTGAGATCGTGAGTGGCATTTGGCACTGGGGGCTGCGTGTATTTTGAATAGTTGTGTATCAACCGACACAGTCAACATTGTGCTTGCTTGTTTAATACTAACCACGCTCGAGCCATTTTTATTGTGAGAAATCTCTGAATCGCATTCTAAGTTGAGAAATTCAAACACATTTGCGAGACTATTGTAATGCGACATCTTGTCGGACATTTTTGTTTTGTTTTATGGTGCCTCTTCGTTGATATGCCGGCATCATTTAATACACGACGTTTCCGTGCTGCCAGATTGTTTTTGTTGTGCTCGTGAGTTTTGTTTTTGCATCCATAATCATTTTTTGTCATCGATATAATCGATTGCATGGGTATCGAAAACGAAATTCAATGCTTGTGCATTTTGCAGCACTGGTACTTTAGTAGCCAAAAAGCCGGAGTGAAGACGGCCTGTAGTAGAATTTTTTAAACTAGTTTATTAAATCAACAAATTACGATGGGGCGACGCTCCATTAACACCACTAAAAGTGGCAAATACATGAATCCAACGGACCAAGCGCGTAAGTAGCACCTGGGTGTAGTAAGCACATACGCGAATCTTTAGTCACACTTCCCTACACACAGGCAAAGAGGCTCGGAAAAAGGAGCTAAAGAAGAACAAACGACAGCGCCAAATGGTGCGAGCTGCCGTGCTTAAGAACAAGGATCCCTCGCAGATACTTGAAGAGATGGAAAAGATAGACGAGATGGGTAAGTAGATCCAATGTTATTTATTACCAACCCACCGACACTGAAGATACTGTGCATCTTTTATCACCCTGCAGAGTATAATGTGTTGCAGCCGTCGCCACTTAATGAAAAGGTGCTGCGCGATAAGCGCAAGAAGTTGAAGGAAACCTTTGATCGAGTTATGCGACTCTACGTAAGTGTATATATATACGTACATAAATCCCAGCCATATATTAATTCGTTTTCTGTCTTCTGCTAGCATAACGATGAGCCCGAGCACTGGGCGGAACTAAAGCGCAAGGAGGTGGATTACGAGAAGAAGCGTCTGAAAAAGCAACAATACTACGAGAGCGTCAAACATGCCCAGAGCGTACAGATCGATGAGATCCCACTGCCAGCGCCGGTGACAGCAGCTAATGCTGGAGCAGGCGGCACGAGTACAGCCAACAGTGGCAATAATACCAGCAACATCATCTTTCCAGGTGGATCAGGCGGCATTCGCATGCCACCGCCACCTATGACGCTAGCTTTGCCCCCTTTTGCGCCTGGCGCACCACCAGGTGTTGCCAAGAACAGCGAAATTGCGGCCGACTTGCAGTCGGATAAATCAAAGGAGGACGATGATAAGGATTGGCTTGGTGTGCCCCCAGGGCCGCCGCCTGATCTCTTTGCTATGTCCGAGCTCGATTCGGATGCAGAGGGCAACACCGACTACGAGGGCGACGAGGAAGAATCGTCCACCAGCCCCAAGTTACAACAGCGCATGCAGAACATTGACGACTTCATGAAAGAAATGGAGCACGTGCACAAGCGCAAGCATCGGAAACTGCAGAGTGACGAGGAGCACGAGAAGGAACACACTGATAAGGATGAGAAGCGTGACAGCGCCTCAGAGAGTAAATCGCCGCCGGCCCGTCGTCGTGTCAGCAGCCGCAGCCACAGTAGCAGCAGCAGCAGTAGCAGTGACGACGAAGACGACGATGACGACGCGGATGATGATATGGGCTCCGATGCCGATGCCAAGCAGCCCACTAGCAATGCTACCAAAGAGCCGGCTAAGCCAGTAGCTGTTGCTGCAGCCACAACGTCGGTGCCAGCGCCGCCGACAGCGCCAACATTGCCTGCCATACCGTTGCCGCCAAGTGCGCCAGCGCCGCCGCAGTTGCCACAACTGCCGCATCTGCGCAACATAGCGCCGCCGCCGGGAATTATGTTCCGACCACCACCCATGCGACCACCCGGACCAGGTCTAGCCGGATTTGGCCTGCGAATGCCGCCTGGCCCGCCGCCAGGAGCACGACCCCCGCACGCTCTGGGCCCCATGCCGCGCATGGGCATACGCATGCCTCCAGGTCCGCCGCCAGGAATGCCGCCGCGCATGGGTGGCCATCATCCTAAGCATGGTAATACAAATCCGCCGCCGAGCAAGGAACCGGGCAAAGGCGTCACCACGATCACAGCTAAGCCGCAGATAAGGTATGCCCCCTTTGAATTCTTGTCCACGTATCTCTATTAATGTGCAATTATTTGATTTTTTTTTATTTAAAAAGGAATCTAAGCGCGGATGTCACCCGATTTGTGCCCTCGACGTTGCGTGTGAAGCGCGAAGACCAGCGCCGAGTAGCGAGAGGTAAGCATCCAGCTGGCGTCCACGATGTTGGCGAACGTAGCGTCCATGCGCCGCCAGAGACACACAAGAAGCCACCCACTAAGGATGACGCCTACCTGCAGTTCATGAACGAGATGCAGGGTCTGCTGTAGCACAGTCGCTGTCTTAACTGAATGGTCCCTCTCAATGATTGTACATTATATGCGTAGTTTAATTTTCGTTAGCCTAAGAAAAAGACACCAATGCAAAATATAACCAATCCCCAATTGGTGAAAAGTCGCAAACATTTTGACGACTCATTTATTTTTTAAAGAAACCAACAAAATAAGCGGTCAAGGACTCTGCAGTCTTTGTTACCGACTATTATGATAAATCCATGAACATGCTCCCTTAAGCTCTATATTATTCAGCCGAATAAATAATGGAGATTCTCGAAGTTTATTAAACATCAACCAATATATTTCCGAAAATATATATAATTGGGTCAATTCATGTATTTATTCATTCAAAAACTATACAATTTGACGAAGATAAAAACGCTTTAACTTTATGTTTATAAGCCTCACGAAAATGGCTCTGTAGTCTTTTGTTAACCTTTCAGATCGCTTTTACGATATTAAATAGGTTAATTACACAATTTTTTTTAATAGTTGGAGTATTTTGTTAGTTATTTGGGGTTTATTTAAGCAATATCCTTCCAAACTGGTCGAAATGAAAACTTTCAACAAAACTCAAGATAAATTTAAGTTATTGTAGAGTTAAAAAAAAAAAATTGATCACAAGCTCCTGGGGTTCTGGTCGCTCCGTCAATCTCGCAGCTTGGCAAGTCTTGCGGAGCAGCCCTATATATATCTATCGAACGGATCTGGGAGATCTAGGAGCTCTATTGTTCTCTGGTAGACGCAATTGTTGTTGTTGCTGTTGCTGTTGCCGTGGACGTCTTTGGTGTTGCCTTCTTCTTGGCAAAGGGTCGCAGCTCGATCAAGTCGGCTTTCAGCGAACGGAAGCTTCTGCGCAGCGAGTCGGACACCTTTTTGGTATAGCTGGTGCTGTTGCTGCACAGGGAGAGCTTGTCCTCGTGGGCCCCAGCACTGGAGCGCGTGTCATGGAGCGGCCGCAGCTCGTCCTCTTTCGGTTCGACATTCTTGGGATCGTCGCTGGTCGTGTTCCTCAAATACTTGCGGTTGAAGTGCAACTGTGGTGTACCCCACTTGCGTTCCATCTCAAAGACCGTGCCGCTGTTCTCCTCGGAGTCCGGTGTGTCCGGCGTAGTTGCTGCAGGTGCCACCTCGCCAAGAGCCTCCTTGTAGGTTCTCGTTATGATCATGTTGGCGGGCACGCTTTTGCCATTGACTCCGACATGCTTCGTCTGCTTATAGTCGAGCGGCTGCGGCAGACTCTGGCGCACGGGCTTTAGGCGGCGCGGCGACTTGACCGCCATAACGCTCACCCGATAATGCAGGAGCTGCGGGAGGGAAAACTGTGTTATATACTAGCTCCTTGGATATGCTGCTCGGACTCACCTTCTCGTCGTCAACGAAGCGCGCCAGCTCGGTCAAGCCAATACTGACACAGGTGCCCTCCAATAGAATATCCCTATCGTATTCGCTGTGCACCGGAAACTTCTGGGTCAAGGATAGCGCCTCGTTGTCCGGCTGCAGCAGCGTCACTTCGTAGGCATAGTTGTACTTGCTTTCGCGCCAATTGGAGGTGCATGTCATGGTGAAGAGGACGCGCTGCTTGTCGTAAATCTCGTAAAAGTTGAACATCTCATCGTGCGCCTGGAACACATAGTAGCCCGTGAGAGGCTTGCGTCGCACGGCCATATTCCAGACAATATCCGCGCTGGCGGCACGGAACAGCTTGTCCGTGTGCTGCTCCTCCAGATGCTGCTTCCACTGCACCTCCCTGCCCTGCCACTTGCAATCGCCCCAGACGCGTCCCATGAAGCACTTCATCGGCTTATAGATGCACTGCTGCTCATGCCACGGGAGCAGCGCCACCGGCATCCTCACCCCACAGCCGCCCGCCGCAAAGCTGCAGCCAAAATGCGCCTTGGCGCACAATGCCTCAATTGTCAGCGAGCGCGAGTTGGTGAATCCCTCCTGCAAATGTAGTAACAATAGAAATAAGAACGACCTTTTGATACTCTTCTCCTTCTAGACATATCGGTCTCTTTACTTGAAGACTGTCAAACGCATGTTATCTTGCGATAGATTGTCTAAGTTTCAGTTTCAAAATCATATTTGTTACACATGGAAGTTATTTGTCATAGAAGTTCGACTGCAAACACGACGCAGAATGTGTTGGGTTAGACATGGAATTGCCGATGGGATCGATATCTTGAGAGATTGGGAAAAAGTTTCCATACAAAAACTTATTTCTCGACCGATTCTTCCCAAAGATACGGCAAAAAGCCGCTATCAACAAGGTTTGGCCGCATTTGCTTGATAAATATCTTGAAAAACATAAATGTTAAAACATAAATAACTTAATTGCATAATGCATATATATTAAGTTCAATTTGTACAATCTGCAGGGGAAAGGCCAGAATCAGACGGAAAAGTTTTCTTGATGAAAGCCATCAAACTGAGAGATAAGTTTGCATAGAAACAGACAAACAAACTTGATACCGATCAAGAATATATATACTATATATACATATATCAAAATAAACGATTCTTTATAGATCTATATATATATATCTATATCTATATATACCCTGAACTGTTCAACCTAGATCATCTAGTCGGGTTTCCATTGAATGGAGAGAGCCTGTTCGGCTCTGAATCTAGCTATATATCCATCCATCTATCTATCTGTCTATCTATCTATCTATCTATCTATCTGTCTATCTATATCCATCTATCTATATTATTTTAAACAATAGTACTTGCACGTATTTGAATTAATAAGAGCTCAGCTATTGTTTAACCAGCTAAGAAAGTAAACTTTTATTGCGTTCAGCAGAATTAAAATGTATTAAAATTTGATTGATTGGAAAATTGGGAATCATTCTTGAAACTGAATCAACTTGAAATTCGTTAAAAATAACTTTTATAGAGAATATAATTGTTGATATTCTTTCGGATTAAAAATGTAATATAACTAGTTTTGTAGAGATAGATATTTGGAAATCGGATCCCATGGATCTCTAGGAATGCGATAAGAGATATTTCGAACTGAATGTCAGATGCCTTATCGGGCGTTCGATCCCCGGTCTGACATTCAAGCATCTGGAGAAGTACAAACAAGGTTCCGTTAGCGAACAACCATGGCGTTTGCAACTTGAGAGGCTTCACTGTATTTAGCTGGCAAGACGTCATATAACATAAGTAGCCGCGATAAGATGCGAAGTGCTAGATATCGCTTGCCCGACACTGACGTCAGCCCGACGGAGAGGCAAGTGATTGCCATAGAGCCGGCTCTATGTACAACTGGGTGTATCTAGAAAATGATATCTCATACCTTACACAGCGGACACATGAGCAGAATGCGGGTGCACTGCTCGCACACGCTGTGCCCGCTCTTGCAGAGGAGAACCGGTGCCTTCATTGGGCCCGCACAGCCGGGACAGCGCAGCTCCTCGATCAGGCTCTCGTAGTGCTTCGCCGATATGGTCGCTGGCGTCGCTGGGCTTGGCTCCTCAGCGCTGGCAGAGCTCGTTGTTGTTGTTGTTGTTGTTGCTGTTGCAGTTGTTGTTGTTGGTTTTGTTGTTTCCGCAACAGCTGCAGCTGCTGCGACGGCCGTCTCCGTAACGCTGTGCCGCAGCTGGACGACATCCCCATTGGTCGACGGCGTGCGTCCATCGCCGGAGCCGGTGCTGCGCGTACGACTCAACATGGGGGGCTTGGGTGGCGGCGACAGCGGCGAACGGACCAGCGTCGATGTGATCAATGACGGGGACGGCAGCGTCGCATATTTCACGTTCAGCGCCAGACTGTTGGGCGGCGGCTTGCGCATTTCGGGCAACGATTCCGCGGCAGCTTCCGGCTCGTTGCTGACCTCCTCCTGGATCTCGTTGATGGTGCTTTTGAGGAAGATGCGTCGCTGCTCGTTGATTTGCTCGATGCTGCTCAGCTGGCCCAAAATCTTTAGCTGTTCGGTGTTGTTGCCGCTCGCCGGAATCGCCAGGATCGCTGGTTCCGTTGCCGCTGCTGCTGCCGTGCTAGAGGAGGAGCTGTTGCTGACGGCGGCGCACTCCTCCTGCGAGGAATGGCCATTGCTGGCACTGGCATTGGTAGCGTTGACTTGGACGGCACTGCTCATGTTTCCTGCTTGTTGCCTAATAATTGTATAATCGCGACTAGTACTTGGGACTTGCACAGCTCTCGATGCCTCCGCCCGGTTATGTATATATCGTTCTGCTTGTGTATCTATGAGTGTGTGTGTGTGTGTGTGTGTGTGTGTACTTGGTGAGTGTGCCGCACCGTTTTCGTAGCGTGGCGCGTCTTCTATCTTATCAGAACCGCCTAACTAGGCTGCCAATCGATTTGGATTTTTGATATATGTACATAAATATATGTATATATATATATATATAGCATATATATGCGTACATTTATAGATATATCTACGTATTTACCATGCCCATTTCTCGCATGTTTTAAATGCACGTTAACTATCTGCTTAGTTAGTCGAACTGCTCCGTCTCCGTCTCTTCATGCCCGGTATGCGTCGTCTTGCACTTATCTTTCGGTTAGAACTGCGCCACAGTTAAATGTGTGGAAATGTATTCCAATTGTTGTCTTTCTCGATTTGCCACGTTCAGGCTTTGCTTTTCACCAATCGCTGCATTTGTTTTGCCTCAACCAAGCCGTGAAAATCATGGCCAATGCCAAGGTGCGGTAGGGCTTACTTTCGCTTTTTCGAGACTAATACATATGTATGCATATATATAATACATATGCATATATATATGAAGATAACTATATATAACTATGTGTTTATGTGCACATGTAGACAACGCTCATGCTAAACCATAAAGTCCAGCTTTAATAATCTAACAAGAGCTATACATTAACCCCTCGAGCCCAATTGGAAATGTGTGTTACAAGCTATATTTCTCCAATCAGAAATGTCAGACTTGTAGATAGTTCTAATCTAGCGCCGATAAAATTTCCTGCTGATTTCCTTGTTTACATAATTTCCTTCTTTTTCCCCATAGCCTCTTACTATGGGAAATTCCATCTTGTTTATCAGGCCTTAAATATGGCATACATAAGTTTATATATAGGCACAAGTCTCTTATTTTAAAAATAGTTTTCGTGCAACTTTAGTTGGATTGTTAATGTGACATTTTCTTAATCTATGATTACCGCACAAGGACCCATATACCGAGCTTGGTGTATATATATTTTCGAGTTATATAATCAAACAGGACATAAAAACGATAAATGATACTCGAAATGTTGTAATACCAATTTTAGAAGATATTTGTGTTACTTCAAGTTCTTTTAGACTATATATATATATGTATATAACATACTAACATACAACATATACTCCAGCCTTACCTGTGGCACGTATAAAATAAACTGACTTGACTAAAATGAGTTTGAAACCGATCGAATGGCAAAGAAAAAACTTTTATACAACCGTTTTCAGCCAATTTTCCACTGTTGCGGGTGGAATTGCCCAAAGCGCCGAAACACGTATTCTTTAAGTTCTTACATAGAGCTTTGAAAATAAGTTGAATGCAAATCGGACGACTTAGCCCAAGAAATCTTTGAATCGCATTTTCCATCGAGGAAGCTTGGATTCGGCGAAAAGTGAGAAACACGTCCCACCAAATCCTCGACCCATATTTCCAATAAGATATAATGGATTTTTCGAAAAGTGTGAAATACCTCTCAATATGTTCGAAATCGTCTGGGGAAAAGTATAAAAGCTCTTGAGTATATTGTCAGTATGTATATTGTTGGCATATGCCGGATTCATCGGACTAATATAGCTGATATAGAAATGCTAGATCTAAAATGAAGTTCCTGCCAATGAACCTACCGTTGTAAACCCAAGCTGATGATCGGAAAGTTGCTGATCCCATTTGAGAGACTGCTCCTTCTGCCCGACACACATACTAACACAACATTTGAGTACCTATAAAGCGAATACTCTGTAAAGAATGCAAATCTTTTGGACTTGGCAAGATTTACCTTAAATTTTATTGAAATGTTCAAGAACGGTCACCCTGCATGCCGCTAAATCCGAATTCTGATTGGCAATCCACTTTGATTTATTAAATGTTTTGTTTTGTGAGTCTGGCAACGCTGGCGAGCGCGCGTTATCTTTATGAAAGCAATGGCAAAATATTTAACTAAAATGTAACGCAATAAGAGAGGTACGCGTGTGTCCATGGCAAGGCACTGCGTGTTCAGGCTGATGGCACAGATAGTAAGTACCTTCCAGATGCCCCTTTATAGGCATGGTCTGGGCACATGAGATCTTATCAGTCACAATCAAGGTAGTTGTACTTAGCTAAATAGTTAAATCAAGCACTAAACAGACATTATTACTGCTGCCATAGCCAAAGCAGTAGCGGCAACAGCTGGAGCCTCAATGTGACGTTGAAGGTTAAACGGCCGCCTTGGCATTCAGTTGGCCTGTTAATTGGCGTGCGCGCGCAACAGCATCCACCACCTCCTTCGACTGCCGCCTCCAAGTAGCTCAAGTAGGCAGCTATAGTAACGGACAAATTGCCCGGTTAGTTGCGGTCTCAGTCTCGGTCCCATCGGGTGTGAACATCATGGCACCACGGCATATACTTGATCTTAGCGTTGAGGAGCAGCGCAGCTTTATTGACTCCTTTGATATGGTAATCAGCGATTGCGATGGCGTTGTCTGGCTGCTGGTTGGATGGATACCAGGTACCGGCGAGGCGATAAATGCGCTTAAAAATGCCGGCAAATCCGTCAAATTTGTGTCGAACAATAGCTTCCGCACCGATGATCAGTATATGGAGAAATTTGATCATATTGGTGCCATCAATGTACAACACGACGATGTCGTTCATCCGGTGAAGAGCATTGTACGCTATTTGCATAAGCACAAGCCCGGCAAACGGGTCTACTCGCTCATGTCGCTGGAAGCCAATGAGACGTTGCGTAAGCACGGCATCGAGTATGAGTCATTGGTGGGTCTAAGCTATTCCCGTATTAATCTAAATCTTAAACGAAACCATATAACTGCAGCAAATCAAGGAGCATCTGACGTCGGCCACACTGGTCAACTATCTCGCAATTGAGCAAGCTGTGGACGCTGTGCTATTTGACATACATTTGGATATGTCATATGTGGAGCTTGCCAAGGCCATACGACATCTGCAGCTGAACGAAAACTGCCAGCTAATTGCCGGTGGTAGCGATGTTATTATGCCGCTGGCCGAAAATATCAATGTACCTGGCTTCTACGACTTTTTGCAGCACGTCAAGCGGTATACGAATCGCGAGGCAATCTTTCTTGGCAAGCCATCGCCCATACTTGGTGATATGCTTAAGGAGATGTACAATATACAAGCGCCCGAGCGATGTATTTTTGTGGGCGATATGCTGGTGCAGGATATACAGTTTGGAAAGTCCTGTGGCTTTCAATCGCTGCTGGTGCTCTCCGGCAGCCTTACCAAAGAGGACATGATTGCGGCGCCACCCGAGGCGCAGCCGGACTACTATGCCGACAGCCTGGCCGATTTCATAGAGTTGTTTAAGAACGTGCAGTAGCACCATGTCGAGCACAGTTACTATTTTATTTCTCGTTGATGTAGTTGTTAATGTTGTCCAGTCCATGTGGCTTTAAATATATAATTTACAATCAGTTGAACAAATCACTTTAAAGTTCCAGATCCTCGGGATGATAGAGCTCCGAGAGCAAACGGTAAACATAAGAGGGAGCATGACCGCCGCTGTGAATAAGTAAGAATACGATGAGTGGGCTTTACGATGTGTTGGCAATTAAGGACACCTACGTATTTGATATGAAGAGCGTGACCAGTTCGGGTGGCACATAGTCAAACATGGGACTGTACACCTTGGCATCGCGCGCCGGCACAGAGTCATATGCAATCACATCCTCAGCACAGCCAACCATATTAAAAGCATCCTGCTCACACAAGTGCAATGGTGACAGCTTGTACATGGGCGCCAGCACAATGACCGGCACTGAGTAATGCTTGGCAGCCAGGGCAACTGTGTAGGCGCCACATGCGGCCCGAAGTCCGCCATTGGCTAGAACGCTGTGTGTGCCAATGATGACCTTGTTGACGCGCGACATCATCGCGAATATGGACGCATCCGGTATTACAATAATCTCCACATTCTTCTCATGGGCCAAGGAGGCAGCTAAATTGTGTCCCTGCCGGCAGACAGAGAAAGAAAGAGAGAGAGAGAGAGAGAGACATTTAAATATGCATAGAGGTCAATATCTTACAAATCAAATGAATAATGTCGCCCAAATCCTCCTAATAAATATTATTTTGTTTTTACAAGCAAAATGTAAAAAAACTGCCACGTTCACATAAATTATTTTCCCTTTTATCGCCTGGTTCGTTAATGTGTTATTATTACTACTTTGTTTTCTTCTTCGTAAATAATAACAAGGAAATAAACAAATATGAAAATTGCTACTGGATTAGAACCGACAAAGTCTCGCTAGCTAGTTCGACGGACACTTATACGGTTGTCTGCTTGCTCTTCATGCGACTAGCTTTTCCCGTTTTTGAAAATCGAATCGACAGAAAAGGAAACCTCAGCGTCGTAGTTCTTATGGAATTGTTGGTGCATAGACAAGGCTTCGGACATATGTAACGCATATTAGGCGCAAACAATATTATTTTGTCGAATCAAGCGACAAATCAAATTATTTGAGATACCCTATTGCAGTCGTAATGAACTGTATGGGAGTAATCGGTCCCGCTCCGCAACCGGTAAGAGACCGTTTCAAATGTGATGGGCTGCCAAAAGTGCGCCGCTTGACTCACCCGACAGGCTGGAGCGCACTCGGCTACGATGATAGTTAGAAACTGTCGCTTCTTGATGGCCCGCTTGAGAAAGTTTTCGACGCTGCGCGAGTGTCCGAGCGTGAGTATTATTTCGGAGGAGTGTATGTGCTCCTCTGCCTGGACGCTTATGTTCTCAGAGCTGGTTTCCAGTTCAGTTTCAACCTCCTGCAAATGATCAAGCAGAGCTTCACGCAGCCCCTGCTGTGGCAACGAGTAGTCCACGCTGACGCAATTCTCGCTGGTCTGCGTGACCAGCTTGTGTAGCGATAGCGAAGCCTGCGAGTCGTCGGCAAAATGCTGACCCTTTGCCTGGAGCAGCTCGAATTCCTCACGCGTCAGCTTCAGGATGCGGCGTGCCATGTTCGAGGTGACAGTCTCTTGTGGCAGTGCCGCCTGCATGATTCGCGACTGGGCGCGCACAATTTGCATGAGTGCGCTGTAAATTGTGGTTAATAATTGAAATAAGTGATAGCCACAAGCCAGACTTACTCAGCATTTTGCCAGGTTTTGCTCATAATTATATACTTGAAGATGTCCAGCGTCTTGTTGGTAATGCTGTAGGAACCTTCCACTAAGCTGCAGATACATTTGATGGTCAGTTTAACAAAATACGTTTTGTTGCTGTACATGTCTTACCCCATTTTGACGGCGTGTATCAGTTGTGTAACCTCGTTTAACGGCTGCTCACGCATTTTGACAATATATTTTTCTTTATTACAAGGCAAATTTGTTAGTTGGTGTTAATAACAAATAATAGCACCACAGGCAACGTTGGTCCAGCAAAAACAAGTAGCAATCGATGCCATCAGCTGTAAAAGCTGTAAAACTACTCGTACTCGATGCCCATTGTCATTGCAATCGTTATCGATATCGGACGCATTCCATTGGGCAATAGCCATAAAAAAAAAAGAAAAAGCAAAAACAACAATGCACGATAAAACTGGACGCAATATGAGCTGAAAGCTTGTTTACGTGTCCGTGCCCTCTTCATAGCCGAAAAATCGCAGAAGAAGCAACGCGCACGGCTGGCGGGCAGAGCGTACTGTCTAAGCAATTGTTTATCACCGAAACAGGTGTTTCCCTTTATTATTTTCTTCTTTTTTTTTGTTTTTGTTTGGTTTAAACTATTTTGCCTTTAACTCACGCTTTGCCGGTTCTGATACCAAAACAGACGCCAAGCGCAAAATGAATATACACGGTAAGTGCGTGCAAACTACACGTTAGTTTTAGGAAACTAAGTAAGCAGTTGACCATTGACCACTGGCACGATGGTCTCCACTTTTTCTACTCGAGCAGTTAACACCAACACCCTCAAGTACATTAGCCTGCTGACATTGACGCTGCAGAATGCGATCTTGGGTCTCAGCATGCGCTATGCCCGCACAAGGCCAGGGGACATATTTCTCAGCTCCACAGGTGAGACACTGCTTAGACAACGTAAGCAGATGCGTATGCAAATACAAGCACACACACACACACACACACATGCACGGATACACTTACTTGTAATGCGGCCGCAAAAAGGTTCGTTCAATTAGAGCGAAGAACTACAACAACTAAACGAGCAAAGCTGATAAGAAAATCATGTTATATACTTCCTGTGTGTGGATGGGGTGTATGTCTGTATGTTTGCGTGACGTATTGCTTTGACTGACTTAATGTTCCACTCTATCATCTTGTTATTAATTTGTCGCCCGTTTTCTCTATTTTCGCAGCGGTGCTGATGGCCGAGTTCGTCAAGCTGATTACCTGCCTGGTGCTGGTCTTTAATGAAGAGGGCAAGGACGCCCAACGGTTTGTACGTTCCTTGCACAAGACCATAATCGCCAATCCTGTGGATACGCTCAAGGTGTGTGTGCCTTCGCTGGTTTATATAGTGCAGAACAATCTGTTGTATGTGTCGGCATCGCATTTGGATGCGGCCACCTACCAGGTGACATACCAACTAAAGATACTGACCACCGCCATGTTTGCCGTTGTTATACTGCGCCGGCGGCTGTTCAACACGCAATGGGGCGCCCTTGTGTTGCTCGTACTGGGCATCGTATTGGTCCAGCTAGCTCAGACGGATGGCGGTGGCAGTGCTGGTGCTAATGATGCGGCTTCCTCAGCGCCAACGGCAACACTTTCTTCAATGGCGCCCACTCAGAATCGTATGCTTGGCTTATGGGCGGCACTGGGCGCCTGTTTTTTGTCGGGCTTTGCAGGCATATACTTTGAGAAGATACTGAAGGGCGCTGAAATCTCCGTATGGATGCGCAACGTGCAGCTCAGTCTCCTGAGCATACCGTTTGGACTGTTAACGTGCTTTATTAACGATGCCAGCCGCATCTATAACTATGGTTTCTTCCATGGCTATGATCTCTTCGTTTGGTATCTCGTCCTGCTGCAGGCGGGTGGTGGCCTTATCGTAGCCGTCGTTGTTAAGTATGCGGACAATATACTTAAGGGATTCGCCACGTCGCTGGCGATCATCATCTCCTGCATTGCATCTATATACATTTTCGATTTTAACCTAACGCTACAGTTCAGTGCCGGCGCAATGCTGGTTATCGCCTCAATATTCCTTTACGGCTATGATCCTGCCCGTTCTGCCACAAAGCCTGCGCCGCACAATCACTCGGCCGATGAGGAGAAGCTGCTGCCGCGCGTCTGAGACAATAATGCATCCGACTCCAGACCTAATCCATGGCAACAACATTTTGCCAACAGTATTGTATTGTCGTTTGTTTAGTTATACCTTTCCTTTGGGCACCTCCTGCCGCCCATGTGATGATCGTTCGTGTACTTCAATTTGATATTTGTACTGCTTTTGATATTCCATGCGGAAATATTTCGCATTCCTACACAACCTCATACATTTGTATGTATGTATATATATATATTTACATTAAGTCCCATTGATCGAATTAAAAAAAGGCTCGGGTCCACATTATGTATTTATAGTTCATATAACCTGTGCCAGACCACTCAGCAAAATTTTATGTGTCGAATAAATTCAAAGCAAAATTTGACCAAGCTTGGCGCATTTTATTCAATGCACTTTTAAGCTATATTTGAAAAATTTATTAACTCTGGTTTATATATATATATATAAAGTATTGGTAAAGTAAACTGATTCCGTGGCAACGTGATTTGGCAAGATGCTTAAGTTTAACCAAAAAAAAAGAATATGCAAATCTGTTTTTCATGAAAACAAGTAGTACATGCTTTAACAAAAGATATTGTTTTCTTAAACAGATCGTATTAGATACGTATAATATACAAAGTGCAATTCGTATAGCATGCTATATATGCAATGTGTAACATTAATGAGGAAATCAAATGGTAGGTCTTCGTTGATCCTAACTAACGAGCTTAAAGAGTATTTCTTCGTCTTCTTCTGAGCGTGCACTAACTTAAAACTTAACAAAATAAAAGAAACTATGAAAACGTTGTTAAAAAAAGTAGGAAAAAAAAAGCTAATCACACCAGGCCAGGGTTACATCATCGACGGAGTTCTGCAAGGCAAGGACCAGCTCGTAAATGCGCAGCGCTGGGCCGAGCTTCAGGCCAAACCGATCGATGATATCCTGGCGCGTCAGCACCATTAACGCAGCGCCATCAATTTCCTGGGACTTGAAGACGTCAGCCTCACGCGGGTAGTACTTCTCCACATAGCTAACCACCTCATCAACGTTCCAGGTCTGAACGGGCGGCGACGGTTCGCCGCCTTCAGAAACTGTTGTCTGAGGAGTGTTTGTACTCTCTCCATTCTCTTTGTCTTCTATTGAAATTGGCAAAGTTGGAACCGGAACCGAGGCGATTGGCGCCGTTGACTGTGGCGGCTGCGTCGCCTCCTTGGTGTCCTTGCTGGACTCGTTTTCTTGCGTTGACAGCGTTGACGTTGCGCTTGGCGAAGCGTTAACCACAGTCTGAATTTTGCTGGGACTGCTGCAACGGTCGGTTAAGCCATTTTTATTCAGCACTTGATTGGCGGCTATCTTCTTGGCGGCAACGACGACAGCTGGATCAGAAGTGGCCCGCTTCTTGCGTCCAGCCTTGGATTTGCGCGGCGGCGACTGCGGCTCTATTTTGGCGACATCATCGTCAGTATCTAACGAGTTGTATCTGGGATCACAGCTGTAGCACTTCCATTTGACGTCATCCAACTTGTCGCGCATCACGCGCGGCCAATGGCAATCCAAATGATAAACATTCGCGCAGACACAGCACATCAACAACTCCTGGGCTGTGTCGGTGCACTTGGTGTTTATGCAGTTGCGGCAGCGACGACATTTCTCGCACTTGTATTTCTTGCGTGCATTAGTTAGTATTTCAAATGTGATCGGCAGGCAGGTAAAGTGCCCTGTAAAACAATAAACAGCAGCTGTTTTAGCAACAGCCTCAAGGATAACCATGCTACTTACATTTCAAGGAACAGGACTTGCAGGTAAGAAAATTACTTTTATAGCCTGAGCCGCGCTTGGCTTCGCTCTTGCCGCACTTCATGCAAGTATCAAAATTGCGCTGCTGCTCCGCGCTGAGCACTGAGACTGTCTCGCTGGGTTCCTCTTTGACACCACAGTTTGCCACTGTTTTGGGCGCCACATCGCTTGCGCTAACAAGCGCTGCTTGCTGAGTTGTCGGTGGATTGGGCTGCGTTGCCAGCGGCTGTGCCTGCGGCTGCGGCGACTGCTGCCGCTGCTGTTGATGAATTGCGCTAGTGTTCTGTGCGGGTGACGGTGGCTGGGCTGTTGACTGTGCCGATGCCGGTGCCGGTAGCGAGTTGCGAGATCCGCGTGATATGTAATTGTCAGATGGATCGTAGACTTGTTTGGGTTTCTGTTAAAAGCCCAAATGTGAGATCAGAGCGCTGCATTTGGCTGTTATCACACAAAATGTAGTTACCTTGACACGGCCCGTGGTGCGCACAGTGCCTGGCGTGTTGCTGCTGTTGGCATCATTGCTGTTACTGCCGCTGCTGATGTTGGGTGAAGCGTTGTTATTTATTTTGCTATTGTTGTTGTTGTTGCCAACAGCAGCATGGCTGACACCAACATCATCCTTGTCTTCATCCTTGCCGCGCTTCATATCGAGCTGCTTAAATGTTTTGGCTGCCACTAAACCAAACCAAACAAAATTCCTGTTGACTCTCCTCGCTGCAATGCGCGCTCGCCGCTTGTTTAACGTACAATCCGATAAATTATCGATACCTCACATGAGTACGCACCGTTTATCGGTTTTGTTGTTGCCCATTCCGCAGAAATTTGTCGTTAACCGCGCGCTGCTTCACAAATTCAGAATTTGTAATACACACAGTATTTATTGTGATTCATATATAACTATAATTCATTTAATTATTTAAATGTATTTTACGTAGTTAACTTTGCGCAATAAACAAAATTCATGAATGCTTGTTTCAACAGTTTTATTATTACGAGTTCATTTTCATCAAATATCAGGTTTTCAATAAAATTATGCCTTAGTTTGCTTAGTTTCGTTTATTTCGATGTCTTTTGTGAGTCTTTCACAATTTGTAGCGAAAAGCATTATAATAAGGCAATTCAATAATTTTAAACGTACAATAACTTAACTAGAATTTCATTTATTTTCAACTATATATATATATATATATGTAAGTAGACGGTATGTCTAACTTGATGTGCGATTTGTGGTTACCGGAAGCGACGGTAGTCAGGTTCCAGGTCAGGAAGAAGAGCTTAAGTAACATCAGCAACAGAGGAGAACAAACTAAGTTAGCTTTGGCTTCATTCGATCTTGATGCGACGACCGTACTTCCAGGCCAAATGCATCAGTTCCCGGTGTGCCAGAGCCCAGGCAAGCAGGCACAGAATGCCTGCGGCCAAACCAACGCCCATGTGCGTCCCAAATACCGCATCCCGATACTGTACAACAAATTTCAAATTCCGCATATAAATTATTTAGTGAAAAAGGCTGAATTACTCCACTCACCATGTAGCAAATCAGGCCGGCCAGCAGCAGCGTGCCACCAAATAGCTTGCCTGGCCACAGTCCTTGGAGAGGATTGAGGCCTAGTGGCTGGTACTGGTGCCAGATGTACCTGGTGCTGTAGAGGATGCGACCCAGCATGTTGATGCAGTTGGCAAAGATGAAGCCGACCGGTCCGAAGATGCCCGTCAGAATGTACGACAAGATGAGGAAACTTATTGAAAATATTGCCATCAGATAATTGTACTTATCAATGTCTCGACTGGTGTTCGTCGCAAACATGTAGCCCTCGCTGATGCCATTCACGGACAGCAGATAGATGGCGAGGCAGTGCCACTGCAGCAAGCGCTGAGGCAGTCCGCCGGCAACGAAATCCTCGCCGCCGTACAGCAGCAACAATGTATGCGAGTAGTTTTGGCCAAAGGTGAACACCAGCAGGCCAATGGAGCTGACGCCCAGCAGCAGATTGTTCAAGACACTGCTCGCCTGACGCACGCGATCCGGCGGCTGCTTTGCCAAACGTGTGTCGCGTGCGATTGTTTGGGTGAAATAGAAATAGGCGCTGTCCTCAATTGGGCGGAATATAAAGCGAGCTGCCATGCTGCCCAGATTGTTCACCACATCATAGGTGGCCTGCTCGCCAAAGCTGAGCACTGGCGAAACGGACATAACATACTTCTCGCCCTCAGTTAGAATCTGCTTGAGCACGCCCTGCTTGACAAAGCTGAGAGTCAGCGTTTGTAGCTCTCTGTTGAAAATTTCGCCTCCATTAGAGGAGCTCAATACACCCGGCAGCAGCTGCGATAGTTTTGTGAAAGGAAAGTCCTCCATCTGGTCGAAAAGTGAGCGCTGCCAGGAGTTTGGAACGTGAACCGCCTTGCTCTTGCGTACTTGCTGCTGATGTAGCTTGAATTCGTTGAAGCTCTTAATGTAGAACAAAAAGAATCCAAACTGACCTAGAACAATGGTCGTGGCGCTGGCCAGTTGGGCGATGGCAAAGGCGCTAATTGCAGCACTGCGGTCATCAATGACAATCCACAGAAAGATAGCCGAACGCACCAGTATGTGCAGCGTGTTAACAACAATCTTCAGCTTGACAAAGCAAAAGACCTGGGCCACGAAAACCGTCGACTCGGCGACTAATTCAAGGACGCAGGATAGCGCAACCGCGTAGCAGGCGAACTCGTATTGTCCGCTGAAGGGTGCATCCACCGCTGAGAGCCAGTACAGCCAGATATAGAGGCACGGCACGCACAGGGCTGCGCAAATGGGGACTCTGCATGTAAGAGGAATAATGTAAATAGAGTATCAGGAGAGGCGGGATCTGTGGCTATCGGCCTGGCACTTACGTAAGCCACATCTGATTGATCAACTGCGCCCAAGAACACTTGTCGCGCTGCTGAGAGTTGGCGCTCAGTGCCGCCCGGTTGATGGCCTCGCGCGACAAGAAAAGTAACGTGCTCTCGAGCAGCAGCAGGCGCACATTCATAATGCCCAGCACTTCGCGACCTACATTGCGCACAATGTAGGCATTTATGCCGAACGTTAGGATGCGGCACAGTATCTGAAAGATAACGACAATGACAACGTCCTCAATATCTGACTCATACGCTTGGGAGTGTTGAATGTTTTCATTTTGCATTCGGCTGGCTCACCTGAAAGATGATACTGAAACCAGCGCCCAACAGGCTACTCTCTAGCACATTGCGCGCCATCACAAGGTGTTACTTTATTGTCATAAACTGCTATATCATAGCGCACAAGATAGAAAATCAAATCAAGTGCCAACAAAATAACAACAAAAAAACCATCCAGGTGCGCGAAAATCGATACCCATAACAGCCAAAAATAATATAATCGATATCAAAACAGCTGTTGCTACAAACAGCTGTTCAGGTTGGCAGCACTACAAACTGCAGCAGGTGGCAACACCAACACATTGAATTCAAATTTAAGGTCAACAGTTGGCACAAAAATATATTTAAGCGACAAAAATAATATATTCTTTTTTAGATTTTTAGTGCAAAGAAAGCTTTTTCTTTTCTTTTTCCCCCAAATGTTTTTTCCGATTTTCTAATATTTACAAAAACCACACGCCATTCTGCTCAAGATATTGTAAATATTCAAAATTTTAAAGTTGAAATGATGTATGGAAACTTAGAGCTATTATAGAATAAATCTTAAGCAAATACACCAAATGTTAAAAACTTAATATATTTAGTTGCTAGACCTGTATTCTTTGACTATGGGAAACAAATAACGAGCGTACAAACGAACAATTTTAATATTATGCATATATGTACATATATTCGAACCCACTGTCCAAAGGTTACCTTGCTTCTTGCCCGGCGTCCTTGCTCCCAACATGCGCCCGCACCGGCCGAACAGGCGAACAGGTGCGACTCGTTTCCATAATTCGTTTTCACCATAAATCACCGGCTTAAATGCATGTCCTTTGCGCTAATCGTTCGCCCGCCGACCGCCGCCCGCCTGCCGCTTGCCGCCACCCACCAACCCACAGCCAGCCAGCCTGTCAATGGCGAGATGTGCGTGTTGCCAACTGCCGTCAAACTGGTTACAACAACTTTCGTTGCGGTTGCGTCGCCGAAGAAGTTGCTCACCGAGCGGCTGTGCGGGCTGTCGCGCTCAAGACAGTCAGCTTTTTAACTTGGCCAGAGTCGGTCGCTTGTCGCGCGCTAAATCGCCAGTTGTGCAATCACTCCATCTCTTTCTCACACACACACACACACACACGGCTCAACCGTTGTGCATTTTGGAAAGGTGCGCGCGTGCGCGGTAAAAAGTAAAATAAAGGCGAGCGAGTGTTCTGCAAGACGGAGCGTGAAGTGCAGCACGCTGTTCTCAGTGTTGTTTTTGTTTTGTTTTTGTTATTGTTTTGTTATTTGTTTGGCAAAGGCATGCGGCAAATCTGATCTGATTTGATCTGATCCTGAGCTATTGCGCAAGTCGGCATCAAGCTACATATCTCGGCTATCTGAGTATCGTCTTACAATTGCGCTCGTGTGACACTTTTTCATACATAGCTGACGACCATTGCAAACTGGTTGCAGCGCGCGCTGCCCTAAAGCACCGTCGCGCCGCCCGCTTCTATTTCACCTGCGATTCCGCCAAAGAACGCGGTCATGTTCATTTCATGCAGCCGCTAACGCTGGCTTTCCAGGTAAAAAGACGTCACCAACAACAGAAACTTTGAAGAGCACGCTGCTCCAGGATGTCGGACATTTACTACTGCAGCAATAGCCAGGTGAGTAACTCAATTAACTGACAAAAGCAGCTCACAAAAACCTGCAAAATAAGAATCTACTTTACTTATGTATAAACAATAGCACAAGTCTTACCTGTCGGTTCAAAGCGATTTTTTCCATTGCTTTGCTATATCTTAATTTATAGTTCAATAAACAATGAACAAGCGAGGCTGGGTTTCTGTAGAATTAGCAGCTCTTTTCATACCCTGTATCCAAATGGTCGAAAAGGAGTTAAGTGATACTGTGTAATGATAACATTCTCCCTCGAATGGCAACACATTCCCTTAATCCGATCGAAGATCAAAAATAGCCCCAAATCAGACGATATTTTATATTACTGTTTACAGGGTATCGCCCCGGACAGTCACAGTCGACTATTGTTGTTTTTTGTTTAACCTTTTCTTTTAAAAGCTATTTTTGGTTATTTATTTTCTAACTAAAAATGTCTGACGACAGAGACGTTGCCATATTCGTTAGAGTTAAGCGGTTTTCCATAGTTGTTGTCGTTTAGCATAATTGGAAAATGTTGCCATGTTAATTAATGAGACAAAAGTAAAAGTGACCAACATACAAACTCGAACTACCCATTTGTCATATTTGTAATTCGATTATGCAATCGAACTGAGGTCTTATGACTTTACAGACATATCGATAACAAGTCAATTTGCTTAAAACTAACGGCACTGAGAGTCACAATAGATATGCACTAAGCGTATATAATGTTAATGCATGCACACATATGTACATATGTACATACAAGCAAGATGCTGCGACGGCTGCCACATGTGTGTTACAGATGTACCAAAACTGGGACTTTACTTATGCCGTGGTACCCTGAACCTTTTATTTGACTGGTTTTTAATTAAATGTTATGCACAATACTTTTTTATTTGCTTTGATTTTTAATCAAATGATATCTAGCGACATTTCAATGTGAAATATTTTTATACACATATGTTTTCAACGAAAGAAATATGTGTATATAAAAACCAGAAATCAAATACGTACGCTTTATTATTTGGTTTGAATAAATTACATTCAAAAAGGTCACACCAAGACTCATATCAAAATGTTACGATTTGATCGAATTTGGTACTTGTCTTGCAATCTTTGGTACACACATTTTTTTTATCAAGTGGCAATCTTTGGTACACATTTTTTTTTTATCAAGTGGCAACCGCGAAGGCTGCTGCTACTGTGCAAAATTATGGAAATTATAAAGCCGGGCGCTTTGGCACGCCCCGCAGAAAGCTGGTGCGCAAACAGTAAGCAGCAGCTGCGGCAGCGGCATCATCCATAAGCCAGTGAAAGTTCGTCCCGTTATAAGCCAATTTGCCTTAGTAACTTACTTTTGCTGGCAACTCGGTTGCTGCTGCTGCTGCTGCTGCGCTGCTGCTATTGCTGCTCTGGGCGCATGGCCGTTAACATTTTGCCGCCTCTTTTATTGCCAGGCCGCGCTGCTGTTTTATATGAAAAGAAAACAAAAGTTTTGCTGCGTGCGTTGTCGACGGCTTTTGTTGGTTTGTTGTTGCTGTGATTTTAATTTGCAACTGTTTTAATGCAAAATGCTGCTGTTGCTTTTGTTGTTGTTTTGACGGCTAGCTTAATGCCATGTCTAAATTTGTTTGTGTTTGTGAAATGAAGTTGGGAGTCTTTGGCTTTTGTTTATTGGTGAGAATTTTTTCCAAAGAAAAATATGTCGCTGTTAACATTAACAACAATGCAGACAGCGGCAACTGAGCCAAGGTTTTCACTGACCAAATTTTTGCTTTTTGTATTATTATTTTGTTTGTTTGTTGTACCCTGACAGTTATTGTTATTTGTTGCAGGGCGTGCGATTTTGTTGTTGTTGTTGCTGTTGTTGTTTTCGACTATTGAGCAATTTGCAGTTGCTGATCGCCCGCTGTA
This sequence comes from Drosophila kanekoi, assembly GCA_037075305.1. Classification (NCBI taxonomy): domain Eukaryota; kingdom Metazoa; phylum Arthropoda; class Insecta; order Diptera; family Drosophilidae; genus Drosophila; species Drosophila kanekoi. Next base: position 4,407,342 of record JBAMCE010000451.1, on the reverse strand, counting down.
ATTTAAACCATTGCTGCTGCGATATCTGCGCCTATGTGTGTATGCACATGTATGCACATATATGCATATGTATGAGTGTGTGTGTGTGTGTGTGTGGCAAACATTCCAATAAGTCTAGTCTAGACTTTAAAGACTCGCACGGCCAAAAGTGATTGCGGCGACAACGACAACAACAACAGCAGGAACAACAACAACAGCAGCAGCAACAACAACAACAACAACAACAAACTCGTTTGGCTTAGAAAAACGCAACAACTTTCAGTTGTCGGTCTAAAGCTAGGCTTATCTTGCTTAGCTATTATTGTTGCTGTTCGTTTCTTTTTTTTTTTTTTTTTTTGCACAATCACCAAAAGACCAGCCAGCGGCTAAGCTGACGCCATAACACCCACTCCCAACCCACCCTCAATGACCCCGCCCCCTCTCACCAAGCCATATTAGCCAATAAGGCAACAACAATTTTCCACTGATTACGTTGTTGCATATCTTAGTCTGATAAAAAAAGGCATTCGAAATTCCTATTCCTATATGTATGTATGTATGTATGTGTATGCCCCACACGGACTAGCAAAGTCGAGTGCTTTCCAATAAGAGTGAGAGTATATTTTGGCATATGTATGTATGTATGTATGTTGGATGTTTCTATAGCAATGCGTTTTCCAGTTGAAATTTGCAGCCATGTGCTGCAACAGGTTCGGGCAGCAGCAACAACAAAAACATAAAATGTTGTTGCCATTTGCCAAATGCCACACGACAGCAGCAGCAGCAGCAGCAATAACAACAACAAAAGTAGCAGCAGCAGCAGCGACTAGAAAAAATAATAATAGCTTGTCTTTTGTACTTATTTCTTACATTTTTTATTTATTTCTGCGACATGCTCCGCTTTGGTTTTTTTCTATTTGCTTTTCTGTTTGAGCGCATTTGATTGCTTGAGTGCAAAAGTTGAGCAGCAGCTTGAGTGACCTTTCATTTCGGCTGCCAGCATCGATCTGGCCACCCGCTAAACGATCGCTAATGGCAATGCTGTGCACACACAAGCACAGACTCACACAGGCACACAATAGAGTGCCATGAACTTTCTCTGCCTGCACAAAGCACAGCAGCTCGCTGCGGCTTCATTCTGCGCTTTATTTTATTTCTTAGGCTTGCATTTTTCTTATTTCTAAATTGTCATTGAAATAAATAAGAACCAAAAGCCAAACAAATACACAGCAACAAAGAGGATAGCCCACAATTATGACAAAACCAACAACAACAATGTGCAATTCCAAAGTCTTAACAAAGTTGTCGACTGCGGCTGCGGCAGCGGAGCCGGCAGCGGCAGCGGCTGCTGGCAAAGAAAGTAGCACAATTCATTGGCAGTGCCTGGTTGTTTGTTCATCATCAACGTTGCCGTCGTTGTTGCTGTCAGCTTCAAGCATTTTATGACTTTTATAAGCGGCGACGCCGAAGCGCTGCCAACTACGATTTATTGTAACTGTGTGTGTGTGTGTGTATGAGAATGCTTTAAAATTGAATTTCCTTTCGATTGTGAGCATAGGTGTACACACATACATATGCATATGTATGCATGTATATTCGTGTGTGCGCCCTTTACTTTCCAATTCGCCGTGCTTTATTATTATTATTGTGGCCGCCCTATTGCCAAATTACTTTTTACTCTCTTTCGGACTCTAATTTTAGGGGCACGGTCACGCCCAGACTTTTACGCGCAGCCGCGCCGATTGCAATTCGCTTAGCCTTGAACTGCGCTAGCGTCGACGTTGGCAGCGACGCGATGCGTTGGCGTCGCTGCCCAATTCATTGCCTTATTCATTGTCGTGATGACGTTTTTGCTGCTTTTTTTTCTTTTTTAAATAACTAATGAAATTTGGATGGACAGTGCAATTTGGCACAGGAAATTAAAATTTATGCTTGTGGGGCAGCCAGAGCAATCGCTGAAGATTGGGGTCAACCTTGAACTGTTTCCAGGCGCAGTGTACATATGCATATGTATATTTGGGCATCGATTAATCAAATCATTGCGTTGATTAAACTTTAAGCTTTGAAGCTCTCAGGCCAATAATTAAGTTAATTAAAGAATTAAATGTGCTATATATAAGTTTTTTTGTTTTGGCTATCGTACGTATGCACAAACTGAAATTTAAACAGTTTTCAGGCAAAAGGTTATTATCTGCGTTTATATGTATGTACAAGTTGGCATCAAATAGATATTCAAATCAGAATTTTTAAATGAAGCGATTTAACTGTTAGGCTAACAGCCAAGGAATTTAATATTTTATGCTATCGATAAGTTTATGCAGGTATCGACTTCAAAATCCAATTGGAATATGCTGCCATATGCAATGCACATACATAATACATACACACATACATACTTAGATTAGTGTATACATACTTAAGTATCGATTATTCAAATCATCTTGCTGGTCAAATACAACTTTGAAGCTCTTACACCGAAAATTAAACTATTTCATATACTGTCAAATCAGAAAATTGAAGCAGTTATCGAACAACACATCCAATTGGACGCAACCGAACTTGCTAATTGGACATTTGGTAAGCTGTGCGATTCTAACGTACGTTGATCTCACGTTCATGATTTATGCATTTATTTATGCACATACATACATACATACATATGTATATTCATATGAGTGTGCACATTTTGATCCTCATTATGTGATCTGTTTAATATTCTGGCCGTAAGATACAGATTCAATGACCTCTATGCATATGTTAACTATATATCTGTATGTTTGTATATGGTGTATATATATATGTATATTTGTGCGTTGCTTGTTAATATTTGCATACAGATCAGTTGCTTACGCGATCTTCTTGATGCTCTTCAGTTTTGTTACATATGTATGCATGTATGTATTTTTCCCCACACCCACGCTTCTAGGCTCCAAGTCACATTCTGTGAATAGACAATTTGGAACAAATGAAAACTGAAACACAGGAGAACTATTTAGATAAATGCCAAGAAAGCGCTCGGCGGCATTTCAATTAATTGTATTTGTTTTCAGTATTGGACGTGTTCACCTTTTGATTTTGATTGTTATTGTTGTTGTTGCTGCTGTTGTTGTTGCTGCTGTTGCTGTTGTTGTTGTTGTGCGCAGAACTTTCTACTTAATTTGAATGCAAAACGAAATCCATGAGACCTCAGAGCCAAGTCAAAAGGCCCAGCAGAGACGAGGCCAAATCGCTGTGTGGAATTGTGTCTAGATGAGCAGCTTGTTGCGTTGCATTTTGATTTGCAATACATGTCAAATATACATACATACATGTGCATATGTATGTTACATATGTATGTATGTATGGGCGCACATGCACATACAGTCTTTGGCTGTATGTAGGTGGCAATTGGCCATGCCCAGTCGCATGAGTCAGCTCTCTTGTTTCTGTTTTTAACACACCCAAATCCAACCCAGTTATTGGCGCTTGGAAAATCAGTTTCGACTGTTGTTGTTGTTGTTGTTGATGCCTCGGTCACGTCGCTCTTGCCTGGAAAAGGCGCCATCTACCCCTGTCTCGGGCTCCGTCTCCAACTCGGAGTCGGACTCGGTCTTGGTCTTGGTCTTGGTCTCAGTCACGCACGTCGCATGGAGGCGTGGCAGTCCAGCATTCGCCGCCGTTTGCCGTTTGGCGCTTGGCGCTTTCGCCGTGGGGTCGCCTGGCTGCTGGCTGCATTTTGTGGCCGTTATTAATTCGTCACGACTGAGTGGCGGCAGCTGCTGCTGCTGCTCCGAGCGACGGCAGCGACAGCGGCAGCTGCTTGCTTAAAGGGAAATCAGTGAAAAGCTGTCGCTGTCGCTGTCACAGCTGCCGCTGAGCGTCCGCACGTGGCTGCTGCAGCATCTAACGATTTCCGTTTGATACCCTTTCCACGTGCTTCCAACAAGAGATGGGCGCATGCCATTATTTCCAGCGTGACACGAGCAACCGCAACGTGTTCGTATTGGAATGCGGTCAGCAGGACGCAATGCAGGACCAACAATGATGCAATGAGTCAATCGATAAATGCATAAATATATCGATACTCACATTTGGTCAAAGTGTCATTAAAAATCGACACAAATCGATTTATAATCGAACCGTTAATAAATTGCGCTTTAAACAAAAATACTTTACGAAGGTCTTTGTACAAAAATATCCAAAAGTTGCCTTTTCAACTGAACAATACAACATTTTCTGATAAATGGCCATTGTGTATAACGTATTTATGAATAACTATATGAAACTTTGACTATCTCATTATTCATTTCGCCTTCTGCTGCATTTGAGCCAATTAATTTAACCGTTTGCCAAGTTTGTGTAACCCGCAGCCGATTATAAATTGAATCGTTGCCTTATTAAAATTATGACATTTGCCAAACTCACATTAATACTCGCATCTGGCTAAATATTTTGTCGACTTCCGCGTTTTGCCAGCCAAGGTATTCAGATTTGTCGAAACTTTCGTCATTCCCATAATCTTTTTCCTGTTTCGCCTCGGTAATGTCCCTAGGCTGAAACCTTTGCCAGAGTGTGCTTTATATAAAGTCTATAAGTTACGTACTGGGTTTACCCCTTGCAACTCTCACAAATATTTTTGTAGAGGAAGTCGGCTTTTCCAAAGCAATTTCCGCAATCGCTCAGAAAAACTCAAATTGAATGGGAAAAATCGCGATTGTTTGCTTGCATTCAGATCTATTTATATAATATCTGAATAAGCAATTATATTTATTTTCGTATATACTGAGTTTATATAAAATGATATCGTATAGAATCTTGTATAGTCAATAGGTTCTAGGTTATTTGATATCTTGGATATTTGATATAAGCTGATTCGAGCCCGGAACTTCAATTAACTGAATTCTTGACCAAAAATGAAAGAGATGGCCGAAACCCGAACCGGTTAAATTCGGTTTCGGTTCAATTTGAAAGTCTTTTGAGCTAGATCCAGTCTCGAAACATATATAATTTGGAGTCCCAACCATTATCCAGGAATGAAAATATATATGGAATGCAGAGGCTTAAGTACAAGTTTCAGGTGATAAGCCCTGGCATACACCAAAAGCTGAGCTAATGAAAACTAGGTTTCAGGTTTCGCAGCTTAGGGCAATGGGCTGGTTCGAACCTTGAACCGAACCAGCGACAATATGTTTAGTTTGGCTTGCAGCCCTAATGTATGTCTACATATGTGTATGTGTATGTGTATGTGTATGTGTATGAGTATGATTATGTGTATTTGTATGTGTATGTGAATGTGTATGCGTATGCGTATGTGTATGTGCATGTGCTTGTGCATGTGCATAAGTATGTGTATGTTTATGTGTATGCGTATGCGTATGCGTATGTGTATGTGTATGTGTATGTGTATTTGTATGTGCATTTGTATGTGCATGCAATTTGAGGTATGCGCTACTTATTTGCATTGTTATCAAAGCTACAAAAACATAAATTATTTCTCAGAGTTCATTAGAGAAATTAAATAGTTTGCCAGCTTTTCGGCACGTGGGAACTAGCTAGAGCCTAGTATTATAATACCTATTTATTTATCCGAGTCAAAACCTAATAAAATGATAAAATAAAAAAGAAGGAATATTTTCGGTTAACCGTTCTGTAAAGCTTGTAATTGTCAAACTTGGTCAAAACATCTCGAAGAACATTCAGATAATATATATAATATACTCGGCTGTCAATTCGGATTCCGCCAATTGGATCGGAATTGTCTTCTTCTTTGCATTGCACATGACACACATTTTGTGAGGGCATCTGAAATTTCGTTGTGGCACTTCATTTAATATTTGAAATTTGCGCTCGATGCACTTATCAAATGCAATTGCAAACTTTCGTTTGTGCCATGGAGGTCAGGCAATTGTTCGGGTGGGGAGGGGGTACACGGGGGCCGCTGTGAAAGCGACAGAGTTCAAAAGACTTAGGCCACGAACTCGTTTGCCATTGACAAGTGTCATTCGAACAAGAAGAAGAAGAAGCGCATTTCGAAATGTTCGTTTGCCATTGCAATATTTGTCCATGTGCTTGTTATTGTTGTTGTTGCTGCTGCAGCGGGTTCCGCAGCGAAAGCGAATTTTTTTGTGCCAACTGCAGTCAAAAATTCAAAGCCAAGGCGAAAAAAAAATGCGGCAAAGTCGCCAGCGAAATGAAAGTGTTTTGTTTTTGTTGTTGTCCCCCAAAACACGTTACGGCAGCATTGCAGCGAGAAGCACACACACACACACACACATAGACAGTGGGCGGCAATTGATAATTCCCACGGCGAGTTTGTTGCGAATTTTATCAATTTCAGTTTAAATATTTATGCTCTTGTCTAACTAATTTGGTTTTTGTTACATTTCTCGGCATAATTATTAAAATATTGATACATGCATGCATTTATTTTCTAACAACGAGCTTCGAGCCAACGACTCCACGGTGCAACGGCAACATGTTGCGTTCAAACATGTTTATAAGCGGGCCTGGCGTCTGCTGTGCATAAGTGTATGTGTGTGTGTGTGTGTGTGTGTGTGTGTGGATTTTAATGAATTTTCCTAATTAGTCTTGTGAAAGAAAAGCGAAAACGAAACGTGGCATAGGTTGTTGTTCATGGTGCATTGTGGTTGTTGTTGTTGTTGTTGCGGCTGTTTTTGGTGTCGCTCGCGCATTGTTGATACGAAATGTTGATAGCAACATAACAAGGCAAAGTAAAAGTTGCTGAATCGAAAATAAAAGTTCAGCAACTGCGCCGCCAAAATATGTAAATACACGTGTGTATGGGTGTGTTTGAATATGTATGTATGTGTGCGAGCATATTTAAATAAAAAGATGAGCAAGGGAAACGCAGCCGCAAACTTTCTTTTGGCGCTGACTTCGCCGCTGACGTCGGCGTCGACGTAGACGTCGCTTGGGGCGCTGATCGCTTGACATTGGCTTCGTTTATGGGCTGTAATTGCGGGCGCTGGTTTTTTGTTTCTTCTTCTTGTACTTCTTGCTTGTTGTTTTTTTTGTTATCTTTTTGACATGCCAACTGCTAAAAGAAACACAAACAAACAGAAAACTTAACTGGAGCAGTTACTTTTGAGCTTGAGTCATGCACCCCACCTCCCCTTGGCGAACCCGTTGTTCGTTTGGTGTGTTAAATTTTGTGTCCACGCCACAATTAGCACCTGTTGGCCGCGCATGTTGCTTCCATTACCATATCTGTAAAAAAATCAAAAACATACTGACAGAATTTTGTTGTTAACCATAAATTTATAACATTTTTGGTTTTGCAGATCAAAAAAGCTCGCGACGCGGACAAAAATGCTGCCGGCGGTAATCCAATGGCAACAACAGTAACAAACACATCAGGAACAACAACAACAGCGGCAGTTGACAAAAAGAACAACAACAACAACAACAACAACCACTGCAGCAGTAATCGTAACAGCAGCAAAGACAAAAGCAAAGAGATGCAGACAAATGGCGGCAAAACCAATTGGAAGGTAATTAAACGGAAATGTAATAAAATACTTAGTAATGCACACACACATGCACACATTAACATGTATGTGAGTCAGTGTGTGCAATGATGTGCAATAATTGGAGAAGAAAAGCGTAAAGTTGCAGATGAAAGAAGGAAATGTGTGAAAGAGTGTGAGGTAACATGATTTGTTTGCACGTGCGCGCTCTCTGCTCCGTTATGCGGCCGAGTGACTTTTGGCTGACTCCCCTCTGGCTGACACGCATAAACGAGAGCAAATGAGAGTGAGAGAGAGAGAGCGGCGCGCGCTGCTGCTGTGCAATTGCAACACACAAAAAATGCAAATGCCGCTAATAAGTTAACCCCAAAACTGACGACTTACCATAGTCTCTGTGCGTCTGCTTATGTGCGACATGGTCAATAAACGTAGTTGTTGATTATGAAATGAGGAAACCATTTACGCGCTCGCGCGCTCACTCGCTTTGCTCGCAATGTTTAATTACATTTTTGTGCTTTTTGCTGCTCATTTATTTTATTATTGTTATATGTGCGCACATACATACATGCATATGCATATATGTATGCATGTACATATGTTTGTTGACGCTTTGCCGCGTCAAGCGGTGGCGGCAGCATCACGCAGAGAAAAGTAGGCCGCGACGCGACCTGTTTACTGCCAGCGGTCCGGCCCGGCCCGGACCGCCCCGGCCTGGTGCGGCCCTCCTCTCGTCATGGCAGCTGCTGTTTAATTTTGCTTTACTTGCGCATTAATTAATTTTCTAAAGTGTGTTTATGTGCATACGATGAGTATAAGTTCTCTGTGCCGTGGCACGTTCGCAATTGCAACATTACCCGACCGCACGAATCACCAACTGGTCCGTTATTTAACATTGTGAACCAATTGCGGCACAGCCAACTTAACGTCTATATAGATGCTGCCAGCCTTTTGATCCTTCTGCGGTGTCTGCATAGGGATGCCAGATGCTTTCACATGGCTTAGCCAGGTCACTTTCCTTGCTGCTTAACTTATTGCTAAAATATGAAAAGCAAAATTGTAAACAACAAAATTGGTTCCGTAATTAATTCGCGTAAAATGCAATTTTAAGCGCCGCTTCCTTGGTTTCATGCTGCGGTCGTCATGCTGCATGCAAACATTGCGTTGCATTTGCATGCACAGCAACTAACAAACAACCAAAAAAAACACAAAAATCAAATTATAAACTATTTCAAGTGCATTACCAAGGCACTTGGCGTGCTGGGGCGCTCGTTTCGATGGTTGATTTAACGGCATGATTTGGCGCAAAATCAAAGCGTCTAATTTTAAGGCGCTTTGTGGTCATTGACCACGCGGACCGTGGCCGTAGAAAAAACTTTCGGCTATGTCACTAATTATGAATTTGTTGTTTTTTTTTGTTTTTGATAGGGCCTCGTCCAAAGCAATCCGAATGGCAATGGCGTCTTGCCAACAACAGCAGCATCTCAGCCAGCCAAGGTTTTCCACAACACACGCTGTACGCGACACCACAAGCCCCATCACAGCCACAGCAATGGCGGTGGCGGCGGCGGCGGCGTTGCAGTAGCAACAACTGTGGCATCCGTAACTGGAGCCGATCAGCGAGATGGGGATCGGCACCATCAGCACCAGGCACAGCAACAGCATCACCTGCATCACATGCACAGCCACAGTCATAACCATGCCCATCATGGTCTGCGTCGCAAGTCAGAGTCTGTGCTATCGACCGACTCGGACATACGGTTCACCCGCCGCAAGTTGGGCGATAGCCAGAAGTGCGGATGCGCTGTGATAGCCGGCTTTCTTATCGCCCTGTTGGTGGCCGGCGCCTTTGTTTATATAGGCTGTAAGTAGCTGAAACCAAGTGCCCGGCGGACGAGTTTATCGCAATGTGGTATATGTACTTCAATTTCAGATACATACTTTCGGCCGGAGCCGCTGCCGGATCGTGTGTTCCGTGGCAAGTTCATGGTGCTTAACGATAAATGGAGCATGGAGCTGGCCAATCAAAACTCGCTCCGTTTCCAGCACAAGGCACGCGACTATCGGGAGCGCATCAATCTAACGTTGCGTCGCTCGGACCTACGGGAGGCCTACGAGGGCAGCGAGATTCTGGCTTTAGATGGGTAAGACAAATATAGATACGATGATACGACAATATATGTCTATATACCATATGCTATAACATATTCATATGCTCTTCCACAGCAGCGAGGACAACAACAACATTATCGTGCACTTTAACATGATATTCGATCCGTATGCGGGTCTGGTCAGCAGCGGGGAATTGCTGGCGCTTTTCCATGAGGAGCTAAGCGATGCACAAAGTCGTCATTTTGCCAACATGACCGTGGACGTGTCGAGCGTGAGCATTAAGGAAACCACCGGCCAGATCGAGGAGCCCATCATGTCCAGCTCACCGCTTGGTGGCCATGATGAGACCACCGAGCCGACCACCACAACACCACGCCCACTGCCGCGCCGATGCGAGCCACTGCAGTTGAACTATTGTCGCAATGTGGGCTACAATGTGACTACCTATCCGAATATGCTGGGTCACGCTACCTATGAACAGGTGGTCGAGGATGTCATTGTATTCCGCGAGCTCGTCGACGGCGAGTGTTTCCGTGAGGCCTACGACTTTGTCTGCCGCCTACTGCAGCCGCCCTGCGAGACGCACGGCATCAGCCAAGAGCCGACGCCCGGCGCCATCTGTCGCGAGTACTGTGAGGCGTTCATGGCCGGTTGTGGTGGCAGGCTGCCGGCACGCTTCCGGCAGCATTTTGATTGTGAACGCTTCCCGGAGTCGACGGGCACACAGTCGTGCCAGCAGAAGCCTCACTGTGTTGGTGACATGCAGAGCAATGTGCAGAGTCCGCGCTTATGCGATGGCTACGCCGATTGTGCGGATCTGTCCGATGAACGCAGCTGCGCCTTTTGTCCCGCCAATGCGCTCTACTGTGGACGCGGTCGCGCCTGTGTGCCGCGCAAGGCGCGATGCGATGGCAAGGCCGACTGTCCGGATGGCGCTGACGAGAAGGATTGCCGTGCGTAGAAGCTGATCAAAAAAATACTGGCTATGTAACTAAATCCTTCATTCTACCCACAGTTTCTATCGCTCCTTTGGCCGCGGATCTACTGCACCCCGAGCCCTTGGTTCCGTATTTGCCGCGCTTCCATGCCGCCGGCTATGCTGTCTTCTCCGAGAAAGGCGTGGTGGGCAAACTGTGCGCTGAGGGCCTAGAGGGTGACGCCAAATTGGTGGTACGCCAGACTGTCTCGGAATCCTTATGCAAATCGCTGGGCTACGAGTAAGTGCATCCATTCACGCGGCGTGGCTAACAAGTATGTGTTCATAATTGTGTAAACTATATAAGATATAGTTACATTATTCAGTGCAATGCAAACATATTTAATAACCCGTCTGCCTAAAAATTACTTATAAATAAATGTAAGCTTTGAATTTGAACTTCGTAACGTATCAATTGTGTGCACGTGTGGCAACGCCAACAACTGATCAACAGAATGGCAACGTTGAATGTTTTGCAAGGTGGCAACACTGTGATTCTTTTTTGAATTTAAACTGGCGCCACTTAATCGCTAACCAATTATCTTTCGCAGATCTGTGGAAATCTTTGATGTACAAAATGATACGGAACAACTGTCGGACTATGTGCGCGTTTTAGATCCGCATGCGCCGGAGATCAGTTTCATACGCACCCACTGCCCCAAGAGACAGGTGCTCTACGTGGGCTGCGGCGATCTACGTTGCGGGGTGCAGTCGGCGCTGCCCAATGCCAAGCAGCATCTGTCCCTGCCCAAGATGTCAGCTCCGGGTGATTGGCCGTGGCTGGTGGCATTGTTCCGCGAGGACATACACGTCTGCGATGGAACGCTTATATCACCGGACTGGGTGCTGACCACAGAGGGCTGCTTCCAGGGTCAGCCGAGAGCCACCTGGATGGCAATAGTGGGCGCAGTTCGTTTGTCAGCGAAGGCGCCGTGGACACAACGTCGCCGTATTATTGGTATGATAAAAAGCCCTGTTGAGGGCTCCACAGCGGCACTGGTCCGCTTGGAGACGCCGGTCAGCTTCTCGGATCATGTGCGGCCTATTTGCCTGCCGGACGAACTGCAGCGCAAGCAGCAGCAAACGCCTATACAACGGCGCGCCTATGTACCAGTGGCTGAGCGATTAGAAGCTCCGCCAGCCCAGCATACCCAGCGCCGGCTTGCCCAGGAAACTCAGCAGTTCTTCCTTATACCCTCACAGCACGAGCAACAGGAGGGCTCAGGTGCCAGCGCCGATGACCATGAAGACACTGTTGGCTACGACTACCTGAAGGCTGAGTCTGCTGCATCCCAACTGCCGCGTGCCGAGGCACTGCAGCAAGTACCGGATGGGGTGGATCACCCCCAGCTGAACGCCTATCCGTTGCCCGACAGTGCCCCGCAAGTCAACTACTATGGCGCATCCTCCTCCTCTACACAGGCGGCCAAGACCACCAAGCCACCCAGCACACCAGAACAGATCTGGACGAACTGCAACACGCTCGGCTGGTCCCGACAGCGCGATCATCTGCAGCGCGTGCAGCTAAAAATAGGCGATATGGCGCCCTGCGAGAATATCTCCATAACGACGGTCAACTCCATGTGCATGGAGGCAACCTACCAGAAATACGACTGCTCGGTGAGTAATGACAATTGTTTGGAAATATGCATATAATCATGTTTACGGCATCACTATATTATACTGATCGGTCGAAAATTGAGTTCTTGTATGATATTTCAAAATATCTTAACCAAATATAAATGAGTGAGAGAAAGATCGAGAGAACTGGACAGAGGGAGACAGAGAGAGAGAGAGAGAGTGCAATTAACGTAGGAGCGTTCGCTGAGATAAACTATTATGTTGTCAACAGATGTTAATTGAACCCCTCTTTGAATTCATGAGAATCGCATAGTAGGGCAATATTAAAATTAAATTTGAATTACAGCGAGAAGTGACTTTGTCTACGCTTTGTATCCGAGAACACATATAAGACACACATACATATAAACATACAATAACACACATATGCATACATGCACACATACATACATACATGTACACGTGCATATGTACATATGTATGCACACATAAATATATATATATATATATATACACACTTACACACATTAACTTAATTAGATCGCCATGAAAACTATTTAATTCAACACATCTTTGAACATATGTACATATTTATAATTAATTATAATCATAGCATGAAAACCTGCCGAGAATCACATAGTAGGGCAATGCTTCAAAATACGTACATAATTTCTTCAATATTGTATTATGGCGAAAAGTTAATTTGATCCGTGTTTGGTATAAAAGAATAAAGATGCATGCATATACAGGCAAGCACTCGCACACACACACATGCATACATATGGACACACAAAACATATGTATATACGAAAACATTTACCAACACATGTGCATACCATATATACATGTTTATATACATACATGTATGCAACTTATATACATATGTATGTATGTATATACATATAGCCAAATTTGATATGCCATATAACTTGATCGATCAGTTTGGGAATTGTAACGTAGTTTTTATTAATGGGTTAAATTGCTTATCTGCTAGGGACTCTGGTTCAACCTTAATGCTAGACGCAAAAAAAAAAGGTTCTATATACAATTTCGTCCTGGTCTATGGACAGAATAGGTGCTCCCTACGCTTAGATGCGTATTGAGCGTGTTGCAGTCGCTAGCAGGGGGCCGGCGCTAGGAAGCGATCTTCGTGTTTTTTTGAACAGCTCAAAACGCGTCCGGCTGGGCTGAGACTCAGGCCGTTCCTGCTCCTGCCTGAGTCTGTGCAACACAACCGACGCCGGTTGTTGTTGTTGTTGTTGCTGCTGCTGCTGCTGCAGCAGCTGCTGCTGATGATGCTCCTGCAGTTGTCCGTGGAGGAAGCAATTCTGGCGACTTACGGCAGCAGAAACTGGAGTGCTGCCAGGCAATGAGCCTATAAAACAGTTCTGGCGATGCACAGGTACCGCCACATAGTCCATTTCATCGGAAACTTCCGGTTGACTATGGTGGATGTCATCTGCCGAACGTCGACGCTGGACGGGCTCGATCAGGGCTCGGCGCAGTTTTTGCCAGTCTAGTCGCAGATAGAACAACAACTCGGGGCAGGGGAAGAGCAGCAGAAAGTACTCCAATACCTGCTGCTCAAACACGTAGCCCTGGCCATTGGTTAGCACCAGGCCGGCACGCTGGGTCTCGGGTATGTGAAAGCGGGCACAGGCTGTAAAGGTCATAGAAAAGAATAAATATGGATTGCTGCCGTTGCTTTTGCAAATTTTAATTTTGCTTTAATTTAGTAAATGTATTTACCTTGGGCAATGATTTGCTCGTAGCTGCTGCCCGCCTCGCAAATGACGAAACTTTCTTCGCCGTGAAAACTAATCTTTAGGCAGCTCTTCATGTCCAAAATGTTGAAATTCGATGATGACGCTTGCGTTTCGAATAACTGTTACTATTATTTTTTCTTTTTTCTTTGTTGCCGGTTTTCAGTTCGTTTTGGTTTTTGCGCTTGATGCGTTCACTTGCAATGCCGATGCTCGAATGAATGGAAGTTGGCGCGCGCTGGCTTCTTTTATGCACATTAGTATGTGGGAAAGGGATGGGAGAGAGAGAGAGAGGTCTCCCGGTGCATGAACGGTCTTTGGCCGATCTGGCAGTGCAGCTGCGCGCCTGCACATAGTGTATGCTCCGTTTGTAGAGTAGGTAGAGTCGTGCGTATTCCTGGGGATGTTTCTAGCATTTGCTATTTGTGTGCGTTTGCATGCGTGCGAGAGCGCTCGTGCTATGGATATGCATTCACTATTTATGTGCGTTTGCATGCGTGTGAGAGCGCTCGAGCTATGCGGCATATGCTCTGAGCGCGAGAACGGGATAGCGCCTTCGGCTTGTTGTTGTTGTTGACATGAAGTTACTCATCTATTTTGTTTGTGTTTTGCTCAGTTACTGTTCGCGAACGCGTCGCTGCATGTCGCTTTTGTTACGTGACGTCACAATCGCTATAAACAGGGTGACGATTTATAATGGCTCCCAACGCGAATTACTTATTTTCTAACATTGTGAAATATTTTGTACACTTGCAGCAAGAGGAATACTCTGGCGCGCCCGTGCAATGCCTCATACCGGGCACTAATCAATGGGCCCTAATTGGTGTCTCATCCTGGCGGATCGCCTGTGGACCGACTGGCGTAGAGCGGCCACGCATGTACGATAAGATTGCACCCAATGCGGATTGGATACGGGAGACGGTAAACGCGGTGTAGCCTGTAGCCGCCAGCGGTACATTTACTACTCTGGCTTTCTGTAAAAACTAACGTGTATTATGTAAAAAGCAAGAAGAACCAACCTTAATCGTAATTTACTGCATGTTTTAATCTAATATTATTATGTATTATTATAACCATTTCGTATACCCTGAACCCATTGAAAATGGGTAAAAGGGGTACAATGTTTTCGTGCAAATGTAACAGGCAGAAGAAAGCATCTCCGAACCCATATATATATACCCATATTCTTGATCAGCGTCAATGGCCGAGTCGATCTAGCCATGTTCGTCTGTCTGTCCGTCTGTTCGTACATATGTACATATGTATGAACGCAAGGCTTTTGGAACCTATAAGAGCTTCCGATAATCGATAACTTGCCCCATTTCCACGTAATCGATAAGAATCGATATCGAAAGCGCGTTTTTTGAGCACGTCTAAGTTATATGAGCTAGAGTTACCAAAATTGACATGTAGCTTCTAGGGAGTACATACATACATATGTATGTATATCAAGTATCATTTCACATTCCAATTGCGATTGCATTGTTTTATGTGCTGTGTGTATGTTCTGTGTGTATGTGCTCCTATTTGAACTGGGTTTTTTATCGTGATCGACCAGGTTTTGGTTTGGCTGTTGAGCAGAGACAGCGGCAATTAGCGTGCTTTGTTATGGGTTCGAGTCCTATCCAGGGAACTTCATTCTTTTTTTAAATTATACTTTTTACTGCTAAAGCATAACGAGCTGGTAGAAGTGGGTTCAGGGTATCCCCTAGTCGGGAGCTCCGACTAGAGCCTACTACTTGTTTTTTTTTTTTACTGTTTTGTGTAATATTTATTAACTATTTTAATTGTATGCTAATCAAAAAAAAAAAAAAGGACAGAAATGAATACAAAAGGACATATTATTAGTGTTACATTTAGCTGCTGTATAACTGTAATTTTGTTTGTATTTGTTGATAACGATTGTTTTGCTTTTGCAAATGCTAGTTGAATAAAAATAAAAATGAGTAAAATACAGGCCAAATTTTTGACAGTAAATACAGGATTAGGTGGAAACATGCATGGCTTCCCATAGCTCCCCATCTTCCTGGCGACGATATTGCACACGATCCGCAATCTGGTCCACGCCCACCTTGAGAAAGTCATAGCGCTGGGCCACGAATTTGAAGGCGGTGCTGTTGAGGAGGGGTTGGGAAATGATTAATGCGATGTATATTTTATATACATATGTGGGTACCAACGTACTAGGTGGGAGGACGCTGCAGCGGCTGGCCCCGCTCTAGATGATCTTTGAGAAACTGGTCATGCTTAGCCTTGAGTTGATCATAGTCCACCGGCTGTCCACAGGGAAAGATGATGTCACGTATTTGGGCCGAGAGCGGCTCTTTGGACCACAACGCATCCAGCTCGGACTCGGGCAGCTCCACAGCGGTGGCGCCAATGAGACGAACTTGCCAGGTGTGCGGCTTGGAATCCGGCGAAGACAGCACCACTTGGGGCAACAGGATGGTAATGCCGCACTTGGTATTCGCATTGATATTCTTATAGTTGCGCGTAAAACGCTGTGTTACGTAGATAATGCATTTATCATTGCTGAGTCCGCGATACAGCACAGTTCGGTTGAGTACACCGAACTCATCATCGAGTGTGGCCAAATTCATGTATTGCACCGAATCTGTCTGTTGCTTGGCGACGGCTTCTAGCAGCTGCTTGAGAAGGTCGATGGGGTCACTTGGGTAATCGACAATGCGCGCAACTGAAGATTGTGCCATTTTGGAAATGCTACTGCAAAATATTAGGAAATGTTAAGTATTTTTGAATTTAAATAAGTGCGCGCTGCACACAGGTTGGCAGCCCAACAAACTATCGAAAGCAAAGCTCAGCTAGCGATGTAACGATATCGGCACTATCGCAATCAATCGATATTTCGATTAACAATGTACCAGGCACGTAAATATAAGACTACAAAATTTGTTACTGTTTATAAATACATCCCCATTCATCAGGTTGACAAGGAAATCGCTGCATGGCAAACGTTTATTATTTTTGAGGTTTGCTTGTGGTCCCCTGCTTGCGCTAACCATAAGCGCTGCGGCCGACTAAAAATCAAAGATGTCCATACTGGATATGAAGGCCGGTCCGCCGGACTATTGGGCGGAGATTGGCAACTTCTTTTTACCGCTTAAATATCTAATTACCAACGATCGGTTCGATGCACTTGTACAGAATATTGATTTGCATTACCTGATCAATGCGGTCTTCTGGATATTTGTGGCGTTATTCTGCGGCTTCTACGGATTTCAGCGCGTCTTCCAGGTGAGCCAACTACAGTTAACCAGCTGCAGCTACCGACAGCACGGCGTTCAATTGCTGTTTGCTGCGCGTGCCCAATTTGTTTGACGTTTATAAATAGTCAGCAGGCAGCTGTAATGGGGCAGCAGCAGCGGCAGCGGCAGAGGCAGCGGCAGCGGTGGCGGTGGCGACGTTATGATAAGACATGCGACCAACTGCCGCGACCGACAACCATTAAGATTAAACATTATTTGCAACCAGACTCAAGCCGAACTAATATACACTAACATGCACGCATGCATATTTTCATACAAGCATAAGTGCATAATACATGTCTTTATATAGATGCTTGCACCAGGAAGTATCCCAATCAACTGCTAATTGACATTTATTTTTGCTCGTCTTCTTGATAGTTCTTCCTTAAATCGTCGAACGTCAAGTATTTTAAGCGCAAACAGTTCGCTCGCTTGATATGGAACATTGCATTCTATGGAGCCTGCTGTCTCTTTTTGCACTTCTACAATGAGTTTATGATATTGCCGCAGCTGATGAAGAACCAGGGCCGTTATTCGCTCTTCCACAGTTCGGACAATCTGATCTTTTATCGATCGCATCAGTATGAGAAGTTTCAGTTTTATTCGATATTCATAATTGCCTTCTATCTGCATGGCGCCATGCTCGACTTCAAGGAGGCTGACTTTTTGGAGACCGTCTCCAAGTGGCTCTACCTGTTCGCCCTGATCGCGATCGACGTGTACAGGCATGTGCGAGCATAAGTTACCTGTACATTAGCATTGAGTAATTAAATGTTTATCTACCTGCAGATATGAAAACTATTTTGTCGGCCTGAATCTCACAATGGGTCTGCACAGCATACTTGCGGAGTGCCTCACCCTGCTGGCGCTGCAGAATTCGAATCGCAATCGCTGGGTCTACCAGCTGTTTATGGGTATGCGGGTTGCCGCCTGGCTGCATGTGCATATCAATCTGTTGCCCTTCAATTACTTTATACCCACGCTTTTTGCGAAGAACTTTAAGCTGCCGCTTAATGTGGCCATTTGGCTGTGGTATGGCCTCGCCATATGGAATTCACCGGTGCTGCAGCTCTTCTACCATCAGATCTATCATACCTCGCCCTCTGATTGCTCCGGCGAGGGCTCTGCGGCTAAGTGAGCGAGCACTCGCTTTGTTTGCACTCCCTTTTGCTAATATGATCCTTGCAGATGCATCCTGATGCGGGACACCAGCGAGTATCGACATTACAAGACGCTTAAAAGGGCCTACATCGAGGTGAAGCTGGCCCATGAGAAGGCAACATCCAATCCTTTGCCAGCCACCGAATCCGCCTCGGCCAAAACCTATCAGGCCATCAAGTGTAAGCCCCTCCTCAATTCCCAAATGTTATGTTCTTATTCCACGATCTCTAACCAATCTTTCGCTGTTCGACCTGCAGGCGTTATGATGCTGAAGCGCAAATTGAAGCGTATACGCGAGGGTCGCGGCGCCGAGCCGGAGGACGACAGAGAGGAGCTCAACGCGGATTGAGAAAGGATGGCTTAATGACTGCACAAAAAAACCAAAAAAAAAAACTTTGTTTCTTCTGCTTATAAAAGACAAAGCCCTAGGCAGGGTGCTTTTTGCGCCTCTTTTTCCAACTACCTCCCAAGTCTTAAACACACGAATACATACCACATACCCAACATACCAATGAACATCACAGTGACATACACACACGTATACACGCACACACAAACACACATGCACACACACGCATACACACGCTCTCTCTAGCGCCTAGTTAGTTTTCAAATTGCATACCTAGTGAACTCTAAAGCAATATTTATTTATGTACTTATGAACGTAGAAGTAGCATATAAATCGCCTTAGCTAAACGAATCGTTGTTTTTTCGCTGTGACTTATGAAATTTCGAAATATTTGTAGTTCTATTCAAAATAAAGCAATAAATCAATTAAAAACCTACGACTCAATACTCACATAACACCATATAGATTGGCAATCGATACTCTTGATTCGAAAAGAGTTCAAAATGGAATATCATTCGTAAATCGAGTTCAATCTAGGAAAGATAAACCCCATTTGCACAGCTGCATCTCGATGGGATGGATCTCCATGAATCGACAAATGTTCATAAACGATCGCACCTGGACGCGAATTGTGATGTAGCTTCTCAACGTCTTGGAGTTACATTCAGTTGATTGTTAATGATTGATTGATTGATTGATGGCAAACAGGCCAAAAGCTGAAATCATCAATAAAAAGGTATTGAAGATATTGTGATTCGATCTCAAAGTGTGCAATCTGCGGATTGCGTCTGTCTAAAATTTTCAAAAACTGATGTAAAGTTTTAAGTTAACTTCAACTTTTAAACTTAAAACTTAACTTATTTCAAGTTTTATGCATATATTTTTATAAATTTTACCAATTGGACTATCTTAAGAGTCAGAAACACGAAAATTGTTGTTTGTTTTTTGTTGTTGTTTTTTGTTTTTTTGTTTTGTTTTTTTAATATTCTTGCTTTATTGATATTTGAAAAGAATTTCTATTTGAATTTTATGTTTGTTTTATGCCATTTTGTTTTTGCATCGTTTCCATTCACTTTTCCATTAATTGTTATAAATAAGTTAGTTGTTCTTTGTTTATCTTAACATGTTTTTCGGTTTCCCTTTTTCTGTTTTTCAGTTTCTGTTTCTGTCTTTTATCGTGTTGTTGTTTTTGCTTTAAAAATTCTCACTAGTTGCTAAGTTCTTATTATTTTTTTGTTGCCTTTTCTTTACTTGTTTTTTGTTTTTGTTGTTTTTCTTACGTTTTTCATTTGTTTTGTTTTTGGCATTTTTGTTCTTTGCATTTGTTTAATTTTAGACTTTTTGTGATGCCAATTTGCATTTTTCGAAAATTCTCAAACAGCTTTACGAACAAATTTACGTTTTTCAGTTACGTTTTTGGGTACCACAAACTATTTGTGCTTGTGCGAATGAAGGGGGGGGGGGGGGTGGCAGGTGGCAAGGGGCAAAGGGGCAAGGGGGCAAGGGGCATGGGGCATGGGGGTAAAGGGGCATGGTTGGATTGGGGGCGGGACGGTGCGGGCTAGTTAAGTGCATTCTCAATATGTTGTTGTTGTTGCTGTCGTTGTTGTCGCTGTTGTTGTTGTTGTTGTTGTTGTATTCGTGGCAAAAGTCTTGCAAACAACACGACGCTTGGATGCCCTTTAAGTTCCGAAGCCTTCTAAAAGCTCATATGTTGAGCAAAGGAAGGGAAACGTAAAGAAAAGTAAAGAAAAAGAAAAGAAGAACAAAAAAATAGTTTTGGGATTTTTACAATTAGCTTTTAGATTTTGTAAATCGTATAATTTGTAGTTTCCCTTTTTGGGTTTTCTTTAAGTATATGTAAATTGTTTTCTTTTTGTTTTCTTCGTTTTCTGGTTAAATTTTGTTTTTTGATGGCTTCTTTCTTTGCTTACAAATTAGTTCAATTCGTGTTTGTTTTTGGTTTTTGGTTTTTGTTTTTCTCGCGTGTTTTGTTATTTTTCATAGTTTTTGTATTTGCTTAAACAATTTTTCAAAGTTTTGTTAACAAGTTGCTGTGTTTACCGCTAACCATTTCGTAAATGTTAAATTTAATTTTACTATTAAATTTATGTTTAAAATTAGTTTTCGTTTCTTGTTCTTGTTCTTGTTCTTGTTTTCAATTTTGCATTTAAAGGTACGTTCTAAAAAAAAAATTCTTTTCATTATTTCTTGTGTTTTTTTTTTTGTTTTTTGTTTACTTTTATATATATAAGTATATTATAATATGTTATAATGTATATTTACTTGTTATATCCCCCTCTTTATATGCATATATAAATTGTTGCTCGCTTCGCTTGATAATACAGATACTCATGCACATACACATACACGTACACATACACATACACATACACGTACATATACACATACATATACACATGCATATATATATATATATTTGTTTTGTTTTGTTGCGACTGTACTTAAACACGAATATTCGAAAACTTTGCGCTCAATTGGTAACCTTCGCAATAAAATTATGAAAATTTCCCAGTATTGTTTATAGGGGTTTTTTTTCTTCTGCTTGCTTCTCTCGATTTCCGAGCTTTGGTAAAAAATACTTCAATATTTTCACAAGCTCGAGGCTTCGTAATATACATAAATGTTTTCATTTTTTAATTTATTATGCTTTTTTAATGCCTAGTGATATTTATATGTGCTGAAAGTGCCGCCAATTAAAAGGGACTTTAATTTGTTGCATTTTTTTCGCACATAAAAACCTCCAAAAATTTGCCTAATTAAATATCTGTTTAGCCTTTTATGGCGAACATGCAATCTGTGCTCTTTGAAATGCTGTCTTCATACAAAAACAAAAACACACTTAACATGTAAAATTAAACCGAATGTCTATACATTTTAGTAGCTTTTGTTAACTTTGAGTATTTTTCCCTTTTTGCTTAGTTCAATCTGTAGTCTGGCTATGATTCTTGCAACAATATGGTAACACTGTTTTCTTTCTTGTTTTTGTAAAAGTTGAACATTTCACGCAGGCAGAGCAGAGCGCTCTCAAGAGCTGGCTGCTATGCACACACAATCTTATTGCGATCAGCTTTCTGGCTGTCAATCATTGTAAGAGGCAGTTAAGAGCTACGAACAGCAGATTTTCAAATAATTTTGTTAAAATTCATTTATTGATCGTTTATTTATTTATTAATTTTTTTTGTTTTTTTGTGATTTGTGTGCGTTTTAGATTTAAGATTAAAAGACCGCATATGTAATTTTGAGGTGCTGAGAAATTGCGCTTTAGCCTAGAGCCGAATAAGTTGAGTTTCTTTCGATCGACATTTTGTCTCAATTATGGCTTTTAATTTTATTACTTAAACAATAATCGCACAAAAACACACAATCAACCATTCAACATTCAAATGCAAATACACCCCAAATACACTTGGACATCAATCGCATTCGTCGCAAATCAAATCAATGCAAATGAAACGGGGAAACGGGCGAACGGGCAAACGGGCAAACGGAAAAACGGGCTAACGGACAAACGGGCAAACGTGCAAACGGACGGACAGACAAGCAGACGGGCGAAAACATTTCAAATGAAATTAAATTCTAATTAGCCAAAAATCTTGCCCAAGGTGTTCAGCACAGTTGGTGAGAGGGGGTGGAGGGGCGGAGGCGTGGCATGATAATGAGTCCGCTGAAAATGAGCGGCACGCGCAACAATGCAAAATCTGAGCATAATGAATGAAATTATGTTGAAAACATATTTTTTGTGTAACAAAAATGAGAGAAAACAAAAAGAGAAATGTGGAAAAACAGTTTGCTTCCGCTTTGGCGTCCACCCAAAGTTGGTCCTTTGTCCATTTTTGGGCTGTTTTCCTATTAGCAAGCAATAAATTTGTCGCTTCTATTGAGCGCCAGTGCCCAGTTGCCCAGTGTCCAGTCGCACGCCCCCCTCCTCCTTCCCGGCTCGCTAGGTGGAATAGATAGGCCCATTAAACAAGTCGCGCGGACTGACTGTTCTTTCGCAATGGCGCCCCAGGGGTAGCGGAGAGTGGGGGCAGATTGGAGGCTCTAACTTTATGATTGCTTTTGTATTGCCCAAGCGCACACACCGAGGCGAGCGTGATGGGACGGGGCGGATCGCGTTGCGCGTCTCAGGGCAATAGATAAATGCTGTTACATACTTTTAGGAGCTGCGCGGCAAAAGTTATAACAAAACTCGCTGATACGCATCGCAGCGCGCAGCCAGGACTAGCCAGGACCAGCCAGGACCCGGGCATCAAACAGCAAAATGCATGAAACAATGAGAATTACAATAACAACACTAGACATAAGGCAATTGTCTGTGTGTGTGTGTGTGAGTGTGTGTGTATGATGTGTTGGGCGAGGAGGAGGCGGACGGGGAGGGGGTGTGTGTAATAGCAGGGCGCGGCGCGCAGGCAGACAGTCAAGGCGATAGCCGGGCTAATGTCCTTTTTGTGTGGCCACAGCTGGTATTATTGTTACTGTTGATGCTTCTCCTCCTCTTCGTCTCTTTCTCATTCTGCTTCTCATTCTCGCTGTTGTTGTTGCCGCAACAATTATGATTTGCGGTTGGCTTCAATGTCGCCTAGCTGCCCGTCCAGGCGACAAGCGCTCACAGAAAGAAAAGCAAAAATTGGCAAAAACTAAAAAACAAAACACCAAAAAAAAAGTTGCCTGCTTGGCCCCGTCATTAAAAGTGTTTTAAAAACTTTTGACATTTGCGTTTTGTTTTTTTTTTTTTTTTTTTATAGCAGCCCCTTTTCTGTGTCCGCCCATATATAAGTAGCATGAAATAATAATTTGTTATTGGTTAATGGCTTTTCATTATGTGTACAGTTTTTGGTCGCCTGCATTTTCATTTAATTAAAGTGTTGCACAACGCTTAAAGTCGACTGCAACGGAAAGAGGATGCAGACAATTAAGGGAACGCGAATGACCAAAATTAAGTTGTGAGGCAATCTATCGGAGAGGCTTAATATGAGCGAGACTCAACAAGTATATATTAATTAGATAGTTAAAAAAAAAGCCGTTCTCATGTATACCATTGCCTTTCCTCCTGCGATAAGCCCAAACAAAATATTTGCGAAAGATTTCATTAATTGTTAACCCCATTAACCCTAGCGTGCACGGCCCAGTTGAAGGATCGCATGCAGATCTCTGTCTGCTATGCAGAGCACCGTTACAGACGACGCTCTCGCTGCTTGTGTTCGGGCGCCTACAGCAGGTAACAGAATTCTGTTAGCTGTGTTTAGCTTCCGTTTTGGGCATTTTTGTGGCGCTGTTAAAATTTCCCTAACCAATGTTAAGCTTAACATGAACGTTTAATTTTGGATTTAAACGTTTCTCAAGCGCTTTGCAATTCGAAAAACATTTTTATTTGCCGCTGCCTTAATCAACATTATTTGATTTTTATTGCCCACGGAAATTCAGATAAACGAATGGGGCGCGAGAAATGAAGCAATGAAATAAACCAAAAGCGAACCAAAAACAAAACCAGGCCAACTAACTGCACGCCCAGGGACAAGTCAACTTTTTGGCGCCTGGACAGTAAATACACTTTTTTTTTTTGCGTCGTTGTTGTCAAAATTGTCGTTGCTTTTGTTGCTGTTGCTGCTGTTGTTGTGGCTGTTGGCACGTGACCCGCTTGGGCAGGTAGCCGCTGTAAATTGTGCGCATAAATTGCAGCACAATTGCAAATTTGCATAAATTATGAGAGGCGCGAGTGCATTAAAAAGGTGAACATACCAAATAAGAGAAAAAAGTTATATTCGACGTGCCGAACATTAAATACCCGGGTTCATTTAAAACACAACAAATTGCTGCACCTTAACTATGTACGTCTGTGCTTGTGAGTGTGCGTGTGTGTGTGTGTGTGTAAGTATACGATATAAACGAATAATAACTTGTCAAATGTTTCATGTTTATTGTTCGGTTATATGGCTTTTTGGGTTTTATTTGCCATTTGGCAAGACAATTGCAATACCCTCTCTGCAAGGGTTTATGGCAAACAATATACGGATCATCCTGCTGTTGATCCGTGGCCATATTCCGGGCTGTTATGTCGACTGTGGCCAATTAGGCGAGTTGCACGCGCGCGCAGCTGACAAACTAAAATTGAATTTGAATTCCAAATGGTGATTATTTACTGAGCACACACACACGCACACGCACACATGCATAAGCTTGCATACGGACACACACGCAGAAACACTTGAAACACGCACACTTGGGCATAATAACTAAAGCTTTGTGCTAACTAATTGCCGCAAGGCGCGTACGCTGTTTATTTGCACTAATTTGCATGCATCATTTGCAGCTTGAAAGCTCAACCTCTCTCCCCCTCTCTTTCTCTCTTCCTCTCTCTCTATGTCTCCCCCTAATTTACCCATTAGCGTCAAATTCAATGGAAAAAAAAATGAATTACAACAATAATTACAATTATGATTCTTGTTTTGTTTAGCTAACTATGTAACATTTTGACTAACATTTCTTGTGATTGCTAAATTTTAATTGCTGTTCCAGAAACTACGGACTGTTATAATTCAGTTGTCAGGCTATCGATTATCGGCTATCAGTTATCGAAATGTCAATTAGAAGAGACGAGCTAAGTAGAATCGATAGTTCCGACTGTGAACTGAAAATATAGCATATCTATGCGGGCAAGATTGCGAAACTATGAAGATGTCTTATGACCTTGCTTTCGAGCTGTATATGCATACAAGTCTGGCAACGCCGGCCACAATAATACAATTACAATTGCAAGCAGAACAAGTTCCAGTTCATTTGAAACTTTTAATGGCCGTTTCAAATTCAAATTCGGTTATAGCCGACGATCATGAAATAATTAAATACGAGACAACCAAATCTCATATTTGGTACATTTCTGGAATAGCCTGTTGTCAAATTTGTCTAATGTTGTTCCTCTCGTTCTTAATTCTTAAATTGTTTTGTGCTTATTTCTTTTGTTGTTGTTGTATTCGTTAAACATTAGTGTACAATTTTATCTATAATTAGTTAGGGTTCGTTCATTATCGTTCCTTTACCTTATGAATACATATGTAAGTATATAACAAATACTTTTATTTCGCTATATAGCTGTGTTATAGTTATAGTTACTTGGATTTTCTTCTTCTTATTCTTCTTCTTCTTCTTCTTGTTTGTTTCTTGTTGTTGTTGTTGTTGTTGCTGTCGCGGTTGCTGCCTGTTGTCACGATACAAAAAATAAATTAAAAGCAAAATTCTTATGTTGTTTTTCAGACTGTCTGTGTGTGGGCACATACATATCTACGCGGGCGTGTCAGTGAGTGAGTGTGTGTGTATGTGTGTGTGTAGGTGTGTGTGTGTGTGCTGTGTGTTGATGCCGGTGTCGTCCTTATGGGATTTACAACACAGGCCTCGCCACATTCGGCTTGGCCGTCGTAGAGGCAATCTCCGACAGCTTGATGTCAATGGGTACGCGAGTGTCGTAGAGCGTGGGCGCCTGCAGGATAATGCCGGCCGTGCCCACGACCACAGCTATTGTGAATATCCAGAGGAAGAGTCGATCCAGTACCATGGCAACATACTTCCAGTCCTCTTTGACCTGTTGGCAGAAAAACAATACATATAAGATACATGGGATGAAGCAAATAAAATGATAAGCTTCAAATCCATATCAAAGAGATTGAAATGAATCATTTGATAAGATCAGTCGATAATCCAAATAGCTTATATTAATTAGAATTCGAATCAATGTAGGGCTATGGATTACTGGGAGATGAATCAACAGCGAAAGAATCCCTTTGTGAATAGCTCTTGTCAAAACGAATCATTCGAATCATTGCGCTTGTATAACACTTCACATTGAATGAGAATTAAGTTATGCTCATTCGGTTAGCATAATTATAGATATTTTTACACTGTTAAAGGCAACGCAATAAAAAAATGTGATTACTAATTTATCAATGTCAATGCGCATTAAGTCATTCGCATTATTTTCATTGATATGAAGCATCTAATTGGATACAACATCAACGAGCATTCAGACAGTCTGATTAAATAACTCAGTTAAAGCTCAAAATATATTGAATTTTCAATTTGCTTCGAAATATTTGAATGCATGTTTAACATATGTGAAAACAATAGATAGATGATATGGGAAATGAAAAGGAAAAACATCTCTTAAACATCGATTCGAAGTAGTTTAGCATATGAATTGTTTGAATAAGTGATTCGAATGAATGACTCAATGCGTTAACAAATCATTCAAAGTATATACATTGACTTAAGACTTAAGACAATTCAATAAACTAAATATAATAATAAGTCAAATCATTTACTTTATAAGGGCTTAGCTGATTGAACGAGTGAATCAGCTTGCAAATGATTCAAAGTACTTGCTGTTAATTGAGTCATATCATATCATATTGAATGCCACGCGAGTAGCTCGGTGTGCACCAAGACATTCGAACAATTTGAATTGACATGAGTTCTTTTTGGCCTATTTATAAGCGAGGTATGATTGACACGCTGTCAGGACTCACGACCATTCAGTTGACTTTATGGATTCACCTCGCATTTCCGCTGCACCCGACCCGTGCCCCCGAGTGTATGTATGTTAAATGCCAGCGCACTTTGGCAGAGCCAACTGTTCTATTATGTGTGTGCTCTGTCTGATGTTTTTTCCACATAACTCGGTACTTGCCGCTTGTCGTGTCATGTCCTGCGTGTCCTGCGCGCTCTGTGAGCTGTATGGTGTGTGGTGTGTAGTCTGTTGTGTGCTGTGTGCTGTGGCAGGGCTCAAGCCCAGCATGACATTCCAATAATGATTGAATGTGTGCGTAATTTTAATAAAATACTTTTATTGGCATTTGTGCCGCCACAAGACATTCATTATGCCGTGGCAAACTACTTGCAAGGACTGCACAAGGGCTCAAAGGAGCTGCCGGGCGTGAAAAGTCATTAAAACTTTTCGATGCTCCGTTCTCGCAGACAGGAAACGAAATACCACCACGGGACATGCATGATGAAAGGTCAACCAAAGGGCAAGCCTGGCCATAGTCTGGACCATATTATCGGCAACATCATCATTATCATCTGGAAGCGGTAGCTGGTAGTTGTGCTCATTTGTTACCGCCATTGTCCTGGCTAGGTGTCATCGAGTCGCCGCCCATCGATTATTGACGTTCCAATAAATCCAAGCTAAGGCCTCTTTAATTTATTGCGCCAACGCCAACGCGTTGCCCTATTAACATTGTGCGCCCCATTTTGTAGGCCAATACCCCAATCCCTAATCCCCGTTCCGCCCTATGCCATGACAGTTGCCGCCGCCAGC
Organism: Drosophila kanekoi; assembly: GCA_037075305.1. NCBI lineage: Eukaryota > Metazoa > Arthropoda > Insecta > Diptera > Drosophilidae > Drosophila > Drosophila kanekoi. Next base: position 4,379,361 of record JBAMCE010000451.1, on the reverse strand, counting down.
GGCTGCGGCAGCGACAGCGGCTGCCTGGGACTTAGGCTAAACCCCGCCAAATGCTAAGCGGCTTTGGGCTTTGCCTGGCGACATCGCTTAGCCTCATTTGCCGTCTGGCAGAGATTCAGCTTGAGCGTCAGCTTGAGCTTGAGCTTGAGCTTCGTGGCTATATCGACGGCTTTGGAACTCACCCGTGTGCTCTCCTCCTCTTTGCGCGTCTGATCCGCAATGTACGTGACGCCGTCCATGGCTTTGTGGAGCTCCGGGCAGGTGTGCCAGCGCTGGCGCACATTGCCGCGCCCCGTACAGCAATGGGGGCCGCCCTCGCGCTGGCAGGCGGGCAGTATATCACAGGCCGGCGGTGGTGGTGGGGGCGGCGTGATACCCCCCGCAGCCGCCGCCGCCGCAGCTGCAGCGGCAGCTGCTGAGGTGCTGGCACCTGATGCCGATGCCGACGCTGCTGCCGCTGCCGCCGCCGCCGCCGCCGCCGCAGCCGCGGCAGATGTGGTGGGTCGATGCAGATGCAGCAGCTCCGAGGATTGGCAGGCGGCGCCGGCGCCCATGCCCTGGTGTATCTGTATGGTGCCGCTGCAGCAGGAATCGGCCAGCGTGGAGGCGGTCGCCACCGAGTTGACCGTCGTTGTGGACTTTATCACATTGGGATTGTGGTTACCGCCCAGGCCCAGGTCGCTGGTGTTCGTCGAGGCGTGCGCCTGATGCGCATGCAGCGGCAATGGCGAGAAGTTAGCCGAGCAGCTCGACTGCTGTCGATACAGATGATAGCTCCCAGCCTGACTGGCCTGATGCGCCAGCGTTGAGGTGGAGCTGCTTTTGCCAGCTCCGCCACCAGCCGCACACACACCGCCGCCGCCGCCGCCGGCAATGTAATGATGATGGCCGGCTCCATTTTGGCCCGTCTGGCTCGAGGTGGAGGTCATCTGACGGAACTTGGTCGGCGTCAGCGGATGATCCAGCAAAGAGCCGCCCGTCTGCTGGTACTGATTGTGGTACTGCGCATCGATAAGCGAGGATGTGGTCGAGGTCTGCTGGTTCACCGTCGACATAGTTGGCGGATACAGCGAGCTTAGGTGGCCAGTGATCGTCGATGCTCCGCAGCCGCCGCCGCCGATGCCGCCCAGCTCGTCCATCAAGCTGAGGGCCTGCACTCTGTGCTGCAGATGCGGCGAGGTGCTGCGCGACGTTGTCTTGGGGCTGTGGTGCATGCTGTGGAGAATACGTTATTTGCGCACAACAAGCCGGACAAGACGGACACACTTACCGGGACAGGGCCACGGGCGGTGGCAGCGGTGGTATTTGATCCCTCAGCTCGAGTCCATTGCAGGTGCGCACCATGAGCCGGCGCGAGGACTTGCTGCAGGCCACAAATGGAAACGGGCAAAGTTAATTTATGTGATTGATTAAGTTATGTTACATAAGTAGAATATATATATTTTCAAGGGCACATACATCATTTCGCTGATCGGATAAAGCGGTCGGCGCATCACCAAAAAGCGCGGCAGCTGATTGATGAACACCGTGCGCACCCAGGGCGCCATCGTGTGCGTCTGCGGTGACCGGAAATGGATGTTCAGCACCAGGACCGTCACGCAGATGCTGCAAAGGAGACAAACGTGGCGGCAGTTAGAGAGTGCGCGTGTGTGTGTGTGCAGGAGTTAAGGGGCGGGGTGGGCAGGGTGTGGTAGAGGGCGTTGTCTAGTCTTTTAGTCCGGCTAATTAACTTGTGACGCCCGCGTCTGTCTAATTAGCCACCAGTCCGGACACAGGCAGAGGCAGAGGCAGAGGCTGGCGTTGTGGCCATTGCCTTAATTACATCATTTGTGGTCCAAGTCCGAGTCCTGTTGCGCCAAACGGCATGGCCATTGTGCTCGACTTGACTCGACTCGACCAGAGTCTCAGCCACAACCAGCCAAGGAACGCGCTCCGTGTGAGCTCCCAACAAGGGCGTCAGCCTCGACTTTTGTTTACAAACAATTAGGCGGCCATTTGTGCGGCAACTGTGGGCGTGGCAAATGGCTGTAAATTGCGGGGCCATTTTTGAAGTTTGACTTGCGGCCGAGTCGAGGCAAATCGAGGCGAGGCGAGGCGGGGTTTAAGTCAAGTCAAGTCAAGTCGACTGGGGCGTGGCATGTGGGCAACTGGCCAAAACGAGCGTCAGATATGCATAAGCTCGGACTCAAAATAACAAAAAACAATCTTACTTTTGACCGACAAGCAGATATTCTAGTTATTGAACAAAAGGAGTTCTAACTGAAAATTGTGAGCATTAAAAAAGAGTTCCATGAATGTCGTGTAAAGTCTCTCAAAGGATAGACAAGCTAGATCGGTTCTTGCTTGTTGCATGTACTCGATGTGAATGGGGCTTCAGTATACCCCGTCTATTTATTTGTAATGGGTATGGGCTATACAAAATGAAACAATCCGAGCTCGCGCAATTTTCTTTTTTGCATCCGGTTCCGCCGCGGCGGCTGTCTCATAAACAAGGGACAGCCAGGTGACAGGCGACAGGCGACAGACAGGTGAACAGCCACGCCCACCCCAGGGTACAGTTAACCGTTATCAGCTGGCATGCAAATCGAACGTGCTTTGGCATTCGCAATCGTATTCATATTCGTTTGGCATTCACATTCATAGTCACATTCACTCACCTGAACGTATCCAGTATCATGGTGAAGAGCACAAATTTTCCGAGCAGCGGCACCACCAGCGACGTGGGCGGAATGATTTCCGCCAGCAGCAGGAAGAACACAGTGAGCGACAGCAGAATGGATATGCTTAATGAGACCTGAAACAGACAGAGATGGTGAACAGTTAGAAAGAGCCATACAGAGAGAGAGAGAGAGAAAGAGTCAGAGAAAGTGTGAGAGAGAGAGCGTGATGGGAGCATAAAGTCAGGCGATGTTCTAGTCAAGTTCATTTGCAGATTTTAGACGGTCGACGGAACAGCGCAAGGGATTTGGGAAATTGAGTTGCAGGTGAGCGGAAAAGCGAGTTGCCGCTGCGTTGAGGGCTTGGAGCCAGCCCTTGCCGCCATTAAGGAGCGACAATCGCAAAGCACTCGCAATCAAAATGTTGCTGATAAGGTTTATGTATGTTATGTGCATTAGTTGCACGAAAGTATAAATATGATTATGTTGACATGAGTTTGCTTGGCGTTTTGCTAGACGAGTCCTTAGGATACCCCTTAAAGACATTCATTCATCCATCAATTTGCTTGAAAATAAGTCTGAGCCCGATCGGAAGAGCCTAAGCTACGCATTGGGCTTAAGCAACACTCAGTTAGTCAGCCTTTAATAAAAGCGATTTGTTTAAAGTCGGGTTTTTTCTATGTAATTATTAAAGATAACTTTGATGAACATAATTTTGTTAAGAACGACTTGTGACTTGTTGAAGTATGTCCTTCTATTGCCTTTTAGAGTTCTGCCAAAGCCATTTCCATTTGAAATCCAACAATGGAGCTTCCATTACTATCTCGACTATGGCTTTGGTTAAGGGTAGGGTCAGGCATATTGTATTCAAAAGGAGACCTCACATTGCATTGGTACTGTGTATGTTTGGCTTTTATTCAATGACAGAAATGATTACTTTTGCGTATTTTAAGAGTTTATTCAGCTGTGGCCTCGACAACAACAAAAGCAGCAGCAACATCAGCAGCAACAACAAAATTATCTGAATTTATTCAGCTAATTCAAAAAGCATTCAGTTAAGCAGCATGTAAACACAATTTGATTTTATTCTCTTTTGTATGCATTCCCATGGTTACTTTATTTGCGCAGCAACAAAATTAATTTCGATTCATTTGCGAGCACATTTGTATTTTTAGCAATTTTATACTCGAGTTATTAATATATATACATATATCTATAGAAAGTCAAAGCAAATTTCAATTGATTTGTGTGTGTGTGTGTGGAATATGCATAAACAAACAGAAGATGGAGTTGGCGAAGAAGAAGAATCGTCAACGACAACACAAACAACAACAACTACAAGAAATTTAAATAAACACATAGCAAGCTGAGTGACTAAGCTGCCGCCTCCGCCTACCCTCCCGCCAGGCAACAACTGTGGGATGAAAACAAACTTTTCTTCTGTTAATGTAACAGCTGTCAATATAACATGTGTCTAGATAACAGCTGTTAACAAGAGCTCAGGTTGATTTTTATTAAGCGAAAATGTAAGTCAAGGCAACAGCTGTTAATGTAACATATGTCTAGATAACAGCTGTTAAGCAGAGCTCTGCTGGGATTTTTACTATGGAAAATGTAAGCCTAGGCAACAGCTGTTAATATAATATAAGTCTAGATAACAGCTGTTAAGCAGAGCTCAGGTTTATTTTTATTAAGTGAAAATGTAAGCCTAGGCAACAGCTGTTAATATACATAATTTTAGATAACAGCTGTTAAGCAGAGCTCAGGTGGAATTGTTACTATGGAAAATGTAAGCCTAGGCAACAGCTGTTAATATAACATGAGTCTAGATAACAGCTGTTAAGCAAGGCTCAGCTGGAAGCTGAGCGACGAGACCTAGATGCTAAGGATTAAGAGAGAGCGAAGCAGATTAATTTAGGTTTATTTATTGCGTTGATATTTTTCCCTCTTCTGTAGATCAGCAAGTCAGATTTATTTCAGACGTCCTCCGGTGAGTGGACTTTGTATATGAATGTTTTATTTTTGCCAGAGAAAACCATATTCTACTCCATGGTGCCTGACAGACTTCAATATTCGCAGCATATATTGCGGCGTCAAGCACATAAAAACCATAGCATACTTCGCAGCTAGCTCAATAAAGCAAACCCAATATGATTTGTTGTGTGCATGTGTAAGTGTAGGACAGCGAAAAGGAGTGAGAAAGAGAGAGCGAGTGAGCGTGAGAGAGATGAAGAGAGATGGTTATTGAGCGAGCGAGTGAGCTGTAGCCATCGGCTGCCAAGTTGTATTAACTGCTAGGCACGGTTGGCTCAGCTGCGGGTCAGGACAGGTGGCCCAGGTGGCTCAGCTGGCTGCATACTCTTTGCCCTTTATGCATGTGTGTGTGTGCGTGTGTGTGTGTGTGTGAAAGCTGCTTGTAATGAAGTGTGTTGAAAAAGTAATTAAATGTCGAAACTGAGACGGACAATTTGGGTTCTTCTGCTGCTGCTGCTGCTGCTGCTGCTTTGTGCACAAAAACTCAAATGTCTGCCATTGTGGGCGTAAGTATGCTTGAGGACGTGTGTATGTGTGTGTGTGTGTGTGTGTGTGGCATAAATTTGATGCCTAATGATTTTATGATAATTAGCCTTAGTTGCGCAAAGTGCTGTAAAGCGATTAGAGCGCTGACTAATTAAGGCTGCAAGTCGCTTTTGACAAGCGACATGTACAAAGTTCTCAACCTGAAATCACGTGGGTTAATGGGGCATTCGCGTGGGGAGAGAGTGCGAGAGAGAGGTGGGGGGGAGGGGTCTGACATTATTTATGCAAATGTGTTTGTGTGCGTGTGTGTGTGTGTGTGTGTAATTAATGTGCACTACATTTTCGCGCCTGTGTCGCATTCAGCCGGGATTCAGAGGCTGACCCACAAAATATTGTATAAAATGTGATTGTTTCAACAATAAAATAAAAATAAAAGCACAGTGGGCGCCGAAAGTGTAACGACCAGAGGCTGGCTGCCCAGTGTCCAGCTACTTAGTATTGGACACGAACGCCGCTCCGGCAATTGAATGAATGGAGTGCGTTGCGCCGCATATGCATGTAAATTGCCAATTGCAATTCCAATTCCAATTCTGAATCCGATTTCGAGTCCGATTGGCCAGCTACGTGCAAAAGCAGCGATAGTTATTCCAAACTTTATTCGGGCTATTCTATGGCCCACCATCTCACCACTCTCATCCTGGAATGGAATGTGTGTTGTCCGTCGCATGGAATGCGCTGTTCAATATGTTGACCGCTTTTAGGCGCAAATATTTGTGCGGGCCCAGTGTGTGCTCAGTCCATCAGACCACTTGACCATCTGTCTGGCGTGCGACCATTAAAGGAACGAACAACACATATAGACAGCACGGCCGGCTTGACTGGCTCGTTAAATAAAAACCCAATGAATTGTTTATTCGAGCCAACCGAAACTGAAATGCCGTTGCCATAGCCATATTATCCTCAGGCCTCGGCCCAGTCGCTCACTTAACCAATTCGCCTTTTTATTTTGAACTGTTTAGCGCTTATCTTGTCTCGTTCCCATCTTAATCATGGCAATGCAGCTCTGCTAAGCTCCTGAGCTTAGCGGCTGTTATTTGAATCGAATATACTAAATATTGCTTATCGTTCAGCATCGTTATATCTCTTAACAGGCTTGCCTAGCACAAATGTTCTTCCACATGAACGAGTCTGGCCCTACTCGCCCGACTTTCTTCAACGAGTACTTGCTCTCTCGCTATTGTTTCTCGTTTGAATGCCGTATTAAAGACTAATTGTTATGAAGAGTCGTCTCCTGCTGCATCAGCGAGTAAATTAGACTCGCTCTTGTGCTGCTTAACAATACTCGCCACTTTTCAGCTAACGCAAGACTCGACGAGAGTTATTTCACTCGTTCGTCTGGCACAATTGCTGGTGTAGTTTGTCGCTTCAACGAGTGTTGTCCTTCCCGCTCGAGTTACTTTAACGAGTGCATTTTTTCATTATGGTAAGAGAGGCTTTTGTAATTACGCATTATATTAAATAGTTGCAATTCCATTGGAGAATTGCCAGGTTATGTAATTATTTAACTCGTATAATTTGCATTTGCCGATTCTCTAGCGAATCGCTTTATCCGGCTGTCACAAGGCAATAGGCGTGCTCCATCAAATGTACGGGTATGTACTGTCAATATTTATTACACAAATTATGCATGACGCCTGATGCGCAGCGTCGCTGCCGGCGTCGTCGTCAGCGTCGCCGTCAGCGTCAACGGCGACGGCGATGTTTGAGGTTCATAAAAACCGCGCTCACATACAAATTATTTTTGAGTTTTATTTATTTTGAAAATTGGCCGTAATTTATTCATAAGTCCCCACAGCATGTTAATATTTATATTTATGCATTATGCTGTTTTATTTTTACTTTTACAATTTTTTGTTGTTTTTTTTTCTCTCTCTCTCTCTCTCTCTCTCTCTTAGGCCTTTTTTTGCCGCAGCGGGCGGCACAAAGAATCGCGTTGAGAAATGTGCAGAGCAAACCGCAAATCGCGCGCGTTTTTTAACGCTAACAATTCATCTGCGTCGGTGTGTGTGTGTTGGTGTGTGTGCTGTGTGTGTGTGTGTGTGTGTGTGTGTGTGTGTGTGTGTGTGTGTGTGTGTGTTTGAGTGCATATCTGTTTGCATTAAATTGAATTCAACATGTAATTTTATTTATTCAAAGTTAAATGGCGGCAAATAGTGCAAAAGAAAGAAAATGTTGAAATGCATTTTCATTTTCATTTTCATTTAAGCGTGAAATTATTATACCCTGTACCCATTAAAATGGTTAAGTCTGTTTTGTATGAATTGCTAAGAGACTAAATGAACTAAGTTCTTTATTTATTTGATGTGTTCAAAAGCTCTTTTGTTTTCTGAAAATCGATATAAATCGATTTCCTAAATTTCCCGCCTGGAGACTTGCGGAGCTTGGCACACCAAATTAGGCATGTTCCCGTGGAAGGTATACCCATCCTTCTAGTTGTATACCATTCCCTCGGAATGAGAATACGTATGATGAATTCTCATGTATTCACTTATGAATGCCATCTCCAAGCCCAGCTCATGGCGGTCAGACAATGAGATATAAAGTATTGAAAGTTCTGTGCAGGGTATACACAAGTCGACTACTTGCAGCTGGAGGGACACTTGTTTATATATAAATTTTTTTGTTTTTAATTAAAAGCACATTGAAAGGGGGTCCTGTGAAAAGTGTGTGTGCAATAAATTATGGCAATTGGTTGAAAGACCATAAAAGAAAATATCCACAAAAAAACCAGAAAAGAAAAAATGGCAACAAGAAATGGAAAATGGAAAATAAATGTAGATGCATCAGCTGCTGGTTCATTGTGAATGTTGACAATTGAAAGAAAAGCTATTCAAAATGAAATTCGAATGCGCCGCATATGAACTCACCTTCTCGCCGCTGTCCGATGGCAGGTAAAATACCAATATGGTTAAAAAACTGATGCCCATGCAGGGTATGATCAGGTTGACCGTGTAGAAGAGGGTCTTGCGTCTCATTGTGATGTTGAATGTAATGTCCAGATAGGGCTCATCGCAGCACGTATAGAATTTTTCATTCCTATAGCAGAGAAAAGAAACGAGAGAAAGTTAGTTAAATAGAGAAAGAGAGAGAGAGAGAGAGAGCATAGGTTAGAATATGCCACATGGCTCGTTAATGTTTATTTATTATAGTTCGTTGTTTGCTGCTTCGCAGACAGCACATCCGCAACGGCATCATATATTATGTGTGTGCCGTGTGTGTGCTGTGTGTGCTGTGTGTGCTGTGTGTGTGTGTGTGTGTGTGTGTGTGTGTGTGTGTGTGTGTGTGTGGCAAGCCCAAAGCACATAAATCATCAGCGCCACGATAAATATTGAAAAAGCTCAAAATAATTTCTAAAGGCTGCGCTCTGACTCTCAAACTGCCCAATGCCTGCCAAACTGTGGCCCGCGGCCATATCATTCATTACCAAAGTCCCAACCCCCCCCCCCCCCCAACCCCCCTCAGCCAGCCCCTCTCAGGCCGTATATGTTGGCTAATGAACCTGACACCAGTCCGGTCGGCTCCTGTCGTCTACATAATTTAAAAGTTAATAATCTTTAACGGCCAGCAAAAAGAAGCAGAGAAGGGAAAATAAAAAATAATAAAAACAGAAAGCAAGCAAATTTTGTAAATTGAGTCAAGAACTTTTCGGCGACCGCACTTGAAAAACTCTCAAGTGGACTGGAGGGGGGGGGGGGGGGGAAACAAAATATAAAAATAAAAAAAAAATAAGAAAGAAAAAGAAATGTCCGGCAGCTAGGGAACAACATTGGGCAAAGGGTTTGCCCTGGCCTGGCCTGGCCTGGCCTGGCACGGCACGGCCTGGGCTCTGGGAACTGCAAGGACTTGTGTATGTTGTATATTTGCCATCAATAATTCCGAGCGGCTTGCGGCTTCATTTTGAATAAGAAAATATTGTAAATAAATAATAAACAACAAAGGGGCGGGCAGGAGCGCAGCACGAGCAAAGTTCTTGCTCGCTGTATTCGGCAGGACCGTCGACAGTGCTGCTGCCGGGACAACTAACTATTTCTGGCAGTTGATTTTGCTACACATCCAAACACATCCAAATACACATCCAAACACACACACACACACAGATAGACATGAAGTATGTGGCAATAGATGGCAAAGCTGAGGTTAGGAACAACGATAATGAGGACGATGACGATGAAAACAGGCACAAGATGCTTCGACAGATGCTTATCGCATGGCCAAAATAAAGTGACTAAAATATGTGCAGCTAAGCGTTGGACACAGTTTAAGATGTGTTGGACAGCAGCGTTGGAGCAGTTTTCCGTATACCCTGTTCAAGCTGTGGAAATGGGCACAAAGGGTATAATGGTTTTGTTCAAATGTATGCAACAAACAGAAGGAAGCGTGTCTAATCCGAACAGGAATATGTGCATATTCTTTATATATATCTATATGGACTTATTTCCATTTTCATAATAATATAATAAATATCGATAAATATCGATTTTTGGACATGGTTTTCTTTTGAACTGTATCTCAAAATTGACAAGAACTGGGACACATGGTAACGGCAGCTTGCAGCTGGATGCAGGGTATCTTCTAGTCGGGCATTCCCGATTAGATCACTCTTTTGGGCAAAATATAAAACCATAACTTTGGAGGATACCTTCAAATATCAGTCGAATATATATTGAACAGACAGCAGAAGAGCTGAAAGGCTAGACCAAACGGGCAGCTGAAGACGTAGAAACTAACATACATAAATGATACTCTATCGACCTAACATCAGGTGAGGCAAAAGTTAAGTTATTACAAAACCAAAAGGCAAAAGTAGTTATTACTGGCCCCACTTTTTCAATATTTTACTGTAAGACCACAAATCAGGTGAGTTGAGGTATTGCACATGTGAGCGATAAATGTTGCCTGGACCCAGTTGCAGATTTCCCTTCTTAAGCTTTAATAGGGTAGACAAAGTTGCGCTCTTGCGGAAAGAAGAGCTAATAAACTAATGCCAATATATATACTTGTTCGCATTGTGAACAAAGTAGAAAAAGACGTCTTAAAAAACGTTTTGCGCCTCGTAACTGGCACCCATCAAAAGTTAAAGGTAAACTATAATCAAGTTGCGCAACTTCTTTGGCCTCCTGAAAATCTGCATTTGTCTTATGTGATTTTAATGAAATCAGGCTTACGTAGTTTTGAAGATATTCAATTCAAGTAAAACTTTGTGGAATTTGCTTAAATGATTAATTTACTTGACTCGGTCATGCCCTCACTTACTCCTCGATCCACGCTCTCCATTTTAAATCTGAATCTTAAATATTACTCGAGAATTAATTACTAAATAATATTTGGCTGTAATAATTTATCAATCCTTACCACGCTGCTTAAGAATGCAGCATGAAGATTAAACTGAAGTCTGGTTACCTTAAGACAGACTGCAGCACATCTGGCAGCACTGAGCAGAGGGCTTTACATTTTGGGGCGTGGCCGTGCTACAACAAAGATGGCGCAAACGAAGCGCGATTCAACTAGCTGTCAGCTAGCATAAACTTTGGCTGCAGCTTGAGGAATTGGTTGCACTGCGAGAAATGATCAAGAACTTCAGAAGTTTTTTCAAGTTTTACTGGCTTTAAGTGTGAAACTCTTATATCAAGTATTGACTTGGTTGACTTGGGGTTTGAGATAAATAAAATTGGAGAAAGCGAGTGCTAATTCTCTCCCATTCATTTCTCTTTCTTCTACCAACAAGACTTACATACTAGGCTTAAGTAATATAAAGCTTAAACCATCTTTAATTGTTCTTAGTTTTTACTTTATGCCAGAACTCTTAGCTGGAGCGCAAAGCTCTACGATTGTTTCATTTACGAATGCACTACAAAAGAGTTTGTCTGAAGAGCTTTGTTTTTCTCTCTGTGCTGTAAGAGAAAATAAAAAATTAATAAAGACAAGTATAAGACGGCTTAAGTGCGCTTTACTCAATGAGCTGGACACTTTAGTCTCTAGTTCTCGCTCTGCCAAACAGCTCTCGCTTCATTGTGGTCAACTCCCATTTTCTGTGTTTCGCGCTGACAACTTGGCAAACTCTTAAGCTTCAAAGTATCGACATGCCAAATTTTTGGTATCGCAAGTTATTTTTTTTTTAACTTGAGATGCGTGTGAGTGTGTGTGTGTGTGTGTGTGTGTGTGTGTAAAGGTCAGTGTAATAAGCTCTGCGATGGCTATGTTAGTTGGTTAGCTGGGTCAGCTGGGAAAAAAACATACAATAAATCATAAAATAGGCAAAGCCCTGGCCCTAGCCCGCAGCAAATCAACTGGGAGAAGCGGCTGGGGCTATAGGTGTAGCAGGAGCAAAAGTCGCACACATGCGGCCAAATGCGAGCGCGTGTCTGGTCACGTCTGGACACGTCGTCGCCGTCGCCGTCGCCATGGTAAGCATTGTTGCTGGAGACGGTGGCGCCATCTAGGCAACACCAATAGCAACAGCTACAACCAGCCATCAGGAAAGAAAAATAACAAGGCAAGAAAAGGAACGGTTGATGTGACTGGCGGCTGGCGGCAGGCGGCAGGCGGCAGTGGCAACAATTCATCAATGCCTCGTACGACGCGGCGTATGCGTAATGAAAACAAACCAAAAACCAAATGAAAATGAAAATGAAAATGCCCCTCAACGGCTGGGAAATGGGCCCCAAACTGAGACAGACAAAGCACATGCTGCGCGAATTCCACAAAATCCTCGACTTCCGCCAGTGAATTCAGCACAAGAGCCCGAAATTCTGTTTATTAGAATACAAAGAGCACAGTTACATAATGCATTTATAAATTGCGTGTTTCTTAGACGAAGCTAAAGTTCATTTTCATGCAAAAACTCTATTTCGTACCTATGATTTCCCTATGGGAATTATACAACATTTGAATCGTTAATTGACTTCTAAACTTTTGCTTGCTTTGTTGCTGACTTTCCAATTTTCAGTATAGATCCTTTTTAAGCCCCAACTTGTGAATATCTAAGGCTGGCAATATCTTCAGCAGATCGGGCAATTGAAATAGGATTGTTTCGTTTAAATTTTGAGAGTATATGAGAAAACCAAGCGTTGAACCAAGACCCAGGCTCAAAGCTGTGTAAAAATGGGTTAATGAACCGAACCTAAATGGCAAGTTCGAACCTTGAACCAAACAAGCGGCTATTTTTTGGTTATAGTCGTAACGCTAAGATTAACAAACGTTCTAAGCAAGGCTGCAAAGTGGGTTTGAACACATTCCGATAGATTTGTTATTTGTCTATTGATATCGCAAAACAAATAAAAGTTAAATATTTAAAGCAAGCTCTTCGCAAAACGAGAATGTTTATCGTATGATTAAGCCTGTTGCCTGAATATTCAAAATTCTGTATATGCTTCCTCTTGAAGTGCATGTTCGCTTAATCGTTACAAATTGTAGGACAAAAACTGTCAAACAGTTTGGCGAAATGTAAGCGAATTGGGTGAAGAGAACATCTTGACACAGCATTCAAAAGTGCCGCGGCACGAACCTAAAGTAGTTGAGCTAAAACGCCCCACCGTGAGGGGGGAAGGGCAAAGATTTTGATTCTGACTGACCGAAATGGCTAAAACGCTGATTGGCAGCAAACACACACACACACACGTATAAATACTAAATGATTGGCAACATAAAAAAGAAATGAAAAGCAGAATAAAAGAAGGCGAAGCAAAAAGACAAATGCCACATAAAATGGCCGCAGAACGCCGAAGGATGCAGGCGGCGCGCTTCAAAGCGAATCTGCGGCGACCCTTAGGCGGCCATTGCCACCTTGTAACCCAGCAGGACATGAGAGGGGGAATGGGGGGGGGGGTTTAGTGGGTGCTGTAGCGTAAGGGTATGGCTATGAGTCCAACGCTTGATTGATTTCTACAACTTTGTGCCAAGTTCTTTTCGCTTTGAGGTTCTCTTCCTTTTTTTTTGTTTTTTGTTATTTCTGTCGAATTGCTTCTTCTCGGCAGTGCTGTTTGTTGTTTTTGTTGTTGCCATTTTGTTTTAATTTGATGCGGAATTCGACAGAACGCAGAAATCAGTGCTTGGAGCAGACCAGGAGTGCAGCAGCAGGAGCAAAAGCTGGAGCTGTAGCAGAAACTGGAGCTGGAGCATTTGATGTAAGTAATAGAATTTTAATAACTGAACTTAAGACAAAGACTCGCGGCTGAATGGAAATTAGAGCCATTAAAAAGGCCCGCCAGAAACCTATTAGCCAAAAGAAGCACACCAGAAGGGGGCGTAAGGGGGTGTAAGGAGCTGTGTTATTTGGCTCACTCGAAAGTTTGCTAATTATGGCTTTAATCGATCAGGCGCATCGATGGCTGGCGGCCTGCGCCTTTGGCTTTGCCTTTGCCTTTGCCTTTGCCTTTGCCTTTGCCTTTGCCGTTGCCTTTGCCGTTGCCTTTGCCTGGCGACCTGTAATCAAGCCATCAAACAAGAGTAAAAGCGAAAGTTAAAGTAAAAGTGTCTGTCGATAAGTTTGACGAGCAAAGGGCTGGTTGGCTGCCAAGGGGCGGCCCTGCGAATGTGCCTGGCATCCTGATTTTGTGCGACGTAACGCAACGCAGGACGCTGCGTGGCAATTAGACAAAACAGCCGAAGGTGTAGGAAGCTGCTGCTTGGCAGATATATACCATAAATAGGTAAGGACATGAAAAAGGTCATGACAGCAAAAACAGCTCAATAAGTGTTGAGGTATTCAAATTTCGCAATGCTTACGAGCAGAGAAAGAGCTATTAAAGGGGGGCAAACTAAGTAAAGGGAGGATCTGGTTTCAAATCCCCTTAACTATTACCTATACTAAGAATATATGCATAAAATGCTAATAGTAATAAAATGAGTATAATTATTCATATGTATCCTTTAACACCAAAGCCTTCGATTGACAGCGAACTAGTCGAGTAGAAATGTTTGAGCTTCTGGAGTTTCGCATTTAATACTCAGAACTTTATTCTGTGGAATTGTTAATGCTTTGAAAGAGCGAGTATACTAAGCTAATGTATACACATTATATGCTTTCACGCACTTTCCACCCAATGGAAGGGAATTCCTTGAATCAGTAAAGAAAACGCGAATTACAAATGTTTCTCATAAGCGCTTAATATCGATGGCATTCAAAAGTTACTTATATCTTGAGAATATAAAGAATACGATATTCACATTCTAACTGAAAGTTGTGGATTCTCAGAAATAATACAGACGTTTGACTCCTTGAATGAATATTTGCTAGCCAATTGGATGCTCAACTGTTCATAATGACTGAACCCGTGACATGGCTAAAAAATACAGCCTCCAAATATATATTACGCCAGCTTCTGCTTCACGTAACAGCAAAAATGCCAAAACAGAGCCAAAGCGCAAAGGGGCTCAAGTCATTGACAGGAATTAAAAAGTTGACAGCAGCTGCCACGTGTGTGCGTGTGTGTGTGTGTGTGTGTGTGGGTGTGTGGGTGTGTGGGTGTGCCGCAGTCTATAGTAAATTATGCCACAAGTGCGTGACACAAACCAGAGGCGGACTGCGGCTTTTGGCTCTATGCGGGCGGAGGAGGTATAGTGGCAACTAAAGTGGGGCCAAGGCAAAGGCTGGTCCCTTTATTGTCTGCAGCTGTTCGCACCGCGTGGGTGGTGGATGGTGGGTGGTGGGTGGCTGCTTTGGAGGCTGCGCCTAAAATGCTGCAACACAATTCACAGCACGTAGCGTAATTTTGCCATGAAGCAGTTGCCGTCGCAGTGGCAGTGGCAGTGGCACTGGCAGCTTCAGCAGCAGCAGCCGCGAACTCCACGCCAGGATTCACTTTAATGCGCATCAACATCGACAGTTAAATTAACTGAGGCGCCCACGTGTGGCACGCAGCGCTGAGCGCTGAGCGCCGAGGCGTGTCTGTAGCGGCACGTACGTACAGCCTGCATGGGCACGCCCACTTCAGTTAGGCGCCGAGCACTGCAATCAGGCGCTGATTGACAGACAGGCAGACAGACAGACGGACAGAAAGTGAAATGGCGCACACAGCGTGTACGCGAGAGGGGGGCGGGGAGAGTTATGTTAGATAGAGCTGCCAGACACCTGGACGTATTGACGCATAGTGTTGCCCGTTGTCAAAAGCGACCTCAAATTAGGGGCTTACGGGCAGGGCAGAGTGGCAGGGGGAGGAGGGGCAGGAGCAGGGGTTCGCTTGCTACATGCTACTAAGGCGTTCAGTTCTTGAAGTAGCTGCGGTCAAAGTTGCGCTACGCTGATTTATTTAACATTTAAATTGCACGCAACTTTTGTAAAGTTCAAGGTGTTTGTGCGTGTGTGTTTGGGTGTGCCACATAATGCTGCTTGCCACAAGCGCACATAATGTGCCACAGCGAGTGCATTTTGCACGCCGCGCAGCAGGTGAGCAGTTTTTGCTTGAGTTTATTTGTTTTTGACTGTGTGTGTGCGCGTGTGCGTGTGCGTGTGCGTGTGTGTGTGTGAGTGTGTCCTTTGTGCTGCTGGGCCATAAACAACACTTTCACGGACACCCGAAACGGCGACGTGCGTCGCGACATGTTTGTGGCTGGCACGCGTGCCAACGACAACGAATGTAGCAACACCACCAACCAAGAACAACAAGAACAACAACAACAACAACAACAACAACAACAACAACAAAAACAACAACAAGAACCACAGCAACGCTCAGCTCATTGCACGTTTTGTCGCCAGGTTTTTATACCCTGTACTCATTGAATATTGTCCAATTTGAATATACTCTTGTATTTTACAGGCAGAAGAAGGCATCTCTGATCACGAAAAGTATCAACAATCGACTAAATCTTGATACCTAGCTCCGAAATCGATAATAATCGATTTTCATTAAGGTATGACGCCAAATGTTGCAAGTAGGTTCTTAAGTGGCTTACGAATATGAAAAAAAGTTCAGATTATCGGGAATGAGCCCCGAAAGCGAAAAGCCATTTTCAATGTAGGTTCTAGGTTCAAAATGTTGTATATAGATTATCATGTTGTTTATATAGATTAAGAATATTTTTAAGCATTAGAACTCTGTCGAATTAAAGCAGCTTAAAATTCCGCTAATCGATCACTAACCGATTAAAATCGATAAAAGTCAATATAGTCATGTAGTTTTTCATGTTGTTCACACAGATTGAGATTATTTTTCAACATATGCACGTATACTGTTGGATGATATAATCAGTTTATCGATCACTTAGGTAGATATCGATAAGCAATACAGGTAAGACACAAAATTATACATGAAGGTATTTGAGTAACACATTTTAGGAGGTATTTTTATACGCAGAAGAACATTTAACACGGCGTGAATTGTAAGTGAAAGTTGGAATATTTGATACGGCCGCTCGTCGCTGCATACAGGATATCTTCTAGTCGTGCCCTCTCACGTATGTCTCTTTTGCACTTCCCTTTTTTATGAGCATTTTTAGCAGAAACTTTTGTTTCGCTCTTAAATTTCATTCCAGTTGCGTTGCCCGGGGCCCAATGCGAAGGCAAATCTTAAAAAAAAAGTTGCGGCAATAAAAAAAGAACACGTCGGAAGAGGACTAAATCAAGGGTGTTCAAGGGTGTTCAACTGGATAAGGTAACAACAATATTGTGAAAGCATTGCGAATGTAATCAAATTTTGTTTGGACCATGGCCATAACTGAGCGCAACAACAACAACAACAACACAGCCAAGCTTAATGCCTGTAGGGCAGGACTTTACTGAATCGGTGAAATCCTCGTGCATGCTCGGTGCTCAGTCAGCTAATCCGTAAATTGCAGCCATAACAAAAGGACATGTGCCCGCGTATGGGGAAACCCTTCAAATATTTATAGCAATAGTTTATAATTGAGTGGCTCGTTCGTTAAATTGAATGCACAATAGTTGATTGGCCCGAAATTGGGCTTCAATGGAGCGATTGTGGAAACCCTAAGGTGCTGGCTGACTTACTGAAAACTCTACCTATCTCTACGGGATTTGATATGGTTTCGCAGATATGTTAGCAAAGTAGCACGTAATTGCTGAGTTTGGTGAAAAAAAGGAGCCTATGATATAATAGTGCTTGTTTATACTCAGAACTCATTTTAGACCGATTTTTTCTTTGGCAGCTTATTTATATAGTGGTCGGATCCAGCAAACTTTCTATAACCAGACAGTCAGATAATACCCAGGTAATAACACCGACTAATAAATAAATAAGTAAGATATCAAGTTGTAGCGACTTCAAGAGCCTTTTTCCAGGTGCGCACACTCCTTGTCTCTTCTTCGAGGCCTTAACATGTTGAGAATTGCAAGCGTGGAGCAACGGTTGGAGCAGCGGATGACCTTCTTGGTATTATAAATAAACCACATTGACCTGGAGCCTGCCTAATAATAGTTAAATTAAGAAGCCAAGCTCACATTTTACAAAGATTTGGGCATATAATATATGAAAAAAAGCGCTTTTGGGGTTAGTTTTAGCAAATCGATAAGAATAAACGAATCGAATATTTCCTAATTGCTTTTGCGAATTATATTCGAAATGATTAATATTCGAAATGAGTTGCAAGATTCAAGTATTTCTGCTGTTCCACGCTCATTCGGGTTTCAGTCTAAATGTGTGTCTGATGGGGTGTATGTGTGTGTGTGTGCTGGTGTGTGTGTGTGTGTGTGTGTGTGCCTCTAGCTTGCTTATTAATTTGCCGCTCAAAGCTGAAAACTTTTTTGGCACTTTGCGAGGCGCAACAAAATGTGCGAAAACTCTTTGAAATTTTTTCCCTTTGTCTTGGGCTAAACACATTAGGGCCACGCCCACTCCTCCGGCAGCTCTCAGCCTTCGGGCCGCCCACAATTTAGCTGATGTGTGTGCACACAAGCGAGCAGCATCATGTTGAGTCGGGCAGGTATGTGTAAATGAGGGCGTGGCAATTAAACAACAACAGCCTCTTGCCTAGCCCTAGCCTAGTTGTTTTCGAGTGCGACACACACACACACACACACACACACACACACACACACACACACGCAGTCCAGAGGCTGCTCTTTTGGCAGTCGGCGCCAAAGTTTTTTAATTTAAAAACTTTTTGCAGACTCGCAAGACTTGCGATTTGTGATGGAGTCTGGTGACTGTAGAGGGCGGGGAGGCCGAAAAGAGAAACAGACGACGCCTCCTCATGTACAAGTGTAAATATTGGCGGTAAACTGTGGACCACGCCCATAAGAACGCCCACTGCGAATCGTAGGGGCTCATCATCAGCAACTTGTCGTCGTCGCAATTCTGTGTTGTTGTTGTTGTTGTTGCTGTTGTTGTTGTTGTTGTTGTTGTTGTTGTTGCTACTGTCCTGTTCGTATCCTTGACCTGTGCAAAATGCTCTGACATTCGAAAGATTTGTGTTTGTGTTTTGTGACAGCGGCCAAAAGTTGCCAAAGCAGCTGCCAAACCTGTTGTTGCTGTTGTTGGTGTTGTTGCTGTTGCATGCTGGCGTTTGTAGATTTGTGTTGTAGTTGCATGGAAAACTTACCGCACTGCAGGAACTTCAAGTATATCCCATTCAACGGACGTGTAGAACTCGGACAGATCCACGCCCACTTCAACCACATTGGTGCCGTTCAGTTCATCGATGTGCCGCAGATCCACCTGCCATACAAACCAAAAAAAGAGAAAGATAGGTACAGAGCATGAGTAAGATACCACAGTGGGTATATGTGAGTGTGTGTGTGTGAGAGAGAGAGGGAGATGGAGCGAAAGAGCGAGTGGGAGTGATTAGACAATTACAGGGCTACACACGTTGACAGCGCACATAATTGAGCTAGAGAGGAAGATTGGATTGTCGTGGAGATAAAGATGCCGAAATAGAAGCAGCTAGGAAAAGAGCTCTTAATGCACCGCACAATAAAATACTCTATAGTTGGGGCAGGACTCGCAGTTGGAACCTAACTCCCTGACTTTGGGTTCGGCCTGCGAATCAGCTTTTGCACATGCATGAAATCAAATTTACTTCACAACTGGGCAATCAGTCCAGGGCGAGGTCTACTGTAGATGGACTGCAATGAAAACACTTGCCATTAAATTCGAATAAAGCATTTGCAAGTTCATATGTTACACATGTATTGCCAATGCCATAATACCCCATGTTAGTGTATTCAAACAGTAGCAACTCACTTGACAGAAGAAGCTAGCAGGAGAGCATTGCTTGACTAGAAGTCGGAGTAAGCTCAGCCAAGTTTGCACTTCAATTTCTGTTTCAGTTTTGCTTAGTTCGGCACGAGTGCAGCTGACAGAGCATGGACAGTAGTAGAGTACAAGGATGCAGGATGTGAACAGGACATCGCTGCAATTGGCATGCCAGGCACACAGCTGGCACAAGCTGATGCCAGAGGCAGCTGTTCATGTATTTCACAAATTCCCTTTGCCGGCCTGGGCAACAGCAGCTGAGACACAAGCTTTGCAAGTCGCCTCGAAAAGCAAATGCAATATGCTATTTTTAAGGATTCTGGCACAGAATAATTGAACTCCAGTTTCAGTAACAGGTTTGCTTAAACTCAAATGCAGGAATACCTGCGAACCATTGCATTTTGCGTTTAAGGCAGGAACTGAAGTCTATTTAGCTCATAAGTTTGGACATATTTTCGGATCTGAATGCCAGGCGATCTGGTATTTGAATATAGGCACAAGATCGCATGACATAAATATATTATGCATTTGGTAAGTGTATTTGAGCTTCGTCAACTGTATGCATTTCTTTTTCTATGCTCGGTGTTTGATGCGATTTTCGTATAGGATTTGATAGGGCGTCTGTCTGGCGTTTACGCCTCAATGAGCTTGCATAGAGAGATAAAGAGATGTAGAGCGAAGAAGAGAGGGACGGTGTGGAGGGGTCGCAGCAGGGCCTAGTCAGGGTCGAACGGTCGGTCGGTCGGTCGGTCGGCGGTTAGAGTGCTGCGTGGGCCATTCCTTTTGCGGAGGTGTGCGATGAGAAAAGCGTGAAATTTGAAAAGTGACGTTAATTCGATTTGCTGAGTGGCGATGGGAGTTTGAATTGAGTAGAGTTTAGTCAAGTTGACTGGCGTACCTGATGGGCGTGGCGCAATAATGCCGTTTTGTGCACAATCAAGTGTGAAAATCGAGCCTACGAGCACACACACACACACACGCTCTGTTGTGTGTGCGTGCTGCTTCCAATGAATAAAATGTAGAAATACTTTGGTAGAAATAAATATGCAACACGTTCAACACATCACAGCTGTTAACAAGTGAAAAATGGCTTTCCAGGTGATGTTGAAAGTGCTTCTAATCTAAATTGCAGTCCACGACTCCAAAGATTAGTTTCCATTAAGAATTTCCAGCTGTCAACTTAATAGTTTTTATATATTTGAAGTGAAAGTCAGCCGATTGACCCCACAGTGCACAGAGGGCATGTTCTGCATTTCTAAACATAAAATTAGGCAATCGACGCTGCCTTTCAGCATGAGCGGGCAGCCAGAACAGCCTCATAATCAGACAGGATGTGCCTTGCCAGGTGCAACTGTTGCGAATGTTGCAGCCATAAGTAGTTGCTGTAACTGTGGCAGTAACTATGCGCAACTCTGTAACTGTAACAGAAACTGCCGAAGCGGAAATTGTTATTTTAAGTGGTAGCGGAAATTTCACTATAAGGAAGTTACGATTTACTGAAATATTTCCGACACCGAAAGATGTTGGGCCAGACATGTACATGGAGCCCAACATCGGTTAGGTAAAAAGAGAGCGAGAGTGAGGCAAAGTCCAGCAGCGAACAGAATAGAGAGTGAGAGCGAGAGATAGAGAGAAAGAGAGAGAGAGAGAGAGCTTTGCCACTGGGGCACAGTTGACAGACAATTGTAAATGCTTTCAATTCACAATGAAGCCGACCAGCGGCCATTAAGCAGTCCAGTTTCTGTTTCCTGTTGCCCCATAGTCTGTGCCCTGCCCCTGCTCCTGGCCCCGGCCACTGCTTGCCTTTGTTGTCATTTGTGTTCGCTCCTGCTCCAGGAGAGTTTATAAATATTCTATGTTATGATACGGCGCTGTTGATGCCGCTTATTGCGGTTGATTTATGCGCACCACAAAGGATGCCCACAAAGGATCCCCGTCCACAAATAATGAGGCGTTGAAAGCGACAACAACATCACAACAATGACAACTTTATACACACACACACACAGCGTACATAAAAAGCAGTAGATAGCCATGCTTTTGCGCGTGACGTGTCGTGGCATGTCAAATTCTGTTAGCGCCTTGCCTTTGAACGTTGGCTTTTTAGCAAATTAACGCCAGCTGCCAAGGTATGCAGACTCCATATGTATTCAGTGTACATTCATTGACAATAATCAAACTACTTAGCACATCAAATAGACATAGATAACTAAGCATACAAGAGAAAGAGATAGAGAAAGAGAGATAGAACGGGAACGAATGGAGAGAGAGAGGAAAACTCTTTCAATAGAGTTAATTAGAGTAAGAGTATTAGCAGAGATAAACATTAAAGCTGGCCAACGCGCACCTGGTAAGCTAACACTTAAAATCAAATCATTTTAGCCTGTGAGACCTATTAGAATTCATGAGAATCGCATAGTACGGCATATACAGAACGAGAGGCAAAGAATAAAGAACAGAGAGAGGGAGAGAGGGAGAGATGGAGAGAGAAAAAGCTAGAGAGACGATTAATGAGGGAAAGTGAATAAGAGTAGGCAATCTGAGCGGAACTTTGGCTTACAACATTTATGAGGAAGCAGCAATGCGATATGAGCGCAAATCTCTTATATAAACCATTCAGAGACAAACGCTTTCTTCTTCTTCCTCTTCTTCTTTCTACTTCGATTCTTTGATTCTCATTCTTGAATTTGATCAGCTTCTTGCTCTGCTTCTCACGCTGCTTCGCGTTGGGCTTCACACAATGCTTTTCGCTGGGCTTTCTGCATTATTATGAATTTTTCGCTTTGCATTCTAAGCTTCTCGCTTTGCTCGATGCCTTGCTTCTAAATTTGCTTATCGCTTTCCCACTTTCCTTGTTCTTTTTTTTTTTGTTTCTTGAATTTATTCCATAAGAATCTTGATTTGGCTCTCACTACGCCGGCTTGGACCTTGCTTCTCACTTTACTAGCTGCTTTACTTCTCTTTTCTCTTCTTTTTTCGCTTCTCAGCTTTCAACTTACTGTGCATTGCATTTGGCTTTACGTTTCCTTACCTTTTTTCTTTTGTTATACAAATCGCGATGCGCGCCTCAAAGTATGCTGCAAAAAGTGGGCGCTATTGTGTGTGTACATAAGTGCGCCCCAGTGTGGCAGTGTGTGTGTATGTGTGTGTATAAGTCTGTCTGCTTGTGCCTGCCTTTGATTGACGGCGCGGTGCCTGTGCGTGAGCTATGCAAATTACACGCATTTCTGTGCGCTGCAATACGAAACAACTTGCTGCAATTTGTTTCGCCTCAGTTGAGGGAATTGCATAACTGAGTTGCCAGCACACGCACACACACACATATAGGCGGGCATCATTCAAGCTAAAACAAGATTTGATTAAAGCCGGGAGAACATTATGCCAGCGGCAACGGCAGGCATTGCACATGCAGCACGACTTTTTATGGGCGCCAAAGCCCATGCCACCGCATGTGGTTAACCGGGAGGCAAGGCTTTGGCTAAAGAGTTGCCAGCCGCAGTCGAAAGCTGGGGGCCATTTGTCGGCTCATTTGCGCTAAGCTGCAAAGTAGCAACAAGCAGTGAATGCGGCTCTAATGCCACTTCATTAGCTGGCAAGTCGCTGGCGGGTGGCAGCATTAAGCCGCCCCCATGCCACGTGCCACATGCCCATTTCCATGCCCCATGCCCAATGCCACATATACCATCCAACCTACGACCATGTCGCAAAAGACTGCGGCTGCGGCAGCTGCAGTCGCCTCGATTGCCACATGCTGCACGAGGGCAACTTTACGAGGCCTCAACTGCCGCTGCTGTGTCTTTGTCATTGCCGGCAGGTGTCAAGCCACCTTATTGTCCTTTGGGTGCCTAGTGTCCCCTGCGTCCTGTTGTGTGTTTGTCTGTATTAATGTGTGTCGTGTGTGTAAGTGTGTGAGTGTATGCTTTCAAATCGCCAGAGACAATTTTATGTAGCCTGTTTCTGTGTGGGGTCATAAAATGTGAGAACTTCCATGCCACAAGAACGAATTATGAGCGAATTTGGGTTTATGGCCACTAAAGCAGCCGCAGGACTCGGTCCCGCTCGAAGAACTCATTTAGACGAGCCCAATTTCTAGAAGTGCAAATAGCACAGGAAAACCAAAGTCATTCTCTATGAATTCAAATTGCAATTTGCATTCCGATAATTCATCCAATTCCATTCCCGGTTATAGTCCACATAAAGCACAGGCTGACACAAAATTCTTCCAAAATAAACATGGGTTCGCAACTGTTAAATTTGATCAACTCTTACGGATAAGCTAACCATATCTAGGACTGACTGATTGGTGATCAACGAAGCCGTAAAAGCTAGAAACCTGAAGTTTTTAATCTAGTTACCTTATGTGATAGATGTGCATGGGAATCGAAAAATGTTTATGTACCATCTGGAAGCCGTCAAACTCATTTTAAAAAATCTCTGGTGGCATGAAGATTTCTTGTTTATCATTCGATTGGTTTCATCCATCCTCTTGGTTGGGAAATGCGAGCAAGGTTCGCATCATTAGACTAACATGGGCGTAGACAGTTGTTTGGAGCTTTTGATTCGATATTTGATTCATTTTAAGCCCATTTTCAAATATCTCTATAAAGTTCAACTTATGACGTAGACTTCAAGCTCGTACGGGTTAAAGATAGTTATAAAGTTTTGGGCAAAACTAGGGATTACCCTCTATACGAAAATATATGTATGTATTTGTGTATGAACGTATGTATGTATATAACATACGTATGTATATGTTTATATGTATGTAATCTTGTATATGTTTGTAATCTTGTAAGTGTGTATGAATATATGTGCGTGTGTGTGCATATATATGAGTGTATAAGAGGGTAGATAAGTATAAGTATGCTTGTATGCTTGCGCTAGCATGTTTGTCCGTATTAATGTATGTTTGTATGAATCTTGGCATGAACATATATAAGAAAATTCGAAATATAAATATTTGCATGTAAAAATACACATATACATATGTGCATGGGTGTGTGCGTGTATATGTGTATATACTATGTATGCATTTATATAAGTAAATTATAAATATATTTTGCATGTTTGTTTGCTCTCATGAATACAAGTAAAACCCATAGACTAACCTTCAATTGCAGGAGGCGGTCGCTTTATATTAAAGGAGGCGACGGCTTCAATATTGAAGGAAACGACAACTTGAGCAAAGGAGGAAACAGCGGCTTCAGCATGGGAGGAGATGGCAGCTTGAACAATGGAGGAGACGGCTATGCATGTGGCTTGACAATGGCGGAGGCGGATGCAACTATAGAGGAGGCAGTGGCTATTGCTTTGGCGGATGCCATTGAACTAAAAATTATTATAAAAATAACTATGCCATAATATATACAATCGTATAAATGCATGTTGTTTTGTATGCATTTAAATACTTACACGAATGTCTGTATTTGAATATGCGCGCATGTTGATCTCAGCTTAAGCTGAACAAGAACCGCTCTACTACCTACCGCTCTACTTATGAATATTGCTCTACTATGCGATTCTCATAAATTGCGAATTTAAGTCAAGTCTAAAATACTTGGACCGGGCAAGGCCGGATAATAGCAGTTATTCATTTATAGAAATGCATTAATTGAATATACTCTGTACTTACTAAAAATGGATTTATAAATGCATAATGTTTTTGTGCAAATTTCCTATTGGCCGCGCAGTTTATTATTACTTCAAATTGTCGACACCTCACTGTACTTAAACGAGTGCTCGGACAGCATAAGAGACACCAAATATGATATAAAAGCATTCGCATAGAATACTTTTTATATACCTCCTTTTGCTGCCACCTGCGTTGGTATATACAGACTGTTAGAAGTTATTCAAGAATGAATGTTCTGCAGTGCGGGGTTGAGGAAAGACATCGATTCAAGAAGAAGCACAAGAACGATGAAGTTTTGTATGTGTATGAATGGAGAATGGACATTTTCCATTTTGTCACGCCAAACAGAGTATCTCATTATACTGCCGTTTGGGGTGCACTTGTTTTGCTTTCTTTTGTGTTGTGAGGGTTACCTGGAATCCATCGTAAGTCCAGCTGCCGAACTTCATGACGCATGTCTGCTCGTCAAAGGGAAAGTATTCGACATCAATTTCGCAGGAGCTCTTGTAAATGGCCGGCGGTCGCCACTCGACGCGTCCTGTGTAGTTCAGTGTTGCCTTTGTGGCCAGGGTCACCTCAAAGTTGCCATCGGCACTGTTTTGGATTGAGATTTGATATGGAATTAGCCATGCTTGTTAGCTTGACAAGAGCCACTACTCACTTGTTGTAGAGCACAATGTCTGGCCGCCAGATGTGATCGGAGGGCACGTGAAGCATTTCGACACCGCCATATTCCTTGGGCTCCCATTTGAGTTTGTAGTCGTACCAGGATTGCTCCACCCACAGATTGGTGGTCATTATTTGGTTCTTCAGATTGACATCAATCAGTTGCGATAGCTTCAGCTTGATGCGCACCGTCAGCGCATCCGTGACATTTACCACGGGACGCACCAGTTTATTGTAGTTGCTTAGCAGATCGTCGTAGAGTCGCTTCGCATCCGGATTCGCTGTGCTGCCTGAAAAATAATCAATAAAACATAGGGGGGAAGCCATCAATATTAGGCTACAACTGATGCCTTTTATCCCTATCAACTAGCTGTAACTGTGCGCTGTCCGTTATCCGCCCTCCTCTCAGATTCTCATTTTGATTTCTATTTCCACTTCCATTTGCCATTTCCACTTGCAGCGCATAGTGCTGTGAATGCGCAATGCGGCAATTAATGTACCACACATTAAATTAATGATACGCTGATAATGGGATCACAATATGCCTGACCAGCTACGCCCACCACCCACCACCCACGCCCACATGCCCCATATCCACATCCAGCCCCAGCGCCAGACTAGCTTCGGCGAACTGCCAGCTCCCAGTGGACTTTGTTAATTAGCTTTGCTTTTGGCTTATTCAGATGCGCAGCCCGAAAACCCCGAAATCTTTTAATTGATTTATTTTTTTATCGGACTGTCATAATACCCTTGCACTGGGCATAACGAATGTGTCAAGATAGGTTCAGTGCCCAAGAGCAGGATATTATTTTTGGTACCAACAATTGATGATTAACTAATGTCAGCTAAAGGAATGAAGTTTAGGAACTGTATAAGTGTATAACTATAATCCTGATTGAAAGAAGGAAAACAAGAATTTGAAAAAATCAAAGAATTCTGTGCTAAATTAAGTTTAAACTTTTTGGAAATCCGTTTACAGTTACAATTTCCTAGTCTGAGAACTTAGTTTTAACTTCAAGCTTGAGTCTAAGGACAAAACGCGTTTATAAAGGAGAGAAAGAGAAAGCGATTTACGCTTTATTCGAGTTACAAAATACGAAGTTTGTCAGAATAAAGATCCGAATTGAGAAGAAGGATGGATCACAATGGATCGCTCAGTCGCAAATCGAATTTTTTACATTGCTTTCAAGCCGAATAGATTTCTATTTTGGATAGACAAGGATAAGAATAAGAATAATCTTTAGTCGAATGTTTGATGAAGAACAATCGTAAATAAGCCTGAGTTGAGCTATATAAAATTGGTTTGATCTATAAGATTCTTATATTTTTGCTAACTAAAAGCTACTATGATGAACTCTGCAATATGTAAATATAATGAATTTAATTAATGACAAATTGAAATGTTTTAATGGGCAATTCATAGAATTTGGCTCACGTAGCAAATCTTAGGGCGTGGCAAGCCACGCGATATGCCAGCGTATTCAAGTTTCGAGAATCTGTGCAAATCGAATTCAACTGTTTGCTCTGTGCCATCATTTGCTGTGTATTGTCTATTGGGTCGGCTAAGACTGGCAACTATTCTAATCCGCTTAGGCTTCAATACAAGAATTTTTATTGCGCCCTATCTCTGTAACAACCCCACCCCCCAGCACTCCGTCAATGAAATAATGATAAGCTGATTAGTGAGCGCCTCGCCCAATGACACTGACGACAGCATAACGTCTGCCTTAGCTGGGATGCCAATCAACTGGGTCGCTTTGCATGGCCAGCCAGGCGACTGATAAAGCATGGGCAGCGGGCCAGCGGGGCAGCGGAGCAGTTGGCACGGTAAACGCTTGACTGAGTCTGGGCTGGACGCCTGGCTGACTGACGATGACGCTGGTGGTTGGCGCTTGATGGGCGCATTAACTCATTTCCTGCATCATTAAGGGGCACCTGCAATTTTCGCACATTTGCACCACACACACACAGACAAGGGGCATGGGGCAGGATGTGCTGCTGTTGTTGCTGCTGCTGTTGCTGCTGCTGCTGCTGCCGCTGGCTGTTGGCAATTAGTGCCATTGGGCGTGGCCTTAATCAATTTAGCCAGCTTTGAACTTTGATATGTCACGCACCGAGGCAGCTATCGTTGCCAAGTTGAGAGAAGATGAAAGTGCGGCCTTTGCCTTGGCATGAGTCTGTTAAAAATTAACTACCTATGCTTTTTGTGGCATACTTTATGCCTCTCCGGGGCAACATTAATCTATTGTCAACTTTAAGACCGCAGCGCGGTTGCCAAACCAACTTGGAATGCTTTTGGCCTATGCCTTGCCCATTCTCTTGACAAGGTGTGTGTGTTCGAGTCCTGTGTGTGTGGGTGTGTGTGTGTGTGTATTTGTGGGTTAACGCTGTTGTCGCTCGCGTGGGAAACGTTAAGTTAAACGGACCTTTGCGGCGTCCGCTTTTGACTCCTGCGTTTTGGGCACACACGACGTATACTTTATATGGCACATTTCACATGTCGCTCATATAGGTGTGTGTGAGTGTGTATGTGTGTGTGACTGCCTGTGCCTGTGTTGGTGCTAATTGACTGCTTTCAATGCTCACATGTGGCCCGACAATCACATTAAGGTAACCAAAAAGCACATTTTATGATTGCTTTGCGTGTCGTACATTTGTCGTGCCATATTATTATGTACATGTGTACATACATTTACACATCGTATACACATTTATACATCTTGATGTTTTTTTCTTTGCCCATTTTGCTGCTAGACAAAAGCCAGGCGAACAATTTAATTTCTTTGCCAGACACTGCCCAAATCCGATTACATTTCTGCTCTCAAATTCTAATTAGTTCGTTTTGGGCCAGCTTCAATTCGTTTGGTAGCTCTCTCATATTCTTCCCTTCATTGTTTGTTTAATATGATTGTACAGTAGGACTTCCATATGACGAGTCAAAATAGGTCTTTCAAAATCATTAGAATTTGTGTAATAATTGTATTTTCTTGAATTTTAAATACCGATGTTCATTATAGGCTAGCTTGACCGTAGATATTTTGTACACTTTGTCTTTAGCCTTTTACTCAACAGAGTTCTATATTTGTAAATCGAGCTATTTGATTAACTACCATGCCAGTCTCTGCTCGAATCCGATTACATCTTTGATCTCAATTTCTAATTAGTTCGTATTCGAATTTTGGCCAAAGTTTAGTTGTTAGATTCGAGCGCTTAGTTTGGCTGACAGTTCTTGGCAACACCTAAATGCAATTTCGTTGTTTGCGCCTCGCAGATGACAGCAAACATGCTATAAGCCACCGTTTCGGGCTCCATGGCTGTAGTCGAACTTCTTCTCGCTTTCTCAGATTCTCTCTTTCTCTGATTCTCTCTCTCTCTCTCCCTCTCTCGCTCTCTCTCTATGTCTATCTAACTGTCGGGCATCGCGCATTTGGGTCGCTGTGCAGCTTATATAATTATAAGCTACGACTACTTGAAATTTATGTGTGTATGTGTGTGTGTGTGTGTGTTTGTGTGTAGGGGCAAATTCGCATTAATTAATACACATTGCGTATACGCGCCATTGTACGCCGCCATTTGCTCTGCGACTTTCTTGACAGCTCCCATCGATTTTAATTAACAGCAGCTGGCACAGATCTAAAGCATCCACACCTTATGACCGAATGAACTGGCAGGTTGGCCCTTTAGTCCTTTTCCGAGCAATTGAAAATTCTCGTTATTTAAATCGGTTTTTGCATTTCACTAACATAATCGAGTTGCAGGTCCTCCAACAGTAATTGGCATTCATTAAGGACGCCGGCAGCTGAAATTCTGATATTCTGAAACTCTGGAACGCAGTTATTTCAATTTGACTTGCCAAATTGTATTTTTTTTGCGCTTTCCGCTTTTTTTTTTCAATACCCTGTACACATTGTAAATGTGCTCAAAAGGATAAACTGGTTGTGCGCAAGTATATGTTACAGGCAGAAGCAATTATTATTTGCGTAATATCGATAAGTAGAGCTAGAGATCGGGACATTTAATGCACATATATATGCAATAATGATTAATGATAATGAACCGTTCCCCTCTTCACCCATGGAAGCTTGATAGAGATCAAACTAAAATCTCAGTAGTTAGTCAAGGATGTGAGGCTGAGGGAAGTAGAAGTAACAACCGCAGGAAATTCAAATATATGTGACTGCAGCTAGCCGCTGAGTACAGAGTATCTCCTGGCCGGGCACTCCCGATGTTTTTCGCCCTCTTTTCTTGTTCAGTGTCTCTGCTTCAGATGCCGCCTCTCCTTCTTGGCGAGTCGTGTGTTTACTCAACTGCAAGGCGAATGCAATTTTTGTGTAAACAACGCCATAAATTCCAATGGCTTAACAACAAAACGTTAGCGCGGGCAGACAAGGCCAACTTGCAGTCAACTTGCGTTTCACGAAGGGCAGGTGGATGCCAAAGGGTTGCATCTACAAGAGGAGGCGGAAATCGGGCTGGGGTTGGGTTACTGTGGAGCGGGTGCGGCTGATGGCAACATCGCAGCATCGTCAGCAGCCACTGTTAACGAGTTGTATTTTAAAATCCTCAGGGACTACGAGCGAGAGAAAGAGAGAGAGAGCTAAAGAGTTCAAATTTGGATTGCAGATTGCTTAAAACTATTTTTTTTTTGTATACTCAAAGCTCACTCATAAATATTATGATATTATGCTCTTTGCATTTAGCATACGAATCTCTTCTGAAAATTTGACTAGGATCGGAAGGTATGCTCTGGGCAACTATTCTTTATGATTCTAATGAGCTGTTCATTTGGGCTGTATATGCGTGTGCATGTGAATGTCCTGGTTAAATTCCCAGCCTGGCAAAGAGTGGAAAATTAGTGGGGTGGCAACACAAATGGTATATACGTATATATTGGGAAATTTTACAATTGCATTCAATATGAGCTGACGAGAGGGAAATTTGGGAATGGCATAAAGTTTGTGTCAGGGCTGTAAAACGAGCGATGGGATCACGGAAGATGCATGTTCTTAACTATCATATATTTCTCCAAGTACAAATCTGTTGAGGTAGACATAGTTCCAAGGCATTAATGACTTTGACACCAACTATCTATCTTAGCATATTTGATAGATGCCAATTGAGAGTATTTGACCTAGAACGGGCAAATGTTAACTTAAATATGTACTTTAATATAAAATGTTGAAAAGATAAGACGCAGGTTTAATCAACAGCTGAACACGGTTAACGATCCGAATGTCAAGGCAGGGAATTGTTCCGAAACGTATACCGAGCTTGTTACTAAGTTAAAAGTTTCTCTTTAGCAATACTTATTTCCATCTGTCTCTTCTCTTTCTCATAACCGCTGGACATGATACTTTTCAATTCCCAAAAGTGTCAGAAAGGCAGACAGGACTTGGTCAAGAATGCGATAGAAATATCGTGAATAAGATGGGCAATATCATTTGAATAAATATTGGTATTTCACGATAAAATGCTTGCTGGGCACGTCAAATCCGAATAAATTAAAGACACATGTGACAGTGTTAAAAAAAAAGAGAATACTAGAGTGTTGTAAAATGTCAAGATAAAAGTATTCGTACAGGTGGGAACAGGCATCTTATAGTCGAGCACTCTCAACTAGAGAATGTTTTTGTGTGCTGACTTTTTAAACGCTTGAAATTGACACGCAATTATTGTGAATGCATGTGCATGATAACTGGCTAAAAAACAAAAAGAGCAGGAATTTGTAACGTGCAACACTGCAGCGGCAACTGCAAACTGCAACTGCAGCGGGAGACCCAAACGGGGCGCATGAATAATAAAACACTGCGGCGAACAATGGCCAAATGTGGGCGAACGCCGCCTTCTGGCCATGTGCATTGCGATTGCGATTGTGACTGTGACTGTGGCTGTGGCTGACAAACTGGCCGCATTCCGTTGTTGTAGTTGCTACTCCTGTTGTTGTTGCTGTTATAGTTTTTTGCTGCTACGGCTGCTGTTGCTTATTGCATTCGGCATGCGTCGAATAGCTGTGGCATGTGCCGCAAGGTGCTGTCGCAGTCAACGGAGCACTAGGTGGCCATTTGGCGGCTATTCGCCAAGAGTCGCCGACGCGTCGCATTGGGAGAACAAACACGTTCCATTCCCATTCCCATTCCCATTCCCATTCCCAATTCCATTCGCATACCCAGAAGTGTTGCCCATGCCGAGCAAAAACAAATTGCGAAGCATAAAGCGTGAATTGAGAAGAAACAAGAGTGCTCCGGTTGAGAGTACCCGACTTGTAGATACCCTGCAGGCCGAGCTGCCGTTGCATACATTCAAGATTCTTCACTGCTTCATAAGCTGTGTGTGGTATACAAGAATATATATGATTAGATTTATAAACTTACTAGCTTTGGTAGTTTATTATACAGACGGACATGGCTAAGCCAACTGAGCTCGTCCTGCTTGTGATAATATACCCTATATGCAGTTAGAGATGTTTCTTTCTGCCTGTCACATACATGTGCACCAAGCCTTTATACCCATTTTAGCCATATTCAACTGGTTTGGGGGCATAATAAAAATATGAATAACGAGGTGCGAGGCGACCGTGAGCTGGGGACCCGACGCTGTTAACCAGAAGAATGCAACAATCTGCACTCGCGCGAATGCAATCGAATGCTGACCAAGCTGATTTCCGTCTCATTGCGCTGGACGGACACACGGCCTGGACGGAATAGACGGAATGGACGAGACGGACGGAGTGGCTGCTATAAGGACGGGCCGAGCTGTTCTTTTTGTCTGGGCAATTCGAGCAGATGCTCAAGGTTAGTTCCAATTAATAATCAGCTCGAAGAGTAGGAAAAACACGTTCAAGTTAATCCCTGTATTGATGAGTCCATTCAGAATTAATTAGAGCCTTTTGTTCAAGTGCAGCCGTTCGAATTTTCCTTACTTCATAAATATGCATGCATAAATATAAATACGAGTTTATTTATTTATGGTCAAAGTGCATTTTACTTCGTTTGACAGCATTCATTCAGAAATACGATTAAGTGCACTTCGGTTTTCTGTGAGTTAAATGCAACATATCTTAAATTTCGTTAGTATTTACAATTTTGCATTTTTCCATGCAAATATTTTCAAAGTACTTCAGAGCTATTTCAGAGCTTTGGTAATTGTTTTTTAATTAATCTCTCTCAACATTCACAGAGCTTTTTGTATTTATTAAATTACTGAAACACTTCTTAAAATTGCATATTTGTTGCTGGTTGAGACACAAGCATATTCAAGGCAGGCCCATAAAACCTATTCGGTAGGCTCGAACCTCACCTCATCTTAGGGCTCGCTTGTTGAGTCTGGTTTTATACACGTGTAAGTCCACAATTGGGTTCACTTTCGTTTGAGCCCGCAATTCAAGCCAAATAACAGTCGGATTGAAGCCCGAGCCGAAAAAAATGCAGTTCAAGGATAGGTTCGACTGTTTTTTATCCAACAAATCCGGCGGAAGGTTTGGTTCACAGTTAATACAAAATTTAAATTCCAAGTTTGCAGCCCTCATTCAAAGTAATCACACTTATTTATGAGTATGTATATATTCAGATGCTTACATATATGATTGCATAGTCCTATATGTGTGTGTGCGTGTGTGTGTGTGTGTGTGTGGATGAATACAGTCACATGCTGGCACAATGAATACTTGATTGTCTTTAATCTTTTTCGTGGGCATATTTCGCTCGCACGTGAGGGTATATTTTTATTCAGTTAATGCTGTTTCTTTACTTTTCAGTTTTCACTTTGGCATTCCTGCCATTACCTATCAGGGTCGTAGCCGGTTCCGATCTATGTAAATCCATGGCAACTGAAATTGCTTGCTTTCAAATGCAAACGAATGCAATCATTCATTCACTCGTGCCGTTTCCGTACCGTCATATTGGACAATTTCCAATCTGTGGACCATTCAGCGGCTATCAAACTGAAACTCTAGTCCGGAGAATGGCCGATTGTCCAGCGCCAGATCCCGCTTGATCCCCTCAGCCCTTTAGCCCTTCAGCCCTTCAACCCTTCAGCCCAGCACCTGTCAGCCGTAAATGCGTCCGGAGCTTAAATGGCAATATTTTTGCAGAGCGCCAGTGACGGCCATCAACTATCCAGCCACTGGCACACGGCCCCTTTCAGCACACTTCTCCCCTGCTATTATCGTCATCATCCTCGTCTTCGTCCTGGTCGTCGCTGTTGTCGTTGTCGTAGGTGTTGCGCCCTGGCTGATGAATTGAGCGTAAGCACGTGCATGATCCCCATCATCATTTTTTATGTCCAGGCGTCAAAAACAAGACAAGTTTCCATTGTACGCCACCGCGGCCCAGCTTCTGGTTCTGCTTCTGGCCAACGCCTTGGTGTGCCTGCCAATGTGTCAAAATGTTGGCCCTTGCATCAAATCGACACGCAGCTAAAGTTTCTAATGACACTGCCATGACGAGCGCTGGAAGGAGCCAGGCGGGTGGGTGTATGAGTATGGGTGATAGGAAGTTCTGGCTGTATCCGGAACTTCTGGCTGGATTCCGCTGGCAGTATCGCGCTAATGTGCGCCATAGGGCGGCAACCCAATCCATTGAGAATGCAGAGCGGAGAACGGAGAAAGTCGAACTCAAAACGGAAGTGAAAAAAAGCAAAACGCCGGAAACACGCACACAGAGAGCGGCGGATGGCAGAGAGTGGAGCGAGAGTAGAGCGGAGAGGTGAGCATCAATTCTATCGTTCACATAGTTAAAGCATTTCTCTAACGAGTCGGGCGCGCATATTGAACTTGTGAGTGCCACGCCCCGTCCAAAGTCTAACGCCGAACCCACGCTAATGCGTATGTGTATGTGCGTGTATGTGCGTGTGTGTGTATGTGTGTGTGCTGGCATCATTGACACGCGAAAAACATGAAACACTTTTAGCATTTATGCGCTGCGAGTAGCAGCTGGCTTCCATTTTTATACGATACCCTGTAACCATAAAATGCCTTAAAGGGAATTCTTAAGTTGTGCGCAATTCGTAACAAATATGCATGAATTGTTTATAACAAACTGTAATCCAGAGAAACACAGTTTTGTAAAGCTTCTTCTGAACTTCTTGCTTCCATTGATGTCAAGAGTACATTTTTTCTACTATTCCGAACATATTCTATTTTCTATTTCCTTTTTATTTATCTTAAAAAGTTTTTAAAGTCGAAATGTTCCACATTCGATGTGGAATATCGACCATTGATTTAATTTGCTTTTATCTTTAATTATTATTCTAATGTTTCCCTCCAATCCCAAAGCCAATTACAGGGTAGCTTCAAGTCTAGTTTGAATAAGAGTTTGCATAGCAACATGTTTCGAATGGCAAAATGGAAGCATCAGCCTGAAGCAACTTATTTAGCTGCAAACTGTGGAATACTCTTAGGGCCAGCGGCAACTAGACTAAGTAAAAGTCCTCTAGTTAAGAGCACTTGATTACCATATACCCTGTACAGAATATGATGGCATCATAAATCTTGGCACTAAAATCGTCGTACAAAAATAAGTATATACAAGTATGCGTGTTATACACAGTCTTTTTATATTAAAGTTGGAGGAGAACTGTGGAATGCATTCGGGCAAGGCATAAAAAGTTCCATAAATTTCAATAACTAAGGCAAAAACCGACTGATAGCTGAATTATGGATGAGCCGAGCCGTGGGAATGAAACATGTTCCGTTGAATTGATGAGCCCGCAAATATAACAAAGAGAGGCAAATGAATGAATGTCGACTCGAAACAATATGACTATCAGCCACACAAATGTGTTTTTGTCGAGAATGCGAGTACCATTAACGAATAATGTGCATATTTATGAGAGCTCACATCCAACATTTATTGGCTTAAGCTCATCTCCACTGAGATCGATGGACATAATTATATGGAGTAAGATATTAATGCTGATCGATGTACATACGTTGATTGTATCGAGAATACCAAGCGTTTGTACCAACTGCGAAGTGTGATTGGCAATTATGCTATCATATTAGATTCCATCTAGTACCACACCAATCGATTCTTTCGATAGTCGATAGTTGGTCTCGTTCAAAACTATCGATACTTTTGTTCAATGTAACGATGTTGAGATTTTGATAGGTTAAGTTTCAAAAGCTAAAGCTTCGACAAATTGTTTCAAGAAGAGGATAACGTGCTCTTATAAGTAACAGGCTTTTGCAATCTACCATATATCTTCTTGATGACTCGAACTGGAGCCACAAAATTGAAGGATAAGCTCCTTTAGGGAAGCACCTCATTATAAGCTATTATTAAACTCTGGCAACCTGCATTACGTACCAGAGTTAAACATTTCCATTAAGTAATCCATTCGATTGAAGGCGTTATAGTGTACTGATGCAGGCTTGGCAGTTTTATTGAATAAATGCATAATTGCCAATGACAGGTTGAAGACAGCCGACGCGACGCGACGGGACGCATCTATGAACAGATGTGTTGGCGTTTTAGCCCAGTGATTGTGAGCCAGGGCAAGGGCTTAGCTGGCGATGACAACGTAATCAAGCTGCTGCTCGCTCTCTGACAAGATAAGACACACACGCACACACACACACGCACACACGCACATGCCGGCTAGTGGATGGCGGAAACGGAAGTGCAGCCATTGACAGCAAAGGCGGGCGACCGCGAATAACCAATGAAAGAAGGGTCGCATCGAGAGATTCGCGATGTGTTTGTCTGTGTGGCCCATAAATCTAATATTGCTTAATGTTAAAAAACTGCGCGCTGCAGTGCTGCCCCCCTTCACCCTACACCCCCTACTGCCTCATGTGTCAATGTCAGAATGGCAAGGGCGCTCGCCAGAGGGTGTGAGCTCCTGTCTCGGGGGTAGGCATACGCTCGATTGGCAATAAATTGAAATACGCGACCATAAAATCACTTAATTGCGAATTCGTGTCGCTGCCTGAACGGGAAAGGGCCAATTCAGTTCTCAAAAGATAGCTGTGCATGTTGCGTGCATGTGCGTGTATGTGTGTGTGTCATACTGTGTGTGTGTGTGTGTGTGTGTGTGTGTGTGTTATTGCAGTAAGTGAGCTGGCATCCTACTCCTGACCGGGGTAGCGGGATGCCTGTCACTCAGCAGCTCGCAGAAGCTTGCAATGGGTGCGGATTGCTGTGGGGGTGGCTGAGGTTGAGGGACAGGGTTGGGGGTTGGGTGGTTCATTTATTGGCTGCTCGCTTGTGTGTAACTTGATGATTATGGCAAATTGATTTGTTTGTACCGTTAGACATGGCGCACACTTTGCGGCTTTTAAATGTCGCACGGGCAAGTGGCCGGAAGACAAATGAGCAATTGGCGGTTGTCGCCGGAGGAAGCTTGGAGAAGAGGGAAGCAGGGCAAAATGAAAGCAGAGGAGAGGAAAAAAGAGCAGAT
The DNA here is from genome assembly GCA_037075305.1 of Drosophila kanekoi. Taxonomy (NCBI): domain Eukaryota; kingdom Metazoa; phylum Arthropoda; class Insecta; order Diptera; family Drosophilidae; genus Drosophila; species Drosophila kanekoi. The sequence goes on along the minus strand of JBAMCE010000451.1, from coordinate 4,342,282 downwards.
GTGTGTTTGATTGCGTTAAGCGGTCCGGTTAGTGAGGCTATAATGATTGCTGTCAGGTGAGAGATAAAAACGGAGAGAGGAAGATACAGGGCGATATCTAGAGAAAGGGAGACAATGAGAAAGTTATCATAAGTTATTGACTGTTAAATGCAACTGCGACTGTGTTTCAAAATCAATGGCTCGTTTAAGCCAACGCTAATGTTGACCAGCTAATGGCAATCGAATGAGTTGACAGGTTGACAAAAGCAGCACCAGCAACATCAACAGCAGCACCAGCAGCACCAGCAGGTGGTGCAGGCTGGCCAAGCTGCGCATGCAATTGACAGTTGAGCATGGGTGTCAAGAAGCTGCTCGATTTACACCTGAGTGGATCAATTAGTTGTGGATTTGTTGTTTCACCTGTGTTTAAAGCTGACCCCAATTCCCGTTGATATTCAGACAACATAGCATACCACATATACATATTTTTATATCTTACTGAATGACATGGCACAACCACGCACACACACTTACTAAGTACAATATGCACAAGCACAACAAACTTGCAGCGCTTTGTGCAAATTTTGCTGACATGACCAAAGAGGCAAGTTGTAAACTATAATATGCGTTGCACAAGATATGAAGTAGTAAATATAAATAGATACCCACACACACACACACACACACACCCATGGAGCTCTCAAGTGCAGCTGCTAACAAATTTGTACAGCGCCTCACAGAAAAGTTCGCGCTTTGATAAACAAATACAAATAGAAGATGGTTGTGGTGTAACCAAACCTAAACCCACCAACTGTCCCTCCCGCACTCCTATACCAACACTCTACCACCTGTCGTGTACTTTGTGGCGCATAAAAATGCAATGCAAAATGAGTTGCAGCATATCAGGCGTAAAGTATCTGCGTATCTTACAGATACGCGCTGCCAGCCCGACAGCAGCAGCTACAATTCACAGCGGGCGACTGGCAGCTGGTAGCGCGTAACTGGCGACTGCTAACTGGTAACTGGTTAGTGGCAACTGGTTACTGGTAACTGCTTACGACAAAATTCTAACTGTCACTTTATGCGCAGTCAGTCATGCGTAACTGCTGTAGCTGGAAATGTATCTGTATCTGTATCTGTAACTCTGTATCTCTAACTGTATCAGCATCTGTCAATGTGAATGTAAATGTATATGTAAATGTATTCGAGCGGCAACATTCTGCTGATACTCATTTGTAAGATGTTTTATGGCTTTATTCATAATGCAAGATGCGCAAATCGTATCCCCCACATATCCGAAAGTATCTTTGATGGGTGCCTGCGTCAGTCTCCCTGTCTCCCTGTCTCTCTGTCTCTCTGTCTGGGCGTAGGCGTGCCGCTTGCCATATCTCAGCCAATAATGCTCGTAATTGTTTGCCAATGTCATTGTACAATTGCCAGGGCCGCTCGTCGCAGCATTTCTGACAGCATGCCCGATGCGCCCGCCTTCATCATCGATCAATATACATCAGCAGGGGATATCATTTGAGCTGCTATCATTACTTTATGTTGCTGCTGTTGTTGTTGCTGTTGCTGCTACTGTTGGGGCTATGCGTCAATGTCAACATTGATCAATGCAAGGACAAAGACAGCAGCCAACCAAAGTCGGGCCAACGCCCCGGACAGCAGTCGAAAACAGGCAGCTAGCGGGCAGGCCAACACCTTGGTCTGCTCTACTCTTGCTATACCCTGCACACATTAAACGCGCAAGAAGGGCATACCACATTAATTTCATTCTGCAGTCCTCGGTAGAGTGACCCGGTTATTTAGGCAACGGGACAAGAAGGATGGCGGGTCGAAACTCAGGCTTCTCTTATGACTGTGTTTCTCTTGTTATGGCTTAAGCGTAGGTCATGTAAGCCAGTTTTTGTTTTTAATTAAAGTTGCGTCCATAGCTTATAAATAAATTATATTCCCTTTTCAAACTCGGATATTTAATCGATCTAACGATAAACCGAAAGACCCAAGCTTACGAGCCTCAAGCTAGGCAGTTTTCGCATTAACGAGTCAGCAAACGAGGCTCGACCGCTTCGGCTTGGTTTTGCCAAGGTGGGACAATACAAACGTGAAACAAGTAAGAATTTCTAATCGGCAGTTCCCGACTAGGGTGTACCCTGAACCCTCTTCTATCAACAACAAATGCAGCTCGCGCTGCGACCGCGTTTGGTTTAGTAGTAATAAAAATAATGAACCTTATAACTTTTGTGTTTCTTAACCTATCCTTATGAAAATAGTAGATCCTATTGTACTATAGAATATTCGTGTATTTTCGACAAGACAATTGCATTAAAAATTGTGATTTAAATTGATGGGTACAACAATTTGTTTTATTTACTTGATTAATAGCTATGAGGTGCTAGCGGGTCGGTGATAGATATATATACATCGATTTTCAGCGATTACTTGGAAACGGGACAAGTAATCGATCATCGAAAATCAACTCGTACTGTGTAGTGGGTACTAGAAGCAGCTACCTTTTAAACTTAAAGTCTCTAGCTCTTATAGCTTCTGAGATCCGTTCATATATACGGGCAGACGGATGGACAGACAAACGGACAAGGCTAGGTCGACTTGCCTATTGATGTTGATCAAGAATATATATACTTTATAGGATCGGAGATGCTTCCTTCTGCCAATTAGATACATTTGCACAAATACATTTTACCCATAATAAAAAACGCAATGCTGGGCTCCAGTTCGAACTCGGATTTAAATGAATGTCAGAGACTGAGCAATCAAAAGCTGAGCTGTCAAATTTGTTCTGCGGTAGTTTTACGTCTTAATATATTCAATGGTTGCCAAAGTATATTTGTAGTTAATTCGTTTATTGTTAGTTGGTCTTGCGGCAGGGTATTAAGTATTCGAGCAAGTTGAGCAGCTTGAACAAATTTGTGCTGATTCTGGTACAGATGCCTGCTGCCGGTGTGAGTAGCGTGCTTATGAGTTCATGAAATGCTCCTTGAATATGCATGAGTCCCTAAGGTACAACGAGTGCAGCAGCCCCAGCCACATTTGCTGCCTGTGTGTTGGGGCCTGTGGCTATGCCTGGCGAAGATTTTGAGGGGGGCCGACGGATGCAGCTTGGCGTCAAATGAGTAGAAGATTAAATTAAATTAAATTATAGAAGCCGCCACGTTATGGCCGGGCCAGCGTAACGTAACTGGCTGTGCATAAAGGGCAGCTCCCCCTGCTTAGCATCTGGTTTAAACCATTTAGAGGATCTGCTGGAGTTTGGCAAGCCTTCGCAAAGATTCGCTTATAATATTGCTGGTTTGGCGCCGGCGGCGAGAGCTGCCTGTCATCAGATTATGCATAGGTTAAAGCAACAAAGGGCGACTGCCAGTTGCAGGGAATGCCGCAGGATACAGCCGCCAGTAGCCACATGACTGGAGGATGTGGTTCTCCCCTGTTCTCTGTGCAGTGCAAGTGCTGCTTGGTGGCGGACAGTCGTGTTTTCCAACATGAAAAATGCATGCGTGTTGCGCCGCCAGGCAGCCAAGATTTCAAGTGACAATAGGCCAAGGGGTGGGCGCGAGGGGACGGGAGGCGGTAGGTGGAGCTGTCGAAGGCTCGACAACTCGTTGCATTTGCACACTTGCTAATGGCGACACTTGCCGCAATGCTTTGGCGAAAATGGCATAAAATCAGCCTAAAAGCAGGCAACACATATTTCAACTGCAATCAGTGTGTGTGTGTGGGTGTGTTAGTGGGTGTGTTTGTGGGTGTGCCTGTGTGTGTGTGTGTGTATGTGTGCGACAGCTGCAAAAGAGTAAATAAATAAGCAGACAGTGCAAGCAAAAAGGAAACTCAACTTGAAGATAAATGCAAATTTCTGCAGCACTCAAAGCAGCGCTGCCAGCGTCGCAGTTGCAGTCGCTGTCGCAGTCGCAGTCGCAGTCACAGTCGCAGTCACACTCACAAGCACAGTCACAGTCGCGACCACAGCTCGTTTTTGTCATTTCCGTTAAAGTCACTTTGTGGGACGTTTGCTGCTGCATCTAATTTTTCTTTTGTACTCTATTTCTAAGTGTTAATGGAGCATATTGGGCTCTGCAGTGATAAATTGTGTATATATTTGGGTTTCTTTATCATCAATAATTAAACTCGATCCGAGTACTACTCTTTTTAACCAAGTCACGAAGGATAGGTGCAGCACTTATTGGTACAAATTATTTTCTGTTTGGATTTGCGGTCCTTCGTGGCTTATAATTCGCAAGTGGTTATAGCTACAGACTGGGAGCAAGGGCTTGTAAATTAGGAGTCGTTAGCAAAGTCTGCCAATGGCGAACAGAGAGGTTCTTGGCACCTTCAAAACTAATTGCTCGAAGTGCTCTAAGGGAAACAGAGTATTGCAAAGTCTTGTGGTTGGGATCGGAACGTTTTTAATATTGTTTTTTTTTTGTCGTGAACCGTCTTCCTTTGCGGTTTGTCATACTTCCTGCTCTGTGGCATGGCAATTCTTTTGCTGGAACTTGAAATTGTTCAAATGGCTGTGGCGGGGGCGTGGCCACCCAATCCGCGCCTGGGCTCATTTGGCCGCACAGTCGAGGCAGCGTCAGAAACAGGGACACAACAGACAACAACTTCATTTATCAAAACGCATTGGCTGCGTCGGCAAATGTCCTGTATGCCACCCTTTGGTCTCCGCTTGTCCATCCCTCCCTGCAGCAAGCCCAGCGCATAACCCAATTTAATGCCAGGCCAAATCAGCGAAACGGCAGCAACTTGTTGTCGTTGTTGTTGCATTGCTGCTTGGCAGCTGGCGAACCTGCAACACAATACGCGCACCATGTTGCATGCAAGTTAAAGCCAAAAGCCGAACACTCAAAATTACACAAATGCTTTTCAAAATGTAACTCCAAATGTAATTTGTGCTGGCCAAATAACAAAACTAATCTAATTTTGCCACACAGACTGTGATAGGTTTGCAAGCTCTCTTCCTCACCGCAAGAGTCCTTCAGCTAAGTGGCATGTGTCTGAACCGAGAGCGATGTGGCTTAGTATTAGGTTGCATTGATTTACACCAATTGATTCACCTGGCCACTGTTATTTGGGCTTCACTTAGCAATAAACTCTGTGCTACATAACAAAGCTCTGGGATCAGTTGTTACTATACTATTGTTCAAACTGTGCAAATAGCTCGAGTCTCAAAGCTGTTACAATGGAATTCAAGATTTAGTTGATAATGTGTGTAATTAACGTATTGGAGAATAATACATCACAGAAACTCAATACTCTTTTGTCTCAATCGAATTAATTAACTATTTAAACATGGACTCAATTCTGCATATGTATCGAGTGTAAGTCTTCATTGGTAGTCAGTTATTGTGCAGATTTGTCTTTTGTTGTCGCCGAGCGGAAGTTTGCCAAGAGCTTGATAGACTCAATATTTAAGCTATACTGGGAATGTAATAGATATTTTACTCTTGAATGCAACTAAATTGAAAATGGAAAAAAACTTTAATTAAGAGCTACTAAGAAAGAGTTTAATATAAATTAGAAACAATGCACAAATAATTCTCATATTAATAACTAGAAATCATAAATATCCCATTCATTGTTCGACAACAAAAAGGAATCAGAAACTTTATTAGCTAGTTTGTTCGCTTCGAAGGACTAAATTAATTGGATGACACTGACACGAGTAAAATAAATTAATCTCTAATTGCTTGAGCATTGTCTTCGTGTCAGCATCGATTATTGGCCTAATTGGCTGCAGGACATGAGTGTGACCGTATATTTTTTTCCCTTTGCTCATTCGGCAGAAAGTCTACAAACATACTGCTCCATATAGAGCCAGGCATATATGGCAGAGTAGCTGACTTTCAGCACTGACTGTTGGGCAACTGATTGGCGCCATTGAACCTAAACAAGTACTGAGTATTGGGTAGTGAGAAGCGAGAAGTGAGAAGTGAGTACGGATATTTCAAAGAGCATTCGTGCATTCAGTGCTGCCAACTTGACGCAATTCAACAAAACGCAATCTGCCAGCGGCAGAGGAGGCTGGCCGCAACACTGCAGTAAACAACATACAAATCGAATGGCAATGTCTGTATGCCCTTTAGCCTGATGTCCCGCTAGTCCCGTGCCACGATGCATTTTCATTTGTGTAATTACATTGGCGCATTTTCAAACAACAATTAGCGCGTGTTGGCAACTCTGGCTGTGGGACGCGACTCGCGTTTACAAAACGCCGCAAAACTTTTCAACTGCTGCGTTGAGGTTGGAGGTCAAAGCTGATAGATTGGGCGGAGGACTGGAGTTGCAGTCGGCAGGCGGCAGGCGGCAGGCGGCAGGCGGCAGGCTGTGGCAACATCATCAATCATGCATTTGAAAAGTTTATTAAAGAGCATGAGAGAAGGCGCTGCACCGAGAGGGTGCGAGCGAGTGCGAGAGAGAGCGGGTTGCAAGAGTGCTTAAGCGTTAAAAGTTTTCAATGGCTTTTGCGCTTGCTGCCTAACAAACTAAGTCGGGCAAATGTTGAAGCAAAGTTTATGCAACTGCAACTCACACACACACACACGCACACACACACATGAACATCAATTCAAATTTGGCCGTGAAAGTCGTCGACGACGTCGCTGATCGCATTTCAATGACAAAAGTAGGCCGGCAATTTACCAGCATGTGAAAATGGTTGAGAGGGGTGCTGAAAAGGGTTTTCCCCACTCGTTGGAGAGGGGTGTTGGATAGGGGGTGGGGAGGGAAGGGAGGTTGAGGCTTGCTGCTTCATGGTTGAATGGGTGCCGTTGCAGTGCTTCCTCTTCCTCCTCTTGTTGCTGTGCAAAGTTTTTTCATTGCTTTTGTCGGCGATTTTCACTTTCGCTTTATAAACTCGCACAGCCTGCAATAATTTACCCTCCCCCCCACCCACAGGGCGTGTGCATGTGTGTGTGTGCGCGAGTGTGTGTGCATGCGTATTTTCATCAATTTTCTATAATAATAGCAGTTAGTGGCTGCGATGCTCGGCAGGCCAAGTAGCTGAACCGCCCGTGGTGAATTTCGCTCAAGCTACTTCAATAAACTGCAGAAGCTATTCATAAGCTAGTGTAAAATACAGTACACAGAACGAAAAGGGGTGGTACTTCGTTTTGCTTAAAATTTCGAGTTAGATTTGTACTAAGAGTGTCTTAAATCAGGTAAAATAAACTCATTTTATGAATTAGAAGTGCTAATACTTAATCTAAGTTTGAAATCCTTGTATTAAGTAGGAAGGAGCGAAAGCGTTTTTGCCAAACAACGAGACATCAGCTACGATAAAACCGGAAGGCTTCAGGATTGTTTCCGGTCTTCCGTATATTAACACACGTATTTATGCATAGGTACGTACAATATATACTATTTATTTGTAAATGCAAGTTGCAACTGCACACGTATCCAGCGACAAGATGCAACGTGATGCCAAACAGGAGGCAATTCGATTGATCCGACTGCGCATTGCGATTCGCGAGAAACATTGGCAGTGGAAAGCGCAAGAAAAAGGTACATATGCATACTTAGTATTATAATATTATTACAAAAATCTAAATGACACTTAAATTAATAACTTTGGTTAAAAAAGAAAGCATGTTTATATGAAATATTATGTCAGAAAGCTGGTCGTCTAGAAGAGCACGCAGAGTTCGAGCTACTTTATGATTTGGATGTGCCATTTGATTTTTCAAATCAACTAAAACCTAGATAGTTTTGGAATGTGGAAAGTTAGGCACACGAACCGTAGCTTTGAGCATGGTTTTAGCCATTCACCTACGGCAAATTTTTGTTAGATTTAGTCAGATAGGCCATTTAGTTGCAGAAGATACTCTTAACTTAACCTTAACTTTGCTTTATAATCAAAAGCAACACATTAAGTCCACGCAAGTGCCTCGATTGTTGGCCATGCTGCCACAAAGTTAGGTGGCATGTTGCAAGTGCGTTTATCTCTATTTCTCTCCAGCTCTCTCTCTCTTTCTCTCTCTCTCCCTTTCTCGCTCTGCCCCTCTTTTTTGTGCATTTCCTCCACACTTTTTGGCTGTTTGTGTTTGTTAAGTTGCGCGTAGACGGCAGCGTCGCAGTTGCGGTCATGAATCATGCCAAAAATTGCGGCGTCGACGCTGGCGACCCAAATTCTGATACTTGCTGCATTTGAAGCAGGCAGACGACGAAAACAACAACAACGACGACAACGACGACAGCGACGACGACGACGACGACGACGACGACGACGACGATGTTGTTGGCCATGAAGAAAACGCTGCAGACATTGCAGACTTCGACTTTGACTGCGACTGCGACTGCAACTGCGACTGCGACTGCAATGAATTTGTCGCACTGCCAGTGCTCAAAAGTGGGCGTGCCGGGCGTTTTGGGCGTTTCGAGTCTGGGGCACGCCCCATTTTGCAAGTGGCGTCGTCGTCGTCGTCGTCGTCGTCGTCGTCGTCGTAGCACTTCACTTTTCTATATTAGCGCCACGTAAGTGCAGCCGCAGGGGCGTGGCAATTGCATTACAAATGGGCGAGGGGGAGCCGAGTGTGCAAATTATCTCATACTCCGCAAGCTCCAGCCCGCCCGCCGTCCGCCGCCCATTCGCAGTAGATAAAAGAATCGGACAGCTGAAGAAATAAGTTACAGCAATAGAATAAAAGACAATGCGAATCTGACACACTCTACGCTACGCGTTGATAGTATGATCTATAATGATATGATACATATCTAACATATAGTTTATGAATTGGTAAACGACTATAAAATGTATGCTTGATGGGCAATAAATTGAAATTGAAATGGTCTGGATAATGCGATGCCATCAACTTATGGCTTGTATCCGCCGTCATTTGTCCCATACCGAATGAGAGACATTCCACTAGCAACATTCGCATGTGTGCGGAGAGCCAAAAAGCTGTCTGAATGCTCCAAAGATGACACTAACGCACAAGACATTCATTACGAATGCATCATTTTATAGTGGAATCTATATTCTCTAAATGTTTTGCTATTTGGTATAAACACGAATGATTCCACGAATGATATTTCCATGACACATTGCTGTCATTCAAAACGAATATGACAAGCAGCCCAGATCAAACCCGAACAGCTTAGTGCTAACTTACTTTTTACTATGAACCGAACTCTAAAAAGAAATGACAAAGCAAAGCTTGAATCCAAACCTGAATTCATGGATGTTAACGAACCGAACTTAAGGGCGGGAAGCTGGCTCGATTTCATTTTCTTGAGTTCACAGCCCTGTTCTAAGTTAATACAAGTAATTAATGGTCAAGCTGACATGTTGCCTGCCCATTTAGTCATATTTCAACGTCCAGTTTGGGGCTTAACTTCTGACTGCCTTGGGTCAGTGATATGCCAAAACAAAAGCAGCCTTTGTTGTGCAGTGTAGCCATAGAAAAAGAAGTCGCCAGCGGCAGTGGAAAAGTGCTCTAAGTTGTCGTCTGGCTGCTGCTGCTGCTGCTGCTGCTGCTGCTGCTGTTAAGGGCGTTACTTGCAGCTCCTCACCTAGTAACCGCACTCCCTACAAGTGGACGTGTGTGTATGTGTGTGTGTGTGTTTGTGTGTGTGTGGTTCGTTTAATGGCCACAAAGCGGAAACTGGAGCGTGGCAACTGACGGCGACGTTGTAAAAATTGCTGCAGTTGTTGCTGCTGCTGCATTAGCAGCCATTTGCAGCAGCTATTGATGCGCCCTGTTCTGTCTTTGTGTGTGTTTCTATGTGTCTGTGTTTCTGTGTGTGTGTGTGTGTGTGTGTGTGTGTGTGTGTGGCGTGCCTTAGTGCTATTTATTTATGTTTGCTGCGGTGTCTGCTGGGCAGTCGAAATGATGACATGAAAAATTGTGCTGCCTGCCTTTGGGCGCTGCTGCTGCTGTTCCTGCTGCTAAGATTCCTATTGCCGGGCCTGAGGCAGCACCAAGATACGAGAAGCGTTGCCCAGCCGAGCTTTTCATGCTTCATGAATTTATGGCTTTTTAAATCGAAACAAAATTCGATGCTTGTTTAAGCCGCACCAAATGTGCCAAAATGTGAAATCGCATAGCTCGGGAATGCTTACATGACAGCAGCGGCAACAACAACAAGTATGTGGAAATATTCCAACTATGGAATACCCTCTTTGCAGCGTAGTCACAGGTAAATAGTGAAAGATAACGAGAGCTTGAACAATCATTTTCCCGCCAATTTTCCACAGCTGCGAATGGCATTATTTTACAATTATTAATTAAGTTTTTATGTAGAGTACTGCAAATGAGTTTGACGCGAAGTTTGAACAAAACTTAAAACATCGGTCTGTGATATTCATTTTCCACCCAGGACAGATGGATTTTGCAATACGTATGAAACACATATATCAAAAGAACTTTCATGAGGATTCTTGGATATGCAACCCAGCAAATCTTCAACCACATTTCTACTAAGAAGGGATGGAGTTTCGGAAATGGACCTGAACAAAGATCTTTGGAAATAAGTATAAGACCGATCGGAAAGCAATCAAATGAGGTTCAAACAATCATTTTCCACGCATTTTTCACTTATGCGGGTGGATTTTTGTGAAACCTCGACTGTATGTGTAAATATATCTTTATCGGATATGCTCCATTTGCTTGGCCAAAAAGCGGTAGAGCAACAACAACAAGAGAAACCACACACACTTGGCCAAGCATTCAAGATTTATGAAGACTCTTGCATTTTTATTTACGATGCGAGAACATACACACATAAGGGTAAGTATGTACATAAATTCGCGTTAGGTTCAGGTCCTTCAGTGCGGCTCCTTTCTGGCTGGGCCTCAAGGCAAGGATTGCCTTTAATTGCAGTCCAGCTTCTGTTTCAGTTTTGGTTTCGGTTTCGGTTTCGGCTTGGGCTTGGGTTTGGGTTGAGGATACGGTTTCAGTTGTCCTCTTGCAGCTAGCCGCAAATGTTGCCGCGCCATTAAGCGCAGCGTTGACGGCGGCAGCGACAGCGGCGCTGGCAGCGACTGCGGTGTCAACTGCGCAGCCGGCCTTGGCGACGCGACGCGCATAAAAAATGAAAATCAAATCGACGACACGCACAGTGAAGGCGACGGCGGCGACTGACGGTCAGAGCCGGGTCGGGGCAGGCAAGGGGCCTAGGATTGGGTCAGTTGGGGCCAAGCGAGCGAGAGTGCGAGTGTATGTGTGTGGGTGTGGGCATGCATGTGGGCGTGGTCGCTGCCTTGTGCTAGTTTTCGTCTGTGCAGGCAGACAAAACGTTTGCTTGCCCCAGCAGCTGCGGCCTCATTTCGTAGAAGCCGCTAAAAACTGATGCTGGCACGTTGACCAAGTCCGAGTCCGGCTCGAAAGTTCGAGTCCGCATGCGAGTGCGAGTGCGAGTGCGAGTGCCAGTGCGAGTCTTAGTCCGAGGCGAGGCGTGTCCGTGTCCGTGTCTGCGCCTGTCTGTGTATCCTGCTGTTAGCTGGCATTGTCCTTCGTCCTTCGCGTTGTCAGCTGTTTGCCGTTCCCTGTTAGTTGTTAGCTGTTGGCCACGTCCAACATCCAACGCCCAAAACTCGATTTCATTTGCACTTTCCATTTCGTATGCGCCCAGACAACATGTCTCCTAATCCGCCAATACCCTGCATGCACACAGTCGCCTGCTCCAACTGCTCCATATCAAAATCCAAATAATATGTATATAAGCATGTGTGCGTGCGTTGAATAGCAAGCATTATAAGCGAGTACTCGTACGTATTCATGACTATGAAAGTATGATTATCATCATATCATATTATACCAGATTTTTCTCTTCAATGTTTTCACAATTCAAAATAAATCGTATTATTGGATACTCAAGATTCGACTAGAATATCATAGAGAAACTCAAGGTTTGTGTGTGTACTTAAATCTCTTATGGACTTGGCTAATAATATACTTCTCTCATACAATGTATTTAAGTCGTGTCTAAAATAACGTTTATAAATTGAGATATTCTTCACTTTAGTTAAATCTTAATAACCCCTAAAATCAAATAAGCTTTCGGACTTGGTAAATCATTCAAATATCCCTTGCAAGCATAAAAGGGTGAGAGCACGGCACCCCAGAGATTAAGTAAGATGATAGATGTATGGCCTAGAAAGGATTTTCTGGCAGATATTTTCCAATGTAATTTAGTAGTCCGAATTACAATTCAGTATTCCGAATTGCTGTGACAGAAGGATACTGTAGCTTGTAATTGCGGGGATAATGGACGGAATTTGCTTATTCGTGGAGAGCATGATGAAAGCATCGTAAATGCCAAGACTAGCCAAGAACTTTATTTTGGATCGATTATTCCTTTGGCAGCCATAGGACATAGTAGTCCGATCCTGCGGAATGGAAAGACAGATCTATGCAAGGTTTCATGATGATAGCTTTCAAATTGAGACTCTAGTTTGCGGAGAAACTGTCAGACGGAGCCACGGACCTGGAAATCGATGCTGATCAATACAATATATACTCTAAGGACTTATAGACATCTTCTTCTATGCGCTTCTCATTTGAAGACATAATTGCAATGCCCGCAACAAGCTATGAATGAATTGGGCCTTGGTATATGTTAGTTTACTTTCAAAGAGATGACAATTTTTCTATAGTTTGGGTTGAGGAGTGAGGCAAGAAGAGAGAATAGCCGCTGCCCAAATTGCGGAATGCGTACCGCTTGATGAGCGCATTGTTAATGTCCGGCTGATGGGTGCTATTATATTCTAAAAAGAGCCAATAAATTTGACCAACTGTTGGCCCAAAGACGCCATGGATTAGACTTTGTGCCTTGGGGTTAGGATGCTGGCCCGATTGCTAACAAAAAAAAAAAAAAAAAGAAGAGAATGAAAGAAAAACTAAAATCAAGCTGCTGCAATAAAAGCCTAGTAAAAGTGCGCACCCCCATGGACAACCCATCCTTTGGCCCATGGAGCTCCCAACTCTGAAGCTCTCGAGTGCCCGAACATTTCTGGCTGTCCAGAAATGTTGGTCGCAATGTCAGGCGATTGTTTTTTGTGTTTGGAGTGCTTTGCGTGGCTTTGTTTGAGTTGCCACTTGAGCCAGGGTTGTCGAGGGGGGGGTCTTTTGGGATTGGGTCGAGGTCTTAACCGAAAGAGAGTGGGCTGGAGCGGGGAAATGGGGTGGGAAGGGGACGTCGCTTGGGCTAATAAATACGAGTATGCGGTACTTACTTGATATAAATGAAAGCACAAGAATCATATCTATGGTCACTTGAAACCACTTCATCTCATTTCCCTCTGCGCGCTGGTGTTGAGGGCGTTGTGGGCGTGGCAGCGACCTTGCTGTTGCTGTTGCTGTTGCTGTTGCTGTTAATGTTAATGTTAGTGCTTATTGCTGTTGCTGTTGCTGTTGCTGTTGTTGCTGTATTTGTTGTGGTCGCTGTTCCAAGTTTGCGAAATAGCCGCTCTTTGCCCACTGTGCTTGCTTTTGTTCTTGTTAATTTTGTTGTTGTTGTTGTTGTTTTTGTGCGTTACATGCATTTCAGTTGTTGTCGTTGTTTTTGTTGTTGTTGTTGTTGTTGTGGATTTGGCAGCGTTTATTTACATGTTTATTAGAACTGTTTCCATTGTCACATTCATTTATATGATTCAGTTATGTTTTTGCCCATCGTCCATTGTTTAGTTAGTTAATTAACTTTACTAGATTAGTTGCATATAATTTGTTGCTGTTGCTGTTTGTCGGCATATATATATATATATATATGTTCATCTATATATATATTTATTCTGTGTATATATATTGTAAATACATATATTTGTTACTTGGCAGTATTCGGATAAAATTCTTTAAATGTGCTTTTGACGCTTCCCCCTTGATCCGTGCTCCACGCGATAATCCTTGTGCCGCTTCTGCTGCTGCTCCTTGTATTGCCCCGCCTGCTGCTAGTCCCTGTTTCATTCTCTGTTGGCCCTTTTGGCATTTGTTGTTGTTGCCGCTGACTGAGAGCTGAAAGCAAATAAAACGTTTGCCGCACATTTAATTAGTATTTCTTATATATATAATTTTTTACTTTTTTTTTACTTAAAATTTTATTCTTTTATTGTTGTTCGGCACGAACAAATTTACCAAGAATTAACGAGATTTGGCCACAAAAGGTCACTGCAAAATGCGAAATTCAAAAATACGAAACGCAATAAACAAAAGTTCATCATGGTCGACTGGTTGATACCCTGCACTACACAATGTTTATATCTTACAGCCTGTCACATCTTCGAAATGTCAGCCCGAAAGCTGAATTGTGGCCCAAGTAACACTGTCTTTTGCTGTGCGTTTTGCAGGGTATATGAGAGCTTCGACCACGGCCTGCTTATCCTGTTTCCTTGTGGGCACTGGGGCAAAACTTTGTCAAAATCCAAATGAGCTGCTTTTGGGCATCACTTGGCTCGCTTTTTGTGTTTTCCTCTAGTTTTTCACATTTTCTTATGCAAATTCATTTTAATTATCATTTTGCGTCTTGCGCATCTTTTGGCACAAATTGAATTGTTTGGCGACAGGCAAACAACGGCACAGAAAAAAAAGTGCTAAAACAAAAACAAATTAGAAAAAATAAGAATAAATATAAATATAAAAATGAAAATGAAAAATTGTTCCAGGCGCATAAACATTTTGTGAATTTCAATTTGTTTACGTGGCTCAAAGGCGCTTTCAGGCTTATGCAAAGTTGCTTTCATAGCAGCGTAGAGGCTATAAGAAAGTTGTCTCGCATAAAAGGAGATGCCTTCAAGACCACAAATTATATATACAATCTTGATCAGCAGAAGTAGTCGAGAATCGTCTGTTCGTCTGCAAACTAATCTCTCAGTTGAAAAGCTAAATAACTTTGTGAAGCTTCATCTTGCTCTAACAGGTACTTTACAGTATGTCATGCAAATTATCGGAAGTTTTGATCATACTCGGCATTTACTCCTCCTACCTAATCTTCTCTTACCTAATCAGGTTCGTTCGGCTTTTGTATAAAGGCACTTCTATGCCTTATGTTGGCTAGAGTATTTAATGTTCGGTGTGCCTTGTGTTATATGCTGTCACCATCCCAGCCTGCAAATGACCTTTCGACCGGCAGCCTACCTTGCCCACTGTTATGCATAATTTAATTAATAATACGGAGCTTAGCTTGTCCTAATCCTTGGCTTAATTACCCTGTGATATAGTTAAGATGAAAATAATTGCTGTGGCTGTGCACAATGTTCATTTGGATAGATACTTGGCTGAATTTACACACTGGCAAAATAATATTTGGTTGGAAATACGCAGCAAATGGAGCACAATTCGATCGAAATATAATTTCAATTGTTAGACCCGAAAAGCTAATTAGGCTTCAGCAACACACCCCTTATTTTATGAGCTAGGAAATAAGCAAACTGAGACGGAGATAGACAGAGGGAGAGAGAGAGAGGGAGAGAGAGAGAGAGAGAGAGAGAGAGAGGGAGCAAAATAGCTATTTGTCATGTAAGAGAAGTCAGGTCTCGAGAATCAAGTGTTAAAACTCTTAACCTTGTCGTAATTCCAAATGAAATGGCTGGCAAATTGAAGCGTGCTCGTGCCGCCATACAGTTTTACAATTTAATTATTGTGTGGCAAGAGTGGCAAGTTGAGGCTTAAGGCCTCCTGCCCGCCGCCGAGAATGAGCATTGAAGGCGTGAAAAGCATTTCGGAAGTAATTTGGGAAAATGTCATGCATGCAACGCGGCGTTGTCGGGAAACGCGACCTGTCCTTCATTTGCGCCCCGTTGCCTGCTCCGTCAGCCAGACTCCTGTAACAACAGAGGGCCTTCCTCGAGCTGTCAAATATTTAAAAGAAACCCATAGTGGCCTGCAGCAGCCAGCCAGCCAGCCAGCCAGCCAGCCAGCCAGCCAGCCAGCCAGGTGGCAGATGGCAGGACGACGACACGTTTTTGATGCAACAAAAGATGCCAAGTGTCAATTTAAACAGCCGTTTCCAAAAAAAATAAAAAAGAGAAAAAAATAGACGGAGCAAAGGAAAAATGTGCCAGGGGCACCTTTGGCTTGCCTACATACCCTATACCCAGGTTCATTCCCATTCTTATGCTCATCTCCAAGCTCATTCTCATTCTCATTCTCGTTCACGTTCATGTTCATGTCCTCATCGTCAGCGTCAGCGCCAGCGTCAGCCTCATCCTCATGCTCACCCCCGTCCTCATCCTCATCAGCCTCATCTTGCTCAACGTGCTTGCCTGGCACTTGAAGCAAAAAGCCAACGTTGACAGCGTTTAAGACGCTCGCTTGGGCATTGTCCTTGCGTGCCTCACTGGCTGCTGGCTGCTAGCTGCTTGGTTGACAGCGCAAGGCTTCGCTTGTTCTGGCCTGCTCCCATCCTCGCCTGTTGTCTTTTCATATTAAATGCATTGCGAGATGTGCAAGAAAAAAAAAAAACAACAAAATAGAGAGAAATATTCGATTTTTCGTCAACGGCGGCTGACAACTTCCGTTAGCAGCGCAACAATGAAAGCTTTGCAAGCTCCCCCCGCCGTCACATTGCCCCTAGCCAGTGCCAGTCATTCACCAGGCATGACAGCTCCCCAGTCAACAGCGTACCAGCCTCAGAACCTTCCATCCGCTGCCCCTTAACCTTTGGCCTCTCCTTCCCTTTACGTCGCCGCTCATTATGAGCGCTCATTAGGCGGCGCTCGCGGCATGCCAGTCAAAGAGAGGCACGACCCCAACAGCAACAATGTATGTGCCCTCTCATGTTGTTCCTCCTGTTGTTGTAGACCATAAAACGCCACGTCGGGCTTAACAATTTGTTCATGCAACTTGCAACGCCGAATATTTGATGCAGGCCCTACGCACAGGCTTAACATTTTTCTATATCTCCTGCCATTTTTATACTATCGATAAATATCGATTTGTAGGCATGTTTCAAAGGTCAAGGCAACTCTTTGACTGATTTCAGATAATACTTTGGTATATGCATAATTCTATATCTGATTTTATATCCAGAGATTTGGCATCTTTGCACTTCTAGATTTGACAGTGCATTTTTTGTATACGTTTATTTTATATCTTCCATAATATAATAACTTTTTAGTCTTGTCACGTTTTTTCAATTCAGTTCAGTTAAAGCGTAATTCAGCTTAGTTCGCAGCACCAATTTCGCACAGTGTAGGTGGTAGGGTAGGCGGGGGTGAATAAAATCCTTGTCTCGTCTCTCTGAGCGACTCTCAGTATCTCATTGTTGCTGTTGCTGATTTTGCTATTATTACATGCATATTTTGTGTAATGAGTGCGATTAGCATTCTCAATGAAGTGGGGGTTAACAATGTGCTCTGCATTTCTAGTTAGACGAGACCTGCTGCTGCTCCTCAAGAGCTGCTCTGCTGTCGTTGACATTGTTGTTGCCACTGTTGCTGTTGCTGTTGCTGTTGCTGTTGCTGCTGCTGTTGCTGTGTCATCAACATAATCATCGACATCAACATTTCAAATTGAGCATCACTATTAGCTTTACTGCACACCCACACACACACACACACACACAGATACACAAATGCACACTCACCTAGACCTGGAGCTGTGTCTGATCAATTGCCGCGCTTATTTATGAATTGCTTCTAGCTCAATTTCAAGTCACAGCTCTTGCAGTCTTCTTCTCCTGCTCTTTCTCTCTCTGTCTCTCTCTCTCTCTCTCTGTGTGTGTCTCTTTATCATTAGCCATCTCTCTCGCTGGCCACGCCCTCTATTGTGCCGTCCTTGCCGTGCGCCTCTTTAATGTTACCCACTTTCTTGCATTTTTTGTGCCCCGTCGCATTTTTGCAGCGTTATCCTTTCGGGTGTCTTTTTTTGCTTTACGCTCGTTTTCGTTTCGCTTTTGGCTGCCATTTTGGCTCATTGTCTACTTATTTTGCAGCAGTTGGCTGGCTCTTCGATTGCCGTGCCACAGCCGTGTGTCCTCGCCCTCGGCCTCGCCCTCTTTTTAAGCCCTTGTGCGTGCGTATGCCCCTGTGTGGCACGTTGTCCTTGTCAGCAGTTCGCAGTTCGCAGCAGTTGCCTTGCAACGTCTTCTGCATTTTTTTTGTGTGTGGCCTGCAATTCGCACATACTCATACACACACGCATAAGTACATTTGCACAGAGAAAGACTATATTCGATAACTGCGTCTGGCAACAACAAGAACAGGAAGAAAAACTGTGGCATGTAGCTGACACGCGACCCAGCTACCAGGTCTCAGTGCCACCTAATATCCCTGTTGTTGCCTGTACCCGTTACCAGGTTCCCTGCTTACAGCTCCTGATCCCAACCTCATCTCCATCTCCATCTCCATCTCCATGTTCGTCTCCATCGCAGTTATAGTCTTAGCCTGTCTGACTTCGCCAGCGCCTTGGCAGTTGATTTCTGTCACAGCTGCTGCTGCTGTGATTTGTGTTTCCTTGTCTGTCCCATACATTTGTGTTTTTTTTTCTGTTGCCTACTTTTCGGGGGTAGCTTTAAAATTTATTGCTCATACGCCCTGTGCGTCAGCTACGCCGCATTTGCGCATTTGGCCGTAATATACGTGTATTTATACACATTTCTGATGCTAAGCCGTTAGATCGTCGGCATAATACGGTCATATATCATGAGAACTTCATGAGTTGAAACTCAAACTCGTGCCGAAAGGGAAAACTAAATGTGAAAGTGAGCCGAAGTGCCAACTGGAGCTGGGGCAAGTCAAAAATAAAAATAATGATGAAAGCTTCCTCTTCGCATGTCCTCTGCCCATTGCCAATTCCTCAAAAGGATATATTCAATTTATGCCAACTTATGTAACTGACAGCAGGAGACAAATTAGATGACATATGTTACCTATACACAGGCGTATATTGACGGACTGACTGATTGATTGACTGACTGACCAATTGAACGATGCCCAACACTAAAGAGCTAGGAAGCTCCATTTCTCGAGGTTTTGTAAAATTCCACCCACAATTTCGAAAAATCGGTGGCAATCTGTTCTTCGAAACTTTGTTTTCACCATCTGATAAGATTCAAAGTTACTTTCAAATATCTTTAGAATAGTTATTGAAGACAAGATATAAGATATAAGTATAATATAAGATATGCAGTATAAGTGTTTTAACCGTTTTGGAGCTCCAGTCTAAAAAAGTTAAGCGGATGATTTTCAATTTTCTGCTTTTTAAGATGCGCGTTTCAATGGATACCTAAGTGTACTTGTGCACAAGTATGTATGTCAGTTGAGGGTATCTGCTAGTCGGTATCTCGCAATTTACATTCTTACACGTTTTCAGTGACCTTCAAAGAGTGTACTAGATATTCACATAATTCTGTCTTATCTGCGAGAGATGAGAATAATTCGAATGCGCCGCAAGTTTTCAACCGCATTTCGTATTAGCATCTGCCCTTGTCCTTCTGCTCTCTGGTTAAGTTTCTTACAAATGTTTCGTTTAATGCACTCGCTTTATTCAATTCCGCACCGCCCCCCCTTCCACTTATCCCTCCCCTTTGCCACCACATAACTGATCCATCTGCATCTTAGCCTGGCGTTTTGGTCGTTTCCACTTGGACAGCGCTCGTCCGCGCGTAACTTGTTATTGCCGCTTGCTAGCTGGGCATCTGCAGCACTTTTGCTGGGCCCAAGGATTCTCGTTGCCGGTTCCTGTGCTCCTGCGCTCTCATATTGACAGAGCCGAGTGCCACTTGACTGTCCTGGCCGCCATTTTGTTTGCTTCATAAACAAAATGAGGCACTTGGGCAATGCTTGTCATAATGTTGGCATTGCTGTTGTGCTTGTTGTTGTTGTCCTTATACCCTGAGCTAACTCAAGATGGGTATATAGGCTGGGGCGGACATGAGGGTAACAGGCAGTAGGAAGTGCTCGAAGATTATAAAAGCTGGATGGATGAAACTCAGTATGCAGGGTCTGGTAATGTACACATAGATTAGCCATAATCCTTTTTTAGAAGATCTCTTCACACTTTATCCAAAATATGTACCAGGTACAGGTCCCTGGGAAGACGAAGCACAGCTGGACGCTATGCTCAGGGTATATCCAAGTCGGGATGGAACATTCGTACTTGTTGTTGCAACGGTCGTCACAGCCTTCGTTTGCTTTGTCATTTGAGCAACTGCTGCTTGCCAGGTGAAGTAGTTGTTGCTCTAATTAAATTGCGGTCCGCTGCATGGGTACTTGGCCTGAACTTCGTCCGGCCCAGGCCAACCGCTTTCACATCAACAGCATGTTGACAGGCGTAAATAAATCAAATTAAATAATTGCCGCTCACATTGTCATCTCGTACAAAAACTTGTATAGCATTGGGCACAGTAACCACGCCCACATGCAGTTAGCGCCCACACAGCACGCAACACACACACGCCTACACACACGCACATTGGCATGCGTCCATTCGGTTCGTCCGCACCGGAAGCTGCTAAACAACAAAAACCAAAAACTTTTTATTTAACATTAATGTGCCCCTTTACCACTTCCCCTTGCCCTTTCGCCCATTCGCCCACTGGCCCTTTAGCCCTTTACTCTGGCCAACTTCACACACCCATTAGCCTCCCGCTTGGCAAACTAACTACATACCTTGAAACAGAAATTGTTTTGCACATTTTCAACATAATTAAAACATTTTGCTGAGCACACACTCACTCCCACACACACACACACACACACTCACACACTTGTATAATGGGGGTCACTTCCTGTCGGCGCGCAACTTCCGCTCATGGCTGCCGTTTGACGTTTGGCGCCAGTTGACTAAGTTAACCAAGCACAGACCAGGACAGAGCTTGTTGGGGGTTTTGAATATAGCCAGTTATTGCAGTGTATTCACTTAATTTTGAACAGCATTGCAACAAATAATATGATTTTAATAGCATTCGAATATATATAACATATATGGTCGTTAGATTATTCACAATTCCCGTTTAGTCATGGCAATGAATAGCTGACTTTAGATTTTTGGGTATTCGCATATGATTGTGTATTTTGTGTTGAATAGCTCTTGAAAACACTCGACATTTAAATTGCATTCACTTCCAGCACTCACTTGGCAGTTACACTTGCAAACACACAGAGACCCGCACACACACCCGCACACACACCCGCATACAAGCTGGCCACAATTTGGCCTTTTAGCCGGCAACAGCCGCTCCTCTAATGCCATTTGGCCCGCAGGCGGATGCAATTTTTTTTTGGTCAAAAATGAAAGCAAATTTTGCGCATTAAGTAAGCCATAATTGAATGACGTTTCATAAGCTGCCAGCCAACGTTGCTCCATACTGGCTCAAACACACACACACACACACACACGCACACACACACACACACACACCCACACTCATTCAGACAGGGACACACACACAATGTTAACTAGCTGCCATATCAGCTGTGGGTGTGGCCTCAAGCTGAAGCTGTTGCAAATTTAAGCGGCGCGACGGCTATTGAGCAGCGTGGCGAAGTATGTGTGTGCGTGTGTGTCTGCGTGTGTGTTTGAGTGTGTATGCATGCAATCAATTATGCTTTTTATGTCAAATGCCATGAGAGATGGGCCGCCGCCGCGACAACATTAGCGTTAACAGCAGCAAGAACAGGAACCGAATTGTCAACGAAAATGTTGCTGATTCCATGCGACGTTTTATTAAATCACAAATAATAAACAAAATCAACAGAGGCAACAACAACTTTGTTCTCGCACATTTGTACAGTTTTCAAATTCAATTTAATTCCGCTTTTTGAGTTACTTTTATTGGCTCATTTGCATATTTGAAGTCCCCTCCCCCATGCTCCCTTCTGTCATCAATTTTGTGCACTATTTGGCGTGACCAGCATTATGGAAGCCCTCATCATCACGATAATCACCATCAGTCTCATCATCATCATCAGCATCATCATTATCATCATCATCATCATCATCGTCATCGTCATGAGCAGTGGCAGCTATTGCTCTGGCTGTTGCCTTTTTATCCTCTTATTAATTCCTCAACGCGTTCATCTTCATCTTCCTGGCTTCCAAGCTTGGCCAGCGCCTTTGTCTGACTTCTCTATGCCCTGGCCCTCTACACACATACAGATACTATGCGTGCGTGTGTGTGTTTGCTTAAATGTCGAATCGTTCAACCTTTTATCGCTTAAAATTTCAGCAAATATTTTGTGTCTCCTTCGATGCTGCTGGCATGAAAATCTCATTTAGCCCGTCAAACAGCCGCCTTCCCATCCTGTCATGTGGCATAGCCATCACCCGTCAACGCCTCGCCCTGAACTATTAGCCCCGTTAACAAAATTAGCACACACACGCTGCTTGACAGGGCCGGGAATTGTTGTTGTTTTTTGTATTTTTTTTTTTTGTTTTTTAAACTTTTTTGAGTCTCTTTAGCATTTACTCCGTTCTGCGCTGGGCCATATCAGGACTTTAAGCAGCTTCCAGCTGACAGCGCCTGTCAATTGTCGTCGTTGAGGTACCCCACGGCTACAGTGGGTCAAGGGCCAACCACTGTGCCACTCGAGTGGCAGCCCAACAATAACACTAAAGCTAAGCGACTCAAAGTTCAATTCAGCCGGCCAGCCCTTCCTCAAGTGCATGTGCTCCAAAGGAACTATGCCCAGACACTCTCACACATCTTGCGTCATCATGTATTAACCCACTTCAAACTAAAAGCAAATAGGCGCACATGTTTACTTTAAGCGAGCTTTATATAAAAACCAATTTGAACCGCAAATTTTAATTATTTTGCTTGCCGCGCAACGAAACCTAAAACATATTAGTTGAATGCAATCGCAGTTAGGCAGTTAGCGAAAATATCTTGAAATCGATTTGTATCGATATCATGAAAACTGAAGGATATGTCAACGAAATATGAGAAGAAGGATTCTGCGTATATGTGTATATGTATTAATCTTTGGCGTTTGTAGAATCTGAGATCAACGCATTCACATAGTCGGAGACTTGACTGGATCAAAACAGTTCGTCATCCTGATCAAGATTATATATATGTTATACTCTATGGGGTCCTAGAACGTGAACATTTCTGGTGTGCACCCTTCAGCCTTTCACAAGCATTTGCATAAAAGACATGATACCCTTTTTACTCATTCTCAATGGGTTCAGGGCGAAGAAATATGTAAATATAACGACGAACCCAATCGCAAAAGAAACTGCCGAAAACATTTGTTGGGCTGATTATAAGGTGCCTCAATTTGCCCAGAGTTAAGTCAGCTTGTTAGCTTCTTTTGCTTCAATTTCACTTTACTACTAATCTGCATTAAATTTGAATCAATATTGCACCACTGTGCGCCTGTCATGCCTACGCATCCCGGTAAGCCCAGCCAGACGAACGCGAAATGTGAAGCTGGTAGGAAAACGAACTTTAAAGCTGTCGCTAGCGCTGACAAGGACGACATGGCCAACGACTAGAAAAAAAGTTGATGCTCAAATGTTTTTGTCATTAAGATTTTGCCACGTTGCCGCCGCAGTGGCCAATGCGAGGCCGCACCAGCCCAACACCAGCCCGGCAACCCCCTCAAAGTCCACACCCACTCTTCTGGTCTCTGTCGCTCTGTCATTCTACGCTTTGTGCTAACGGATTTGTCAAAGGCATTAAGACGAAATCTCGCGCAAACTGGGCATCAATCATGGCAAGCAACGCACACACGAACCCAGAGACCAGGACAAGGACAAGAACAACAGAGGACCAGCATACTACAATGGCTCATAAGGACTCGTATAGCAAAGGACTCCCCGGCAAATGTATCTTTCTTTGAAGCAAGGCAATTTTTTTTGTGTTATGCACACACACTCAATCGCTTGCGTGTGTAGCATGTGTGTGTGTGTGTGTAGTGTTTTTGTGGCAGCTTCAGCCAAGGTGAAACAAAAACTCATCTTTTAAGCCATGCATCGAGTTTTGGCAAAAAAAAAAAACAATCAAATGAATAGACTCTTCATGAAGTACATATTCAATTTTTGGTCATAAACGATATTATTTATATTTTAAAAACAATTTATCTATAGTTATTCAATTGGATTTGTATTGATTCATAAGTGGCTCAGGTGAATAAACCAAAACTAATTATGGTTCCGAAATGTGGTTTGTTGGCTTTTAAGCTGACTGCACTTTATAACAAGAGCTTTAAGCGGGAATGCGATGGAAATGGGAACTATTATGGAACAACATAAGCAACAGACCCATGCTGGGAATTGTCGTTAGACACAGTTTTACTCTCTTATGTACATATATATACAAATATATATACTAATTACTTTTTCACCCATTCCGCGGTGGATTCTGCGAAATGTGTGAAACACGTCACAAATAAATGTTCGTTTAGATCATGGAAAATGAGTTGGAAGCTGTGCGGATAGTCAAGACCAAACTTTCAAATAGCTCTTATTAAAGGATTAAAAGTAAGATTGAAGGCAATCGAACGAAAGTGGAAACTTTCCACCACGAGAGGTGGATTTTGTGAAAATCAAGAATAACTTGTCGAATAACTATTCGTAAGCATTCTTGGCTATCAATATGAACCTGAAACAGCCTTTACTTAACCTTTGACCATCTAAGCAGTTCTTTACATTTCAGCTTGAAGTATGTATATATGTTTTTACCACTATGCTATATACTAATATAGTAAAAGGTTCGAGTCAAGCTACAAAATAAACATGAAATCCACGTTCAAAATTGGCTCGATTCATATCCGTTTTGCAGCCTGGCCCTAACTAACGGGTCTACTAAATACACCGTGTTAAGCAATTTTCGATTGAAACGCTTTAAATTACAAATCGCTTCAAAGTTTGGCAACTAATTCTGATGCGATTACATAATTGACAAGTCTGAAACGCTTTGTTGCTGGCGTGGAAATTCTGTGACAATGTAATCGCCGTTCGATCAATCAGATTTACAGCTTTATGCTTGACTGAAACGCAACTTGACACAGTTATCATCGTTTGGTTGGTTCATTGAGGTCGATATTGCTGTTGTTGTTGTTGTTGTTGTTGCTGCTGCTGCTGCTGCTGCTGCTGTTGTTTTCGCTGCTGCGGTTTTGCCCTGCGGTCATTGCGGTCGCCTCTGGGCGGACTTTGCAGATTCGCAGCGCTTAAATGGAAATTTTCAATTCACTTTGACACTTTATGACAAACTTTGGTTTTGCCAAAAACAGAAGAAGAAAAACAAGTGAGCGTACTATTGTTGCGATTGCTCGACTAGAAGATACCCTTCATAAACTATTCAGTTTCTGCGATACACGCATTCATATAGATAAATGGAAAGAGGGACAGACAAGGCTATCAAAGCTATCACACCCTTTTCCATTGGCTTGAGGGTATGTGAAAAAAACATCTATAACGCGGACAGTTTGTGAAAGGGTTGGAGGGCGATTCCTGAGCCGGCAGGGCTTTATGGACGCATAGATGTGAGCTTTATGGGGTAGCTTTAATACTGTCACGCCTGTCGGACGCACTGCTGCCCCTCTCCCCCTCGACCACCCCTTGGCCTCATACCGTTTCAGCTGCCCAATTTCGCAAATGTTGTCAGCAGTTTTTGGCTACCAGGTTCTACTGTACATGCATGCATACACATAAATCTATATAGATACATATACGTATGTTTGTACATCTTTTTGGTATACGTATTACCTATATATATATATATCTGTATTTTCGGCTGTCAGCTGCCAACAGCAGCAGCAGCAGTAAAAGCCAACAAAAAGCAGCGCCTAGCAAAAGGTGTTAAGCTGGCGGGATCTGGCAGAAGTCGCAGCCTGCCTACAGTCTGCTGGCTTGCTGTATCTGAAACGTCCTGTCCCGTGCCCCCACTGGCCAACACTCGCCCCTTACCGCCCCGTACGGCTGCTGGCCTCATCATTTTGCGAATAAAGTCACGTTCTGCTTATTTAACATTTCGTTGATTTCGCGAGCAAAAACTGGCTCTGGCTACCTCCAGCGCTATCCCAATATCCTTAGTTCCGTGCCCACCATTAACAGGAGCAGCCAGTCACCTTTAAAGTCCTTTCACAGTTTGAAAAATTTGTTAACAATTGCGCGCACCCATTTCCGCAGTAAATGCCATCATTTTGCACATTCACTACGTTGCACTACCTGATTGTCATTTCAATGACAATTATGGAAGAGTTCTGTGCCAACTGTAAGCATTCATTCATAATACACTCTAAAACACACTCATGGATGCACTCATGACTACTTATAGATTCAATTATTATAATCACATGAATACTTAACAAATCAGCATCAGCTTCACATTTGCATTTGACGCAAGCTTTTCATCTGCTTGCAAAGTTTTAAGCTTCATTCCACGGGCACTTCCGAAATCAAATTCACATTCGCCATAAGCAAATGAATACACTCGGAATGCTCAGAAGCGCTTTCATAGCCAATGTAAGTATGCTCAAAGAAACAAGATACTTACAAGTACAGTAAAAACTCTAATACACATTTAGAGCAAAGCCCAATAAAAGTTGTCGTTGGTTCGACTCGTAAACCTGCTTTGCTTTATGCCTGAAGCCAGGCTTTGATTCAAACTAACTTTTAGCATCTATAATCAACAATTTTAATGAGATTTGTTGTTCATAATTTTGTATTCTACTGAATAAGTGAACTTTGACTCTTTTTTTCAGGCAACAGATTTAATTTGAGGTTCGTTTCTTGGTAATCAATGTATTGCATTTCGAGCCTTAAAACGATTCGTTTGAAACTCGGCCCTTGCCTGTGCTCAAATTACAACGACTAATTGATATACTAACAAGCACTTGTTTAACAATTGCGTAAAATACTTAAATAACAATATAAAGTACGCAAATAATAAATTGATTGTTCAATTGGAAGTTTATTCAAAAACACTCAAAATACTTGTGAAAGCTCGCTCACGCTTATTTTCGATTGTTTATTATTTATTTATGCAGCCGCGTTTTTGATGAACACAATACATGTACAATGCTCAAGTAATGTCGCATCTATATAATTTTGCTCCTTGCCCCGCATTCCCCCTTCCCCACTGCCTCAGTTTGAATGGAAGGAGCTTTCGAAGCATTTCTCAATACAGTTGCCTTCATTTGCCTGGACGTGTGTTGCATGACTTGCGGCGCGATTGGCAAAGTTTTGGCCAAGTTTTCTTAAGGTGGCCAAGAGGGCAAAAACTGATTTAGAGAGAGAGGGCAGAGTGAGTGTGTAAGAGAGAGAGAGAGAGAAAGTAGAGCACGCAGCAAGGAGCGAGCTCTCATTCGTTAAACCCTGGACTAAACAATGAACTTTTAAAGCGCCTCCTGTGGCTCACCCCACCACTAAATGTTGTGTGTGTGCGTGTGTGTGTGCTTTTTTTGTAGGCGGGCAAGTGCTGTGCCAAGTGTTATAAAGAGGCAATCGAGCGGCAGTTTTTGGCCAGATCCTGATGTGTGCCATGTGCGCATTGTTTGCCTTTGCCAGACGCTTGGCACATTTCACTGTTTTAATTTTCGTTACACTTTGGTTTCATTTCTCCTTATTTTATTTCCTTTTTATTTTCTTTTCATTTTTTTTTTGGTTTTTTGCATCGTCCGAGACCGCCAGCAAATTGCGTTCGGGCATATAGACAAATACATAATAACAATGGACGCACACAGCGACAACAACAGCCGCAAATATTATGGCCAGGACAATCAAAAGTGGCAACCACAAGCCGAACAAAAAAATAAAAAAACAAAACAGAAAAAGCCGAGCAAAACGGCATTTGGCCAGCGGCAAAAGCGTCTTCAATATGATGCAGACCAGGAGCAGGAGTAGGAGGAGTAGAAGAACTTGAATGCGGTGGAGCGGGCAGTTGCTGAAGGTAGACGGGGGGAACAGGGTGGTTGGTAGGGCAGCCGCTCGTCTGACCGGTAATTTGGCCATTTTTGTGCTGGGCCTCACACAAAACACACACAGGCACACACAGACACACATACACGCAATTGCGAGGGCAAACTGAAAAGTAATTGGCCTAAAGAAGACACAGCGCAGATCAAATATATTCTTACACTCATTGGCCAAGTTAGGCGAGTAAAGTGAATTTGTGCGATGATAATCGGGGAAATTATAACAAAAACAGGTTGATGAAATCCACGAAATGTTCCTGAACGATCGGCAAGTGAAGGTGCAAGGGATATTAGATATTCGATATACGTTCTCGCATAAGTACCGGAACTGACTGCCAAGTGGATGCGACGACAGTGCACAAGACAAGGCGAACCACGCCCACAAATTGATTTCCCAACCACAATATTCTCCAGGTTCAAGCTTCTGTGACTCTCGCTAGATAGTTTAAAAATAAATTATATAACAGTTGGAGTAGGTGTATTGCTCTTAAAGGAAATACTTTTAAGCAATTAGATTAGAATTGTTTTCGAAAATTGTGTTCAAAGTGTTTTTTCTGCTCTTTTTCTTACAATTTTGTCCGGGCCAATTACTTCTCACCCAGCCCCCGTAAGTGTACACATACAGCTTAATACGCACACACATTCAAGCAATAAATAACTCAATTGCAAGCAATTTGCCTGAAAAGTTTTACCCAGCCGGGCAGCTATGACCAAGCGACTGACTTTTACAGCCTATCGACAACCACACACCCCCCAACCCCCCAGCCCCCCTACACCAGCAACCAAGTCAGGCGGCATCCCTTGGCCCAAGACGTTGCTTGGCCCAGCAAAATAGTTGAAAAATTTAAATAATGCCAACAACGTTGTGGGGCAAATAATTCATTAAATGAATATCAAGTGTTAAAATTCACACAATTTACAAAATACAAAAGGAAAGTCGCCGAAAGCAATTCTCTCCCTCCCGCTCCCGCTCCACTTCCCTCTCTCTCTCTCTCTTTGTCTATGTGTGTGTGTGTGCGAGTGAAGGTGCGTGTTTGCTTATGCTTATGGCTATGTGTGTGTGTGTGTGTGTGTGTGTGTGTGTGTGTGTGTAAGCTGTGAGCACTTCGGGCCATTTGTACACAATATTTGAGTTTCAGTTTTTGCGGACCATTGGCCGGAAAACTTTTGCGCATTGCGAAACATTTTTCCCCAACTGTAATTGAGAATTAAGTGCCTAAAGAGAACCACGTTGATGCTGTTATCGATAAGCTCTTCGATGTAGCTTAGCTGCTAGACTGTATATGGAAAGAGAGGGAAACTTTGGGACAGATCAGATCTCTTATTGATACACTTATGGCAACTATTTGCTTTAGAACAAAATAGAGTCAGAGAAACAAAGAAGGCGACGTTGATAAGATAAAAAGCTTCTGATACTTATCGATTGGCATCAATTAGCAATGAAGATGTGTAAAGTATTTTGCCAAGAATATCGATGGAATAGGATGGAATAGGAGCAGACAGATGGACGAGAAGAGAATAAGATATAGAGGAGGAATGTGGAAGCGACAAGTAATAAATAATGAGAGAGAAAACTGTGTTATCGATAATGAAAACAAAAAACACGATAATCCATAAGCTAAACAAAGCTACATGCGGAGCACTCGATTCTTGGCTTGGAAAGGCTTTCACACAAAAGCTTAATTTCCGACCAATTGTTACCATATAGACTATATGTAATACTTGGAATAACGGTAATGGTCGAAAGGATCTGTAATTAGATGTAATTAGTATGAGCCGATTTGATAGTATTATTGAATATTATAACATATTTGAGATCTGGCTGTTATTTGTGCAAATCTCTGCACAAATCGCCGTCGAGTGCTGCATACAAATTTGCAGCTTGTCCGAGACAGAGGCGGCTGTTGACAAAAGGCAATGCCAAAGGTCAAATACATAGATATTTGTGCAGAGTACTAAAAATGTGAGATAAGTACTTGATGGTCGGCAGTTGGTACCCGGTACACGGTAGTTGGTACTCAGTACTCGGTACTTTGTCGTTGGTAGTCGACATTTGCATTCGGCATGTGCAAATGCGATGCTATCGTGACGCTGTCTGATGCTGACACGTACATGTGCTAATTTAAACTCACACAAACACACACACACACACACACACACACACACACACACACACACACACACACACACACACACACACGCACACATATGCACACTCTGAGATAGACAGACAGTTAGATAGACGTACGGTCGGTAGTTCAGTTACTCAGTAAACTCAAATGCAGACACGTAAGCATATGGGGTAAAAGAAACGAGCGCACATTGCGCATACGACGCGTTGCACATAAATACATATGTATATGCATACATTTATTAATATACATTGCGGCTGCTCAAGTTATGCGACAAACTATAATAATGACTATTTTATTATTTGGCTATGACTTTTTATATCTATTTCATTTTTATATATCCTGTATACCATGAAACGAATGAAAACGGCTAAAAGAGGATATATGTATGTAGCTCATGGAAGATGATATCTCTGATATCTCTCTATATGTTTTTGATCAGTTCAGCCTCGGTCAATCTAACCAATCTGACCGTCTATCCGTCGATTTGAATAGTTTAGCATAGTATTATATATACCCTATGTGAACAAAGCGTATGCAGACTTCGACAACGCAAAGTCAAATGTTTTCTCTCGATTAAGCTTGCAATTGCATGCCAATGATTTTCCTATTGAATATAATCCAGAGCTGGCTGCATTATGAGGTCGTCAATTCAAGTTGTTGTCAAGTTTTATTCACATCACCTGCCCTAGTGTAGTTGCCCTTACATTACATATATATGTATATATGGATGTATGTATGTAGTCAACGGTGGTTATACGAGTCGCTATCTCAGCATTATTTTCTGCTCTTTATCTGCTTTAAATGAATTTTATTTGTGTGCCGGCATGAGCTTGGCGGCACATGACAAATGTGATGAGCGCCTAAAGAGGAAGACGCCTCATCTATTCAGCTGTCTGCCCTTACGACAGTTCCCGCCGCCCTCTATCCGCCGCCCTCTATCCACTACCCTATCTATCCAGTGTCCCCTGCTATATATATGGCATAAGTTGCCTTGCGTAGTTTCGTGTCGTTTCATTTCGTTTTGTTTCGTTTCGTTTCGCCCGCTGCTTTTGGTACGTGAGCGCACGTCGCATGCTGGAAATTAAGTATACGACATGTTGTACGGCATTGTCGTCGCTTGACGTTGCCCCATAAGCATTGCTATGCCTAGGCAGCTGGCAATACGCCAGCTATGCACCCTCTATCTATCTGGCTATCTGGCTATCTGTCTGTCTGTCTCTCTCTCTCTTTCTCGCGCTATCTCGCTCTCTTTCTTGCATTTGTTGGCTCGCATTAATTATTGTAATTAGAAATTTTTCAGGCTCTGTCGCGTCAAGTCCCGAGTTGGCATTCAAAATGCTTTCGCTTTTCAATTTTCACACTGCGGCCATCAGTCAGCAGAAGCAAGTGTAGATTACTTTTTCTTTTTCTTTATATCTTTTTGCATTTTCAACATGCTCTTTACTTGATATGAAATTAACCCATGAAGCACACAAGCCGCGTCGCGAGTTTGTCAAACAATGTTGCAAGCACATTTTGAGTAACTCGCAACCCAATTTGAGCTTCTGCAAAAGCAGTTGTCTCTTTTCTTACAGTGTTGTTGTTGTTGTTGTTGTTGCTGCTGTTCTTGTTGATGCCGCTCAAATTTCAAATTGCTTACTTAAAGCAATAAAGACACAGCAACACTCAAATAACCAAACACACACACACACACACACACACACACATAGTGGCACTCAGCAAAAAGCTGTGCCCGATAAAGCATTAAAAAAACACCAAGTAAGCTTGCATTAAAAACGATTGCCTGACTGCAAAATACCCTGCAGCTTACTCTTGCGTTTTCTTACAGGCACAAATTTGAACTTTGTAAATCTATTAGCATTAGTATTTCGCCTGCCTAAGATACTTACATTTCCTTGCTTCATTTAAAATAAAATTAAATAATTTAGCTTTTTTATGCTCTCAGATTAATTCGTTCATTTGGACAGACGGACATGGCTAAATCGGTTCATTGATCTGTTTAACTATATACACTGAAAAAAATGGAGTACTTGGTACTTATATCACGACCTGGCTATGTAGCATAACTTTGAATTGTCTTCAACTAAGTACAAAATATGATAAAGTTATGTTTCAAACAATGCATCAATTATATGTTTCAGCCCTTATTTTCCTTGTTTAAAAGCAACTGGCATTACAATTGCGTTTTCCCTTCCCCCTTCATATCTTTGTTTTTCTTTCATTCGCTTTACTCATTTGAACAATTTTGCCTCTCTGGCCAGTGCGTACTTGAAACTTGAAGTACATTTCCGACAAAAGTTAAGTACACAAAATTAATTTATGCAATCCTTTCTGTTTCAGATGTCTGCCGAGTGCATACATTAGCACAGCATTCCCTTTTGGGTCATTCTTCTTGGGTATAGGATAAAAAAGACACAAGGCAACACAAGAGGGAAATGAACGCAGAGTAAAAAGCAACTGACAACAAACATACCAAATGTGAACTGAGAACCGAGCGCTCAGCGCTGAGTGGCAGCAGTCAGCGATTTGTTGTTGTTGTTGTTGTTGTTGTTGTTGTTGTTGTTATTGTTGCTGCTGTTTTTGCCGTTGTCGAAAATTTGAAGACGCTTTCGGAGGCTCGTTTTCTGTCAACCTAACGTGTTCGTTGTTACCCTACCCGAGTCAGAGTCCAATGCCATTGCCCACCCCCCTTAGCCTAAGCCACCCCATGTCTGGCTCCGTTTCGGGCGCTTTCTTATTCTCAGCTCTTGGCTTTGGCTTTGCTCTGGTGTCGGCCTTAATGTCGCCGCCTGTTTTCAGTTGATGTTATATGATTCCTCTTTTGTATACCCTGTTCCCATTGAAAATGCCTAAAAATGGGATATATTGGCTATTGCAGAAGTTGCTGATCAGGACGATGGACCGAATTCGATCATCTGTATAAACGAATCATTCTCGAATACTACAATAGCTCGAGACTGAAGATTTGTAATGTATATTCTCGTATGACACACGCAAAATTTCATATTTCATTTCATTTCCATAATATTGATAAATATCGATTTTAACAAACGGGTTGTTAAGCATAACTCTTACCATCTAAAAGCTAGAGTCGGCCAATTTGGTATGTAGACTCTCGTATAGTATACCCGGATCAAGAACATTTCACATTTCGGATACATTCCCAAATATTATTTTCAATGATTTAACCTTGCGTGGATATACACACAGTAGAGTGACATATTTTGGTTTATATTTATAACCGAAAAGTCAAAAAGATCGGACTGTAAGATC
The DNA here is from genome assembly GCA_037075305.1 of Drosophila kanekoi. Taxonomy (NCBI): domain Eukaryota; kingdom Metazoa; phylum Arthropoda; class Insecta; order Diptera; family Drosophilidae; genus Drosophila; species Drosophila kanekoi. The sequence goes on along the minus strand of JBAMCE010000451.1, from coordinate 4,309,081 downwards.
CGTAGCAGCAGCATGTCTCAGGGTATCTCTTAGTCGCGCACTCCCGATTAGAGCTTTTGATTTGTTGGCTACTTTTCGGGGCACTTTCTTATTCTGTTTCTATAATAATGAATGCTGACATAGTTGCTGTGGCTGCTGCTACTGCTGCTGTTGATGCAGCGCGTAAATATTGTTTTAAATTGTGTACAGGCCGGCCATAGAATGAAAACGTTGTTAGAAACAAAGAAAAAGTCAAACTTAAAATGAAAACATCAGCAACAAAGGCACAAGAGCAACAACGACAATAACGACAACATTTAAAGCTCATAGATAAATGAACTTAGTTAACAGTGCGTGTGTTTTGGCCAACAGACGCTGGGGCAGAGGGCGGTGGGCGGTGGGCGGTGGGTGGTGATGGGCGTGCGTAGTGCAGAGGATGAGCTGAACGAGGCGTGCCAGCAGTTAATAGTCTACGGCCAGAAACAGAGCAGGAGCTGGTGCCACAACGCCTGGGAGGGGTAAGTAAAAGTTTTTGATTTGTGTGTGTAGAGCACACACCCACACACACAGGCACAAACACACACACATATACACATGCACAGGCACAGGCACATATGCCCGGTGAAAGTAACAACTTTCATTTCAATTTTTTGGATCGGGAGCTTTGGGTAACAGACCCATTTTGGTGTGGTAAAAGCCACAACCATATTATGCAAAAAGAAAAAAAAAAAAAAAACCAAGTTGTTTGGTTAGTAGATACCCTTTTTGAAGCTGGAGTATGGGCAGGCACATGAAAAATTTGTACAATTTTAAAAGTGTTCAACAGAGCTTATACGCCATATTTGATTTGATGTACACTCAACAAACAGACAAACAGACAGACAGACAGACTGACAGAGAGCTTTATTGATGCTCTCATATATATTTGCATAACTTTATTATGCCATTTGATACAGTTCGCATATACAGGGTATAAAATGAAACCGGCAAGGAGATTAGCCAGGCATACGTGAGCCGACATTGCAATGCCCTTTAATGCAAATACTTGCGCATATATAATATGTACATAATGTGCGAGCACTTAATGTGTGCAGGTCGGGTGACACAGACATGCAATGCCCTAAACCACAATCTCTGCTAGCATTAATACCCTTTGTTTGCAGCTTGTGTAAATAGTTGCCCTGGCGCAGAGTTCACGAGGCAGCGCATAACAATTTTGTTTCGACAAGAGTATAAAAACGTATCAAACGGCAACGAGAGTAGGACAAGTCAAAACATTTTACTCACACACGCACACACACGCACACACACACACATTTACACAAACTTATTTGGTGGGTGGGGCATATGAGTGGGGAGGCCTCTTTTGTTTTCTAAGGCTTATCTTCATAATGTGCACGTCGCCGCTGCCGTTGTTTCTGCTGCTGTCTCTTTTGCTCATTGTATAAGTAACTGATATCGGGCTACAACTTTTGCCAGGGCCCACACACACTCTCACGCGCTCACACATACACGCACATGGGGCTCGCACAAATTTTGTAGCATACTTTTGTGCGCCAGCAACTTTAATGAAACGCCAAGCGCAAAACTTTCGCTTAACAGTCTGATAAAATGCCTGCATCAGTATATTTATCGCACACACACACACACACACACACACCCAGACATATATGTGTGTATATGTGCAGGCGCAGCTGGCAGCTGCATTGGACAGCAATCCCAAACATGTCCCACATCCCACATCCCACTTCCTACAGCCAAACAGCCTACATCCATATCCTGGCACAGATATTTGCATAGTTATTTTTTTTGTCGGATCTGCGATTAGCGCCAAATGGCTTAATTATAGCCAATGCACCATCTCCCTCTCTATCTCTCTCTCCCTCTCTCTCACTTTCTCTTGCCCTCTCTCTCTCTCTCTCTCTCTCTCGCTCTCTCTGGTATATCTGCGCGCTGCTTTTGAGTTGTGCCTTCGCGTTGCTTTTGATTTGTGCCAATTTGCTGCAGCTCAGCCTGTTGGCCAAGTAATGCCAGCAGCAAACGCCGGAATGAAAAGATTTATTACTAACACATTTACAAATTAAACAAAAATATTTTGCAAAAATAACAAGCTGAAATTCAGCTCTATCTGAAAGAAGATGCAAGATGTATCGATTACTCGAGCAGAAACTGAATTATGTTTTTCTTAAAAGCTTATCGAGTACTTCAAATGAAAGAGGCAAATACTTTTTTTAAGAGTAACTAACACTTGAACACAAACTGCAAAACACTTGCTTTTTCTTAAAAGATTATGGAATATTCCTACAGAAACTGAAAGTTATTATACTCTTAATTGAATAGCGAGAAATTAAATTGTACCTAGATGAGTGAAAAATAATTTTCTTAAAAGCAATTTGAGTAAACAGAAGAGTTTTGAGTTCTTATAACGTATGCACTCCGCTTAAACGAGTATCGAGTACTTGAAAACGATTCCTTAAAAGCTCTCAGATAATTGCATGAATATGAAGTTGTATCTCGGCAAATGAAATGTTCAATATTGTTAATTTTTCAATAATTAACTACTAACTAAATTAGAAACTGACAAAATCAAGAACGTAACAGCACAGTTGACAAAATGTCAAAGGAAGTCCATAAAATTTGAAATAAAACCCTGTGGGAATAAAACATATAACTTAAAGAGAAACAATTCTTTGTGATGCATATCAAATAGTTATAAATGCAATTTGTTAATACAAATACAAACTCTGCAAATGTTTAATACAATAAGCCAGGCAAACGCGATTTGCCCAGCGGATAGAAAATTTGCACAAAAATACCGCAGACCGTAAAGGGAAATTCTTGAAAGTTTCTGCGAAAATCAAAGCCGCAAAAACAATGCAACAGCCGCTGAGCTGCAGCTCAGAAAGTCGATGCATAGTGCGGCACAGTGGCACAGATGCGGGCTGCCACACCTCACAAAGCACCCCCCCCCCTCACGGCGCACCCACACCCTCATGGTATTCACGTCTTTTACCTTTGCTTTGTTTAAGTTTTAGTTTGCCGGACTTGGCGCCTTTGGAATGCTTCCGCAGCAAAGTTTGCGCCGAAGTCTGGAAGCGCGCGCTACGTGGCATTCAGTCAGCAGCTTAGTGTTGCGAACAAAAGGCGTCACAAGTTGCAACAAGCGGCAGCAGACAAAAAGGACAAAGGACAGGACAACACAGGTGGACAACAGACGGCGGTCGGCGGACGGCGGACGGCGGACGGCGTTCTGGCAGCGTTTAGCGGCAGCGGCGACTGCATTAGCATTAGCCACTGCCTGCCTGCCGGCCGCCAGCACTTGCGACACTTAGGAAATTGAATTTCCCAACCAGGCTGCAAGCACTTTGGGCAAGCCGTCGGCGTGGGCGTTGGCGTTGGCGTGGGCATGGGCATGTCCGGGTTGGGGTGTGGCAGCCAAAATGCGTGCGAACTAGTTGCAAAACTTTAAACAGTTTTTCGGTGCGTTGCATGCCGCTTGTCGTTGCAATTTGCTGATAAGCCATAAGGAGAATGCGACACTGTTATCTTTGACCCAAGTGTTGCCCAGGCCAGGGGGGAGGGGGGGGATTGGCTGGGGGTACGTGCCCCATCAAAAGTCACTCAGCGCCCAGGCCATCGTGAAATTATTTTAAAACTGTCTTCAAGTTTGGCTGACGCCGTGATTGCCAGGGGTCGCAGTTCTTTATTGTTTTTTGCATTTTGTTTTTTGTTTGAGGGGGAGTTGAACATTGTGGGCGTGGAATTTTGCTACGTGCCACTTCTGGCGTGGCACAGGCCAGAACTGCCATGCACTGGCAACTGCCGCGTCGCTTAATTCCCTTTTCGTTGGCCCTATAATTGTATTTATTTTCATTATTTTAAGCTCTCGCGTTCTCCGCACGTTGCGACAAATTGAATTTGAAATTTAAAACCAGAAAAAGAAGAAAAATTAATAAAACGCTATAAAACAGACAAAGTAAACAAATACTTTATCACGCCCGACGCAAGGATACCCACTAAATTATCGAGTCTGCACAGTTACCTCATCAGATAAAAGAAGAGAAATGCATTTGGATATTCCGACGGACTATACTTGTCCGCTCCAGAGGATTGTACGCCTTATAAAGGGGGACATGGTCTGTCAAATTTTGTATTGGCTTGAGAGAAGAAAATATATCAGATTTTGAAAAATATTGAATGTTTCCATAGATAAGCTATTAAGAATCGTTGCTCCACGGATTCAAATCGGACTTGATTTATTAATAGGTGCTCGTCGTGGCTCCATATACCCATTGCGCGCCCACCATTCATGTTTACAGGGTATTCGAATAAACGGTAATCCTATTAAGAAAAGAATTGAAATCAATTACAAGAGAATCAACAGCAATTGTGAGCACGGCTCAGACTTTGATGGTTTTCCATAGTTGGCATCATATAGTTTTTTTATCTATAATGCTTTATCCGCTTACAGAAGCATTTTCTATAGGTCAGAGGTAATAGTATATATAGGTTCATATGTCAAGTAAAACTTTAAAAAATTCGCAACCCTGTGGGAGGTGCACCTTGTACTTTTTGCTGGCTTGCGGCGTGGGAGGACGTGGCAATGTGGCATTTGTGTGATTGATTTCTGCAGCTGCAAGGACACGCGCACACCTGCTGCCAAGCCTGCCGTGGCTCAAGGACACCAGGCTGGCGTGGCATGCATGGCCGAGATCGCGTTGAATCCGAAGGAGGCGTTAAAGTCGACTGCCTTGGCTAATTGGAAGCTTAACAACATGCTTGGCTGACTGGCTGTCATGGGCTTCTTTTTTTTGCCAGTCAATAAGCAGTCAAAACGCGGCTGAAATAAGTATGCTAAGCTCTAGGGCTTGGGCAGCAGAAAGTAATTATTTTTGATTAATGACTGGCGAGCCAAGAGTTGGCTGCATCTAGAGTCGTTTCCAGACCCTCCCAACTGGCAAGCTCCTTGCTCTTTGCTCCTTGCTTCAAGCTGCCGCTGGTCTCCACATAATTTGCGAACGATGTCAACGCATGCATAAAACATGCGCCCCGGAACCAACCCACCCAGACCCTTTGCCACCCGACAGTCCCGCAAACTTATGACAGACAACAACACACACACACACAACTTACAACTATGCAAATTGCGCGCTTTTAGCTGGCACAAAGCGAAGCCAGCTGCGACGATGAAGAGGAGCGTTACAAATATTCATAAGTGCCAGGTAGACGGGCAACATGCACAGCGACAACAACAACAACAACAGCAACAAAAACAACGACTAGCAGCAGCAACAACAACCGGAAGTTGCTGTCGCATTATGAATTACGTACGCGAGCGAGGGAGACGACGCTGCGTATGCGTAATGTGACGATAGGCAGAAACTATTTTAATTATTGTCGCATAAAATGCGGCAACAAAGTTGCAAGTTGCACACTGCACCATAGAGAGGCCATGTTGCATTCACTCTTAAGCTGCCATTTGAGTTGCAACAATTTTGTCGCATCCATCCGCGAGAAACTAGGCAACACGTTTTGGTCAAGTGCTGTGTTTTTGGCTCTGGTAAACTCAGAGGTTTTATCCGTCCACTTAAGATTAATGCACTCAGTATAAATTAATTTCTCCTCTTCGTACTTAAATCCATAGCTCCATATAAGGATTTCATTTGTCTGCCAACCTTCCTTTGCTGGCCGTGTTTCACTTTCTTCTCTTCGGTCTCCAGATTGCCTCGTACTTCCACCGTCAGCATGCCGAGCAGTACTGTGTCTGATACCGTCCGGAATCCAGAAATAACTCGGAATACGCTAAGTCCCTAAGGGCTTAGACTGTCAGCTCTTTGCATGCTGTAGTTCAGAGGCTTCACATCTCTCCCGGCGAGGCTCCCCATTCTTGGGTAGCATCCGCCCACATTTTGGCTAAGATATTCGAAGTCTTGTCGGAAGCAAAGCCTGTTGTCCAACATGACTCCCTGGTAGTCGATGCATTCCTTCGACTCGACATTAACATTGTTGTAAATAGTTTGAAATCTGGCAAACTCCATTATTTTGCGACTTGTGATAAGCACTGCCTGCGTTGGCCTGTTAGCTCCAGGCTAGCGGCTAGCATCCAGCTGGCCATGCGGCATTCGCTGCTTTTTCCACTCCCCTAACCTCTTTATCTCAGCACTACAAGCGCCAGATCATCGGCGAATCCGTTGGTTCTGTATCCCTGAAGCACTTGCAGTCTGAGCACCTCGACGTGCATTATGTTCCACAGGAGTGGACCCAATACAGACCCTTGCTGAGTTAATGGCGTTGTGGCCGTCCAGCGTAACCAGCGCGCAATATTTCGCTCCCGACTGCCTAGTTGGTTTCCCTCCGCTTCTTAAGCTGCGTTATCCACCACCGCCTTAATTGCATCGAGCGTAGACCTTGTCTGACGGAGCTCATATTGGGATTTGCACAGAGCTTCGCTCTCTCCTCGACCACACAAACCGTCAGGCTTGGCACACCATCTGGACCTTGAGCCGCTGTGTCTATGTGTGCGTGTGTGTGTATGTGTGTGCACATTTATATAAAATTTCGCAGTAAATGGCCTTTCCTACCTTCTCCGGACCATAACTTAAGACGCACTGAACTGTTCTGCAAAAGGCACACAATGTTGGCCATGTTGGTTTGGTCAGTAAATTTATTGGTTTCTAAATTTCTATCATTTGGGAAAATAAAATGTGTTCTTTTCATTCAGATATGTATTGCTCTCCCTCTTGCGTATTTTGAAAGGATTTTTATTTTTATTATCAATTTGGTATAGAAAGTTATTTCAAACTAAATACTAAGCTGCATTTCGAGCAGTAAGATGAAGGAGGAGAGTGCTTGAATGAGAGATACCCTGCAGCTGATACATGCGAAGAGACAGATGCCCAATTTGAAATTGAAAACGCAAAAATTAAAGTTATAAAATATGTACATAACCGAGTCAACGTGGAAAATGTATATGAATGTGCTATAAATTCCAGATAGATAGCTGCAAATTTTGCTGCTAGAAAAAAAGGATGATGAATAAAATGGTCAAAATGTAACGAAACGAGACGGAAAAATGACATTTGATCGATAAGAAAGATAAATCCGCACAGCCCCAGCGCACCAAACACATGTCGTTTTTTGGAGCGAGCTGCAGCACGGGGTGAAGGGGTATGCCAACTTTTGTGGCATGAGTGATATATGTACGAGTCGGGGCACCTGTTCGTGTCAGGCGCGAGCCGGGAGCTACCTCAACAGCTCTGCAAGCTGACCAAGTGAATAAAAATCCAACCAAATTGAATTTCGCAACACATTTCGTACGAAACTTTGCATATGCCAACAGCCACGCCCCTTTTGGACACAGAACAGCTGATGCAGTTGCCATTTTTGCCATTTGCCATTTGCCATTTGCTGTTTGCTGTTTCTGCTTTCTGCCCGCATATACCCTCAATGAATAAATGCGTAAATGGTTCGGTTCACGGCTCAAACCCATTGCATACTTATAGGCGCGGTTCGTGAACTTGCTATTCCATATCACTTTATCAAGGACTTGAATCGAATCTTTTTTTGTTAAATCTTTGAACAACTCCAATGAAAAACTTCAGTTTTTATTTAAATATTGCAAGCAACTTAATTTCAAGCTATTTTCAATAAAAAATATTGTTTGATTCGCATTTCAGCTCAGCTGTTTTTAGGCAAAATATAAATAGTTCCGGGCTCAAACCGGTTCGGTAGTACAGCATAGGGTACGTGCTCGTCGATCAGTCGGTTCTTGCTTGTGTCTTTTTTTTGTTTTTTAGTTTAACGACATATGAAAATCTAAGGCTCTTTGGTGTTGTTCCTCTTGCTGAAGTTGGGCATGCAAATTTAGTTGGTCAGCCTAGTTTTGTGAACCATTTGGTCAGCTTTTGGGCTCCACCCCGCCCATTGCTAGTAACTGGCGGGCAGTCTTTGAAAACCGCAAACTTGCCGAGATTGAAAGCAATTTACGGCTGGCATATGCCATCGGCGAAATATGCGAGTCACAGGGGAAGTGCGCCCGGCAGAAGACGAGCAGTTGGCCCGGCCCATAAGAGAGCGGCCCATATTTCATGGATGGCGCTGACAGCTCCCCAAGCAATTGGCGGGTAGCTGTTTAAAAATTCAAGCGAATGGCTAAAGAAAAATGCCTAACAGCAAATGAGTTGCACCTGCCGAAAGGGCGGCTCATACAGCTGGGCAGAGAGAGAGAGAGAGAGAGACAGGGAGGTGGGAGAGGCAGTGCAAGGTGGGGCTGGGAGCAAGTCAGTGAATAAATGCATGAAATGAATGAGTAAATAACTGGAATGACTAACTGCGATGCTTAGTCGTCTCAGGCGGCGCCTCGCAGTCTCGATTTGCAAATTGCAAAGAGAAGGAAATAAACAAGTAAGAAAGTGCTCCGGTGGGGAGTGTCCGGCTGCAAGATACTCTGAATCCAGCGACGGGCTGCACTTACAAACAGTCGAGCTATCTTCTGTACATACACACATTCACGAACACATGTGCACACACACACATACACAAACACACACGTCGCAAATCGTGCTGTTTATTCGCCGACTGTGCTTCTTTTCACAATCCCATACTGTGGGATTTGTATTATTAAAAAACTTCAATGTTTATAGTCCGATCATTCGGAAACTTTATTGCCATAAGCATGGCATCCAAATGTGTGTAAATACCAAAGCGTTGCAACCCAAATTTGGTTTTTCTAGCTTTTAGCGCTGAGGGATAAGATTTTAGCCATTTTCAATGTGCTCAGGGTACGACAAGCTGTAGTCTAGTGTGCTCGCCTACATGATTTCCTCTACCCTTGGAAAATATTATATTTTGGTTTTAAGCAACATGATTTGAGTTCTTTAAATTTGATTTAGATTGATTATAGATTGCGAAATGGGGGAAGGTATCCGAATAGTAAAATAATCCCAATCCCCAATTTTATGTATCTAATTCTTATAGTTCTTGAGTTCTTCCTTAAAAACCCAAGTCTCGGAATCGATTTTAATCGATATTTTAAAATGGGACGAGATATCGAAAAAATATGTTAAGATCCGAGATCCGAGAGAAATGGCTCGACAGATGGACGTGGCTACTTTATGGGCTCAGACAAGCTCCTTCTGAATGTTACATACATGAGCATAAAATCTTCATACCCTTTTACACATTTTCAGTGGGTACAGGGTATAAAAAGAAGCAGAAGCAGCTGAAAAACAGCTCGGCCGGAATGGGCCGCGCAAAAAGGTGTGAAAGTGGCAGCCTGAGAATCACTTTAATGTGTGGTTCACATGCCAGTAACAACAACAGCAGCAAAAAACCACACACACACACACACACACTGACTGGCAGAAGGCTGTGGTAGCAGCAGAAGCAGAAGCAGCAAAGTCTGCCTGCCAGCCAAATGGCATTATCAAAATTTACATACAAGCATATCCTGATTATCCTTTAAGCATGAATTATTGAAAGCGTAAATACCGCCAGAAATGACACTTGGCAATGGCACGAGCTGCAGAAACTCTAGCCGAAGCTGCTTTTAGAACACCAAAAACTCAGATTAACAACAGCAACAACAACAACAACGACAACAAAAGCATCAACAACAGCAACAACAACAACGACAACAATAACATCAACAACAACAATGGCTGACGAAAATTGCGTAGTAGCTTTCTGGATGAGTTGGCAAGTGGAGAGGTGGAAGGGGGGTACAAACAAAGACGAAGACGGCTTAATTTGCACATGACAAACCGAGAGACAAACTGTGAGACATTTGAATGAAGGTATGACCTGAGCCAACGGCCACGGGAGCCGAAGGGCGAGCACGGGCAGACAGCCGGAGAGAGAGTGTACCAAAAATAATGCGTAGACAGGCCGAGTGCTTCTATGGCAACAATAACGAGGCAATCAAGTCAAACTGGGCGCGCAAATACCCTGTAAGCCAGGTCTTAAATGCGCTTACAAAATCATATTCAAAAGTCGATTTGTTACAGGCGAAAGGGACATCGATACTAGGTGCTGGGGTCTTCATCCCGGTCATGAGTTTGACTTCCATGCTGTTCTACAATGCGCTAGAAATCTACTTATGAAGCGCATCAGCACTGGGTGGTTCACTGCTCTGCACTGATCCAGTTTCGTTGTTTCAGGTAAAATATCGGGGCCTGACAACTTCCTCCCAACCAACACACGCCTCTTCTATTCGTTATTCTAGATTTGGCCTAACTACTTGATCCATGCTGGCGGCAACCTACACAGATGACGGCGGCCACAGATGCCGCCCCAGATTACTTAGATCAGCATGATTCCTGGCCCAAACGAAAGTACGTCCATCCCGGCAAAAAGCAGCTCATTTTCCGTCACTTTTTGAATAGACGACAAGCCAGACGAAAGATGTCAAGTATTCCGACGTCACGCTGGACAAGAGCCTAACTTTTGCCAACCACAGAAGGAATGCCGCACCATGCCGAGGAAGGACGAACACTGCAGGAGGCTGTCGCCAAGCTGCAAACTAACCATTTATGTGCAGATTCTGGTGCCTATGTGAATCTACGCCATGGTAATATGGGACATGGCTGCGCACGAGAACAGACTAGCGAGGACTCTGGAGAAGGCCCGCCTTATTCTGAGGCTAGCAAAGTTGACCCACCCAACCACAGCTCGACAACAAACCACAGGCGACAGAGTAAGACATCCCCACCTGGACAACATCAAGGGGCCTCAACTTAAATTAAATAAACATAATTTTGTAATCGAATAAAAGCAAAAAATTCACTAAATCGCAAGCTCGACGATGTGAGCTAGACACAAAAAAAGGTCCAGAAAGCTAGGTAACATTTACTGTTTACAAATATTCTTAAAGAAAAATTCGCATTTCCAGGTTATATTTTGAGGTTGAGTAGCTGAAAGCTGGTCTATGCCATTATCAGAAGATTAAGTTAATTGAAAATAAGCCAGTTCGAATCCAAAGAATGACAAATCATGTAAAAACTGAAGGTCAATAAGCTTACCAGATTCTTTGGAGAAGTGCATTACGTGAAGAAATGGGAAACTACCCGAGTATGGTTTATCGAAAGTTTTCCATTTCGAAAGCTGCGACAGAGCTCGTCACCAGGACGAGATGCGATTCACATCGTCTAAAGCAATGTACACACGCACGCCCATACACACACACACATACACGCACGCTCACAGACACGACTCAAAATCCACTCACTTGGATAAATATGTTTTCAACTGTTTGAATTCAGAGCTCCTCCCGCTGCCTGCTGTTTTGTGTGTGTGTTTTGTGTGTGCGGCAAAGTTCTGTTAAAAGTTTGCCATAAATCCTATTTACATATTTCATCTGCGTACAGAAGCTTTCGCTGCCTTCGTGGCGGCCTCAAAGAGTTCAAGAAGGCGTTGCCACGCATGCCCCACACTTCACGCTACACGTAACAACTTTCTGGCCATATCAATTGTTTAGGCAAATAAATCATAGGACTTCCTTCAGGACAGACCCTTCGCTACCCCTGAGCAGAGCCGAAGACAACTCGATGCGGTTGCCTTCTTTTTGGCTAGCTCATTGTTGTTCTTGTTGTTGTTGTTCGTATTGTTGTTGACCTCGTTTTCAGTTCATTTCGGCTAAAATTCGTGCTGCCCGCTTTGGTCGCTGCTCGGTCTGCAGTGCTTCCTTCCTGCCTTCCTTCCTGGCCATCTAGCAGGCGATTCCAGTATTCGCCTTCGATTAATGTTGCCAAACGGCAACGCATTGTTCTCGACCCACCGACCACCATCCCAGCCCAACGCCACGCTGCGGCTTTGCCCAACGATTTGTTTACGAGTCATCATGCGTTGAACGCAGACCCCGCATCCCTTGGAGTCGCAACCAAGCGAAACTCACCAAGAGCCAGTTGCGAAACGTAAAGTCATCATCGAAGGACTCAGCTTCGGCTTCGGCCCGCTCCTAATCCTAGCCGCAGCCAGTGGGCGCATTTGTTATGCTAAAGATTCACTTTGCATATGCTGCTTGGTACCAGCTAAGCCATATTTTGAATAATTGTCCGCTGTCCGCCAACATCCCCCCCCATAACCTAATCCAGAATCCTAACCGATTTTGGGCGTCTGTGGCATGAAATTGAAATGCCTGCCAGTGGCAGATGCCACGTGGCCGTTAAGTCAGTCGATTCGCGCAAGCTTTACACCTGCTATCGATATTATCTTGCATACATATTGCTACTGGATGCCAATTTATGTATACAACATACACATATATATGTATATATGGGTGAATATTCCTTAAAGTTCTCATTGCGACCAGCTCCAAAACGAATTATTCTTAATGTAACATATATATAAAGCAGGTACATATGTATATGGAGTATATATAATATATGTATGTATATGTATTGCCAGCTGTCTGTTGCAGACAGGCCAGCAGCCAACGAGCGTAATTGTAATATGTATTGTTTGTTATTTGTTGTTTGCATTTTTATTTTTCAATTTCAATGTTGCGCATACGCCGCGTGTAACCAACGAGGGGGAAAACTCAAAAGCAGCAACTCCCCAGCGACGTCTTTGAAAAATAAAACGTTGGCTTGTAAATCAAATGCGTGGTTACGTTCGCACCCATCCCTAACCCACACATGCACATGCACACGCACACGCACACGCACACAAGCACACGCACACAAGCACACACAGAATACCCCACACACTGTTGGTTTTGGCGCTGAAAAGCACGCAACACTTTTTCGACTAACTCAATTAGTTGCCATTTTTTAGTGTGCGGTTTTTTTGTGTTTGCTGCAGCCATTCAAAATAAAATGTTTGTGTGTGCGTGTGTGTGTGTGTGTGTGCGTGGCATTTAGAGGGGCAACAAAGTCAAATGGCCATATTGCAAGCGAACAAGTGCAACTCTGTTGCGAGCTATTAAAACATGGCCCGGTCCAAGCAATTGAAGTCGCCATTCAAGTTGCACTTGAAGTCGCAAAAGCCTCAGTTTCAATTGTGCCACATTGTGGCTCAGACATCTGCCCCTGCCATCTGGGGAACCGCAGCAACTGACAGACCCTGCCGCACATGTAGATGTAGATGCACGCATGTATGACAGCTCCCCAAAGGAAGCGATGCTGCCACAACCTCCCAAGAGATGGCTGTGTGGCGTATGGACGAGCCACTTAACAAGCAACAACCGACAACAACAATAACAAAGGCAACAAAAACAATAAGAATAACCACAATAATAACACGCAATAACAGTCAGCTATCACGAGGCTTGTATACCCTACACACACATAAATTCCTTAACTTTAGTTGCTCACTTAACCCAGCACTTGCCGCAGCCCAGCCTGATGGATCAGTTAAGTTAGCTACGGTTCGGTTAGGGTATGGCCAAACGAGGCGCAAAAGGATGCGGTCTTTGCTTTTTTATTTTCACTCCTTGGGGCCTGTTGGCCAAGGGGGCCGTTTCGCCGTTTCTGTTTGCATTTTGCAGGACCAAACAAAATACACATTATGCTTATTATTTAAAAAGTTTCCACACACACACACTCAAACTGTTCGCAACAGTGGAAAAGCGCGCTTTATAGCTTATTCAAACATATTATATAAAGAGTATAATACTTACACCAGATATGTTAACCGGGCTTGAAATAGAACGGTGTAGGCCGCGATTCGGCTTTATCTTTTCTATTAAGAAACGGAACTTTAAACAAAACTATTTCTCGCAATACATTTTCATCATAAACTGTTTGCTCTCACATACTAAACTTTTGAGAATGATTCGCAGCAGAGGAAGAAAATACTTGGTAGGAGATGAATTTCTATATGCAGCCTGAAGGAGTCCTCTAGTCGGTATTGCCCGTTGAAAATATTCCAGCTTCTTTCTATACACACACATGCACAAAAACACACATTCACATACACGCGCACACACACACACACACACACGAGCGCCCACACGCCGCTAACTGCCCAGTTTATGCTGCGGCTGTGCTTCTTCTACCCCCTTGGCCCCAAACTATGGCGAATGGATTTTTGAATAACTTGGGTCTTTATAGTCCAATCATTATGAAATTTTCAGGGCTTAAATCTGGCACACAAATGTGTACACAAGCTAAAGCACAATGCGCTTTCTTGCAAAAATTTTATATTTGGGAGACTGGGCGGAGATATGCATGAAGTAAGATATTCGTAATCTGTTTATGCTATACGACAAACCACTTTTGGTGTATCCAGCTTTAATGTATGAGCTGTGCTCAGTCTGTAAAGGGTCGTCAAGTTTTCTGGTGGAGTTACGTTCAATCGTGTCGCTTACAAATATTTCATTCGTGTCCGGCACGCGCCCATCTCTAGTGCAAGGGGAGAGAGAACATCGCAAATCTGAAAATTACCGTCTGCGGCCTTTCCAAGGCATTTTCATTGCTATTAAAAAGTTTCGCGAGCAGGAAAACGCCCACAACAACAACAACAAAAAGCAAGTTAAAAGGAAAACAAAAAATTTTGTATTTTATTATAATGATTCTTTTTCATTTTGCTTGATTTTTACGCATTTTGTGCCGGGCAAACACATTTAAAGCCGCAGCAGTCAGAGGAGGGCGATACAATGCGCGACCAATGGCAGCGAGGGTTGCTCGAAAAGTAGCGTTGTCTTAAGTTGTGAACAGAGCACCTGAGTACATACACTTGAGTAAAAGCTGAGGATCTGCGGCAATGCCTGATTGAAGAACCGCAACTCAGGGTCAGTTCATGGTTCAAACCCAACGCTTGTTTTCAGTCGTGAGCAGAGCACCTGAGCATACACTTGAGTAAAAGCTGAGGAACTGCAGCAAGGCCTGGTTGAAGAGCCTCAACTCAGGGTGAGTTCATGGTTCAAACCCAACGGTTGTCTTCAGACTACACTTGAGTAAAGGCTGAGGATCTGCGGCAAAGCCTGGTTAAAGAGCTGCAACTCAGGGTCTGTTCATGGTTCAAACCCAACGCTTGTTTTCAGTCGTGAGCAGAGCACCTGAGCATACACTTGTGTAAAGGCTGCGGATCTGCGGCAAAGCCTGGTTGAAGAGCCTCAACTCAGGGTGAGTTCATGGTTCAAACCCAACGGTTGTCTTCAGACTACACTTGAGTAAAGGCTCAGGATCTGCGGCAAGGCTTGGTTGAAGAACCGCAACTCAGGGCGGGCTCATGGTTCAAACCCAACGCTTGTTTTCAGTCGTGAACAGAGCACCTGAGCATACACTTGAGTAAAGGCTGAGGAACTGAGGCAGTGCCTGGTTGAAGAGCCGCAACTCAGGGTGAGTTCATGGTTCAAAGGATTGAGGATCTGCGGCAAAGCCTGGTTGAAGAACCGATAACTAGGCCGAGCTCATGGCTTAAACCCAACTCGCAGCAAGTGCTGTTGGCCTTTTAAATGGCCAATATCTTTATCGTAAAGATACTTTGTGTACTCCCTTCTGATTTGCTTTTGCGTAATACTTAAAGAAGTCTATTGAATCTTTTCTCCATTTATACAAAGGACTGTCGATATTGTATATAGTTCCGCCTAAGCGCTAGGACGACTCTCTGTGCGGCTGCTGCTTCTGCTTGTGGCCGGTAACAGGTATTAAGGCTACCTTTCTAATATGCCGCTTGTCATCTGCCGACTGCCCACCCCTCCCTCACACCCCTCACACCCCGCACACCTGCCGCCCCCTGTTCATAGCACTTGCTGCCTAGCAGTTTATCTGCGGGGCCTCTGCTGCTGCTGCTGCTGCTTTTGATTTTATTTATTTTTATTGGCCCTCGCGCTTTTCACACATTTTTCATTTTCCCAACTCAAAGTTTCGTTTTGTACATTTTTTTGTTTTGTTTTTTTGCTGTTGCTTTTGTTTTTGGCTTTCATTGTTTTGTGTCGGAGCAATTAAAATTTTTATGAGCAAACAAATTTTCGTTTACAACAATAACAACAAAGTGCAATAAAAATAATAATAATAAAAATTTAAAAAAAAAACGAGCCAACAAATTCAGCTGAAAAGGGAATTCTGAAAAGGTGCTAATTGGTTAATTGTGCGCGTGCAGGTAAGTGAAAGAACTTACGTGTGAATGTGCGCGTGTGTGTGTGTGTGTGTGTGTGTTTGTGTGTGTGTGTGTGTGTATGTGTGTGTGTCTGTCTATGCTGCTTGTGTCCTGCTTAATAATTCAGCAGGTGATAAATGAAAAAGGAGACAACAAATAAAGGGAATTAACTGCGTGAAGCTTCCCGAATTATTGACACTCTGTCAAGGCTTTGTTAATGCAAATTTAAGAATAGACTTAACGTTCATAAATAATTTCAGGCTAAAAATAATTCAATTTTAATATGTTTAGCGACTATTGCAAATAATACACAACAAAGTATAATTTCGAATTCGGAGATTATGAAGGATTATTGGATTTCACGTAAATAATTGATATTTACAACACGAGCCGCCAGCCGAATCTACAAAGCTCTTGTTTTAACTGGAATTGGGCAACTATTTAATAGTTTAAACTATGTTAACAATCTTTAGTTAACATTTTTACGGATGCAACCTTTGGGCTCGAAGCTGCGCCTTTGGAAAATTCGAGCTGCAAGTCGCCACAAATGCAGGTCAAAGTTTGCACGTAAAGCATTCAACAACAACAACAACAACAACATATACTGTAAGTGTGCTTGGCACACATAACCTCGTGAAGCTGCGTCGGGCTAGCAAGCGGAAGGTCGCTGGTTCAAATCCCGCAGCAAGTTGCCTAGACTCCTCGACTCAATAACATCGTTATCAAGGCAATATAAGAAATATATCACTTTCCTAGCTTGGGCTTGGGCTTGGGCCATTCGAAAACCTTGTTAACCTTGTTGACCAAGTTATCGCTGGGTGAAGATCTATTTTGGAATGTCTTCCACTTGGTCAAGGTGCTGGTAACAAGCTTCCACTAGCAGCAGATGAGTGCAAATGTGAAAGTTGAAATTATGGGATACATTTTATATATATAATTTTAATTAAAAAGTTCCCGACAACTTTTATTTTTAAAGTTTGTGAACAAAAGCCGAGTAATTGCATGACTGGATAGCAACAATTTGTAATTTAATTACAATTAAGTAAGAATTTAAATAAACTCTAGAAAATATAAACGAAAAAATACTTGCATATATAAAAACACAATTATTTCAATATGTATGAGATCTGGTTAAAATTAAAAATATGGCAAAGCATGTTTCTAAGGCAAACTTTTTTCATAATATTAAAACTTCGTTGTGTTTGAGACGGGCTTAAACAAAAGACATCACTAACAAAATTTGATCTTAACATTTGCTAAATGGCCATTTAGCCAACTTTGTTGGCTTAAAGCTAGCCAAATACGCGTTTGGCCAAATGTAAACTGGAAGAAATGCTTATCTGCGAGACGCCGAATGCCCATATGGCCCTTAAGCCTTATCTTGGCAGATGTGTAGAGAGAAGACTGGAGTTCGTATTTGAGAATAAGTTGAATAAATAAGTGTGATATAGTGTGAGAAAGTCGTCCGATGTTAAGAAGGTTTCGCTAAAATGCACTGAAGAACTAATATACCCCAAGATTCGTCAAGATATCTTGGAAGACACAAGAAGACGCCTAAGCTTTAAAGCCCATATGGCTCTTAAGCCCTATCTTGGCAGATGTGTAGAGAGAAGTCTGGAGCTCGTATTTTCGAATAAGTTGAACAAATAAGTGTGATAAGGTCTGATATAGTCGTTCGATTCTAATAAGATTTCGCTAAATCACACTAAACAACTAATATACCCCAAGATTCGTCAAGATATCTTGAAAGACACCAAAAGTTAATGCGAAAACTTAATTATCTAGCAATCAATCCTATAGCAGATATACGATATAGTTGCCCGATTCAGCCGACTGCCGGGGCAGTTTCTGGTAGTTAGTTGATAATGATCCGAAATATATAACTTGTATGGGGTTACGGGGTCACTTGCATGGAGTTGCACATTGCAGGAAGAAATGAAAATATCCTCTTTAGGGGCTTAGAGATTAGAATACTCTTGGCTAGGGCGATGAAAGGGGGCATTTATGTGTGGCTAATGCTAGGGCCGTCGCCTGTTTAAGGCGTCAGCTGCTGCTGCTGCACTGCAGACAAAAGCATTTTGACACGCCCAAAAACATAGTCAAAAGCAGACTTCCCAGCGCCCACCCTCGCTGCCGCTGCCGCTGCCGCACAGGGCAAGCTAGTTGTTAGTTTAAACTGATTTGCAGTGTTTGACATGGCCATAAAAAGCGACGAGGACAAAGATGAGCATAGCGCTGGTCCGAGCCGCACTGGACTGAGCTGGTTAAGGCCATTATACAGCCAGATGGGGGCAGCAGAGAGCGGGAGATCAGAGCCGAACAGCTTTGCTTAAATGTTTTCTCTTCATTGCTTTCGCCTCTCGCCTTTTGCTGTTTGCACCAGACACACACACACACACACACACACACATACACATACTGTTACCCCTACTTCCTTTGCCATACGCTGTGTGTGGTATGTGGTTGGGGGAGAGCTTCAACGCCCGCCGTGTTCTGTTGGTCATTTCACTAATCTCTTCATTTTGCTCATCGCTGTAAACGCTTTTTTTCTCCTTTCTCCCATGTTTACAATTTATTTGGCTTGTTGTATTGCCTGTTGTTCTTGTTGTTGTTCTTGTTGTTGTCGCTCATACGCCCCATTGTCTATATTCTGGTAGCCGGAGCCGCCGCCCTTTTGTTTGACCAGAACGGGCAGCTTCTCTAATGTTAAGTTCACTCATTCATTTTGGGACCCATACACAATACAAGCACACCCACACACACACACACACACACACACACCCTTCCCATCCCTCTCGCATTGCACCCCTCTCAGACTCTCATGTATTGGGGTCTGTGAGTTTTATGCTTGTTGTTGTTGTTATTGCGCTGGCCCCAACAATTAAGTAAAACGATTTAAATGCAAAGTAGTCAACGCCAATGGGCTGAGAAATATGCTGTTGTTCCAATTGCCGCACAACAAATTCTCCCAATGACACAACATCGAACTGTAGATGGGAAAAATCCAGGACCCACGGATTCTGTGCTAATATGCAAATATCCATTATAATTATTGCCAGATATACATGTAGCTCGTTAAAGAAAGGATTAAAACATCGCAGCACCTAGCAAAAAATAGCAATAGCAAATGCTCCAGAGCACAAGGGTGACCTGTACCCAGCTTCGGATTTGCTGTAACAAACACTTTAACCTCGATCTGGTCTTGCTTCGACATTTATTTCATCCACATCCTGTGCATACATATTTGAAACTGAGAGAAACATACTTCCATTAGGATAATATATCTATTGTTTAGCAGCTCTGGCACTTTGTGATCCATTAATATTTGCAATGTAACTTGCTGCCATTAGATAGTTTGGATTATTTCGAGAGCAAATCTTTTGGGTCAGTTCATGATTTAATCCGTTCGTTTAATTTCCATGAACGAAACTTACACAAGCTGCATTGCTGAGAGCAGTGTGTGCAATGGTTTTGTTTGCTTCTGGCTTTGTTGTTGCATTTAATTAAAACCCTAAAATGTAGGCACACGATTGCAGCTGGCCGAGTGGCTCGATAAGGCGAACGGCAATTGGGGGCGGTGGGACGGTGGCAAGGCGGCACGGCGCGCCAGTCGGTGTGTGGTGCGGGGCAATTGGAAAGGCAACAGCAAAATAAATAAATGTGGAGCTGTTGCCATTTTGGCAACCACAGCAACGACCAGAACCAGAACAACAACAGCAACAACAGCAACAAGAGCGACAACAACAATTGTTGCTACAACAACTCACTTAGCATATGCCTTTCACTTCCATGCCCCCTCCCCCCCACGCAGGCTCTCTCTCTCTCTCTCTTACTCTCCATAATTGCTCAAATTGTTGGGCAAACATTTAAGCAGTTTTGGGGAAAATAGTTAAATGATTTTAGTCAAGAGAAGCATCCAAGAGCAAAATAATAGTCCCAAATATGCCAAAATGATATCTTGTGTCCAGCCCAAGGAGACCTTTCCCAACAAAAACTGACCTATGTAAAGCGTCTGATGTTTGATTAAAAACGGTTAGCTTACGAAGCCCATCTGCTGGACGACGGCATACCCTCTAATTGGCCTAACTTCAACCAATTGCAGGGTAATCTGGAGTCTTGTTTAAGTTATATGCGAAAAGTTCTATCGATTGCTTGGACAAAATGGAAAATATATTTATTATCATGTTTGCTTTCAGGGAAAACTTTATTGAGAATATTTTCCAGGGAAAACTCTATATTTTAGCAAATCATTTTTCGATAGTTTTCGGTATTCTTTTGATTTTTATTTCTTAGAATTTTGGTTTAATTTGCTTGATGCCATTGAACTATTAATAAATAAAATGTCGAGCAATGCATTGATGAAGCTTATATTAATACAAAAATTTGCGAGTTTTATCTTGGTATTCATTAGTCTTGTATTCATGGAAGCGCAAATTGGGTTTTGTTTCTTAGAAACTTGCTTAAATTGATATTTAAACGAAATAATAAAGCTAGACGTCTGGAAATAGCAATCGCATGGAATAACAATTGCATTAACAAAGCACTTGACATGAATAAGGTCAATATGCCAACAATACATTACAATACAATAACTATACTACATTTATCAGATCTGGCAAATAGACGAGAGAACAATTTAATTGTCAATGTTAAATGTTTGCTCCTTTCTGTGGGGACTCATAGAGTCTCATAGAGTCAAGCAACGAGCTAATGAATAGATCAGTAAAGCTTTTTACAATCTCCCAACAGAAATGCATTTTGATTTTTCAGCCAATTGTGCTTCGATCTCTTTCTTTACTCTTTCTTTAAAACTATGTTTTCTTTTTAGATATAGTTCAAATGAGGTATTTGTTGTTATTTAAGATAGCCTGAAACCTGCCAGCATTGGCTAATGAATGCTAATGAGTGATTCTTTCAATTGAGCCATTCATTAGTCATATTTGTCCCATATTGATAAGGTTTCTGTTTATGTATAAAGAGCAGGGTAAAGCTGTAAATGCCAAGTTTGGTTCACATTTCTCAAAAAGCATTAGACTTTAATAAAAGAACAGATTATTGTCCATGACATAGATACCTTGTTCCCATCCGCTCGAATTCATCAAAGGACCTCTGCTGGCTCCCTGAAAACAGCTTCAAGCTGGGACAAAGCAGACAGGCACGACTTTATAGACTGTTGCAACTGATCAGCAATAAATTTGGCTTATTTCATATCAATTTGTTTTGATCTAAGCTAGAATCGATCAGTAGCTTTTGATCTCTATCAAGCGAAGGACTGTGAAAGAAAGTATATGGGCTCTCCATTGACAACTTTTTGTGACAACATTTATGATATCTACAAGGGCTCAAAAGCATTTAATTATACTTCACGCACACACACAAAGATCTTATACCCATTCACATCTTTAATCTTATTTTGTATCTTGAATCTTACCTTGGCACAAAACGATTTACAAGCTGGCAACTGCGCTGGCTGCAGTCAACGAAAAAAAAAAACTCGTTTCCGTTTCCTTTGCTCAAATCGTTGTTTCTGCTTTAGTTCGTTTTGTATTTGTTTGTGTTTTTCTTCTATTTGTTTGTTTTTCTCGCCTGCTTATTTGCATTTAGTTTTGCAATTTTTTTGTAGTTGAATTCTTCAAATTATGCGCACTATTTTGTTGATTTGCTTTTTATTATTAACATAACAAAAATGTAAAAAAAAACCAACTGCAACAAACTTTATTCGAAAAAAAAAACAAGACAGAAAAAACAAAACAAAAAACCACACAAATTTTTCAATAGTCTTTCGCACGTTTAATACATTTTTTTAATGAGTTTTTGATATGCGCACGCTTTTCATTTTTGTTTTGCTCTGTGCGCCAGGACCAAACAGCTGAGTTCGAATGTTTGAAAGTAGATCAACAACAGCAGGCAGAAAACGCGTGCAAAACGCGCGCATTTTTTGCAAATTTCATTTGCAACAATTTTGATTATAATGCAACAAGTTGATTCAAAATATTTGTGAAATCTATTAACCACAATTTATGAGCTTCAAGCTTGAGCGATTGCTGCTGCTGCTGCTGCTGCTGTTGCTGTTGCTGCTGTTGCTGCTGCTGCTGCTGCAATTCGGTTACGAAATTTTGACTTCAATTTCCTAACTGACTCGCAATTGTCGCCCCTATTGTTGCTGCTGTTGTTGTTGTTGGTCTTTATCTTTGCCTTGGCAGCTTTGTTAGCGCGACCTCCGCAATGACCGTGTAACAATTTTGCAGCTCAGCAGCAGCAGCAGCAGCCGCAGCAGCAGCCGCAGCAGCGGCAGCAACAACAACAAACGATTCAAAGAAACGCGCGCGCGCCACAAAGTAGGCAACGACAGCGTTCGTGGCAATCAGACGACGCTTTAACGCAGCAACAACAATCACATGAAGAACAACAACAATGGCTACAGAAACAGCTGCCAAAATGCTGCGCGCCTTTTTTTCCGCGCTGCCAAAATTATGTGAATTGCTTTCAAGCGAAATTTTGTACAATTCATTTCTTGGCTTTTTCTGTTGGCGGCATTTGCTGGCTTACAATTATGACCGCTGCTGCCGCTGCAGCCGTAGTTATGTGCATTTTTATTGCCGCTCAGCAGCGGCAGACACAGCACACACACAAAAATTATGTAAGCGTTTTGTGCGCGTTTTTTGTGCGTTTTTTGTGCGTGTTTGCAGGCGCTAAACGCTATTGCCGCAGCTAAGCGCTGACAGAGCTGAGCTTATTGTTGTTCTTGTTGTTTTTTTTTGGAATTGTTTGTTATTATGCCGTTTGGAAATGCTGCTGCTCTGGTTGTCGTTCCTGGCAGCAGCGGCAGCAGCAGTAGCGGCAGCGGCAGCGGCAATTCATTCAAACTCACAAGACGAACCCAGCTGGCAGTCACATGCGCGACAGACACAGGCACACGCATAGGGCTTACATGAGCACACACACACACACACACACACACACATACACAGGCACACAGACGCATACGCACGCACACTGAAACACAAACACACACACACACACGCGCGCGCACTCACACGCAGACACAGAGACACGGCCACGGAGACGAGACAACGATTGCGACTGCGACTACGACAACAACGGCAACGGCAATTGCTGCGACTGCGACTGCGACTGTGACTGCGACTGCTGCGACTCTCGCGTTTGGTTCTCCTCAAAAGCGAAACGCGTGCCGTCTGCGCTGAGTCCTGTTTCATACTATCCTGCAATGTTTGCTGCTGCTGCTGATGATGCCACTGCTGTCGCTGTCGCTGATGCTGCTGCTGCTGCTGTTGGTGATGCTGCTGTTGGCTTTGCTGTTGCTGCTGCTGCGGCTGTTATAGCTGCTGCGGCACAAGAATTTCCCTTTTGGCTCTGTTAAAATTTCCCTGGCATGCGCACCGTGTACAACATTACGAGGCGCTTACAACAGCAGCCGGCAACACGACGTATACGTAATGTTTGGCCCAGAACAGAAGTTGTTAACAGCAACTCAAACGGTACCAACGCGTGCTGCCGCCCAAACAGATCCCTAACAGATCCCAAATAGATCCCAAATGGAATAATATTTAATTCCATAGAGTGTTTAACATGGCAGCTAACCTAACAGACGTTTCCGTTGGTTCGGTTGACGGTTCAGATCAAAGCCTTGCCTTAAAATTCGCACAGTGAATTTGGTTTTTCGTCAAATTTCTTTCAATTCTCAACTATTTAGATCATAAATTCTTAAAAAAATTTTGAAGTATTTTTATAGCAGTGTAGATATGTAGTATATTGTCTTTTTCTTTGAAGTGCGTAACCCATAGAACCCATAGAAGAAGACGATTGCGAATCGAATCGTTTTAGCCATGTCCAATTTCTGTGCCTACTGAGTCTCACGAAACTCCTTTCTGGAATCGGGCATCAATATTATATAGCTGCCATAATCGATTGAAAATTCGGCTCTCCTGAAGCAACTTATTCTTTTTCAAGTTATCTCAACCAAACTTTGAGTTTAAGCATGTTCTACTTAAAGCCGAACTAGTATATCATGTATCTAAAGGTAGAATCAGCTTTATTATTTCCTGATATCCTCGCTTGAGTAATTTAGCTTAGGCGTGAAATCGATAGCTGCTATTTCTTGTTATTTGTTGAAACAAGTCAATTTTGTATATTTCCAGAAATATATATAGATGTTTCTCCAACTTATCTTGCAATAATATTTGTAATTATATACGGTCCGACCAATTGATACATTTTAATAGCTTAGATCATGTGTGGGTCTTGAAGCGGTTCGATTGTAAGCCAGTTCGCATTTCAGTGGGTTTTCATTGTTTAAGGCCAGCGATTGGCAGCTTAGTCAATAGTTTGTTAAGCAAAGTTAGCCACAATTAAGGATATTCGGCCAATCAATTTATTTATGAACATTTTCAATGCACTTTCCACTTTCCACTGCACACGTGCATTGCATTAATGCAAATGAGCTGATGCTGCTGCTACTGCTGCTGCAGCACGACTTGATGCCAAATTGAATTATGTTGAATGCCAAAAAGGTTAATGAAAGCGCCATGCCCTGCGTCTCTTGTAACCCCTTCCACCCCCCTTCTCAGCCCCTCGGCACAACTCCTGAATTGTGTAAGAGCAAGCAGCATACACGGTGCTCAGAGCTGGACGCTTTGGGGCAGCAACAAAACCGCACATAGAAGTGCAATCTGCATTGTGGGATGCGGGATTGTGCGGTGCGGTGACCAACGGACACTGCTCGTTGGTCAGACCCAGCAAATTGATGGTTTTTTGTTGGTCCCTTACACTATCTTTAACGGCACAGGCAGCTCCTGATGCGTCTGCTACAATGGAAATGCACTCGATTGTTAGCGCCAATTTAACAGCGGATATTAGCGGGCACAGCCACGCCCCTATTCGTATATATGTTGGCAAATATAGTATGTTAACAGGGTATTATTAATATATTGAAAATCAATATTGTGTAGAAATTTGTTCAATTTGTAGAATTTTCCGTTGGCATTTAGAAAAGTCTTCCTTTTATGTACATTCCTATTCATATATGAAGACTTCTGTGTATAAATGTACTTACTCAAAAATTACACAAAACTTCGATAGAAAGAAAGAGAAATATAATTATAGGGTGAGAAACGAACTTAACGTTTATTGGATATTACTTTTAGGCAAAGTATGCAAATCTGCAAGGCTTACTTAAAGACTTGAGAATCGCATAGAAGAGCAATGGATAAAAATACGTTTTCTTTAGTTATAGAGTAGCAAAAAGTAAATGTACGTTTAACACAAGTAAATGCAAACATAAATGCATGTTTATATAAACGAATCGATTCCAAAAACTATAAAGCCAGAGACTAGCATCGATATTTTACTTTCTTGATACCTATCCATATATATTATATCCACTTCACATTACCCACGCTCCAATACTTTTAAGACCAATTTAGCTATAAGTATTATTTATATATTTTTATATGGTGCAATCGAAAAGAGCTCCTCACAAAAAAGTGGGAGCAAGAAGCTTTGTTCTCTATTTCCTTATTTTGCAGCTTATCTTTTGTTCTCGTATTTCCGCCTGCAGGTGACCGCTGACCAAATCGCGGTTGGGCTCCAGAGGACGCAGTCATCTCTATTAGCGATCATTACAAGCAGACAGCTGATGTTGGGGCATGCCCCCGACCCCCTGCCCAACAGCTACACTCTCCGTTTCAGCTCCGGCTCCGGACATTGTAAATGATTATTTATGTGCGCCTCCTGCTTTGTGTCTGCGGTTTGTCTAACGAGCCACGAGCCACCAGGCATATTGTTTTAAAACAACAATAAGAGCAGCCAGTGGGGCCATGTGGAGACGCCGCCGAGGACTCCAAACTGGACGACAATGGAGCAGGCGAAACTTGACAACAATTAAATTAAACAAACTTGCTTAAAATGTTATGTAAGTGCAGCGCTGCGCGACTAATTGAGTCGTCCCGCTGTCAACGAAACTCAACTCGGTTCCCATGCCTCCAGCTCCACCCCCCCACCGCCCTCCCTGCCTATCTCTGTCTTTCCTCCACCTGTGCCACAGCCCCTTTGCCGCAGCTGTGTGGCATGAATGATGGATGAACTTAATTTTTATTGTGCGACCTTGAACAGCCAAAGTCTTTTCAGTCTAACAATCTTAACAGACCCAGCAACAATAAAGATATTGAGCCTACATTATTAACCGGAAGGGAAATATCAATCAGCATTTAACACTAGGCTGGCTCAGAGACAGGGAGCATAGGGAGCAGAGGGAGGGCGAGGCGCATGTGGCATGTGAAATGAAAGGACGCCATGTCTCAGCATATTGCCGCTCATTTTCTACTTTGCTAAGACACTAAAACAAAACATTTTAATTAATTGAGGCGGAAAATTTGGTTGCTTTTATTGTTGTTGCCATTGGATTTGGTTTTGACTTTGCCCGCTTGCAGCTGGCTGGGCGTGGCCATAGTAAACTTGGCTTTTCAATGTGCCTGCGGTCTGAAAGATGCTTTATGTGCACAAGTATGTGTGCCTGTGTGTGTGTGTGTGTGTGCGTGTGTGTGTGAGTGTTTTGGTAAACGATTAGACTTGCTTTCACCTAACTGAAACGTTTGTCAACGACAAGCGTGCAAAATCCTAAAACGCCCCATTCATAGCATTTGCTGACGCGGCCCAAGTACTTTCTCATACTCTGTTGACAAACACAAAATGAGTATATCAAGGCTGTGTATACAATTGGAACCGGTTCGGTTCAGCTTTGTTTTGTTGAATTAGGGCGTTTGCTATAGACCTTACAATTAGTATATGTTCTCAGATCAGCTTTTCACTACAGTCTATAACTTTCATGGTTTAACATGCCGATTTGCCAAAGTTTTAGCCGGGTTAATGTATGCCACGCCCATATTCATTCGAAAGAAACGCCTGCTGCTGCTTAAAACAGTTACAGTTTGAGAGTCACAGCTTAGAAGTTTCAGTTTAAGATTCGCAATCTAAGAGATCTTAAAACAGATTATTGCTCAGTCGGAGTTGCCGATAAAAAAGATTTCAATTTTCCACTCATTGCCACTAGCTGGACTTTAATGACCTGTAAGTGGTGTGTGTGTGTGTGTGTGCGTGTGTTGATTTTTTTGATTAGAAAAGAACTGGCTGGCAATAGCTCACAGCTCACAGTTCACAGCTCACAGCTCAGCGCTCACTGTTTGAAGCTCGGCATGTTGTTGTTGGCGTTGCTTGCAGCAAATTGCGTGCGGCAGAAGCACAAGTTTCAAGGATGCCACTTACAGCCACTGGCAGCTAACGATGTTGCCCAACGTCCTAAAGTTCAACGCTGGCACGCCCCCTGCTCGACAGCCCTGTCAAATCGGCCAGCATAGACCTAACTAAAGATCAACACTCGAACGAAAACTTTCGTCATTTACGCGCCAAATTTGCTGGCAACGCCCAGACCTGACCCCGCCCCGCTGCATTGACGCCCCTCTGCCACCCTGTGCCACCTCGCTGCTTCAAGATGCAGACAGGGTCTTCCATAATTGAATTTTCACAACAAGCGCCACGCTTCGAATTGTAAAACAAAGTATGTACACATAAAGTAACAAGTTCAGCATCTCACAGATACAACAGCTCTAGGATTATGGGCACAGCGAGTGGCTTGTTAGGGCTGAACTCTGGGCAAACAAAGTAAAATAAAGATGGGCTCACGATCTCAAAGTTACAAGCCAAAACTTTGCACAGGATCAAACCATAAACCGTACGTGAAAGAAAGGACAAAGCCATCAAAAACCAGCTTTAAGGATATTCAATGAGCAAAGATTTCTGAACACACAACGCTTCAGTATATATCGATATTTATCGATTTTCATAAGATTTGTTGGATTTGATATATCTTTCCACCAAAGAAAATTAGCCGGCGTCGCCCGTTCCCGTTGCGCATATTAATTTGGCTTCATAAACATTGGCTCGCCTCAACTGCGCGCGCTTAAAGAGAAAACTTTCGTTTTAATTAATTACAAAAACACATATTATCCTATTTAAATTCAAAAAATTATTTTCTTTGGCGTTCGATCCATACACTTCGTGCCCAGCTACCCCAGCAACGGCTTGGGAACGTGCCAAAGAACATACACTTGGTACTTACATTTGGTTAAAATCAGTCGAGCCCAAAGTGAAACATAATTTCCTTTTTTAAATTGTTGGGCTTAAATAAATAAGTTGGCCAATGTAATTATAATTAAGTTATGCCATTAAAACTTTGAAAATAAATGAGAAATGGAAGCACAGGCAACTTCCTGCTCTTAAGCTCAACCAAATCACCGACTATTTCTTTTAGTTATATCACATTGGCAAATGAATAAGTGTCAAGCTCTAATTTTGTGCAATTGCAATTTTCCAATTTTCAAATAGTGTCCATCGGAACAATTGGCCACGCACAATATCCATGCAATTGAATACTATACAGCACAGTAAAGCGAATGTAGCCCATGTGCGTCGAGGGTATCTGAAGTGGAGCCTGGGATGGCGGAGTGAAGGCTCTATGCTTTGCTTCGAAGATGAAAAAGTGTAAAATTAAATGAAAAATAAACAATGAACATGGCGCAGCGAATTGAATTGAAACTCTAGCTCTAAACGAGGAGCGCCATCAGCTGCCACAGTGGCAGCAGCAGGATGTCGAGAGAAAGAGAGAGAGAGGAGGGAGAGGAGGGAGAGACGTGGCGAGGCAAGGCGAGGCGAGGCGTGGCAAGGTGGCGGTTGAGTAGCTCGAACTGGCCGCCATTGTGGGCCATACAACAGTCCGTTTGGCTCAGTCCGGTTTTCATTTTTAACACACGACAGCTAAAAATGCTGACATGGTCAGGACACAGCCAAGTGCTACGGGCTGGTGGGCGGGGTGCGGGTGGCTGGCCTGGTGTATATCACTAGCTTTGCTATTTGTATGAATTACAAGCGACACACATTCTCAGCACTCAGCTTTCTGTTCTCAGCTCTCGTTCTCAGTGCTCTGCTATGGCTATGGCTATGCTGTGCTGTGCTGTGTGCGCCATTTCCGTTTCCGCTTTCCACTTGCTGGGTATTTAGTATGTTCTCCCGACTGCCACCCTGCCGCCCTGCCGCCCTGCCGCCCTGCCTCCCTGCCTCCCTTGTAATTGTTATACTTCTGTACTTCGCTTGTACTTTCTGTTGTCGCTGTGATTTGGATTGTCGGATACAACCACCCAATTCCACCCGGCCAGCACCCCGCCAGCTCCAGCCGCCATTGCCCCGCCAGCCCATCCGCCACGTGTTTGACAAGGCAACGCGCATGCATGCAACCTAATTGAGTTTTGCTCACCAAAAAAAATGTATAAAAAAAAATTTAAATAAAGAGTGAAAAAAAAGTATCTTGAAAGATTGGTAATGGGTTTTAAAACCAGCTTGGGATAATTAAAAAACTGAAAAAAAGCGTTAACAACTCAGCGCACGGAAGGCATTTACCTACCATTAATAAATGCTGCTAATCGCGGCGCATTAAAAGTGCGTTAAATTTAAATTACAGTGGAAAACATTTTTAAAATGAAATACTATATGACTACATTTATGAAGTCTTCCTTAGGTATCTTTCAGCATCACACGGTCTTCGACATTCATTTTCCACCCGTTTCCGCATGTAGAACATTTATATCTACCCGTAATACCTTCCAAGGTATCTTTCGGCATCACACGGTCTTCGACATTCAGTTTCCACTCATTTTCCGCTTGTAGAACATTTATATCTACCCGTAATACCTTCCTAGGTATCTTTCGGCATCACACGGTCTGCGACATTCATTTTCCACCCGTTTTCCGCTTGTAGAACATTTATATCTACCCGTAATACCTTCCTAGGTATCTTTCGGCATCACACGGTCTTCGACAATCAGTTTCCACCCATTTTCCGCTTGTAGAACATTTATATCTACCAGTAATACCGTGAACTCCACGTCTCGTGTTATATTCTACATTAGTTTAGAGTCCATCGAATCAACGCTTTTGAATCTTGTGAAGCTTGAAACTTTTATCTACACAACATTTGGCCCAAATTTTCCATGCTAGAGATTTTGCGAAAAGTATGAAACACGTATTAAACGAAATTTTTGCAAAGTTTGAATGGTAAACAAAAAAGTTGCATGCAACCATTTTCCGCCCATTTTTCACAGTTGGGAGAGGAATTTCCAGAATTGCTTAAACACGTGTTCATAATGTTTTTATGTGTTTTAAAAATAAGTCTTCACGCAAATTTACTTGAACCCCATTTTTTCACCTAGAAGGGGTGAATTCGCCAAATCGTGTGAAACATATCTCAAATGACATGAGTTGGTTATGAGTTTGAATCTGAAAAATCTAAAACCGAATCTTTGCAGCCGCAAAGTGCCAAATAACTCTCAGCTGAATTGAAAAGAACTTTTCGTGTAAATGAGTTGCAATCAGTTTTCGTGATTATTCCACACTTGCAGGTGGAATTCACCAAAATCCATTAGCGCCCGCCTTGAGGGAGGAAAGGAAACTTCTAATGTATCCGCAAAACCTTATCAAATCGGTCTACTATATTGTATGTCTCGCATAGAAGGAATGTATGTCACTCTTGTGCCATATTTACAGGTATCGAATCGGAATTTCATCGATTTGCTTACATTTTATTTTCTTGCCCTGAGTTTTAGCCACTGTAACGCCTTGGTATGTTCAACATTTGGCTTGTGTCGTTAACGCATGCATAAAAATTTAATCGTAAAACGATTTCGAACTCAAAAATCACATGGTCGTAAACAGGCAGAGCCCGAAAAGCGACAAACCCGAAACGACTTATCAGTAGGCAATAAAAGGGGCAAAGCGCGCCGGGAAATTTAAGGCAGGCAAATTTGAAGTTTACCAAAATAATGAAAGACTAATGAGCTCCTCAAA
The DNA here is from genome assembly GCA_037075305.1 of Drosophila kanekoi. NCBI lineage: Eukaryota > Metazoa > Arthropoda > Insecta > Diptera > Drosophilidae > Drosophila > Drosophila kanekoi. The sequence goes on along the minus strand of JBAMCE010000451.1, from coordinate 4,278,154 downwards.
TGATGATGCCAGCAGGTGTTGTTGTTGTCGCAAGTCCCTTGAACTTGGATTTCAAGGTATATTGAGCTATTAACTTATTGCATGCCGTGGGTAACAGCGAAAGGGAGGGCGGGGAAATTGGTGTTTTGGATCCTTATGTGCAATGACTCAGCATCTGTGATCAATGACAAGTTGGGAAAGCGTTAACAGAGGAAAACGTTAAAAACTTTGCACAAATAATTTGCACAAGTCTCTGATGCTAAGGCAATAAAATTCCACACACAAAGTCGAATAAATAAGAAGCGCATGGAGGGCGACAGGACTAGAAAGGACATGCGAGGGACTGGTGATAGACGGGAGATGGAAAATGGTAGGGCCCCCCACTCCGCCCCGCCCTTAAGGCAAAAAAGACTGGAGACATTTGATGCTGGCGGAGTGAAAAGTCAGCCTGGCGGCAAATCGAACCGAAAGTTTCTCTTTCAGCGCAAGAGCCAAAGGCTGGTGGATGTGGCTGCAGGGTGTGTCTCGGTGTGTGTGTGTGTATGTGTGAGTGTGTGAGTGGATGTGGAGCGGGCAACAAACATGCAAACTGCCATTAAAAGTGACAAAAATTACAGCAGCATTCGCAACAACAACAACAATCGAACGAACGATGAGAGCCACACAAAGTTTTATTCGGGCGTGTTAATCAAGCATTGAGAACAACCGCACAGCATTGTGAGGCGAACGAAGGAGGCGGTGAGGGAGGGGGCTGGTCGGGGTTAGAATTTACTGGACTGTGATGAAATGTGGAACAGGCGACTGACTGGTTGAGGGCGCGCGCACACCTGTTGACGACCTCAGCCCGACAGCAGATAACCAAACGGAAGGCAACTTTCTCAGTCCGAGTGACAGCTGAAAACCTGATGGCCCAAACAATGTATATATCTGGGATAAATGGGATAAATGTTGGAAACTGGGTTGGATAACAACTTATTGTTGAAGCAACTAAACGAATATTAATTGAATTATGAACCATATTACGTAAGTTCATGTGCTCCACGATGAAAGTAAGCTCATGCCGATAAATTAAACTAAATGAATATAGTAGCTAATGATAATAATATTAATAATGAAATGAATGAAATGGTAAAAATGTATATAAATATAAAGCGAGAAGTTTTGAAGAAGTTTGTGGCTGGCACCGTTTAAGCACCGACTCCGGCACCTTATTCTTGTTCTTCCAGGAGAAGTACGGCGCCTTGCTAGAAGAGAAAAATTCTAATTATTCTTTTAAATATCTTGACAAAAGATTACTGCAGGGTTTGAATGGGCAACTTCTCGCTTGTTGGTCCGATGCATCAACGACTAAGCCACGCCGGCTATTGACGTCACGTTCGCATTGTTCTTGATCTTTTCTCAAACAAGCTTTGACCCCCGTTTTCCCTCTCTTGGATGACACTTTTAACCAAAAGAATCGTTCAGTCAGAATATCAGCTTTATATCTCTTCCAGAGGACAAACTTATTTATCCCAAAATCTGTTTTCATTCATGTGGATGGGTCAAAGTTGAATTGCCTAGCTGATGTCCATTTGCTCATGTTACTGGCAAGCTAACATGCACTTTAACATGCTGTCAAACACAATTATGCTCTATTAAGCTCAAAGCAAATTGAGCATGCAATCTATCTACAGGTTAAACATTTGATTGGCTCGAATTACAATGTTGGCACCTGGCGAAGCTAGCAGTGGGCCATGAGGGCAGCCGCAAAGCATGATTCAGTCATTCAGTCTCAAATTATGACAAATTATTTATGACAATTGACGACTAATATTTATGATATCAATTTTTCATTCAATTGATTAACTATTGACAGCTTATGGACAGGTCGTTGCCAGATGTGCAAACAATATTAGCATTTCCTTGACGAGGGCTTCATGAAGGTAACTTCAACGAGTTGATGGTCGGCTCACATGCCAAATAGTTCGTTTAATCTATTGCACAACTTTATATCTTATAGTGACACAAGCATGCATGCTTGCATTGGGCTCCATAGGGGGCCTTCTGCTGCCTCTTCGTCTCTCCTCCCGCTCTCGATATGCCCTTAAGCCAGCGGATCAGCCATGCAAGCGGAAAGCAGTGCACGCGGATCAATTGCAAGCGGCTATGTTTCCATTTTTTTGTGTCACCATTCACATTCTCATCATCAACGCCATCATCATCATCATCATCGCCATCGCCATCGCCATCATCTTCATATGATGGTGGTCGCTTGGCCGCACCTGGGGCGTGTCATAACTTTGTCAAGTGCCACTCAACACATGCACAGCTACAGACACAGACACAGGCACAGATACAGATACAGATACAGACACAGATACGAATTCAGATTCAGGCAGCGGGCAGGGCAAGGCAAATGTGTAAAGTGAAATCAAAGCAGCGGCGAAAGGCGACAAGAAAATTCGCGCCCAGCTATACGGAAAAAAAAGTGAAGAAAAAAGAAAAGGGGTCGAAAAGAGCAGCCAACAACGAGCTGTGCCATGTGTCATGTGGAGCAGCAGCAGCAACAGCAAAGAGGAAGAACTGCCTTATCGGTGCGCCGAAAATTGAATACCCTTGTAGACATATGGCTTTAATGAGAGAAAGCATGAGAGAAGCATGTCAAGTAAGAAGAAGAGTATAGCCATATAGCTATATAGAGGTCCGATGCGGCCTGCAATGGAGAGTAGGAACTTGCAGAGTTTTGTACTGAGAAACTTTTTTGCTTGGAAAAAAGGGGAGGCTGACTCGGGCCAGAGCCGTCTTCTTTCATGCGTTACACATTGCGTGACAAAATTATAATACCCTGTACTAGCAGAAACAACAACAACAGCAACAGCAAGAAATGCGCTCCTTGGCTGGCAGACAGCGAGGATGGGCAGAAGAAAAACAGAAAGTTTTTTTTGCACGTAGCTACTGCTGTTGATTTTTCCGTTTTCCATTTTAGAGTGCGCGCCTTTGGTCCGGGCGCTGGCCCAGACTGCCACGCCCCTGTGCTCGACAGGGGCAACGCACAATAAATATAAATAAATAAATCAAAGGCATTTAATTTCATTTCGTAGGCGCAGCGAGACATGGCCCTGCGTGCGTGACACACGCGGCGTATGCGTAATCGCAATCGGGCCAAAAGACGCCAAGGAACGCGTCTACGAAACTGAACTATCGACAGGGCCCAAAGCCGCCATTAGATAAGCCAATCTCTCGAGCAGTGCCTGGGCCTGCCCAAAAGTGGGCGTGGCGACTCACATTGCCGTCAATTTGTTTAGCGGTGCCCTTTGTCGACTTTGAGCGGAGAGGGCACCACGTGGCAATGTCAAGAACAGACTGCCATATGTGTGTGCGTGTTTCTGAGGAGTGTATGTGTGTGTGTGTGTGTGTGAATGTGTGTGCGCACGTGCCCCGTCTGCAAATGGTCTTTGCTAAAAGTGGCAGATCGCCATCCGCCGTCCTGTTGATTTTTCTATCAGGTGGCAATTTATTTAAACTGCGTTTGCATTTGAAATGCGCCAGCAAAAGTTTTGTTTTTGTTGTGATTTAGGTGGCCCAAGCTAGAAGAAAGATGGCTTCAAAGTGGGTCGCCAAAAGTGTGACTGGAGCTGAGACGCAGAACTAAGATAAATTATCGCAAACAGACTGCACAAGTGGCCAAATGACCGAAGGCAGAGTTACGAAATAAGAATTCCGAATAGACCGAAAGGCACTTGGAGAGTTAGACCCGGGATGAGAATCAAAGACCGGAACGTAAATTCATGTATATCTCCAGCCAAAAGATAAACTCTATTATGAAATCTATTATTTGCGAACATCGCCAAACTATCTCCTGCGGATGCTGCTTGAAGACACTTTCAAATACTCAAGACTGCTCTAGTCGAGAGTGCCCGACTAGTAGATACCCTGCATCCAGTTATAAGCTGCCCTTCAACTTTTCTAGCTTCTTTGCATTACACAGCGTCTGTGCTTCTTTTTCTTCCCTCATTACCACACTTTGTGTGGAAAATGCATTCTTGAAAAACTGGAATGTTTATTGTTCTAATAAAAGTGTGTGTGAGTGTGTGTGTATGTGTGTGTGTATACCAAAGACAAGGCTCTATCATTCAAAATGGATTTTGTTCTATTCTGGGGTGAAAGCTGTTCATTCATTGTGATAACCTACAGACCAAGTTTGGTGTTTGTAAAATCGATATTTATCGATATCATATTGACGAGCTATCGAAAATAAGTGAAAATCTCGTGACTATAGCAGACGGATATGGATCGACTCCCGATTTGGCTTAAGATTAGATGAGAAGTGAGAAAGAAATTGGCAATTCAGACTCCAACTAGTTCATTTCAGGCCTTGGCCTTGGCTTTTAGTCTACCCAATACTGATCAGGAATACATATCATATAGTTTATTCAGTCGAAGATGTCGCTCTCAGTCTCTTATATGGTATTTGCAACAACTTTCACTTACCGCCTTGAATACAGGGCTGAAGCAATGACATCTAATGGAATTTCCCCATTGTATTGTATTTCCGTAACTTTTCACCGCAAAGTCTTTAAGATGAGTGAAATTCCGAGAGAGGCTCAGCGCAGAAGTTGGCATAATATTGCCACAAGCAGCTGCTTTGGTTCTGCCCATAGTTGCGACAGGGGTAAAGGCTGCAGCAGGCCAGTCCTCGCAGTCAGAGGCGTTTGTATGGCAACCAGCTTGCTAATGCCAATTGGAAGTATTGTGCCACGCACAACCCCACACACAGCCACACACACACGCAACGATAATGTGTAATGCTCGCCCAGCCTAGCGCCTACTCTCCCCCACCCTAAGCGTCGGCAGACGCATAGGCAATCATCCCGACCCATCGACAGGCTTTTTGCTAGCTGTTTATTTCACTGACTGACTGACTGACTGACTGACTGACTGACTGACTGATTGACTGACTGACTGACTGACTGACTGACTGACTGATTGACTGATTGACTGTGTGACAGGGCCCGTGCTGTGAGTTGAGGCATCCTTCTTGCATGTATCAATGTATACGGTATATGTCTTTTGACTTTTGACAGCCACGCCCACTACACTACCCTCCACTCCTCCGCTCCGCTCCAGTCGCTGCTCCCCACAAGCTCACTTTATAGGCTTGACAAATGCCTGGGCAAACTGTATTGGCAAAAATTTCGCCAGAGTTGTCTTGTTGCTGTTGCCATTACATTTTCTCGTTTTCCCTTTTGATTTTTTTCGGGCCGCTGTGGAGCAAAAGTGTGGGAAACACGTTCGTTTTGCCAACGTCGCTAGTCGCTTGCTTTTCTTCATTTTTCTTTTTGGCAACTTTGCTTTCGATTTGATTTGCCGGTTCCGTGGCAAATACTCGACAGTTTTTTTAACATTCCGTTTGATTGCACCGCGGCGCTCTTGAGTGTACACCAATCTCTAAGTGTTCACTGGGTCAGCTTGGAGACTGTTTAAATTTTAAAATTTTATTTGCTACTAATTTTTATTTGGTTGTTTGCTTTTCTGACGGCACAGCAACGTCCACTAAATAATGCAGCGACCCTTAAACGTCCCATCAGAAGATGTAGGCAAACATTCGATTCAAGGTTAAAGGCAACAACTTGTCCCATTTGAATAACTTTTGCAATTGTTTGTTCAACTTTCCCTTGCAACACGCTAACTCATAGGAAATCGCTTTTTGGGTGCCAACAATTGAATCGATTATCTAGTATGTTCACTCGTCACTTAAATGATTTTCAATCCCGTTTGTCATTAATACACAAGAGGTGTGCCAGCTTCTCCTACAATGTCTACTGGCTTTTATGGCTTTAGACTAAGACTAAGGGGACTTGCACTCGCATCCTCTCTGTTAAGTTCTAGCGATGACTGCCCTGTGATGTACACGTTTATTGAATACATCACTTGAATGACTTTCAATTTGACTAGGGTATGAAATAATCGGATACTTTTCGTCTAATTCGGCTGGCCAGACTATTTATTCGCAGCATTTGGGTCATCGGCGAGCTCATTATCCTTATGCCTCACCACTCAAATGCCTGTGATGAGAAGCATTAAGGCTGAACGGACTGGTTGGGCGGATGACGCTGCAGCAGGAGGCGTCATTAGCCGGCCAATATTGATGGAGCCATTGGCTTGCCATATATCAGAAATTGCAGCAAGCGGCGCTAATTATTCAACGTCATTGGCATAAATAATGCAATGGCCAGCGAGCAGAAAGTGCTTTGAAACTCTTGTCCTAGTCCGGAGCCACATTGAGTGTCGATTATTTACAAGCATGACAGGTGAATGGGGCTAATCATTAAATAAGCATACTTATAGGACAAGGTCCAGTTGAGAAATTGTCAGGTTGCTGAGTGTACGCTTCTGGTAAAGGTTAGACCCTACGGCGCTTTTGCATATTTTGTGTAAGGAGAAAGCAGAAAGTTTCACAAAACTAAAACGAACGACGACGTCGACTCGTCGTCCACAAGTTGATGGACGCCCGCCCGCTGGCGACCGCTGGGAGTTTAAACGTCGACGCACTTAGCGGCCGCCTCGGCGAGTTGTTAAAAATTTTATTCCTAAAGTGCTGGAAAATTGCCGAGTGCCCACTTCAAAAGCAGCAGCAGCAGCAGCAGCAGCAGCGGCAGACCCAAAGCAATGCTCTAGCCCGCCGAGAATCCGTTCATCCCTTAACCATCGTCAGACCGCGCCAGCGCCCAACCACAAAGAACTTTTCGGGCCAAAAGTCGTTGTAGCAATCAAGTGGCGGGGGTCCGAGACGCGGGACGTGGGTCCAGTGTAGCGAGACCCGAGACGCGAGTGGGGAGACGCAGCATGAGCTGCAGTAGACGGACGATTCAGTTGTGGGTCTGAGTCGGGTGCAAATGTCAGAAACTGTTTCGCCTGCACTTCAGCTGGCTGCGCTTGACTTTCCTGCTCGTTTCATCTCGCGGCAGATGATTTCACTACGCCGACGAGCATATCGATTCTGTGGTCAAACATGCTCGACTAATCGATTAAACACGTGCCAAAGAACGTTAATCTTATAGATCTAACAGAAATCAGTTAAAATGGGCAATAATTTAGGTAGTACCCAAATCCGTGGGATAAAGCTCTTGGCAGTTGAATGGGCTCAACCTTAAAGCTTAAAGCTCAACTATTGGACCAACAGATCTGTCACCTATGACTTAAAAGCTTCATGTCACATAGTTGAGCTTTCAAATTATATTAAAACTTTATGTTAAGCGGAAGAGGTCCCTTAAAATATCACTTAAAGGCCCACACATAGCAAAAGAAAGAAGCTGAAAGCTCAGCGGTAGGTCAATTGTTTATTATTAAAAGCTTCCGAATTACTTAAAAGGTTCATAGCAACTGAGCTTATCAGCAGTAGCATCTTGAATCGGCTTTATGCTTCTCCAAGGCATAAGCTTTAAGCTTCTACTTGAAAGCTTCTTAGCTGGTGTTAAAGCTGCCAAGCAAACTTAAAGATTGTCTTAAAGCTTGGGCGATATCTAACAAGAAATGATCTCCTGATCACATTTTCGATTATCGAAAACTGCGCTGCAGGGGCTAATGCAAAGTCGGTATTGCCGAAACAATTTGGTATTTTCTTTGGCATTGGCTCGCTCGGGTATTACTTTCACTTTGCCAGCAGTTTAGAGCAGCAGTTTTGAGTGCTGGTACTACATATTCATTTATCATTGATAAGAAACATAATCATGGAAATGAATGAATGCCTGACTGAGCAAATGAATGAATGAGCAACCCCAACACACACACACACACACACAGTCACAGTTTACGAATTGCTCGCTGTGCTGCTTGTTCCGACTCAGAGCTGAGTTAAGTTCCGAGTGCTGGCGCCTGGTCCTCTGTCCGTGCCCCGTCGGGCTGCCAGTGCAGCTGGCTTGCAACTGTGAGTTTGAGCAGCGCCATGTGGCAACTGTTTCCACAGCCCCCTTCCGTGCTGCACCTTTGCCGCACTCATCTATCAACTGGAAACTCAGTGCGCACAGTCTTGCAAATTGTATACCCCTGCAGAGGCTGTTCGAATTTTGTCACGAAACGGACCCATGTTTTTTTTTGCAAGCTCGTATTTCATTAAACTTGCCCGGCTCGCACCTCTTAATCGCTAAGCTGCCATTAGATATATAGGTGAAATTTGGAAATTGGCATTTCTCTAGTCGAAAGAGTTCGATTGAAAGATGTCCTGAACCAGCCCCAAGCTGGATATGGCTAGACCGACTCGACTCTTGATGCTGACCAAGAAAATATACCGTATACTTATTGGAGTACCTTCTTGTGCCTGTTCAATGCATGTTATTTGCACAAAAGCAGAGACTTACTCTTTTTTGCAAATTCTAATAGGTCCTGGGCATGCCAGAATGGGAGATACCCTGTACGGAGGGTAGACAAACACGCCCACACCCTCACACACACGCCCGCAAGCACCTGACCTTAGGCCCACGCTTTAGGGAATGCTTTTTCCATCAACTTCTTACTTATCTTTTTAAGGCTGATATATGGCATTTTCAGCCTGCGATTAACTCCAAGAATTTGTCTAGAAACCTAGCACAAAAACCGATATCTATCGATTTACCTAAAGATCTCTATACCTATCGATCAGAAATAACTATATGTAGTATCAAGGTGATAGAAGGAACGGGCGGATGGGCAGACAGACGAGCATAACTGATCAAGCATATATATATATATATATACATAACATACATATGTGCATTAAGCCCCAACGCACTTTTTTTTACCCATTTTTAATGTACAGGGTATAAGAATTAAAATACTTTCAATACGAATGCTTCTAATGCATTCCAAAACTAAGTTCTTATGTTGGTTTTGCTTTGATCTCAGGCCATATTCCTCCCAGTCTATCTCTCTATTTTGCTCAATCTCTCTCTATATTTCTCTATAGCACACGCTCCTTCTTTGTGCCTAACTGGCCCGAATTAGTTGACCCAGACAGGCAACGCGAACACTTGTCGCTGACAATTATGCAACTGCAACAAGCGAATTGCGCATACAAAATTAATGGGTCCGTGGATTGGGCGCAGGTGGGTGGACAGGGGTTCCATGGGGCTTTTGTTGGGCGCATGGGTCTCATGTGCTGGTTAAAAGTCAATTAGTCTAATTGCCCGAAATGCAATGAATGTCAATTTTAATGGTGCCAGCGCGCATGGACAGCAGAGCATTAGGCAACATCTAGCTGACACGCCCATCTGCCCCACCACCACCCCAATTAGTGGCGCGTTAAAAGCTGAAAGCTTTCTCGAGACAACTTTTTAGCATTCACTAAAATCCCAACAAACAAACAAACAACAACAACTGGCTGTCAGCCCAAAAAGGACACTCGTAAAATTTGCACCTCACTTTGCTAATGTGGCAGCTTAGCAGAGGCGCGGGAGCTGGTGGCAAGGGGGGGATGGGCTATAGCAAGGCAAAGCAACATTTTGTTTTGGATATCAACTGAAATTCATTCAACACACACACAAAGCATTAAAAGGGTCAAAGGTCGACTAGCTGGCAAAAGATAAGAGTAGCAGCTGGCAAGGCGAGCTGAGCCAGCTGAGGGGAGGGGGGGAAGGTGGCCAGCACTAACCGAAATGATGTGCCAATTAATTAAGTTAATTTTTAAAGTTATATGCAAAGAATTGCAAAAGTTTTTTGTTTGCTCCCAAAAAGTTGCCAACACACAAAATTCTTTTGGCCTTTTGCAAGCAGTATGCATGTGTGTGTGTGTGTGTGTGTGTGTGTGTGTGTGTGTGTGGGCTGTGGCCTGTGGCCTGTGGTGTTGGCCACTGCGGCTCTGTTCATAAATAGGGCACATTTATGCAGGCAACGCTGCAATGCATCCAGGATTCGATTAAGCCCAACTGCAGCTCCAATCGATTTGTTTGCTGTGGCTCGGCGGTGGGGAGAGGGGCATGTATGTGTGTGGCAGGGTGTACGAACATGGGCTAAGCAATGCATAAATTACGCACTGTAATTCAATTAAAACCAATTTGTGCACACGCACTGCCAACAAGCCGCAGCACAGATCCTGCCTGATGCCCCGGATCAACTCATGTTTTCAGCACTTTTTTGCCGCTTTGTTTGCATTCCAAGAAGAAGAAGCAGCAGCAGCAGCAAACTGCAAGGAACAGCATAATCATTATCAAGCCCATCATCATCAGCATCATCAGCATCATCATCAGCATCATCAGCAGCAGCATCAGCATCAGCAGCAGCATGGTGAAAAGCCGTGGACAGCTGCACTTCAGAAGCAGCTTTGACAAATTGCCGCACGAGCCGCACGAGACTGGCGACAGTTGCCTCCACATTGGATGTTGCCGGTGACTGTTCCAATTGTGTTACCTGTGGCTAATTATTATATTTTTACCAACTTTCTTGCCTCGGCATTTACTGAGCCACTTGACGGCAACCCAATTAATCAGTGTCAAGCGTCGTGTGGCAAGTAATGCGCATCTCTCCCGCCCAGAACAGAGCCCAGAGTTGGACTCGCAATCGTAAGGAATCAAGGCTGCGAACCGGCGTGTGAAACGCACCTTAAACCTAATTAGTTGGATAAAGTACGGCGTATCCTAACTAACCAATTCCATAATTTGCCTACTCTGTTCAGAAGAAAACATTTCTCTGACCACCTAATAAATACTTTATCGGGACGCCACGTTAAACCGATCTGGCCGTGTCCGTCTGTCTTGCTGTCCGTAATAACATGGTTATTTCGGAAACAACATAGGCTAAAGACATTTGTTATAGTATTTGTTCGACAGTGTACACTTCCTGAAGTCCCTTTGCATCCAACTCTGGATCATTGGTCATTGATCTGTAGGCATTAACTTATTTCATGATACCTTGTACTCGCTCTTTGATATATGCGTACCTCTTGATCACCCAGCGAGGTCTGATAGGCCTTCCTGGTTCTCAAGGGAACTAATGAGATCAAAAAACGTAAAGTCGAGGTACTCTGAAGAGTTTACAAATCGGGAAATAGCTCTGATTTCTCCCGTTATGCAGTTGACCGATCGTATTCTTCAACGAAAAATTCCATCTTCTATAATGTTCTATGTTAACTAACCAGCTGAACTTCTCTATCCCTACTAAACTAAGGTTATTCTTCAATTTTGTTTAAGTAACTATGCCGTTCAGGATTCTCTCTGATAACTAGCATACAGGCATTATATATAGCCAAAGTATATAACATAGTATATAACAAATTCGTAGATTGTAATCGATATCTTGCACATTTGGATAATATCGACCAAAATCGATATTAAGACTTGGTTATTGAAGCAGAGCTCGGAAATTATAAGAGCTAAACACGCCAGAAAGTTGACATTTGCTCCTGGAGTTGAACCGGTGACTTTTTAGCTAGTTAGTCCGACGTTCAGACGTCAAGTTTGCCAAGAACATTTCTATGGATTCGTTGTGTTTGATGCTTTTCCATTCAATCTGACTTCGGAAAGCTAGAGCTAGATAAATGGCTTGATAAATAATACTTAACGAAGTTGACGGAAGTTTATATTTATGTATATTGTCGAAGTGGACGAGAATTGCACAAACAATTGCGGTACAATTGGATATTCCGGTTTGGTTAGTTGACACGGGCAACGCTGGGTAATTTCTTCTATATCTACAAACTGTCAAACAACGAACATTTCGTAGTTGATTAATACGCGGGAAGGGCGAAGGAAAAGCTAGATTTTGTCTGCGTGGAAGGCCATTTTGATATGCTTGATGGGATAAAAATGTTCTTGTTTGTTTTAGCAGGCTTTTCATTTATAGCTGTTAAGGGTCTATGTCAATTTCCAAACAATTTTCTCTACGCATCGACACTTTTAGTATTTAAAGTCAGTTCTTTAGCCTATTTTCCGATTTTAAATTGCATACAGTATAAAAGAGGTCCAAGGTCTGTTTAAGACGAACGTACCTATAAAAATTATCTTAGCCACTTTCGTTGCCAACGTAAAGAACCACAAAATTCCTTCAGTTTAGGGCGCGTGCACCTCAATCGGGGAGCAGCGCATTTACCAACAGCCAACCAACCAGTGACAGCGTTCTAATCTAAAAGTAAAGGCCACTGGACCTGGAATCGCTTGGCGGTAGACGCCACAATCGGGCTTAATAGGAGAGCAGACACTGCGCATTCTCACACGATACAGAAGAAGGACGAGGTGTAGCCGCCGATATAGTATGAAGGCCGATCAGATAAATAGGCTTATGCGGGTAAATGGGCGAAAGAATCTCTGGCTACTGCGCAACACCAACCAGATATACGAGAATGCAGTGAAGAGCTACTATGAACGAAGCACCTCATTGCTGCCATATAGTCCGAGTAAGTTTTAGATATCAAGAGCGAGACATAAATAGAGCGATAAGGAAAGAGATACAAATGAGCTTGACATGAGAAACAGATATAGCTAGAGCAGATATAGAAAGAGATATTTGAAAAGAAAGATGAAATCGGATTTAAAAGGTGATGCAACAAAATATATATATACATAGATGGCAATAGATATAGGAAGAGCGATAGATAGACTTCTCTTGAAGGACTTGGGGAATTATAATTTTCTCACTTTGTAAGTAGCATACTAGCATACTAAACTTCTTTGCCAATCGGTCCACTCTAATAACAAGCATTAAAGAGTATTCTCCTCTTCTTCGTATAGTCTCCTATTCTAAGCTAGGTATATATTGTATATATTAAATATTTCTTGTTATATGTTTTACCAGTTTGTTCTCCCATTTCGCACGAAACTCTAGTGTCCCAGAATGTTAAGGTACGTGAGGAGAATCGAGCACCCTTGCGGATATTGACAATGCAACGGGATCGGAGTACGGCTCCAGAGTATCCGCTCAATCACAAACAGATGGCCGAGCAGGCGGCCTGCGCAAATTCGAGTCATCTGTTGAGCACGGTAATTCAGGCGAACAGACGGCGCTCCATGTCATTCTCAGCTGGCGGCTTGCGCATGTACGGCAAACAGATACTGAATGGCAGCGGCGGCGGGAGAAAGGATTCCAATAGCCTAGATAAGAGTAGCACCACCATGGTGAGTAGCAGTAATCTGAAGGGCAAGCAGCAGCGTACAATTGGGTGTGTGAATGGAAATATGGACTTTGGCGGATTCAGTGGGCGCTCGATGAGCTTGCCGCCGCGCACAACACTGGAACTGGGCATGGGCTATGCGCTTGGCAAGGGCAAGGGGCCGCCCAGCTGTAAGCATCATTTCATTGCGATGGAGAAGACAACGAAGGCCGGTGCGGCATCATTGACAAGGCGGCAGCGCCAGCACAAGGACTCTGACAACGATGCCGACAAGCTGATGGTTGTCGACGAGGCGCTTAAGCAGCGCCTGGCCGTGCGCTTCGATCGCCAGCCCGAGGACGAGCCAAGCTCGGCGCGCTTTCGCCTTGGCTTCGGTAACGCCGGGCTCATCGATGGCCGCCAGCTGCCGGGGTTGCCCAAGTCATATACAATGCGCGGCGAGCAGGCCACGCCCCATAACGTCGTTAAGGAGCAGACACGCTTCCAGACACTCGGCGAACGGATCAGACAGTTTGAGGTTATACAATTTGCGGACGGTCCAGTCACATATCAGGCGTTCAATCGCCGCCAGGGCTACACCAGCGGCCGGATCCAACCGGTCGGCAATAAACATTTACCAAAACAGGAGCCATGCCTGAGCTTCCACAATGTCCTCCATACGAATCACAGGCAGCGCAGCGTTAACTTTCAGAGCCGATCGCAATCGCTCGAATCGCATACGGAGCCGGTTTCAAGACAAAAGGAGCCTATGGCCATGATGCAAGTGACAAAAACAACTGGTAAACGCATTAAGCCGCCGCTGAGGCCGCTGGGGCCGCTGGCGCCCAACTGGCGACCACAGCAGCAACAGCAGCAGCAGCACGAACACAAAGTAGATGCCTTGCTCCGGCCGTTCTCCAAAAAGACAGCGCCACAGTCTGTCCGGACCAAAACGAAGCTCAAACCGTTTAAGAAGAAGCTAGTCAAGATCAGAAAGACCAAAACAAAGCGGTCCGTCAAGCAAACAGGCAGCAGCAGCAAACGTAGCCCGAAACAAGCCAGCAAAAACACCATAGCCCCGGCCACGGAGATTGTCGAGAACAAGGTAATCGTACAGGAGGAGCCAAAGCCCAAAGAAGCGTACGTCGAGGAGACCATCAGAACATCCAACAGCCCTCCAGCCAACAAGTTGAACAAGGCAACCCTCTCCAACAATTTAAGTCGCACCAGCCATTTGTTCTACATGAAGACCAACGCCCGGCGACAGAAGGTGCCGGCGCCCCGGCTGGCCGAGCAGCTGCAGGCTGTCAAGAAGGTGCGAGTGACCCGCAAGATGCAAGTGGAGCTGCCCAAACAGCCGCAATCTGTGAAGGGCGCCCATCATCTGTTGGCCGCCAGCGCGTCTCAGGTGTCTGCCTATAAGCGCGCCTACAAGAATCGACAACAAATACTTCAGGCCGAGATGCTGCACATGCATGCACAGCGATTACCCGACCAAAATCAGCAGCAGCGGCAGCAGCAGCAGCAGCCCACTGCCCAAGAGCAACCGCTGGAGAAACCACCGGGCCATTTGACTACGGCTGCCAAAAAGTATTCGATTTCGCAGCTGAAGGCTGACACCAATCACCCAGCAAGGAATACGGCCACAAAGCCCACGTCGGTGAAACAGCAACAACAGCAGCAGCAGCAGCAGCAGCAGCAACAACTGCAACAGCAGCAGCAGCAGCCGCAGATGAAGCAGGAGTCACCAAAGCGGAAGGTAAGACAACAGCCGGAGGCCAAAAAGTTACCAACGCCGCTGACGGCGGCTAAAGCCCCGCCGCGTCCCAGCTATCAGCAAGCGGCGTCAGTTCTATCGCCCTTTGATCCGAAGCATCGGCGAAAAACTGTTCCGCATTTGGCCTATGCATACAAGTCCGTCGGCCATGTGGCTGCCGTCGGCCATGTGGCTGCCGCCGAGCAGAGATTCGCCGTCGGCTATGAAAGGCTGCAGCAACAACAACAGCTACATCAGCAGCTGCGCCAGCGTCGACAGCAACCTTTCGAGAGCCTCTGGCGTCGCAACTACTAACGGCAAATCCATAAGCAAACGCACGCCATATACACGCACACGCCCGCGCCCACCCATATACCCCTACAACCATACACCCAAACATTCACTCACCCAGACACCCATACACACACGCATGCACACACATGACCCACATACCCAGTTGAGAAACACTGCATTGACCTGTCCCACACAAATACATAAAAGCCAAACGACACTCGTTTTGGCCAAATAAAATATAAAAACGCTAAATGTAAACATTGTGAACTGCGATTGTGCATGGACGAGGCAATAGGAAAGCGAACGGGAGAGCGAATGCGAAAACGAATGAGAGAGCGAATAGGCAAGTAAAAGCGGATGCGGCTGCCGAAGGCCAATTCTAATTTCAATAGCCCAGAGCCACAGTCACACTCACCCACCCACACACACACACACACACACACACAAACACACACAAACACACACAAATACACACAACAGCATTAATTTTTCATGCAGATTTAACCGTTACATGACAGGACCAACTAACGATAAGCCGCCGCCGCCGCCGCCGCCGAAAAAGCAGCGCAAGAAAATGGCGTCGGCTTTGCTTGGGGAGGGGAGTAGATGGTTTATGCCAGTGCCGCTGGCTTGTCAGCCTGCGAATTGTTGCCGCGCTTTGATAAATGATGATGCGTTGTACATGACTCGCCATATACGAGTGGTCCTCGCATCATGAGCAGCAGCAGCAGCATAGGCCTAGGCCCAGCAGGACACCAGCAGGCGCACTCACTCACTCACTCACTCACTCACTCACTCACTCACTGACTGACTGACATGTTAGCTGTGGCCCGGCTGTTTGGATGGAGCTTGATTATCAGATTGACAAACGAACCTATTGACGCCGCAACGGAAAACAACAAAATTAGGACAACGCGAATGACAACAACAGTTTCCTGCTCATACTCATAACGCAAAAAACAAACCAAAAAACACCCTTGCCATTTATATATTTATACATTAGACCATACAATGCTGCACTATTTAATACTAGAATGCATTAGTTAAAGTGTAAAACATAAAACGTGTAAACGCAGACAAGTTCACAGCACGAAATTAGGCGAGAGAGCGTAAGAAGAGTGTTATTCTATTAATAGATTACAGTTGCACACAACAACAGCAAAGAGAATGCAAAAGAGTTAAGCAGCAACAACAAGAGCGAGAGAGAGAGAGAGAGAGAGATAGAGCTCATATTCATAAACTTAATTGTTTGAGCTCGCGACAAAACAACCGTTACCGATAAGCTAACGGGCTTATTAAGTGTGTAATAACTAAGAATATCGTATCGGCTGTTTAAATTAATAATCAAAGACGATGCGCAGCGAACAAAAAAAAACGTTTGCTTGCTACCTATTCGTATATATGTATGTATGTATGTAAGTACATATGTATATGTATGTGCTTGCATGTATTAATGTAAGCATGTTGTTTGTGCAAGTTTGCATGTGTTTTTGCATGAACATGTTTTATATGTACATATTTGCATTAACATATACACGTACGTTTTTCAATGTGTGTGAATGAATATGTGTATGCATGTACAAATGTATGTATGTATATACATACGTAGGTATATATGTATATATACATGTGTAAATTGTCCGACATATTTGGCATGTCTTTGCTCTGCAATTAGAAACATTTTTTCAAATAGGCCTTGCGGACTCTAATCCTTTGTAATCATATTAATAACTATTGGTGTTAAGCTAGCAAGTCGTAAGTCGTATTGGCAATCGAAGGAACATATGTTCATATGTATGTTTCTTGTGTATTTATGCATGCTTGTATGTACATACATACATACATACATATACCAGCTATGTATGTGTCTCCCTTCTACACATAGATGGAGACATCATAATCATGCGTGTGTGTGTGTGTGTGCATCTTTGCGTAAGAACATATTTACATAGAAATATATTAAGATTAAATAAATAAGAACTTTTGTGCCTCAAGGCAGTTCAAACCTGGACATGGATTATCTCCCAACACACACAATATACATACATACATACATACATACATACATACATATGTATGTATTTGTTTACTTCGCAAGCAGTTAGTCTTAATTTTCTCGAAATCGATTTGAAAACGATTAAAAGGGAGGTAAATTGCGGTTTATATAACAATATTTGGCGGAGAAATTTGATAGGTGAAGGCCGAAAGTTGTGTGTAACCCTTTTCCGCATATTTAGCAACTTTTTGGTTGACTTTTTCCCCTGCGGCACACACTGAAATAAAGTTCCTTGAAACACACTTCAAATAACCAAAGGCAAATTGGCGGACAACCAAATCCGACAGCGAAACACGGCTCAGTTTCAGATTTGCATCTTCGTCTCCTTCCCCCCCTAGACTCCTGGTTCTGAGCCAAAAAAAAAAAAACAACAACAAATGGAAAGAAAGGCGAAAAGAGCGTGCAATTCGCATTTGGCATAAATAAATAAAAATCACATGAAATTAATTCCAACCAACAACATGGCATGCATCACCCACCCTCCGCCCCCCGCACCCCGCCCATATGCCACGGCACCCTTCCACATCAGCAACTGCCCAGCCGAGCGCGCAGCCAAGCGGCAAGCTGCAAGCGAGGTCCACACATAAAAGGCCATAAAATTAAATCAAATCAAATGAAATGCGCATATGTATGGCGTTTTATGAGATGCGAAGGGGTGGCAGGGGTGGGAGGTGCAGGCGAAGGGGCTCTGCTGGCGGCAGTGGAGACAACTTAACTGAGCTCCAACTCCAGCCTCTGGCCAAGCAACAGCCGAAAGGATTAAAGACAACCGCACACAAAAGGCGACTTGGCAGGCAACACGGCGACCGGAGGCAAGAGCTAACTGCCGTAACAGTTGCTTGGCTAACTGCCCTCCCTGCCCCCTGCCCCCTCCCCCTCCCCCTCCTTCGACCCTATTAGCTGCTGTGCGTTGGGCAATAAAATAAATCCACCGCAAAGCCGCTGCGGCTAGATTGCTCGGTTGACCCGAAACTCCTCCGTAAGACAGCGCTTGCGCCCCGCGGCCTACCAAGCACCTAACCTATATCTACACCACCCTACCCAACCCCCCCCCCCCTCTTCTGCGTCCTCACCCCACAAACAATCTAATCGCATGCTGACAGTCGTCCAGTGTTGGTCAGTTGGTCAGTTTTTAGCGGCTAATTTCGCGTTTTGGCTGCTGCTTCGCGCAGCTTGTTGTTGGCTTTCGCTTTGGTTAATGTGGCGGCAGCTGCCTCCATTTATGCTGCAGTGCACCAGAAGACAGAGAGACACAAACAGAGAGAGAGAGAGAGAGAGAGAGAGAGAGATCGAAAGAGGAAGAGCTAGTTTGGTGAAGATGAAGCCACTTCACATTGTCGCTTGTTGTCCGAGTTGCGATTTCCAGTACAGATTTTTGTATGGCACTTCCCCCCCTTCCGCGACCATCACTTTGTGTGCTTGTCACTCGTTTTTGTGGTCATTTCAAATTTTCATTTCATTTGCCATAAAAAGGAAATTGGTTTTGTATGCCAGTTGCCTTCTGTCAATGCCTTTGCCTTTGCCTTTGCATTTACATTCCTCGCTTACTTCGCCCTGCGAACTGTTCGAAACGAACGCTGTGGGAAAGGGAGGGGAAGTTCGCTTTAAGTTGATTGTCATTGCCTAACTAACTGCATGGCTATACACACACAGACACACACAAACACACAAACAACATGAGGACTGCCAAGTGGCGGCTACCTGAAAGCACACAGAGCTCAAAATTGTATTGTTCCCGGTTTAAAGGCTTTTGTCTGTGTGCCAGGCATTCGAGTGCATTGACAGCCCGCTGGGGAGTTTGAGCTGGAGAGGGGATCAGCTAAGACATAACAGTTGGTCAGCAGTGTTCAAGTGGCGAAGTGCGGGGGCGGGCGCAAGCGGAACGGCCTGGACAGACGGCATAAGCTGCAAAACAGAACCATAAAGCATGCCTCTTCGTATGCCCATTACCTTATCTACATACATACATACATACATGCATGCGTACATACATGCATACATATATACCGTGCTATTTGTCTACTTATGTATTTACCTAACTGTACATAATTGCCTTTCTGTTACACACACACACACACACACACTCTCGCTCGCTCTCGCTTTGTTGCTGTTTTGCAACTAACTTGAATAGTTTTAAATGCACTTTTTACTTTCGAGTAAAATCTCGAAATAGGAAAAGGAAGACAAACAAAAACTTATATTAAATTAACACTCACAGACAGTAAAATTCGCTGTGCGTGAGTGTGCGTGCGCGCGTTTCACTTTCTGATTTGCCGCACTAAGGCAACACACAAACAAGTCAGAGTGCTCTATTCGGGCATGCCCGACTTCCAGATACCCTGAGCCATGCCTGACAAGCTGCCGTTACAAGCCCCTCTATACACACATACACACATGAGCTCACTCACACACCCACACATGCACGCATCGGATCTTTGCAATCGCCAACTTGAACAAGAATATATATAGGAGTCTTAGGAGATTCTTCTTCACGCCTGTTACATACGTTTGCGCAAAATGTTGTTGCCCTTTTTACCCCCTTTAAATGGGTTCAGGGTATAAAAACTGCGCAAAATTTTTAGAGTTAAATTCAGGTCAGGGTTGCCAAGCGCTGCGATGATGGCAATGCCAGAGCAGCCACAGCCACAGCCATAACAGCTACAACAATGTGGGTGGACACAAACCAACACCAACACACTCACACACACACCAACACACTCATACACTCACACACACACACTTCGCCAGAGAAACGCACGGCGCGAATTTACTTCAAAGGCTTTCGACACAAACAAAAGCAAAACTGCAAAAAAACAAAAAATAAATAAAAAATTAACAAAAACACCAAATATACAACAACAACAAGAACAAAAAAACCAACGGGATTCCAAGTGCCATTATGCAATAAACATTTAGCCGCAGCCCTGCACGCCGCGCAGCAGAAATAAAAACTCGCGTTGGCGCAATTAAAACTTGCGATGCCTTAAATAAATCACAGCATGAAAAATTATTCACAGCACCCTAAATACGTGCACTCACCTCAAACAGAAACCCAAAAATAAATTTGAAAAAAACAAAAACAAAAAACAACGCGAATCAAATAAAAACAACAAAAATATCACAATTACGTTCGTGTTGGCAAAGCTTGAATACCCTGAAGCACATATTTCGTACGACAAAGGTTACAATTTTAAGGACATTTTTGTTTTCTTTGAATTAAAATCATTTTACGTGCTTTCCACCCATTTTCCACCCGCGGAATGGAATGAAACTTAACCGAACTATCTACTTTAAGCTTAAGCTTTTAACTTTTAGCCAGCAAAGTGGATTTAGGGCACGTTTAAATGGTTCTTCATATACCTATTGACCTATTTGATATACCTATTGACCTATTTGACATACCTATTGACCTATTTGATATACCTATTGACCTATTTGATAGGATTTAGCAGATATATTCTCAATTGAGAATAGTTAGGTTTTTGAGTAAGGTTACAATATCAAGAAAAAAACGCGTTTTTATATAGAAAAATCTTGATTCATTTGAAGGTAGTCCGGATCTTGGTCAAGGTGCAACTCTTGAAAAACAGAGCAAGCTTCTCTTACAAAACTCTGGTTTTTCAATCGATGGTTCCTACAGCAACTACAAGATATAGTCATCCGATCCCAAATCTTACATACGTCCAGCCTGCATCGAAAGACAGACTCGGCTAGACTGATAAACGTACATACATACATACATACATACATACATACATACATACATACATACATAAACACATACATATATATATACATACTTACATACATACATGCATGCATGCATACATACATACATACATACATACATACATACATACATACATACATACATACATACATACATACATACATACATATATATAGTTGGTGGAGTCTGGAGTGCGCAGTTCGTGAGAAACTTAAAATACCCTGTGATAGGGTATACAAATGGTAAATGGATAAATTAACTTGTTTCTCTAGTAACGGAAAAGTCACCTTCAATGAATTGGACATTTCATAAAACAATTTGAATCCCGTTTGGAGGGGTGTAAAAAAGCACAAACCAAATTCAATGGCATGCATTCAGAAACCGAAACACAGATGGGACACACCCACACGCACACACAGACACATCCGGTTAGAAATTAATAATGAAATTATTTATATTTGTTTTTTTTATTATATGTTTTTATTTTAGACAACAACAAAAACAACTCGAATAACGGTCGAGCAGCGCATTTGCATTCAGCTACAGCGGATGTGCGGATCTGCGGATGTGCGGATTTGCGAATGTTGTGTAAACTGCAATAAAGAACTGTACACACACACACACACACACGCACACACACACAGACACACTTGCGTGGGCATAGTGAATGCATAATATTCGTCCCTTTAGCCCAGCGTCGGGACTCGTGCTCGCCTTGCACGCCAACACATGACTGTGCCACGCCCAACGCCCACACGAATGACTGGCAAACTTATGAGGTCGCCTTTATTGCTATACCAAAGGCAAAGAAAATTCATTCCACGATTATCGTGCAGCGTCTTGTAATGTTATCAAGCTCTCTGCTGCGATATTTCTAGACTTGAGTACATATTAAATTTGTATATACATACATATATGTATATGTATATGTATATGTATATTGGTATAGTAAGTACGGGCTGTAAAATAGTTGACTTGACCGAACTTTAATTAAGCTGTACAAGTATATATACATATGCATACATATGCATTATCTGGCATTATGACTTTTATTACACATCTCTTATGTAATGAGTCAGATGAACCGTATGGAATTGTATCAGAGGAAGCTCATTGGCCAATACCCAGCACTCGGCTTTCCAGTGTTGTGCAACACATGAATGTTTGCCTTTCGATCGCTTTCTTATCTTCTGTCGGCAAGAAGCAGCTCATATGTATTTGGCTGCGTGTGTCATTTCGTTTACTGCATACAATTGGTAAAAAGGGTATATTCGACTTGTGCAACAAACATAACCGATCCCATAAGGTAAACTTATTCTTGATCAGCATCATGATTACTGCAAATTCATCCTTATCATCGAAAAGCACCTAGAAGCCAATTTCAACGGCAGCTCAGAGCTTATTTTAGGATATCTCCTAGTCAGGTACACCCGACTATTGCGCCGTTTAATTTGTTTGGTCGCATTTGGTGCGGCATATTGTTGTTATTGGTAAACTTTATCCCCCTCTCTCTCGCTCTCTCTCTCTTTCTGTTTCTATCTCTTACGCTTCTCTTACTATCTTTCTCACTTTGTTACAAGCATTGGAAATTTTACGTTCAATTGCATTAGGAACAAAGACTTTTTGGCGAGTTATTTGCTCAGCCTCAGTCAGTCACATCTGCCGCCGTTGTTGTTGTTGTTGAGTTACAGTTACAGTTGTTGTTGTTGTAGCTGTTCTTGTTGTAGCTGTTTTTTTTGTTTGCTGTTGTAGCTGCTGTAGCTGCAGCTTAACTCCTTTGCATAGTTTTTTGTGTGCGTAGCTCATTGAAATTTTCGTCGCTGTGAACAGTGTTTGGTTTTTGGTTTGGTTGACTCTGTGTGTGCGTGTGTGTGTGTATGTGTGTGTGTGTAGGTGGCATACAAGCAAACACACGTATTTTTCCTGCGCACTTGAGAGCAAGTGTGTGTGTGTTGCCTAGCCAGCAGGCGCATGCATGATTGTGTTGTATATACATACCTACATATGTATGTATGTATGAAAATATATTCATTTTGGCGTCTGCAATTTTTTCTCTTTATATTTTGTTGTAGTTTTTGCATTTGCCTTTTGCTGTTGCCTTCGGACTTTCGGCTGCGGCGTCGCATTTCTTTTGATTTCTTTTTGTTGTTGTTTGCCTGTTATTGATGCCTGCCTAACCGTATATACGGTCTACAGTCATGTCCATATAAATCGTACAGCAAAAAACAATCATGCATGCAGCCAGCAATATAAGCTTAAGAGGTGACTTTTTACGGGCATGAACTTCGTTCCCTATTCCTATAAATGTTCTAACGAAACGCGAACAATATCTCAACATACTTAAACACGAAATAGCTTGAAAAATATATGTTAAAAGAGAAAAAAACAAAAAAAATTACTTAATGGGCGACCGGCTCAAATCCACAATCTTAAGATTTCACTGATTTCTAAAGGTGGAAGCAGAAGAAACGTGGAACGCTTTTTTAAACGAAAGATTTAAGTAAGTCTTTAATATGAAGCCATTGTCAATATTCAAGTATACAAACTATTAAAATAGACATCCTAAGAAACAAGGTAAATTCATTTTTGAAATGTTGCCTCTTTATACGATCAAATCCTTAGATTTTTTGATTAAATGCACACGCATAACAACTCGATCATTTTTCTGTATAGTTCAGCTGTGCTATTTATATGGCCATAACTGTATGTGCGTGTGTGTGTGTGTCGATTTCTTGGCTTTCTATGCCACACACACCCGCAGTCACTTTTATATTTTGTCAATTTCACAATGTATGCCTTTTCGTGTGCGAGTGTGTGCGCGTGTGTGTGTGTGTGTGTGTGTGTGTGTGATCGTGTGTGCCTGTCCGCCTGACAAATGGTTTGTTTTTTCCTGCTGATGTATTCACATTGTGCTGGCCACTCGCTGCCACTCACGCCCAGCACGAAAACCCCAAGCCCCTTCCCCCGGCCCACACCCTGGCATAAATACATATGTATGTACGTTGTTGTTGTCTTTGTTTTTTGTTGCTCATCAGCTCGCTTCGCTCTCACTGCCAATTAAATGCCAGACATCACCTGTTATTGCACTGAAAAAGAAAAAAAATTAATAAAATGCCGTGTCACCAAGCGACAGGTGGGCGTGGCCCTCTGCTCATTTAGCCTCTCATATGCATATGTGTCGTCAATTTGCACGGATCCAAAGTCAACCGAACTGCAGGTGAACTGAACTGTACTCAAGTGCAGCTGGCAACAGTAAACCCCACCCCCACCCCTACCCCTACCGCCCGCTAACCGACCCCCCAGTTTAACTGTTTTTTTTAGTGTAGTCTGTCTGCAGAGCCTGGGCCACGCCCGGCCGCCCAGCCGCCCACCTCTTGCCCATTTCACGGGCTGAGCTCTTCAAATCCTGCCGCAGCCTGCCGCTTGTTTGTTTGAAGTTTTCTAGTTTTTTTTTTTTGCCCCATAAGTGGCAACTACTTTGCACCTCTGCCATTCATACACGCACACCCACTCTCAGCGCGTACATATGTGTGGGTGCGGGTCTATGTGTGTGTGTATGTGAAAATTAAAGTGCTGCTGTTTGCGGCCTTGAGCCTTTTTTTCGCACCTTGGCATAGATGTTTGAGGTAAAGCTAAATACGCACATGTGTGTGTACTTTAGCCAACACTCTCTCTGGGCGCGGGTGTGTGCGTGTGTGTGTGCGTGCGAGTGTTTCTCATATATTATTTACTGCAACGCGGCGTATACGCAATTTATATAATCAGCCCACGCAGGCTGCAGACAAATCGGAAAATGCGCAACCCTTTTAGAGACAAAAAAAGGAGAAGGGGCTACGAATTGACGAACTGGACATAGACCTCACACCCTTTTGAAGCACACGCAAACCTCTACCCCGTCCCCCCTCTCCTTACGACCACCACTCGCTCCTCTTACCTCAACAGCATTTGACCGACAATTGTTGGTTGCAACTATTTGCGCTTGCAAACTAATTTTATATGAATTGTGGCAGGCGAACAACACCGAATAACAGCAAACACAATGAGCTTGTTGTGAGGCTCTCCTGAACGGGCAATACCCTGTAAACAGCAAAGAGTTATTCTGGAAGAGTATGTATTATTCGTAAGTGACATCTTTAGAAAACTCATAAAGTTAATGAATAGAACCAATTCAACGACTCTGAAACTGTAGCAGAAATGGATGTAGAATAGATTTGAGCCCGTAACCAATCCGGATTCAGACAATGCATAGTAGCATAATGATAATGATAATGATAATGATAATAATAATAATGATAATGATAATGATAATGATAATGATAATGATAATGATAATGATAATGATAATGATAATGATAATGATAATGATAATGATAATGATAATGATAATGATAATGATAATGATAATGATAATGATAATGATAATGATAATGATAATGATAATGATAATGATAATGATAATGATAATGATAATGATAATGATAATGATAATGATAATGATAATGATATTGACAATGACAATGACAATGACAATGACAATGACAATGACAATGACAATGACAATGACAATGACAATGACAATGACAATGACAATGACAATGACAATGACAATGACAATGACAATGACAATGACAATGACAATGACAATGACAATGACAATGACAATGACAATGACAATGACAATGACAATGACAATGACAATGACAATGACAATGACGATGGCAATGGCAATGGCAATGGCAATGGCAATGACAATGACAATGATAATGGACTGAGGCATTGATAGACAAAGGCAATATACCCTTTGTTTTACGACAAAGAAAGACAACAAATTCATGAAGGCTCATAATTTATGGTTCATATGCATGTGTGTGTGTGTGTGTGTGTGTGTGCATTTAAACGTTGCGGCTGTTTTAATCAAGCGAAATTGTTTAATTTATGACGCGCGTGTAAACACACGTACGTACGTGTATGTATGCGTGTGGCGCTGGCCACGCCCACGCCCGCATTAGATAACAATGATTAGACTAAGTTCTTGAGCACAAGTTCAGGGCCTGCAATTTTAAAGGGTATATGCTAAGGGATTTGGGGCGTGGTCGAGGTGAATGCTTTACTTGTGGGGCCTTTTTTGGAAAAGAGACGGGGGGTGGGGCTGGGACCTTGCGACTGCTAGGGTAAATTGATGCATGTGCAGCGGCACGTTCCGGCGGCTCCGTCGCAAATCCCCGGCACAACAGACGCCAAAGCCACAAGGGAACCCCAATGCAGCCCGAGCGGAAACGTTGCCCAGAGCGGGAGCCGGGACGGGGTGCTATTTGAAAAAGCAGCATCGATATGTTATTTGCATGTGTCGGCAGGTTGGCGGGTCGGCGGATCGGGTGTGTGCCTGTGTTTTTCGCAAATCCCGCCCAATGCCGTGGCAACTTTTAGCAGGCAAACAGTTTGCAGCAAGCGCGAAACTTTCTCAGCAAGCTTATGCATGAATAAAGTGAAAAGCTACAGACGCACAACATACACACACAAACACACACACACACATGGAAATTTTCATTACAAGTGTAAATATGTATATATATGTACATATATGCATGACATACATATGCCAACATACATATCGCCCTGTAGAACTCGCTTGCCACCCAAAAGCGCTGCTCGCGGCATGAGTTTTTGGAAGCCTGAAACAATATTTAAACAATCAGCTGTTTGTTGATGTAATCAAATTCAAGTTAAGTTGAATTTTACATGCTAGAAGGCATGCTCGTGGAAGGCATAAACGCATGACATGAGGCGTTAGCTGTCGAAAACTGCATGCTAGAAGGTATACAAGAAGAATACAAATGCAAGTCATAAAATATGTCTCTAAAATGTAGGCAACTGTATTAAGCTCTTAACCAGGCTTCAGTGTTATTTCGCTACATAATGCTTGCAATTCCCAACCAGCTTAAGCTTCGCAAGGACAACAAGCTCTTCGAAATGCTGGAGTTGATTCCAAAGTCAGCTGAGGACAGAACCGTGAGGAGATCAGTTGAACTGATTATCATTTGATCATCTAGAAACTCCGATTACATGCACGAACATATAAGTAGAAGAGAAAATGCTGATTTTGGGCAAAATATTCTGCTGGGTATGCCAAGGCACGTGTGTGTGTGTGCGTGTAAGTATGCACATATTGCTATGCAACATTGGAAGTGTTCCCCTGTTTCCCCCCGTTTTATGTCCGTGCTTGCATAATCCAGTCGCATATATGTATGTGCATACATATGTTGCCCGAGTTTCTCAAAAGTTGCATTTTATTTAGTGCCTGTGCAAAGGCAAATGACAAACACATGTCGCAACAAATGCCAAGCTGCAAATTCGCATTAGTGGCTCTGTGATTGGTATTGCAAATGTTATTTGCTTTGTAAGCCACAAACTCTGCAACTGGCATTTGGCCCCTTTTAAATTTATTTAAAATTGGCGCCGTTGGCCGCACTGCTGCCAACTCGTCTTGAGCAATATCGATATGCAGCGCAATGTTATCGATAGCTCACCGATTTGCCTGAATGCCCATTCAAATCGAGTGTGACCGCAATTGCACTAAATAAGAAATACCCAATTTTGGGTTATTTCAATAGTAGAACTCCACATCAGCTAGAATAACAGAAAAACAAGCAGAGAACGAGAAGAAAAGCCAGCGACAATTTTGCCAAGTTAACCAATTGAAATGTCAGCGGCTGGAGTTGATGACGAGCCAAGCGCTGCTGGTGCCGAGGCACAGCAGCCACAGCTGCCGCCGTCAACATCGGAAGCAACAACAACAATAACAACGTCAGCGACGGCAGCCACAACGATAGCGACGACGTCGACGGCGGCGACGGTGGCGACGTTGGCGACGGCGACGACGGCAACGGGTACACCAGCAGTGGCAGAAATCGCCGCATCCAGCGTAAGTTGGCATTTGATGACGACGACGAAGACACGTCAACGTATTATTATTGATTTTATTGCACTGATATTGTTGTTGTTTTTGTTCTTGTTGTTGTTGATGTTGATGCGTGCTTCATTTGTTTACACCTTAGATACGCTCCGGTTTGGCTGAACTGGAGCTGCGCTCCAGTCAGGTGCTGCAGCGCTTGGAGAATGTTAAAGCCGTGCCCGGCTCGCCGAGCAAAGTGTTAACGGAGGCTGGTGACAATCATAGCTCCGGTGACAGTCAGTCGTTGCAGGAGCTGCAGCAGGAGCAGCGCGGGCCAGAAGCTGCCGCTGATGTGGCGCTGTCGACGCAGCTGCGTCAGGAGCATCGCGTGCCTTCGGACATACTTAAGTCGCTGGAACAGCTTGTCGCCTATTCGGACAGCGATGACGATCCGGAGTTTCCGTTGCCCGCGCTCGACGATGTGTCCCATTTGGCGCTAATCTCGCACAGCATTGTCGCCTACCTGTCGCATTTGGATCGCCAGCACCTGCTGCGTGTTACAAACAGCATCTCCGGCGATGCCACACGCTGGCTGGGCACCCTATTCCATTTCGGGAATGCCGCCAGCAGCTTTCATGCGGACAACGCCGACGCCGTCCTGCGGACCGTACGCCTGGCCATTGTGGCTCGCTGTCCGGGCTACTTGGAGGGCGGCATACCAGCTCTGGCCCAGCCATGCTTCTACATTTCGGAGAATACGACGCCGGTGCGTTTGCAGTACGCCTGCAGGCAGTTGGGCATATCGCTGGACGCCATCAAAATCATACCGGAGCACAACAAATACGGCACCATGGATCTGACCCAGTTGCAGAAGCAGGTGCAGCTCGATCTGGCCGCCAGCCGTACGCCGCTGCTGGTGGTCGCCGACATTGGCGCCTCCCTCTGCGGCTACGTGGACAATCTACAGAGGCTGCGCGATGTCTGCAAGGCGCACAACATGTGGCTGCATGCCAGTGGCCATGGCCTGGCCGCTCTCGTTTGCGCCCAGAGTCCGGGCAATGTGCACGATGTGCTGCACTCCATGGCGCTCAATCTGGGCAGCTGGCTGGGCGTGCCCAGTTTACCTATTGTGCTGCTCCATCGGCCGCTGCAGAATAGCGCGCTGAGCGCCTTCGAATCGGACCCGATCCTCTCGAGGCGGCTCAACGCTCTCTCGCTGTGGACCAGCCTGCAGGCGCTCGGCAGAAAGGCCATCGCCGAGCGGCTGCACGTCGCATTCCAGACATGCAGTATTCTCTTCGAGATCGCCTCCAAGTGCGAGGGCATCCGAGTGCTGGTAACGTAGCAACCCTTAAACACATTGCATAATCGCCATGGTACCCACCCTCCCTTCATACGATATGATATTCCCAACAATATGCCAATCCTTCTTGCTTATATAGAGTTTTTTGAACTGTCGTCCATTGGTTCAGGATCCTAATTAAGATCAGGATCCCCTTTTCTGATTCAGATTTGAATTGAGCGAAAATATAAAGACATACGTCTCTGATGAACTGAATTTGATGCCAATCGGATAAAGTACGAGTATGTTCCATCAAAACGTTTTCCAACAATTTTTCAAATACTCACCTCAAGGTTCTATGATTCAGAAAATCTGTTCGTTGGTTCGGTTTAAGATCAGTTGTTAAAACCAGTCGCAAAAACTTAATTTAAAAATGTACTCAAAAATAAGTTTCGGTTCGCCTATTCTTGGCAATAGCTGTGATTCATAATATGCACATGTTCCATAGTTTGAACTGGTGTTCGGTTCAAACCCAGTTTGCATCCTTGATTTGTGATTTCGTTCACAACATTCCTTAGCACTAAACATATTCTTAATGCTAGTCAGAACTTGGTCATCGACTGGCTTTCGGCTTTTTTGCATAGTTTGAACTAGTATGCGGTTCAAATCTGGCTTGTTGGTTACGGATCAGACCAAAGGTTATTGCCACATGTAAGATTCTTGCTGCAATTGAATATAAACCTTATCCGGATAGTCTACCCGTTGGGTATTGTATTCAGGGTACCAGCACTTTTTCTAATGACCCGCTCAACTCCTGCTTTAAATCTTACCCTTGACTTTGACGTATTTATAGAGCCACACGCCTGGCGCTCAGACGGGCGCCGCCCTGTCGGACATTATCAACAGCGCCTTCGATGTGAACGCCCTGTTCGATGCGGCTGCTCCTGTGGTCGTCTATCAGTTCGATGGAAGCACAACCATTCCAATCACAGCTGGTGCGGAGCCAGCTGCCGATACGGGCCTCAGGCCGCTGGAGAAAGTCAATAACGCCTCGTACTTTGATCGCCTGAACTCTTGGCTGGGTCAGATACTGCAACGCGACTGTCCCAATGTGAGTGCCTGCCTCAGCTTTTGGCTGGAATTCAAAAATCTAATTTTGCGTTCATTTGGTTTCAGTTTGATTTTGAGGTGATCGAGCATCCAACACATGGCAGCTGCATCCGTTACTGTCCGCTGGAGCTGGGTCTCGGCGAGCAGCCGCCAAGCTCGGAGAATCTGGAGAGCTTTGCGCAAAGCCTGGAGGCGCATGTTGATATACTGCGCGCCACGATCAAGCACAAGGCACGCTTTATGCATTTGGTGGAGCGCAGCGAGGTGCTGAGGCTGGTGCCGCTGCCCGAATGGGCGGGCATGGGCGGTGTACGTTTTGTGCCCGAGGGCTGGGAGTCGCTGCTGACAGATCAGGCCAAAACGGAACTGAACAAGCTGAACATTGATCTGGTGGAGGCGCTCAAGTCAACGGACAATGCCTTCTCTCTGGGCGAGGGCACCGACGGACTAATCTGTGTGCGCTTCGGCATGGTCACGCACGAGACGGAGGTGGAAGAGCTACTGGATCTGGTCGTCACCGTTGGCAAGAGTGTGCAGGAGAATTCGCGCGTGCTCGACACCATGTCCGAAATTGTTAAGAAGGTATAAATCAACGTGCACCTAAATCCAACATGAACTCTTGCATCTAAAAACTAATCAACTGCTCAATTGTAGGGCATTGAGGCAGCAACGGCGGATCTTCAGCGGGAGTCCGAGGAGAAACTCTGGCAGGAGGGCATACTGCGCCATGTGCCAGTTGTGGGGCGCGTCTTCAATTGGTGGTCACCGCCCGCCAAGGAGTCGGGCATCAAGGGGCGCAGTCTCAATTTGACCCAGGGCGTGGTCGAGAGTACCGAGAACATTTACAAGTAAGTTTATCGGGCAGCACAGCTCGCCAACAACTCCAGCCAACTCCAATGTGCGCTCCTTTCTCTCGCTTACCACAGATATCACATGCAAATGTCAGGCGAAACGGCACATCAGTTGCCGGCGAATCGCTCGCCGCCGACGCCCATGATACAGACACCAGTTGTGTCCACGGCCACACCGCCCGTATTCCCAACCGTGGAGCCTGTGACTGCCGAGGCGCAGGAATCAGCATCGCCGATTGCTGCAGTAGCAGCAGCCGCAGCAGCAGCAGCAGCTGGTGCTGCCACATCTCCGGCAATATCGGCGACGGCCTCAGCGGCAGCTGCAGCAGCAGCGATCGGCAACCATGTGGAGAACCATGCGCGCACTGTCAGCCAGAGCAGTGCCGGATCGTCATCGGTGCCCGAGCTGGTGGCTGTCAATAGTGCAATAAACAATAAATAACTAAATGACCTTGGTCCAGGCACAGAGCGAATGCTAATGAAGAACAACGGCAGACTCTAGCGTAGCCCCTCACATTTGACACACGCCCCCTTTTCCAAACAGCAGACACAATAAAGCATAAGCATTAAACGTAAATTTACTAAAAAGAACCTTAAAACTCCAAAAGCAATTCTGTAATTCCAAAGAACTCTTCTTAGACCAGAGCTGGGACAGCATTTGATGATCCGCATGCTCTAAAGCACGTTTGCTTCTATGTATTTTTTTACTTATCTATATATATATTCATCTATTGTATTATCATTTATTCTTATATATACATATATGTATTTTTAACCAATTTATTATTCATGTCTTATGTATACACATGCATACATATATTTTATTGTTGTTGTTCTGCTCTGAAGGGCGTTTTGAATATCCTTTTACTTGAACTCCATTGTCCTTATTCGATTGTGTTTCATATTTTGGGTTTGCTTGTCCTACCTTTAATTCAATCAAATAGACTAAGGACAATTGGACAATGTTCGATTGTGTGCGTAGCAATATTTTGCACCTTTCTAATCTAATTTGTTTAGGCGCTAAGTGAAATCAAAAGCATGCAATTAATATATACATATGCATATACATATACATGTATATATTATATGCGAACATATAAAAATGATAAATTTATTTATTATACAAGTTGAAATAAAGTATGCTGCTGCGAATGTGCACAATGATTGATTATGAAAATAACTCTGATTAATGTTATTGTAATAATAGAAGAGAGAATCTTTCGGATAAGTCAAAGAGACGCGTGACTGGCGCCTCGCGGTTCGATGAGGTCCACGTTGATAGCAAAAATAACTATTATAATAATAAAGTTCTATTTACAACCAGAAAGGGAGGGAGGGAGATAGAGAGACCGATTTCCAATATGCCTTCAGATGTGAAAAAGAGACGGACGACTAATGCCTCACTCTTCGTTTCCATTTAATATATGAGTTAGGTAAGCTTAGATCTTCACCGTGGAGCACATGGCTACTTTTTGAAAGTAACTACTCTTGTCAGGGCTGCCCGACTGGCAGATACCCTGTACACATACTCCATACATTCCTAATTATCTTAACCTATACAAATGTTATAAGTTAAAATTCATTCTTTCGCACATTCTGACAAATGGTTGATATACAAAGATCTCATCCCCCAAGGTTAGACATTTGCAATGCGCTTGAGGCCGTGCAATGCCGGATAATACCCGCTGTACATGTTCCCTATAGCAAACGCAAACCACATTTGCTTTAATTGTATGCATTGACATAATGCTTGTACAACTGTATTTCTTTATATCTGTATGTACTAGCAGATATTACCCGGCCTTGCCCGTTATATTACTGTTTTCATTCAATTTCAGCCCGTGGAAAGTTTCATTCTTCCTGTTCCATCTTAAACTCCACTCTAATCCAAACATGTTACAGTCGAAGAAGGAGCCATAAGTTGGGATCAATGGTGAAAAACTTGGGTCGCAAAGTAAACTTTTGTTCATTTAACCTTTGATCCGCATTTGCCAAACAAAAGCGGAAAACGTATCAAATGAATTTTTGCAATGATCTTTGAAAATACACAAGTTTCAGGCCGATCGTGGGGTAAACATGAACGCAGACGCAGCTAAATAAATAAGTATTTATATCAATTGCCTTTCTATGCGATTCTCATTAAATCAAATAAGCCTTGCCCGTACTTATTTGAATGCCTTTATCCAGATAATAAGCAAAAGTTATTAAAATGTGAAAACATTTCTTTACAATATAAACAATTAACTAAAATTCGTGAATGCGTCCAAGCAACAAGAGGTATGTATGTATGTATGTGAACTCCATGTATGTACATATATGAATTCAAGTCTAACTAAAAGACATGAAATGTTTATGCAGCAAGTCCAAGCCTGAATACCCCCAAAGATCAGTAAAACTCGTTAAATAATTGAATTTTATCGTTTTATTTTATTTTATTAATATTTTTCGTTTTTTTAGCGTTTTTTTTATGTTTGCCGCTTTTTGCTTGAATGAAATTTTTGTCGGGTTTTGTGCCGTTCGTTTGTTTGTTTTTGTTTTTGTTTCTTTGTTTTTTGTTGGTTTTTTTAATATATGTATTTTTTCTTATAGTTTCTACTTTGTTGCGCATAAAATACCATATATGTACCCTTCAATCGGTTTAGTTTCCGAACTCCAATCCACGCAACATTGTGAAATTGTTTCGCAAGCGATTTTCCGAACCTAATCGAATTTTTAGATAGGGTTTTATTCTTTTCATTTTCATTTTCATTTTGCTTTCGACTTTGCCTACGATTTGTAATGTTGTTTTTTGTTTTTGTTTTTTGTTTAAGCTTCTGCTTCTGCCGCCTCTTTACATTGTCTTTAACTATTTATGCATATACACTAAATGCTTGCATATGTTGTACAACTTGATCTTGCCACGCCCCGCGGCGGCCCTTGCCAGCCGCCCACTCTACATTCCCGAAAGGTTTACCAGCTCTCCTAAGGTTTTCGTTCTTTTATGTTTTTGTTTTTTGTATTTTCCCTTTAATAACTACAACGCGTACGATGACAACATTTAACACAGAAATATATTTACGAGCTAGTGTGTTATATATGTATATGTATGTATTTATGTGTGTCTATATATATGTATATAGCTTCTTCGATCAGCTTCTGTCGTAAGTCCATGCCCATCCACCCCATCCATTCGCCAAAGTTCGCCAAAGTTGCGCCATCAGATCTTCAAATCTGCAGCTCCATTCAAGAATTGCCCCAATTAGATAACATATGTTTTATGATTTAGTCAGATAATGTCATTCGATCTTACGATTTCTACATATTTCCAAGTCGGAGGATTGCTGGAATGAATGCCCTCCAAATGGAGGTATCTCTCATCAAGAACAATTTCTGAATGTTTTGGGGAACAACAAACTTTTATGTAAAGCTTCCAAGTTTTCCGAAAAGAAAAATTGATTGATTGAACAGAGTTTTCGCAAGAAAAGCTAAACTGGAAAACTTTGTATAAAGATGCACAGCAAAGTCTGATTGGAAAACAGGTAATATATCAAGTATATATAGATCTATAGATTCTATGCCCAGTGACTAGATACTGCTGAAGATCAGTTAACTCTGACGCACATCTGTCCTCAATATACATACATATGCCTGCAGGGATATACATATGTATTTGACATTCGATCGCATTTTCGATGGTGGGTTCGGGGGTGGGGGCGTGGGACAGCTATACGCATGCCGTATCTTTCAATAATTGATAACATTATGTATTGTAATTGTATATAAGCGAATAAAAAAACTTGATTCGGTCGTTTTTGTTTGTTTGAAGTTACTTTACAGTTCTATACATAAGTATTAATACTTAAAAGTTTAAGTTTATCGAATAAATGTTCGAAATTCTTTTGTGGTTTTTTTTTGTTTTCCTTTTGTTTTCGTTTACGCTTTATACGCTTCATACATATGCATATACATATATGTATATGTATGCATGTATGTATGTGTGTATATTATACAATTGATCATTCCCGATGTGCTCTATATAGTGTACAGTTGGCGTCTAGTAATAAATCTTTAGCTGTACTGTTAATGTAGTTTATATATATATATATATATATGTGTGTGTGTGTGTGTGTGTGTGTGTGTGTGTGTGAGTGTCTGTGTGTGTGTGTTAAAAACTCACTGACTTGTCGGGCAGTGTTCAAGCGACTTCTTAGTTGATGGGCTTTAGCCTGACCTCTGGTCACACTTTTATTTTTATTTGCTTTGTTTTTGTTTTTGTTTCTTGTTTTTTGTTTTTATAGAATTCCACTAACAACTCCGCTAACTAACTACACAAGTATTGAGTTTTACGTCTTTGTAAGTACTTTATCATATTGCGGTTGTCCGTACACATACATATACATATAACTTATATATGTATATGTGTGTGTGTATGTATATATAATCTCTAACTGTTTAGTATTTTTGTTGCGTATTTTTTTGTTTTTGTTGTTGTTGTTGTGTTCTCGGTTTGCGGTTTGCTTCGGCTCAGCCGAATGTCGGGGCAGTACTTTTTTGTTTAGTATAAATTTTTATATTGCTATCTGTTTACACACGATCTGGGTATATGCATATGCAATTACATATGTATGTATGTACATATGTATGTATGTATGTACATATGTATATAGTCCAGTTGTAGTTTTAGGCTATGCTTTCGACTTTCGTTTAGCTACCGCTATTAAATATACAGTTACTTGTATAGCTACATATGTATATAGTATGTTTGTATATGTATGTATGTATGTTTGTTTGTATATGCGCACTCGGAATGTGCTAAGTATTTAGTTTAAATTGTTAATAAATGCAATTGTTGTTAAGCTTACGGTTAATTACAATAAAATCGCAAGGTCCGAACAGCTCTAACCGGATCCTAACCTGGCGCACAACCCAAATAACCCCCCACCCCTTTTCCACAAGTTCCTAAATATCAATGATTTCTCGCACACACACACACACACACGCACACGCACACGCACACCCTCGCACACAACCGACCAAAGCCCGAGCAAAGGCCCGATCATCTTTTTGGGAAAAAAAATTGACTCGACAAACGTTCACTCATGCGATGCCCTCTGCTGCCGTTCCCCCCTCCCCGACCATCGGCTGTTGCCTCTCCTCATTAACCGTTATGTGTTTAAATGGCCGCTCTCGCTAGCTGCTTTTTGAGGTTATGAAACATTTTTCGTTTCAAAAATGAGAAAAAAACGAAATAAATAAAGCGAAAAAAGTGGTCTTTAGTATTTTCAATAGGAATACCAATTTCCGAATGCTATAACTAGAGAGCCAACACTATTAGTAATATCTTTTGCGTGGAGAGAGGGGCAGAAGCCATGTTATCTATATCTTCTATATCTTTTTTTGAGTAGTTCCGGCCTAGACTCCTACGTATATAACTATGTATATAACTGCTATATAATACAATAAGTTTTTCCCATATTTGCTTGTGTTTTTTGCATATTTTCAGCTCCTCTTTTTGGCTTCCTATTCTGCTGCTTCTTCTTCTTCTTCTTCATGCTCTTCTTCTTCATGTTCTTGTTATGCTTCTGTTTCCAGCTAAAATTGTTACAATAAAAATTTTGCGATCATAAAAATGCCTATTATCAAAAAGAATATTCGTACTAAATATTGTGTATATATGTATATATATATACATACATATATGTATATGTATGTCTAGTAAATGTCATAGATACATATGTATGTGTATGTTGTATGTGTGTGTATATATAATAGTTAGGATTTGTGTAGTCGTGTGTGTGAGTGTGTGTGTGTTTGTATATATACAAAAGTCCAGTAGTTGGGTTGTATTTCCATCAGTTTCAAGTATTTTTGTTTTTGTTTTCGTTTCATTCTTTTGTTTGTTTTTTGGCTAGCCCTAATTGGTAGGATGCATAAGAGAGGATTAGGATTCGAAATGCAAATCATGAACCAAGGAACACTCAAAATGTTACTAAATGCCATCAGGTGTGGGCCACCCCCTGGTTGGGTTATACATATAGCCAAATGTCTCTGCACAGCTGCGCTTACAGCTCGGTTACGGCATAGTTGCTCTCGTCGGTTATCGCCGGCGGAGGCGGTGGCAGATCGTCGTCATCGTCCAGAGCGGTGCTAGCATTTCCAGCTGTTGCTGCTGCTCCACCACCGCCGCCTGCAACCCCACCCCCACCGCCACCGCCACCGCCTCCGCCGCCATTGTGCAAAGCGAGACCGTTGCCGGGCTTGCCATTGGCGGCCTGGATGCGTGACTTGGGCGGTGTGGCGTCCACGTTGGTGCCGAGATGCGTCTGCGCCTCCATGGGTGGCGGTGGCAGGGCGGCATCATCATTGCCGCCGCCATTCTGTAGCGCCGCATCGACCTGAGCTGTTGGCGGCGGCGGCGAGGTGGGCGTACCAATCCGTGGCGGCGGTATGGCCTTCATTTGCGGCGGCAGCTTCATCGGTGGCCGTTGCAAGGTTCTACAAGGATGAGATGTGTTTCGCATCGGAATCGGTCGGTTTTGAGACGGCACAAGAATTTAGCTACCAACTTACTTGGAATAGTTCTGCGACTGATGCTGATGCTGCTGCTGCTGCTGATAGATGGACTCCACTTTGGGCTGCTCCGCATCCTTGGGTATTTCAGGCAGTGGGCAGTTCAGTATTGATGGCTTGTACTTGGGATCAAATTTGCCGCCCTGGCGCAGCGTGGAGCACTTGTAAATTTGCTTATCCCGATCATATATGGCCGTATCCATGCTGGTACTAATGGGCACCACTTCCGTCTCCGGTTGCTGCTGATGATGCTGCTGCTGCTGCTGTTGCTGCAGTTGCTGCAGCTGCTGTTGCTGCGGCGACTTCAGCTGATGCTGTAGCATCTGCTGCTGTTGCTGCTGCGAGGGCGGCGGCGGCTGCTGCTGCTGCTGTGGCGCCTGCTGCTGGTGGGCATGAGGATTCGGTTGCTGCTGCTGGTGTGGATTTGGCGGCGGCTGCGCCTGCACCGAGGCCTGGTGGTGATGCGCCGGTATTTGCGGCCCACCCTGGCTATTTTGCCGGCGCATCGTTGCCAAATTGGACACATAAATGGAGCCTTGGCTAACCGCCACCAGCGGCTGATAAATGGAATGCGGATTCCCATTGGGCGCCAGCTGACCGGCCAAATGCGCTGGTATCTGCTGATAGATCTGGCTCTGACCCGGCGGCGGCAAATGATGCTGCTGGGCATGTGCATGTGCCGCCGCGGCCGTCGTATATGTGCCATACTGCTGTGCCTGGGCCTGGGCCTGTTGCTGGTGGTAAATAGCATGCTGGTGCTGCACGGCAGCGGCAACTGCGGCCGAGTGCGAATGGGGATGTGCGTGCGGATGCGCGTGCGGATGCTGGTGCGGATGATGGCAGTAGATTGGCTGCGGACCCAACTGCTGTTGCTGCTGCTGCTGAGCCTGGGCATGAGCGTGTGCCTGAGCCTGGGCCTGGGCCTGGGCCACCTGGGCCTGTGTGGTGGGCGGTACGGAGGAAGCGGCTGCGGCGGCGGCGGCGACGGCGGCGGCTGGCGACGATTTTCAGTAAAAGTCATTGGCTTCCAAAGTTTTGCATTGTTTGCTTAGGGTTGCATATTTACCGTTATTGGGACCTAAAATGTACACACAATTAGCAAGGCGGATGAGGATTCGGATACGGATGTGGCGGATTCGTGGAAGTCGACGGGCGTCGGACGCATGGAATGAAAATGAGGCAAGTGAGCATAACAACAAACAAACAAACGCAAAAACAATGAGGCCTTAAAATATCAGATTAACAGTTGGTAGACCGATCCGATCCGAAGCGAACCGAACCAAACCGAAACTGAACCGGTACAAAAGACGTCTCCTTTCCCCATCTGTGATTCAATTGGAAATGAGGATTCAATTGGATAAAGAACTGCTGAGTCTTGTTTGGAAATCGTTTACAGGCTGCAAACCGGTTCAAACCCGAACCTCAAAGCAAATCAGTTGCCGAAGAACAGCCGAACCGAAGCCCGAACTGAACCATTATATTTCTCACAAATGGTTCGATTTCAAATGAAGACCTTTGACGGAGAACCAGCCCCAAAGCATGAATAACTTGGGCCCAAAATAGTTCAAATATTTTAACCAAAACTTGTTTCTCAAGATTTTCCTTTTCATTTTATGGGAATGATTCCTAATCATATCTAGGATACGAAATTGCGAAATAAATTTGGTATTAAATGAGAAAGCAGTTATGTTTCCTTTGAAAAGTGAACAATTTTGAATATCAAAGGACTTAAACTCATGCCTTATTGGTTTATATATTCCCAAGATTTCCACACCCAACAGATAATGCAGCAAAAGAAAACAGAGAGTCAAATAGAGAGAGTGAGAGAGAGAGAGAGAGAGAGAGAGAGCGGCGGGATTGTGCTGGTAATGCTAATAGTGCTACTGATGACGTTGTGGTTGGTGGTGTTGGTGGTGGACAGCTGGCGGTAGTCGGACTTACCAGTCATGTGGGTGGGGCTGTGGTTGTGCGACGGCAGTCGGCCCAGCGTATGGGTGCCCATTGCCCGCATGTTCTGCTGGATGTGTGCGTGGGCCATCATCTCGTGCTGCTGTCGCTTGTTGGGATGCTGCAGCGTGTGGGAGCCACTGATCACCGGCGGACTGAAGTGCCTGCAATGAGAGCGGTTTGCCGAGCTGCAATGGGATCAGTCTAGGGATCAATTAACACCTACCCGTTATGGTTTCGCGGCAGAGTGCGTGCCGCGTTCATCATCTGCTGATGATTCTGTGGCGCCGGATGCGATATATACGATGGCTCATCCACCTGGGCATAGTCGTTACGCTTGCGTATATAGATCCATGTGTGCGAATCGACCCACACCATTATCGTCAACAATATGGCCGCTATGAAGCTGGCAATGAGCATCAGCACCAGGCCCAACAGTCCGCCCTCACAGAGGCCACGGGCCGCGGCCAGAAAATTGTGATGCACCGCTTTGCAGTCAACCAGGGCGGTCAGCTGGGTGAGCAGCCGTTCGCTACTGTTCAAATCCGCATTGACCGCACCCAATTTTGGCTGCAGGCCCGAACTCTTGAACAGCACCAGCGAGATCTTCATCACGGTGGCCATGGCGCTGCGGGCATTGTTCAGCGAGTTTTGCGATTCGCGTAGTCGTTGGGTAAACGGATTCGTGTGTCCCGGCTCGCATTGTGTATAGTGCAGCAGCACATTTGTTGGCAGATCCCGTGGCGCTGTCGAGACCAGAAAATCGGCTGGACTAATGCACAGATCTCCGACCGCCACAGACGATGACAAATACAGGCCGGACATCAGCCAGGAGCCGGTAACGGCCAGCAGGCCGCATACGCTAAACAGGATTAGGGCGCAGCGCGAGTGCCTTGCCACGCCCACAAGCAAAACAGCACAGAGTACGAGCAACAAAGCCAGAGTTGCCACCGTGCCCGGCCAGCGAATCAGCTCCCATTGATCGCCGCGCTATGCAAGTGTTAAACCAAAAATATTAGTTATAATAATGCGAGCAAGTGCATCGATAGCAACTGCAAAATGGTACTCACAGTGAGGAAGTGCGTCATCGAGATGCCCATCAGTGGACGTCGTATATCGCTGGCCGCATTCGTGGCCAGTGTCACATTACCCTGCACAATGTTGAGCGAGACAAAGAGCTTGGAGAGCGCCGTCTGATTGGATACCGGCTGATCAAAAATATCGGCCAGCTCCACCAGCTGCGGCCTGATGCGATTGGTCAGCGTATTCTCCAGTATGTGCGTTTGATTTCGTATTGTTGTCACCAAATTGTCCACTTTGCGTCCAGCTGTCAGCACCTCCAGCAGCCCATTGTGCAGATCATCGTTCCCATAGAGGCCCAGTCCAATCGCCGCACAGCACATCACCGTAACTATCGAGAGTGCCACCTTCAGGCTGGTTATGGAGTGCGCCGGTCGCGGCTTCCGGTCACAGCAGCGCGTCATCAAATAGAAGAGCAGTCCCAGCAACGAGACAATCAGCAGCGCTGCCGGCACCGATCCCAATATGCCCAGACTCTGTGCCCAGACAGCGAAGATGGCGCGTGAGAAAGAATATTTCGTTTTGTTTTGATAAATGACTGAGTACAGTGCACCTTCGATATGGTGGAATCAATAATGTCAACGGGTCTTTTCGGGCTGCGAAGCCTTGTGCTTATCAATAACGGTAACGATAACTTATCGATAAGTTATCGATAAGGAATTTTTTTTATTGACTGAGTACAGTGCACCTTCGATATGATGGAATCAATAATGTCAACGGGTCTTTTCGGGCTGCGAAACCTTGTGCTTATCAATAACGGTAACGATAACTTATCGATAACTTATCGATAAGGAATTTATTTTTAATGATTCAGTACAGTGTACTGTCGATATGTTAGAATCAATAATGTCTACGGGTTTCTTCGGGCTGCGAAACCTTGTGCTTGTTAATAACGGTAACGATAACTTATCGATAAGTTATCGATAAGGAATTTTTTTTATTGACTGAGTACAGTGCACCTTCGATATGATGGAATCAATAATGTCAACGGGTCTTTTCGGACTGCGAAACTTTTTGCTTGTTAATAACGGTAACGATAACTTATCGATAACTTATCGATAAGTTATCGCTTACTGCTTAGTGAAGTGAAGTCAAGAAGTAATGAGTTATACAAAATATTATCTTATTATGCGCGTTCGTATGGCAGCAGCATGATATAGTTGTCTGTCATATGGTATATGGACGATTCCATTTCCATTTTCTTCTTTGTAATCAACGTGAACTAATAATTACTATTATGAACGAAAAATTGATAAGTTCAAAGAAAGTTTAACGTATATCCACACTGAAATTAACCTGCCTATAAATAATATTGATAGTAAGAAAAATCTTGAAAATAAAATAACAAGCAAGTTATTAACTGAAAGTATCTAGAGCACCAAAAATCGTGGATTATAAAAACTATGCCGAAGCCAGCCCAAGTCAAATTTGTTCATTTGGTTTTCTTTGTGGACAATCGTGTACGTGACCCAGATGGTTTACTGTATTGAGCGTGAGATGTTGGCGCGGTTTGGTCTTACCTCCAGATAGATCTCATCGCTGGGCCGGAACGTGCTGTTGATCTTGTGGAACGTGATATTGTAGTGGGGCAGTGCGTGCAGCAGCTTGGCTATCACCGGCACTTTGTACTGATCCGTGAACTCGTGATAGTCGCCCATCCTGGTTCTGGGATTGGCCGCCTAATGCGTACTAAGTGCTTGTGAAGTGGTCCCAAATGAAGTGCTGCGTGGATTGGAGATGGAAATGGAGACGTTATGGAGTGCGATGCTCCTGCAGGTGCCGTCTTCGTCCGCGTCCGCGTCCTCGTCCTGGTCCTGGTCCTGGTCCTGGTCGTTGTTATGCTTCGTGTTCTGAGGGCAGAGCTCTAAACTCTTGACATCAAACTGTCGCACACTGTGCCAATGTGGGCGAAACAACAACAAGGAAACACAATTAGTGTGAAGGGCTCTTCAAGAATGTAGCTCATTCAAAAAAAAAAAAACATCAAAAAATGTAGGCGTGGTTTGGCACGTTCCAACCGCTATTCAGATATACATATGTATGTGTATGCATGTATACATGTGTGTATATGTATAGAATATGGAACGCGCTTAGATATTAAGTAGGTATGTATGTGTGTATGTGTGCGTGTGGGAGTCTATGTGTGTTAAGCAGAGCTATCTTCCATGAAGTTACAAAAAAAAAACGAAGCTCTTAACACAATTACGGCTTAAGCACTTTGACTTCTGATACAATAAAAGTAATTTCCACTTCTTAACACAATTTTGAAAAGCCTAAATGAATAATTGAGTTAACACAAATGGGCTTTACATGCGAATGGAATTTCGGAATTTCGCGAAATATCAAGTCAAAGGTAATTTCAATTTGACTGTAAACACTTTGTTCAGCCTTACAATAAGATATTGTACACATTTTCCCAATTTAAACAAAACATTCAGATTTCCTGATGCGCGGCTGTGTGTGCTCCCATTCTCGTATCCACGGGTGTGTGTGTGTGTGTGTGTGGGCGTGCTCTTTATTATTTAATAAGCATGTGGGCGAACGCTTGCAGCCCAAAATGAGCCATGTTGCAGCACTTTAATTAAAAATTGTCTGTGCAACGCGTTCTTGCTCCCATTTCTTTTTTCCCAGCGCTACTTCCCCATGCAAAGCACTCACACACGCACACCCTTAAATCTCAGCTTCAGCGACCGACCGACCGAACGCCCGCCCGCCCGCACGCTGTGCTCGTGTTCTGTTATTGATGCTGCGGCTGCCCAGCGCAATAGCAATTTTGTTCACTTGTCTTCCTCTTGCTCTTGCTGGCAACGAAAATGGCAACGCAACGAATGCGAGTGCGAGTGCGAGTGCGAGTGCTAGTACGAGTACGAGTAACGGTATAAAGGTAACGGCCAGGCGCGCGCTCATTGACTCACGCTCACTCTCTCGCAGTATCAGTCTGCAACTCTCTCTGTCGCGCTAAGCTCTCTCAGCCACTTGCGCGCTCACGCTGTTATACTTTTCTTTGTTGTTGTTATTGCTGCTGCTCCCGTTATTGTTGCTTTTATCCTGCTCGTCGTGTCGTATGGGTCTGTCTGTCTC
Source organism: Drosophila kanekoi (assembly GCA_037075305.1). Classification (NCBI taxonomy): domain Eukaryota; kingdom Metazoa; phylum Arthropoda; class Insecta; order Diptera; family Drosophilidae; genus Drosophila; species Drosophila kanekoi. Next base: position 4,234,514 of record JBAMCE010000451.1, on the reverse strand, counting down.
TGTGTGTGTGAGTGTGTGTTTTTGTATATCTATTGATTAAAAGTTCGCACTGTTTCCTTATTCCTTATGGCTTGGTCTCGCGTTTTGCTCGTGCCACGCACTCGTAATTGCTGCGCTTGCCGCACCGCCTTCCATCACCCGCCCCACCCATGCATGCCAACAAGCAAAATGCAGCGCAGCATCTTGCGCTTAGTTAGTTGTTGCGGCTTAGTGCTTTTAGCCAATTGGGCATTGTAACAGTCGACAGTTACCGTTACAAATGCGACCACAGCAGCTTACAGCGCCAAACTACACGCCCATCTCAAAACGGAGGCGGCAGCAGCGTGGGCGCATGTGTGCGTGCGTGTGTATGTATGTATATATGTACATATTTGTATATATATGTATGTATATATATTTTTTCTATATTACATATATATATATATATGTAAATATATGTGTATACACCCATGTACATATGTATGCATGTTACTACATACATATATTGCTAGTTTTTTGGGACACGCATAATAAGACGCACGCCCACGCATCCTTGGGCTGCTGAAGCTTTTAATAACAACGCTTTCGCGAAAAACAGTTCCTGAATACTATGTACATATGTATGTATGTATGTATCTCCCACAAATACATATGTATGTATGTACATAATTTTCAAATTCTGTGCATGTGATTTAGATCGTTTGCAGCTATGTGCATAGTTTTTTGCGTGTCGCATTTACCGATTACTGCGGCACAGGACATTACAACAAACACTCCCCTTTTTGCACAATGGGTACACAATTTTTCACAACAAACAAAGCTGAAAACTGAGAAGCTCTGCGTTCGCCGCATTCGCATTCGCATTTGCATCCTGCTTACTTTTTAATTCTTTTGCCTGGCACGAAACCACGAAACGGTAATTTAGACGCCCACGAAGCACTTTATTGGACAAGTTTTTTTCATTTTCACTGTCGTTGTTTGTGAATTGCGTTCAATTCAATTGAATTGGTTTTTTTAAGCTTTTTTTGAAGTTTATAGTTTTATTGCTGCTTGGAACGTCGCTGAGACAAATGTCCTGCAGGAACTTCACATTCCGAAGACTGAGCAAAGTATGAAAATTTTTTGTCGTTCAACTTGGTCACACCCTCTAGATAATGCACGCGATGTTGATATGCCATAGAGGAGACGCTTAGCAGTTACAGGATAACAGGAGACTGAAGTCCTTTCAGCACTCTTGCGCTCCATGCGCATTTTCCCACCCCGTTTCGAACAACACATTGCCAGTGTGTACACAAAAAGTATCGGCAACAATCGCACAGCATGGAAACACCGGTCAACCAAACTAATTTCCTTTCTGGAAATTGAAGGCTCAACAACAATTATAAGAGACAACTGAACAATCTGATTTGTATACGTGAGTATAAATATAAATATTTATGTTATACATTATGCAGTAGTCACTCCAGTTGTCGTTTATAGGCATACATAGTTCAAAAGTCAATTCACGCTCTCGCTCTCTCTCTCTTTCCAGCTGTCTACCTCTCTCTTGCTCTCTCTCTCTATTGATCTCAAGCAAAGCTAAGCTGTGCTCACTGCCATTTCGACATCAATGTGCGCAAGCATTTGAATCCCATTTGATAAGATTGCTTCTGACCTGTTGACATCGGGCCACTACGCCATACATATGTTGCACTAGCAAGATATCGTCTTATATTCCTATTGATACGTTATAAGAGAGCCGAATAGAACTTACAAAGTTACAAGCTGCAAAAATTAATTAAGTTTCTTAATTAATACAAAACAAAAATCATCCGATATGTTTTGTTTACGCGATAATTTTTAAGAAGCAACCTTTTATTGGCATGCTAATTCGAGAGCACAAGTTACTAAGCCATCGTATAAGAATCAACGATTGATGTTAACTGATACGGAAATATCTGAAACGAAAACAAAACAACTTTAAATTGCACATTTCAAAGGAAATATCGATATGTTTGCTTTGATTAATTGCACGAGCGAGGCAATTGCAATATTTTCAAGCTATCATCGATGTGGTCGACATATCGATACTTTTGCCATCGCTAGAACAGGCACAGGCACATATATTCATTGAAATAGCAATAACAAGAACGGGGCTCGCAGCCGTTTTCGCCGTCCGTCTTCGTGTCCGTGACGCAAAATTATTAGTTTTATGCTACTCCCCGCACCCACACAAGAAGAAGAAGCAGTAGAGTGCGTAGCATATCCAGGATGAGTGTTTTACCGTTTGTCCGCGGCGTTGATTTTACGAAAAATGATTTCAGCGTAAGTATTGTGTGTTGTTGTTGTTGTTGCTGCTGCTGTTGCTGTGGAGCTAAATGCGGAATGTAAATGTAAATGCTAAATTAAGTGCTGGTCGCTAGCTGCTGGCCACTGCACCTGCACAAGCGGGTCAACCCCAGACTTAGATTAGCGGTTCAGTCATTGCTCCAAATAGGAAAAAAAAAGAAAAAAAAAGTGGCCATTCACGGCGAATTTGTCATCAGTAGCGCACAGCTGCTGCAGCTGCTGACGTTGACGCCGACGCCGCCGTCAACGTTGGCGCCGACGTTAACTGCGCTGTTAGCGCTTTGTTTACATTGCCCAGCCGTTTACCGTTATAACCATTGTTTGTTGTTGCAGAAAACATTCCCCAGCTCCATGCGGCAAATGTCGCGCGTCCAGTGGCTAACACTTGACCACACACAGCTACAGCAAATACCCGAGGAGCTGGGCCATCTTCAGAAGCTGGAGCACCTCTCCCTTAATCATAATCATCTGGAAAAGCTCTTTGGCGAGCTAACGGAACTGCCGTGCCTACGCTCATTAGATTTGCGCCACAATCAGCTAAAGAACAGCGGAATACCACCAGAGCTGTTCCAGCTGGAGGAGCTAACCACGTTGGATCTGTCGCACAACCGGCTGAAGGAGGTGCCCGAGGGTCTGGAGCGTGCCAAGAATCTAATTGTGCTCAACCTGAGCTCCAATCAAATTGAGAGCATACCCACGGCGCTGTTCATACATCTGACGGATCTGCTCTTTCTCGATTTATCGCACAATCGCCTAGAGACGCTGCCGCCGCAAACGCGCCGTTTGACCAATTTAAAAACGCTCGACTTGTCCGGCAATCCGCTGGAGCTGTTCCAGCTGCGTCAGTTGCCCTCGCTGCAGAGCCTCGAGGTGCTCAAAATGAGCAAGACACAGCGCACTCTCCTCAACTTTCCCACTAGCATCGACAGTCTGGCCAATCTTGTGGAGCTGGATCTCTCGCACAATGCACTGCCCAAGCTGCCCGACTGCGTCTACAATGTGGTCACGTTGGTGCGCCTCAATCTTAGCGACAATGAGATAAACGAGCTCAGCTCCAGCATGGACCAGTGGCAGCGTCTCGAGTCGCTGATCTTATCACGCAACCAGCTGACTGTCCTGCCCGCCGCCCTCTGCAAGCTGTCGCGGCTACGACGCCTCTTTGTCAACGATAACAAACTTAACTTTGAGGGCATACCGTCGGGCATTGGCAAGCTGGGCGCCCTTGAGTGCTTCTCGGCGTCCAACAATCTGCTCGAGATGGTGCCCGAGGGCCTGTGCAGATGCGGGGCGCTTAAGCAGCTGAATTTGAGCAGCAATCGGCTCATAACACTGCCCGATGCCATACATCTGCTGGAAGGGCTCGATCAGCTGGATCTGCGCGACAATCCGGAGCTGGTGATGCCACCCAAGCCCAGTGAGGCCAGCAAAGCGACCAGCCTGGAGTTCTACAACATTGACTTCTCGCTGCAGACGCAACTACGACTGGCTGGGGCCGCTGTGCCGCCCTCGATGCCGGCCGCGCCGACGCCCAAGGATGCGACGGCACGCAAGATACGTTTGCGACGGGGTCCGCGTACGGAGGGCCAGGATGGCGGTCAGGATGCGGCCAAGGTGCTAAAGGGTATGAAGGATGTGGCCAAGGACAAAGAGAAGGACGACAGTGATGCGCTGCCTACTGAGTCATTGAAGCCGAAACGTTGGGACGAATCGTTGGAGAAGCCACAGCTGGACTATTCCAAGTTCTTTGAGAAGGAGGATGGCCAGCAGCCGGGCCTAACTATCTGGGAAATCGAGAACTTTCTGCCCAACAAAATCGATGAGGTGGTGCATGGCAAATTCTACGAGGGCGACTGCTACATTGTCCTTAAGACCAAGTTCGATGAGCTGCACACGCTCAACTGGGAGATCTACTTCTGGATTGGTAACGAGGCGACGCTGGACAAGCGCGCCTGTGCCGCCATTCATGCGGTCAATTTGCGTAATTATCTGGGCGCACGATGTCGCACGATACGCGAGGAGCAGGGCGACGAATCCGATGAATTTCTGGCCCTATTCGAGACGGAAGTGATTTACATTGAGGGCGGACGCACTGCTACCGGCTTCTATACCATCGAGGAGATGATACACATAACACGGCTCTATCTGGTGCATGCGTATGGGGCGAGCATTCATTTAGAGCCAATGGCTGTGGTTGTGCAATCGCTGGATCCACGGCACGCCTTCCTCCTGGATGTGGGCACACGGATACATATCTGGCTGGGCAAGCGTTCCAAGAACACGCTCAACTCTAAGGCGCGCCTCATGGCCGAGAAGATCAACAAGACGGAGCGCAAGAATAAGTGCGAAATTCTGGCCGATATGCAGGGAGCAGAGAGTCCAGAATTCTGGGAGGCATTCGATATACTGCCGGAGGAAGTGGCCGACCTGCCGCCGCCCGAGGAGCACATCGATGAGAACTATGCGCCTGTACAGCCGCGCCTCTATCAGGTGCAGCTGGGCATGGGCTATCTGGAGCTGCCGCAGGTGGAGCTGCCCGAGCAGAAGCTCAGCCACACGCTGCTCAACAGCAAGCACGTCTACATCCTCGACTGCTATACGGATCTGTTTGTCTGGTTTGGCAAGAAATCGACCCGGCTGGTGCGCGCCGCCGCCGTCAAGCTGAGCCGCGAGCTGTTCAACATGCTGGAGCGGCCGGATTGTGCGCTGGTTATGCGCGTCCCCGAGGGCAACGAGATGCAAATCTTTCGCACCAAATTCCCCGGCTGGGATGAAGTGATGGCTGTTGATTTTACACGCACCGCCAAATCGGTGGCCAAAACGGGCGCCAATTTGACGCAATGGGCGCGCAAACAGGAGACACGCACAGATCTGGCGGCGCTGTTTATGCCTCGCCAGAGCGCAATGCCGCTGGCTGAGGCCGAGCAGCTGGAGGAGGAATGGAACTACGATCTCGAGATGATGGAGGCCTTTGTGCTCGAGAACAAGAAGTTTGTCCGCCTGCCCGAAGAGGAGCTCGGACACTTCTATACGGGCGAATGTTATGTCTTCCTCTGCCGCTACTGCATACCTGTCGACGATGTCGATGCTGGCGAAGGAGGCCCCGAGGCGAATGGCGATGATAGCAAATCCTCGCCGCCCGAGGATGAGATCGAGTGTGTTGTCTACTTCTGGCAGGGACGCAATGCCGGCAACATGGGTTGGCTGACCTTTACGTTTACACTGCAAAAGAAGTTCAAGGCCATGTTCGGCGAGGAGCTGGAGGTCATGCGCATCTTTCAGCAGCAGGAGAACCTCAAGTTCATGTCACACTTCAAGCGCAAGTTCATCATCCATACGGGTAAGCGCAAGGACAAGGCCCTCACGCCCGATGGCAAACCCGCCGTTGAGTTCTTCCATTTGCGTTCCAATGGCGGCGCATTGACCACACGACTCATACAAATCCAGCCGGATGCAGTGCATCTGAACTCGGCATTCTGGTAAGTTTTGTGAACGAACCTTTTTGATTAATTACGATAATAAATATTGATGATCTCTTTCAATCGCCCAGCTATATTCTTCATGTGCCATTCGAAACGGAGGACGAGTCACAGTCGGGCATTGTGTACGTTTGGCTGGGCAGCAAAGCGTGCAACGAGGAGACAAAGCTTGTGCAGGATATAGCCGAACAGATGTTCAACAGTCCGTGGGTGAGCCTGCAGGTGAGTATATCAGCTCAATGAATCATTACAAAATATATATATACTTATGTATATTTATGAATCGCCTAACCCACAGATACTCAACGAGGGCGACGAGCCGGAAAACTTCTTCTGGGTGGCGCTGGGCGGTCGCAAGCCATACGACACGAATGCCGATTATATGAACTACACGCGTCTGTTTCGCTGCTCCAACGAACGGGGCTATTATACGGTGGCCGAGAAGTGCGCAGACTTCTGCCAGGACGATTTGGCCGATGATGATATTATGATACTCGACAATGGTGAGCACGTCTTTCTTTGGATGGGCCCGCGTTGCAGCGAGGTGGAAGTGAAGCTGGCCTACAAATCGGCCCAGGTCTACATACAGCACATGCGCATTAAGCAGCCGGACCGCCCGCGCAAACTGTTCCTCACCATGAAAAACAAGGAGTCGCGACGTTTTACAAAGTGCTTCCATGGCTGGAGCGCGTTTAAGGTGTACATTTAAAAGCCGTGCGGTGCCGTGACAGAGTAGCCGCCGGACATGACAATTTTCGACTGCAATATACACACACACACACATATATATATATATAGATATATATAAACACGACACAGAAACGCCAGCAAATGTTTGTACTTTTATAATGTATTTAATTGTTTATTATTATTTTTATTTAGAGCCGTTGTTTATTTTATTTGATTATTTTTTTTTTTTATATATTTCGCCGCCCAATTAATTAATTAACTTACCACTCGCCCCTGTCTACGCAAAGTATTCTTTTATCTATATATGTTTACATAGCTTTTGTATGTACTACTTATATTTTATACATATTTATATGCTGAGCCGGCGAAGTTTTTGTGCTAGTCTTGAAGGTGTTATCCTCAGAAATCGAAATGTAAACGAAACAAATCCAAACAATTGCTAATTGCACAATGTCTTGCTGCCTGCAAAAATTCGCCAACTAATTGTACAAAATCATATTTATTGCAATTAACCAATTATACAATGAAAGTGAATAAAAATGCCAATTGAAAACTAATTTTTCTCTTTAAATAACGCGCCCATCATCTCGATCATCTTAATGTACCTTCGATTAGCTGTGGTGGCGGCGGCCGATAAATCATGCCAGATCGACCAGTTAAGCTCGTTTTTGCATCAAATCTGGCGATCAAATTGTGCAAGCACCTCAATATATTGTAATCGATAATTGGCGGGAGAAGCAACAGACGGCAGAGCGTTTAATAGTATTAACATTTAAATGATATGTGTATATATATGACAAGAACGCAAAAGAATAAACAACTGTACTGTAAAGTGTATTGTGAGTCAGACTATAGGGAAAAATGTTGTGCTGAGTAAGCTGAGTGTATGTTATCATGCAAACATGTTTAATTACAAACTGTAGTTGCTGCGTGCAAATCCGAGCTAATTCCGATAAATATCGCCAACTTTGAATCGATGAATCGATAAATGGTATATTTTACATCACTACACAGCGGCGTCGGTGTCTCTCTGCAATAGAGTATAAATCCGCGTTAATTTTTTTTTGCCTCAATTTTTGTTAAAGAAAATTGTTGCAGCTACGGTAAGTGATTTGAAAAGTTGCTTTAGAAAGAGACAGAACAAGAGTACAGACAAGTACAAAGCATATTTCGTTTCGCGTTTTTATTTGCTGTGTATGTTATTATTTTTACGCGTGTGGTTTTCGCGCTTCGTTCGCTTGGGGCTGAAGCTTAGGCGGCTCGAGCAAAAGTGTGGATGAGCCTGTGTTTGTGGATGTGGACGCAACAAGATAGCTAAATACCATCAATCATAAGCACTTACCCACACACACACACACACTCGCAATGGATTTATTCGACCTGGTGCGAGCAGCTCCACCACCGCCGAGCGTACGCGAGGCGGCAGCAGGACAGCCAGAGGCTGAGGCAGGAGCAGAGGCTAGCCCGGAAGAAAAGCCCTCTTCGCCGTCGCCATTGCCAATATCGCCCATTTTCAATCCAGGTATGTGCTAATGCGACAGTCAAACTCTCTAACTCAGATTGAATCTAAGCACGAATGAATTGCAGAGGATGATTCCGACATTGAAATTGCACTTCCGCGCTCGCCGGTGCCAGCATCGCCCATTTACAACTTGGGTCAGTTACAAATTAAACTCAAGTGTACAAAAATATTTAAATTCAATATATTATAGCTGAGGAGGACGACAAGGCAATAGTGGATGACACTGCAGCTGATGATAATGCCAATTCAAAGGAACCCGCGCTTGTTAGCGGCAACAACAATGAGGACGACAACGCCGATCGCGACTGCGATGCTGACGGTGAGGAAGAGGATGATGATGATGATGATGATGATGAGCATCGACAGCCACAACCGCCCAAGACGAAGGCCCAACAGAAAATGTTTGCAGATGTACCAACGACTTCCAAGAATAAAATTGGTACCTCGGCAGGCATTAGACAATGCTTGGTGCGCATCAAGCGCTTGAACCAGTCGGAGATTGAACGTTTGATCAAACGCAAAGCGAGCAAACGCGGCAGACCGCGCAAGAGTGCGGCAGATTCGTCAATGCTGGATGATTCTTCGTCGCCACCCAAAAAGCAAAAATCCATTAATAAGGTGCACATCAAGGTACCCTGGATGCAGAACGGTTCTAAGCAACGAGCCACGCCGACAACGTCACGTGCACACACACCGCCGCCAAATCTGAAAAGATCGCTCAAACAGACCAGGCCAAACAGTGTCAGCAAGGCGCTGGTGCAGCGTTATGGCGCTCGCTTCTTTAAATGCGTGGTCAAGTTGAAGCGGCTAAGGGGCGCGGACACCTCGACGCCAAAGCGCGCAAATCGAAAGTCCAAGTCGAAGCTCTCTGTTTCATTTAGTGAAGCTGTCGAAATACTCGGCAGTAAACCGCGCAAATCATCGTCCATTGCGGGTACGCCCAGGCTGCTGTCGAAGTTGTGCAATTCAGTGCCAACGCGTTTGCAACGTGTCGATGCCACTGGAAACGTGCTCGAGGACATTGAGCTTAAACAGGACATGGTACTTGGCTCTGCTGGCAGCTCGGCCAGCCCAAGCAAGCGGCCCGGGCGTTCGTCCTCTTGCAACGGCGGCCGACGTGGCCCTAAGCTCAAGCGACCGGCACTGCGTGTTCCAGTCAACGATTTGGCCAGTCTGCGCATCGATGACAGTCAGGATGAGGATGTGGATAACGAAGCTGGCGACGAGTATATCGGTAAGTAGAGCATATTCGAAGCTGTCTCATTACTAAACCAAAAAATACAATGTTCTTTTACAGTGCCCAACGAAATTCCCGGATATCAAACATTGGGCGTGCTTCGCTCTGGCACTCCGACCCCAGTAAAACGAGTAACAGTAACTACAACAGTAAGTGATGAGGAGGGCACCGAAGGGACAGAGCAACAACCACACCCAGAGCCAGTGACAGTGACAGTGCCAGTGGCAGAAAGTGATGCTGATAAAACCGCAGCACAAGCCGAGAAACCACAATCTCAAGCTAAGAAAGAGGAAACAGTTGAGCAAGAACATGAACAGAAGACAACGGACCCGGAGCCGCAGCCAAAGGAGGATGAACCGAAGCCTGCGGATGCTGTACCGAACACTGTGCAACAAGAGGCAGAACAGAAACTGTCGGCAGACGTGCTGGAGCAGAAAGACTTAAAGGATAAATCACCTGTGTCGACTGCCCTAACGGATGATGTGACAACCGATGACATTTTAGAGATTCAAACATCCATTGAGGATGTGCGGGAGCTGCACACTCCCCCCTCACGACAAAATTCGCCACAGCTCCTGCCGCAGACACCCAATCGCAGTGTACGCTTTGAATCACCTGAGTCAGACACCAGCTTTAAGTCGGCCCATGAGCAGGAAACCAGCAGCGTAGCTCAGACAAATTCCGAAGAGGCGCCGGCGCGGCAAATTAGTGAGACAGAGACACAGCTGGACACTGAGTTGACACCGCCTGTTGCAGCGACCACCACCTTCAATGCCAGTGAACCAGCCAGCGGCACCAGTAGCATACCGCAACCGCCGTACTCGCCGATCGGTGAAATACCTACTCTAGATGACGATGAATTGGGCCAGCTTGTGGGTGCGTATTGTCATTGTTATTATTGTATTTTGTGTTGTTTTGTTTTTCTTTTTCATGTTGGTCGGCTTTTAATCTGCCATTATTCTTTCAAATTTTCTAGAGCCGGATTTTCAAATAAGCAACAGCCTCCACTCAAACTCAAGAGTCACTATGGAGGATATTCTGACAGTGTTTGAAACTTAGAAAGTCAACTAAATGAACGCGTCACGCAAAAGGTTATTAACAGCGCGCCTTATTGTCTGTCTCGCTCTAAATACCCCAAAATCTGTATGTGTGTGCATGGGCCTGTGTTTGCCTGTGTGTGTGTATGCTCTTCTATTCTGCATGCATTTTTTGCCATCTCTTACAGCATGCAAGTTATCTCTTATCTCTTCTCACGCTTGCAGTTGGTGTTACGTTCGTGCCTAACATAATTCACATTAACATTTCGAATTACTGTTAGATGAAATTGTCCCATAACATGTCCAATTACGCACGAATTTTTGTGTTACCGTTCGTGCCTAACATAACTGTCCATAACATTTCGGATTAACTGTTAAATGATATTTTCCCACATTCCGTCTTTAATTAAAAATTGTAACAATAGCGAAATTTGTATAATTTAATCACTTCTGTTTTTATGCTCGGCTCTCGAAATTAATGGAGGAATTAATTCAGTGAATACTCTACTTAACATTTCCTAGTCACAGTCGCTGTTTTGCGGTCAAATTGTATTTGAATAAATATACATTTTCATTTGGGTTCAAATTCTAACTGATTCTTTCTCAGAAAATCCTAGTTTTATATAGCAAAACATTTTATCTGATTTCCGACCGCCTGTTGCATTTTGGTAACCGACAAGGAACATGAACTGTGTTATATTTGTTAATAATAACCCATTTTTATCACTTTTTAACGTAACGGAAACATTGTGAACGTGTTCTTATTTATTTTACTAATAACTAATAGTTTTAGGGCAGCCAATTATTTATTTTTGATTATAATCAAACTCTTTACGACTGACTTAGTCGGCAATTGCACTCCGAATCGAGTTTCAGCAGTCGCCCGACAGCTAAGCTATTTTTATTATGTTCGTTATCTCTAGTTAATCTAAGTTATGCAACTTAGTCTAAGTCTGCAACTTAGCAGCCAGCGCCAATTTAGACTTAAAGATGTGGGCTTAACAATAAAAATGTACATTTTTCCATTTGCTTCTAATTGCATTGGCATTGTATTGTTGGGTTGATGGACCACATTAGTTATTGTTATGCTTGCATATAAATCATTCCGTCTTACTCATGCATTTGATATTACATTTGTACTTAATATAACATTGAATCACATTTTGTATACGCCTCGCATTTGGTGCTTTCATTAACAGTTTTAACAGCTTAGTTTCATTTGGATGGCTTTTGTTTATTTAATGTTAAATGTTTTCTTCAAAGCTTAAGACATCGTTTATTATAAATTGCACGCATATTTAAACCATGTGTAAAGCTCAACATTATACATACATATGTAAAGACTAACAATGTTTAAATAAAAGTCCTGGTTTTTGGAATTGTATTTAACAGTTGCTTGCATGTTAACATCTGTTAATCTGTTGTTCGACAAGAGCCAAGCTTATTGTGATATTTGTTTGTTATTTTCTATTGTGAGTGAATTTAAGCACTATTACTGTGTTTATGCTATATAATTGATTAGTCTATTCTTTCTGTTAGACAGTTATTCGCTTTGACGTGGATCCTCGGCCGTGGACATTCAACTGGCTTTTTGGAGGAACTCAAGCAAAACAACAACAACTATTTTTATTGAGTTATTTTTGTTGTTCTACCACATACTGTTTATTATTTAATTACTTTTACATATTTTTTTCATACCTACCGTTTGGGTAATATACTCAGAAATGCCTAAATTGTTAAATAGGTGCATTGCATATGGTATAGGTGTGTTGATCGCAAGTCTTGTATGTTCTTTGTTATAGAACACGGTACTCAAAAAAAAAACTCGGCTATTTGCTCAGTTATTACCAACAGCTCTAGTCACGCGAGCGTTTAGTTCACATATAAAATTTCTAAGCCGTGAACGGTTACCACACAGTTAGCGTCAACTTTAACATGAATGTTAAACACAGTTATGATAGTTATGCCGATCAAGCACACACACACACACATACATCGACACACGGAACACATTCACACAGAGCAACAAAAAAAAAAACAACTCAATTTGCTCCATATGGATTTTTTTTTAAGTAGATGTAAATCTAATTGATGTATTATTAAATAAATAAAGTCAATATGTAAATGGAAATCGGCTCAGTGTTATCTAAAAAGTACATTTGACGCGAGCTTTGCATTAAATTAGCTTGATTTGTTCCAAAAAAAAACTCCAAATTAGTTCGGCGTCTAACCTCAATCCTATTCCTAATGCTATCCACAGTGATTCCTGGTTATAGAATGTATCATTGTGTAATTCCTAATCGGCTCATAATCATGTTATATTCTTGCCATATCTTTTCCGCAAGTCCGAAAAACTGTTGCACTGTTAACGCTGTTAACTACATTCCAGCCTTAACATTCCACTTGTAAACCAAATTTCTATATTCATATAGCCCAAGTCTTGTTTTTATCCTATTTTAACCAAATCAATTTTATTTGGAGCTCCCTTTAATATTATTGCTTCAAATCGAATCAATTCGATTTGTTGTTCATCAGAACATTGTGTATCCAAATTCTGAATGTTGCCTCTGTTCGTTGTTGTTGTTCGACTTTTGGTCTGATCAACTACTCAGTAGAATATAATCAAACATATACTTTATGGGGAAAAATATGGAAAAGGAGGAAGAAGTACATGGAAGAAATAAATTCTCCGAACTTAAATTATAAAAGTTTAAACTTTAGAACGTATTTGATTTGAAATCTTTTCAGTTTTGACAATGTTATGAGAATTGGTAGACAACGTAAAGTATTTAATTAAAGCGATCGGGAAATATATATCAAACCATTTCAGCCACTGTTAAGAAATGTAACTTTATACTCATTTTTAAGTTGGTTAAACTAAGCTTTGTATTCAGATTTAAACAATCCGTGCATAGGCTATTAGGAAATAAGTGCTCTTTCCATACTGTAAAGCTTAACAGTATTGTGAATATGCCAATGTTCTGTTAGACTCAAAATGGCGCTGTTATTGCAAACAATTCTGTTAGAGGGCTAAGACTGTCGCTGGCGCGGCCGTTGCCGTTGCTCATACGCCTCGTTGGCCGTCGTCGAGTGCGGTTGCTTTTGGTTTTCTTTGGCTGTTCGCTGCTTCGGGCGTCAATTCGCGACGGTACGTTTAACTTGGCGCGTATTTAAATTGCGTGCGAGCTGCTAGTGAAATAAATTGGGATTAAATTGAAAATCATTGGGATTTACTGCAATGGTTCGAGGCAGTTTAAGCGGCGGGCGCTGGTCGCCAGCTAATTGATGGGACCACTGCCAAATCAGAAAGTGCAATTTGTAAATATTAACAACACGTAGTGCAAAGCGATGCCCGCCAAGGCCAGATCACCCAACGACTACGAATCGCAGGATGAGGCCAACACTGAGCTGCTCGAGAAGCTCAAGCATTTGGATCGCCGTGCCGAGGCCGTCGAGAGCGGCGGCGGCCTTTGTAGTCGCAGCTCCGCCTGCTGGCAGTCGCTCAAATGGAAGTCAGCTTTGAATCACATCGGATTGCTTGTCTCGCTGTCCATCTATTGTGGTGTGGGCGGATTGGTAAGCTAACTAACAAAATTTGACAACACATGAAACGCGCCGTGCTCGTTCGATCGCAGCAAGCAAACAAGCAAACAAGCAAGCAAGCAAAAAAACAAGCAAACAAACAAACAAACAAACAAACAAATCATTTGCATATTTGTAAAAAAAAATTTGAAATAGTTGAAATATTCAATAACAACAACAACTTGTTCTGGAACTGGGCGTTAAATTTTTGTTTGCCTGTGCGCAGAATACAATACACAGATTTATTGCTGAGAAAATACTGAAAATTAGCTCATAATTAAGACATAAAACTATTCTGTGCATTATTTAAGTGCCGACCGTAGCTGCCACGCCCACGCCCAAACATTGCCGTCTCTCTGTTCGAACGCCCACGCGATATATGCGCCCAATTGCTATAAATTTCATATTCATCTCCAGTCGAACTGGGCTGGATGCGCTGCATCATTGACCACATTGACCGCAGCCAAAACCATAGTCCGACATGTCTGTGTCTGTGAGTGTCTGTGTTTGGGTGTGCAAGCATTTAGACAAGTTTAAATAGTTTTTGTCTAAACATTTACATTTCGGCCAATGACGTCGTCATTTATTGGTCTCCCCCCAATTGGCCAATAATGAAGTCAATATCCATCCATGACTGCATCCCCAACGACGCCGCCGCCGCCACCAAGTGCAGCCACTCTCATTAACCGCACTAATTGTCGGCATCCGGCTTTCGCACCACGAGCCAAGTGACATATGGCCAATTGTCGTGCCTCTGTCACATTTGTTACCCGCTACCAATTTTCTGAGCCTGGGCCCACGGAAACCAATGATCCCAGCCAAGAGTGTGTGCTGACTCTGTTTGGCCTGTTCTTCATGTTTACCGTCTTAACTTTCTCTTGTCGAGTCTAGCGACATTTAGCTTACTACCCACACACACAAACATGTATATATATATATATAGATATTTTTCTTATATATTTAATAGTGATTTTTGTTTACATTCCTGAGATAGTCGAACAACTACACACACGGCCAAAATATATATGATTATGCCGAAAAATAACAAATCTACATGAATGAAAATGCATATAGTATGCATTATATGTAGATTCCATTGATTAGATGCAAATGCTAAGAACCTTGTTGAAAGTTTAAAACAAGCTGCAAAATGTTAACTTTCTATAAGAGCTCTTTAATCGTGCTATAATCAAGCGCAACTTAATGGCAAGTGCTAAGAAAACACATTAAAAATACAAATTTTAAATGTCTCTGACTTCATTTATAGGCTAGCAGACCAAGTGCCTGTGGCCAGTTTCCAATCAGGATTATAGCTCAATAAAAAATCGTCGAGGTCCTTGACAAATTAAGCGATTAGTTATAGCTTATCAGAAAATAAACTTATTTTATACCCTGCACCCATGAAAATGTATAGAGAGGGTATACAAACTTGGTGCAAATCTTTTGTCTATTTATGGTTACAAAAGTCTTTAAAAGTAAGTTAGAAGTCGATTGGCTGATGGGCAAAAAAGTTTTACCCAATCATTACCGGGTGAAATTTTCACAAGCTTTAAAACACGTTTTCATACATTTCTCAAGTAAGTCCT
Source organism: Drosophila kanekoi (assembly GCA_037075305.1). NCBI lineage: Eukaryota > Metazoa > Arthropoda > Insecta > Diptera > Drosophilidae > Drosophila > Drosophila kanekoi. The sequence continues at coordinate 4,219,077 of JBAMCE010000451.1, read as the reverse complement.
TAAAAATAAGTTTGATAAGTCGTTGTCTCAAATGAAATTTCATTAAGATTCTCGGACATGAGCTTCAACACCAAATTTCAACCAGCAATTCCACTTTGTGGCCCAATCCACGAATGAACTGTGGATTTGCCGAAAAGCGTGAAACACTTAAAACTCAAGTGAAAACATTGTAAAGAAAATGTTTCCTACAAACAGTCAGAACAAACAGTTTTACGGGTAGATTTATGAAGTTTGGAATCAAAATCTATAAGATGTATAAAATTTAAGGCAAAGTTTTGTTTTCAGGTTCTTTAGGTAGGTAAATGTTATTCACCTGAGCCCAAATAATGATATTAAGAACAAGGTGTGTCGATCTTCGAAAACTTTAGATGCCTTTTACACTACACTACACTACTTAGATAGAGCTTTAAATATTTTATGCCTTGGCGCACTTGGGGGAGAATGATCTAAAGATGATCTTTAACTTCTGTTAAATTAAGGAATTTGCAGGTTTTCAAATATTTGCTTGCTTCGCTTCACTGCGAGCTAGTTTTTTCTTTTTGCCCAGCGGAGAGTCAGAGTTGGCCCATTTATGCACTTGATGTACACCCAACTTCGCTTAACAACAACAGCCCCCCCCCCCCCCCCCCACACACACACACACACTCACACACACATTGGAACTGAAAAAGTTGGCCCTTAATTGAAATGCCGTAAAACGAGTCCACAATTTGCATACATTTGTACGGCTGGAATTTAAATTGGGTCTGAGCTTATGAAAATATAATGTTCAGCGAATTTATGTGTAACAAAACTATTTCATATATGAATATGAAAACAAAAGAAACTTTGACTTTCCATGAAATTGAACTGTTATTTATGCATATTGCCAGCAAATATCGCTAAATAGTAAAGATTTTGACGCGAACGAATCACGCTTTATCTTATCCATTTCATTGAGGGCCTTACGAATTGCATTCATTAGTTAATTTGGGTTTGCTGCCTTTTGAGTTTCGTCATAAATTACCAAGCGTTGCTCGTTGGCAAAAGGTTTCCTCATGACAATACCTTTGGCGGTTGCCATGCCTACAATATGCCTCGACAATCTCCTGTTGCAATTTTGTTGCTGCACTAATGAGGCAGGCCTTGTGTGTGTGTCGCATTGCGCACCATGAACTGAAAACAAGTTCTAACATTTTCTGACTAACGAATCGAGAGAGAGAGAGAGAGAGAGATCTAGAGTTAGATGTGTAACATAAGAATTGCCAAAAGTTTTTCATTGAGCAAAATTGAGAATTAGCTCATATACGTACGAAAATTTGGAATTTCTTAATATCCATAATGTGCATATCTTTGATTTGAAATGCACATTCATTTGCATTTTGATTACACTCAAAATTTAAGTGCATATTTTGATGGATTGCGATTTGGCAGATAATTGCCTTTAGTTACTTTTTGTTTTTAGTTAACAATTTATATACAAATAGTTGCTAATTGGCTTTGGGCTGAAATATGCGTCAGATTTGATTGTTTATTTTGCCTGAGTTCGAGTTCAGTTTTCAGCAACAAATCATTTACTGCCGAGTACCCGAAACATGGATTCATTTATCATTTGACTTTTAATTTGTTTGCAATTAAATTGCTGGCATGCCACTTTTTCGACTACTCGGTGCCCGATTCATGGGCCAAGTCGCGCATAGTCCATACCTTATGTTGCCCAGCATTTCGAATTTGATCAGTGAGCAATTGCCGTGAATTAATCAAAGAGAAAACCTACACACACAGAGGGAGGGAGAGAGAGAGAGAGAGAGACGGGCGCGCCACCCACAGCACATGTTGGCCAATTACGCGCACTTTAATGCCAAATTGATCATCAAATTGTTGAAAATTTGAACTTGAATTTGAATTTCAATACGAATACGAATTGTGAGCATTTGTTTTATGTTTCGCTGCCTTTTGATTTGGGCTATCGTCGTGCGAGTACATAATGAACTGGCTGAGACAAGACAAGTATCAAAAATAAAATGTGGCCTCATCAGCTACTCCAGGCGGCAGCAGACCGCGGCGGGGTTGGGGCAGCTGAGGTGTTGTTTCTTGTTTCTCGGTGCGTATGCGTAATCTTTGGCAAGCCAGCCAAGCAGAAGACATATCAACGCTTCACCCACAGGGCTCCAGCTGTGCTGCTGTTGCTGCTGCTCGCATGGCAACAGTTGCAACAATCTCTTGTTCTTCTGCATTCATTTAAGGTTAATCCTGCAGCTTGTGGCTGTTGCCACGCTTGGCATAAGCTTGCATTCTGTTGCCATTCTCGCTTACGCCAAATGAAACGGAAGTGAATGCCACACAGCTACATGACCGCATACACACGCACACGAACATACATACACACACATTTATATACATGGTATGGCACAATATGGCTTTTGGTTTCGGGTTTGAACATTTGTAAACTTGCGAACGGAAATCATCTGTGAGCCAGCACATCAAGTAAAGCCCTCAAAGGAAAGATTTATGTTCTCGTTACCGAATATCAAATACCCTAGCGTCAGGCACATCTGAGCACATCTGAGAATCCGACTCGCAAGTTGTGCCAAAGCGGTTCGAACTAGCATCCTTTCTTTCTTTGGTTGGCCACAAGTTATTTATGCCTTGGGGCTGCCTTACCCTAGCAAGTTTTATATTTAAATTGCGTTATTTGAAGAAGTTTTTGGTTTGCTTCGTATTCTGGTTCGGATATTTTCTGTGCAAATCTTTGGCTTCAGGCTTAGTTCATAGTAGAAATAAATATATTGAATTAAGGTTTTTGGGCAACTTTCGACAGAAAGTTTCTTTATAATAAATTAATAATAATATTGTTGATGGGCTTCAAGAAGTCTACGTCGAAGCTTTACTCGATTTGTGTTCAAGTTATAATTGCCGCAGCCAGGGTATAAAGGCAGCTTCAAGGCCGACCTTGAAAGCCTTACTGAGTATAGATGTGTTCTGGTGAACACTTTCTCCTGCATTTCGCCAATAGTCTTAGAGCAATTAAACAATTGCTTACTTTAGCCTGGCTTATCATCTAAGCTTCTATAGTCTAATAATCCATTTGGTCTCTTTGGCGAAATGGTGTTGAAAGCGTTTTGCGGAACGGCCGCTGCTAAACTTTTAATCGCCTTGGCTCTGTGCTGTGCTGTGCTGTGCCGACAACTTTGTCCATGAAACAATCGACATTTATCTGTTTAATGCTCCTCTTTTTTAGTGGCTGTCGACAGCCAGAGTTCATTTATTAATTAAGCCCGCCCCCCAATGGATTTAGGATAAGGAAATGTATTGAGGCTTCAAGTGGATTTTCAGCGATTTCCCAAGCAGCACACGGCCAACGACACGCACACACACACACACACACACAGACACAGCATATGGCTTGGCTTGGCTTGTTGGTTGTTCGAAGTCTGTCATTATGCCATTATGGAGAATCTGCCTATAAATCATCATTTTAATTAGCGTATATTGTGCGAGGCACTAAGGCTAAGGCGTTGCTTTCGTAAATCGCGCAGCTTTATCGATTCGCATCACGTACAAATTATTCGCTTTATCAAATGCTCGAGTCACCTTTGGCAGCTACTGGCAAGGCCAAAGAAATTAAGTTGTTGGCCAAAAAAAGAAGAAGCCAATTAGACATGTCTGTGTGTGTGTGTCTGTGTGTGTGTGTTTGTTATCTGATTAAGTAAGCCATCGAGGCGCAGACATACATGATTTTATATTAAGCCAGTTTCATGCCACCGAAATGAGACCAGGAACTAGGCACGGCCACATTCCGGATGTTTACGTTTGGATTTTGACCAAAAGTCAACTGACCAACACACACACACACACACACACACACACACGCGGGAAATCACGCCAGGCGCGCATTAACCGTGTGACAAGCGGCCATTTGATTGTGCGTCGCTTTGTTTGACCAAAACTTTGCCTTCCTGTCAACTTTTTGTTGCCTGCTTTTTGGCGCGGCGCGTCTTCAAATTGAAATGGCACAAAGCGGCGACTTTAAATGGCCGCATTATGTGGCATAGTCAATGGCATCACAAGGTCCTGAGGCGCTCATAACTATATAGTATATGAGCCTAAAAACCATTTCATCTGAAATTTCTATGCCTTAAGAGAAAGTGTTAGAGCTCTTGTGACACGCGAGGGCAACGGCTAAAGCGGCGGAGCTCTCACCACATATCAAGAATATTTAAGCTTTACGGAATCTGGAGGGTCTGCCTTGCAAAGTTCTTGATAAAGGGTATACAAAAGGTTACCTTAAGAACTGAAGCGCAGATCGAAACACTTTGAAAAATTTAACCCCTCAAATGATGATAAGTTTGGCAGCATTTGCGTTAGCTTAAAAGGGCTTTCGTAAGGACGAAGCAGCGCTTCATTTATGGGAGCTTGGGGCATGGTCTTAGCTGAACACTAGTTTCACATCTCATTCACTTTTCTCTAGGCTTGATGGGACTATTCTATTTGGAGCGCCATTGACCGCAATTTCGTTTTCATGACGTTTAATGAAACAATTCTGCTGTGACGCCTGGCGCTATGCAACACTTTGTGCTCTTTGCAAATTCCAATCATGTCAACACCCTGGGAAACAAAAGAAAAAAAAAACGGACGAACAAAAATATATAAATTGGATGCGTGCAAATGACTCGAGAATGACAAGCGACATATCCGAAATGCGAATGAGAATCGCATCCATCGATGCCCGTCGCATCCACGCAAACAGTTTCCAAAGTGTTTAAGTGTATTAGTTTGTGGTATGGGGGGGATGGGGTCAGGGTGTGCTGACCATGAGACAAAGTTCTGCTCTTCGTTGTTATATTTGATTTTTGTGGGTCAGTCCTCAGTCCGCATAAGGCATACAAATCGAGTGTCGAGCTGTCAGTTTGCACATTTTCAATTTATTTACAACAAAAACAAAGGCAGCCAGAAACGTAAGCGTATATGTATGTATGCATGCATATGGGCAAATGTGTATGAAGTGTAAGTCATAAAATCACTTGGCCACAAAGAAAAGCAAGACTGCTCGAGTCGGCATTGATCGACTAGAAGATACCCTCAGCCCATACCCTTCCCTACTTATGCAAAGTATGTACAAATACTATGGAATCCGCTTTCTTTAATAACTCTGCTGCTTATCCAGAGATCTTTATACAATTTCCAGACCTTTTTATATGGCAACCAAATGTATGTAACATATATACCAAAGCACAGAGCACTTGCATGAAAAGTGCGTTTTTCTTGCAAGCTCGGAAAGTTCGAGGCAAAGCTTTAAAAAAGTGAGAAATTTTTATTATCTGTGCTTATCACATACCAAATGTTGTGTCTTTAGCTCTTATGCTTTTCGAGTTATGCTTAAAAAGAAGCTTAAAAGAGAAGTCTTACAATCGATATTTATCGATAACGAGATATCGAAATGGGGTCAACTTATTCTGTGTAAGCTATGCAAGAGCATATTTATGCATATCAAATTTCAAGAAAAATGGAGGAACAGACGAACAAAGCTATAAATATATTAGTCGTGCATGCTATACTTCAGCTTTAACCTCATTAGAGGGTATTTATAAAGAAAAGCTATATGACTTTGGCTTTTTTTGATGCTGGCCTTTTATAGGGGTCGGCCAAGAGCCGTTGAGCGATTTATTTACGCATTTTACACGCAACAAAAAACTTTATCAATTTCTACATATGCCAGTCACACACACCCACCCACACACGCACACACACTTTGGTGATGAACATTTTGCAGACGCCGCAGAGTCGATGACGCTCCGCCCACTCGCTTCTGGCCAGCAACTGACACCCCCAAACTATATGTGTGTGTGTGTGTGTGTGTGTGTGTGTGTGTGTGCCTTGATATGAATTAACAAATTACCCGACGACAACCAGGTGACAAAATTGGACAGATTTATGCGGCTGGCGCCATTAAAATTAAAAGCGACGACAACAACAACAACAGGAATTACTCGCACGGCTCGCTGAGATTTTCATCGCGTGCCCGTTCCTATAAATAGAAGCAAAGCGAAAATCTCGCCCCTCGCCAACGAGCAAATTCAGTTGGCATTTTCATGTGATGTCTGCGAAATTATTCAGATCGTTGGCCTCTCCATTATGCATATTGCCGTGTTGCAATTTACATAATATTTACCGGTCTTCTCTTTTCCGGATAACAACTTGATCGGATTGATCGGATGAGAAGCCAAACTGGTTTTTCGTTCATTTCTTGTTCTAGGCAGTGGATATTCCAGCAATTTATGCAACACGTCTTCGCTGTTCGAACGAAACAATCGATAACAATCTTGATTCACTCGTTTTCCACCCAGACGGATGGATTCTGCCCAAGGCGTAAAGCGTGTCTCAATTGCATTTGTACAAGTTTCTTTGCGTATCAGCTTAAAGCTCTTCGATAGATATTTCATGCATCAGTTTCTCATAGTTGAGTGAAGAACTTTCCTAGGAGCCATCCAATCCTATAGACCAGGTGCCGGGTTCTAGCTTTGATAATCAATCAGGCAATCAGTCAATCTGTTAGTCTATCAATCTGTCAGTCTATCAATCTGCCAATCTGTCAGTCTGTCAGTCAGATAGGAGCAACATAGCTAATTCCAAGAGTGTCTACAGGTCGGGCATACTCTACTGTTGCCAAAAGGACAACAAAGTCCAACAACTTAACCAATTAAGTGCAACTTTTGATTCCCATTTTCCACCAAGGGAATTTGAATTTTTCAAAGCAGCTTTACAATTAACATTTTTGTTTGCCTTTGCTTGCAAGTTAGTCCAGTCCAGTCTCTATTTGTCAGGTGAGTTTCGTTGAAAGTTAGTATAAATATTTAAATAAAAAACGAACTGAAAGCTCTACAAAAAAAGTTATATATATATATATTGTTTTAACTTATGCCGAAAGCAGTCGAGAATGCTACGACTTATGGAAATAAGTGCAAATTGCTTCGAGTTGCTCGGGAGAATTTCAAGCATTCGCTGTGGCAGCTGGTAAATCGAAAAGTTGCCACGGTGCCATCATTTGGGGCATTCACAGCGATTCGAATGCAAATTGCACGACTTTCATTTGCAATATGTTTATCTTCAGGTGTATAAACACCTACAAGCAGCTACCTTTTTGGCCAGCTGTCATTGCCCCAATACCTGGCCAGATAAAGGCCACATCTTCAGTCAGGGCTCACATGCCAAAAAGCGTGTTGCCTACACTCGTTCACCAGACTAAAAGGAGTATATTCGTTTTGGGCATAAAGCTCAAAATAGTTGCATTCGGGTAACAAGTACTTGCTTTCAGAGAAAATCTGCGACTTGACCTACAAAAAGGTCATGATCTCTTTACAAATCTTGCGGTTAGTCCTGTTTGTAGCCTGAACGCTGCTTTCTTTCCCGTTTTCTTCTTGCGGCCAGCCGCACTTTGTTGTTGTATCAAGTATTGGCTTCCAGTCCAAGTTCTTCTTCAGCTTAAGTGCAGAAGAACACGCTCTTGAAGATCTCTTGACCTTCAAAGAGGTCATGATCTCTTCACAAATCTTGCGGCTAGTCCTGTTTGTAAGCGTGTATTCGGCAGTCGGTTATGCCTGAACGCTGCTTTCTTTGCCGTTTTCTTCTTTCTTCTTGCGGCCAGCCGCACTTTGTTCTTGGCCGCAATGTTTCAGTTTACCGTAGCCAAGCGCTAGCCCAATGCGGCGTATGAGTAATTTTTGGCGTACCGCAGCCCACGGCCCACGGCAAAAAAAAGCAAATAAAGTCAAATTATTTAACATATTTAACGTATAGGCAGTTGTTGCTGCTCTTGTTGTTGTTGTTGCTGTTGTTGTTGTTGCTGTTGTTGTTGTTCTTTTTTTCGGCGAGCAAATAAATTTGAAGAATTCTGCAGATGTTTGCTTTGTTCCATTTGATTTTTGGCTCAGTTTGTTTTCTCTTCTTTCTTTTTTTTTTGCTTTTTTTAATCTCTTGTTGCTGGAAACCAAAAATAAAACGAAATTAAAAATAATTTGTAAACTGTTGTAGTTGCTGCGGCTCGGCAAAAAAAATAAACTATCTATTCAAAACTCGCATTAATAATTTGCACAATTTATTATAAAATATAAGAACTTTGAAATGTGCTCGCAATTTGTTTATATGCGTTATTTATTTATTTAACGTATTATTTCTTGTTCTGCCCAGACGCACACACACACACACGCACACACACACACACACACACGCACACAATCACCCATGGCTGAATAAAACGCGCCAAAAAAAAATATGTATAAAACGAAATTCGAGTGAAATCAAAGCCCAAGTGCAAAAGTTTATGGAGAGTTGGCGTGTCAAGGTTTTATTTTTGTTTTTTTTTTTTGTTTTCATTTTTAGTATTATTTTGTTGTTGTTGGCTTAGTTATTGTTGTTATTATTGTTGTCGTTGCTGGAGCAATTGCTGGCACTTAGCAGCAGGAACTGGCCCATAACGAAATATACGACATATTAACATAATTGAAATTTGAATTCGTTATTTATGACAAACATTTGAATGCATATGCATATAAGAACTGGCAAAGAACAACTAAAAACTAAGAAGAATATACTTCTTTAAAGTTTCTCTGAGATACATGAAAAGATATAGCATGAGTATAGAGTATGCGTAGGAGAAACTCTGACCCGGTTGTACACATTGCAGGTGGATATTGGTTTTGTTCGCTTTGCTGTCAACTCGTTGCTTAACGCTTGCAATTCTCAACAAGTTAAAGCCTTACAAAGCCTAGACCAGGTAGCAAAGTCTGCTCTTGATGGGAGCCGTGTGCATACTCTCTATGCATACAGCCGGCTCACATTTAAACGTATGGAAAGCTATCAAAAATGAATTGATAACGATTTTTAAGGCATATACGATATATATTTAATATATATAATGTATCTATGTAATATATATATATTAGATATGTGTGTTAAATGTAATCTGCACATTCCAATTCTTGAAGAGTTTGACGTACTTTGGCCACGGCTTCGGCTGCCCCTGGGCTTGAAATTCTCTGCAATTCCCTAATTAAATCGTTGCAAAGTGAATTCACCAAAATACAGTGCAATTACGTAGCGAGTAGCCCAAAAAACAAGAAACCAGAATAACAATGCGAACAACTTTGGGGGACATCTTGGCGCCCCGAGACCGACGACCGCAGTGACCGAAAAAAAACAACAAACATTTGCGTGCAATGCATATGCTGGCAGAGTGAAAGAGATGGTGAGAGAGAGGGAGAGAGAGAGAGGGGGGGGTCGGCTTGAAGGGGCGGCAGGGCAGGAGTTTAACCACATGCCAGGCAATTTGCATGCCTTGGCGTTCCTTTGATTGTTTGCAGTAGCCAATCTTTGGCTTTCGACGTTTTGATACCCTTGTAGAGGATATTATGATTATGTCACGAATTGTGTAACGCACAGAAAGCTGCTAGAATCGACCTGATCGGATCAGCATATCCTCAAGCTGCAAGAGACAGGTGTTCAGTTCTTGTTTAAAGAAACATAGGAACATTATCATCGGACTAGTATATCATATTGTTCTCGGACTACTATATCATATAGTTGTTTAGGAAGAAATGGTGAGATAATAAGTTCTTGTTAGACCGAGTTTTCTGCTTTTCGAAATATCTTTAATCTTTGCTTCCCAAACATATATATGTTTATCTTATATCTTATACATCATTTCTTATATCTTATACAGCATGTGGTTCCCTTATCTCAGCAAGGGTATTCAATCTGCGGTGTGCCATATTTAGCCGTTTCTGTCTTGTTTTGGTTTTCTTCGACACGCAAACAACTTTGGCAATTTAATTTGGACTTGCCATGACATTTTGTTAAGTTCCCTTAAATCCTTTCGATGCTAAGTTGCGTGCAGAATTTTGCATGTCAAAATGGCGTTGATTGATGATCCGCTCCATGTGTATGTGCGTGTGCGTGTGTGTGTGTGTGTGTGTGTTACTTAAATGCACATAATGCGCATACGCAACGTGGCACCATGTCAGCAGCTTCAACGCCTGACTTATACATATCTGTTATGACAAGCGAACGACAACGTGAAAAACAGAGCAGCACAACACACACACATCAGCACACACATCAGCACACACCACAGCACACACGCAGACATGCTGAAACATGCAAATTGTTGTGACTTACACAACGTAACGTGGTGCATGAAGGCAACTGATTGCATTTCACTGGAAAAACAATAAATCAAGCATCGGAATGTCTATCGAAAGAACTGTTAGTTCATAAATGTATATACATATTATACATTAATCCTACAAGCTGCCGAGACGGAGCTCGCTTTAATGTTGCTTGAGCTAAAATTAGGTTAAACGCCGACGGGAACATTACTCAACAGGCAGAAGAAGAAGAGAACGCTTTAATACCAATGACATTAGCTGAATATTCAAATTAGGTAAAACAACTAAACAGCTCTAGTCAGGAGCTCCCAACTAGGGTATACACTGAACCCCTTTTCCATCAACAACAAATACAGCTCACTTTTTGCTTTAGCAAAAACTTATGAAAATAGTTTCCTCGATAGGATTCGAACTCACAACAGACCAAACAGCTTTATATATAGGCATATAGATATGTATTGTCACATATTGAAAATGAGGAAATATTAAGTTTTCAATCATTAGATTCTGCTATCGCTTAGATAATTGGAGCACGTCTAGGCTAAAGCTTGTTCAACGCATAAAAGTTAGTTAAACATTATTTAAAAGTATGACAAAAGCTCTTCTTGGAATTGCTGGACTTGAAGATGGGTGTTACCCAATTCCACACCTGGCACAAGCTATCCCTGAATAGCCGAGGTGCTTATGTACGATCTTTATGTGATTTTCTGGGCATACTATGGCATTGGGAGAGGGTATCAAGCAAGTCGAATGCAGTGAGCACTCTCTTAAGCGGACAGTCGCTGAGCTATTAATATTCGCTCAAGAGAAGTTTTCCCTGATAAATGGCTAATGTTTATGGCCTGATTCATAATGCTTTATACGTTTTGAGAAGAACCCCAATCGTAAAATCGATTCTTATCGATATTTAGAAGAAAAACGATAAACTATAAAAGAAATGTGAAGCTTTACAGACGTACACACGGATATGGCTTGATCAACTCAGCTCGTGATCCTGATCAAGGATATATACACTTAATGCTTTCTCTCTGCTCGCTGACAAAGGGTTCAGTATATGAAATGACTTACATATTAACTGTTTTAGTTAGGGAGCGGCATATAAATGTGCCTGAAACATAAATGGCTTAATCGTCTACTTAGCGTGGGGCTAAGCAAAATTTCTGCTGTGGGAACGATGGCATCAGCTAAAGGCAGAAAAGTGATGGCAAGCCCGTCCGGCAGCTGCTCACAACACAGTGTCAATCAATGTGTCCATTCGGACCCCTTCCACGCTCGACCAACAGTTGCCCCGCGCCCCGCTGCCGGCGAGTCGCGGGCTGTTCAAGAGCTGTAAAACACGCGCACACAGAAATCGCGAGCACATAATTAAAAACCAAAACCGAATATGTTGGCTGTCAGAAATTGTTGTTGTTTGAAATAAATACGCGTCAAATATTTGTTTTTTTTGTTCAAATTTTGTTTTTTGGCAGCTTTATAATTTAATACGAGCGGCTCATTAAAAAAAAAGCTGAGCCCAAACAGCTGGCCATCAATGTGGACACTGGTTCGGCTCGGATTTCTGCTATGCCCCGCCATGTGGCGCGCAAGTAAGCGGAAATCCATTTTGGCAGCTCCAATCTCTGGCCGGCGTAACGCATGCTCCATGCCCTGACCCTTGCCCCCTGCTCGTGCCCTATCAGCCAGGCAGGTGCCATGTTTGGCTAACACACGTCAAATTATGAAAAACGCAAAGCAGCTCAAATTTTATAAGAAGAACAACTTTTGATGAGCATGCTCGACAGGGAGTTATCCTCTACAAACTGTTAGACACTTTATGGGCTCGCTTCTATGCGCAACAACTATTTCGAGTGAAGGAAACGAATGTAAACATTTAGAAACAGGCAACTTCTTTAACATAATATGCCCCACTCACGAACAGGGTATGGGGCAAAGGACGAGAGAAATCTTGTTGTTTGACCTGATTAGCGACACGGCGACTCGGCGACTCGGCGATTTGGACTACACTAGCTTGTTCGTCGTTGCATGCAAATCGCATGGAATTACAGTTGGTTTGATTTAACGTCTTCGTGACACGGTCAAATGGCTGTCACGTGCGCAGGACACGCGACAGGAGCGGGTCAGTGCAAGTGGAATGTGTAAGAGACTTCTTTTGGTTCCATATTGAATACGAATTTTAATTGAGCTGTTTTGGCCAAGCCACAACGGCACGAACAGCTCCCTGGGCTGGGGCTGGGTCTATGGGGAAATCAACACATGCGAGAGAAGTGAGAAAGTTAATGTCAAGAGGCTAGCAAATACCCTGTAATAAAAGCTGAACTGTCTCAGAAATCGTTGTTTTAAATGGATTCGCTTAGATAATCATCTAAGCTAATTATAATAGGTGTATATAATACACATGGGTTTTAATTTCCTTGGGCATGTTATGTCAAGATGACCCTTCTAGCTTTTCTTCCCAGTATAGGGTATACAACGGAACTGTCACTGATTGTCCAGCTGCCTATTATCAGATGCTGCTCATTATCCGCTGCTCATCATAGGCAAATGTCATGCTTTGACAGCTGCCGGCTGGTAGTTGATGCCTGGCTGCGTTCTTTATTTCAGCCACTTACTATCGTTCGAATGGGCCATTTGTATACTCTATCAAAGGGTATACATCATTTGTCAACAAGTGTGTTATCGTTGTACACAGGCAATGCAATAGTTATATATATATATAGACCGAAAAGCTGAGTTCTTGCATGGAAAATTAGTATATTGACCAAGCTAATCGAACTATATTCTAATAACATATCCAGCCTAGCTTTATTTTGTTTTATGTAGAAAACAGTCTAGCGTATGTTTTCCGGCTTTGCACGTGTCAAGTTTGCCTTTGGAAATAAATTTAGGTTCGATCGGAGGGTTAACAAAAAGGATTTCATTCAAACGTCTTCCACAAATGTTCTTTACTCTCGTATAACAAATTGTGCTTTCTGGCACTTTCGCATTTTATAGAGATTTTGAACATTCGTCAATTGTGCAAAAGAGTATTTGCTTTTCGGCAATACGAGAGTATTTATGCTTGCCTTTGGGCAGTTGCGACCTGGTTGTGGGTTTTGGTGTATTTGGGTCAAGCGGCATTTGCATGAAGTACACATACAATGGCACTTGGAAGTTCAGGTGGAATTCGCCACTCGCTATTATTGTTAAAGAAAAAAGAAAAAAAAACCCCATCAGCAGCAGAAACAACCGCTCAGATGTGTTAATTAGCGGGTGGCACAGGTGGGGCGCACATTATTATCATTTGCTTGAATTTTATATATATTTTTTTTTGGGCTCTTCATTTGATTTCTGTGTACATGTGCCGGGCTCTTCAATCGTGCGCCAGCTTCTTGCTAAATGGCCTTGGCCATAATTCGTGGCCCATAACAATTATGCATAAATATGTCAAGTGCAAATGTACAAAATGAGTTCGCCACGGGGCGGCTCCTGCTTCTGCTGCTGCTGCTGCAAGTGGCCATAAAAAATGAAAATTTACTCATTTTATTTGTGATTTAATGGGCTTGGTTACGGGTCAGCAGCTGCTGCCAGCAGACGGACGCACACAGCCGGAAAATGTATCAGATTGTATCAATGATATGCTCTTTATAACGATTACCCTGTCATACACTGCGACAAAAAGTCGAGACAGTTGCAGTGAAGCACAAGTCCAAGGTGAAACTATTCTTAATGGATAAACACCAGAGTTCAAGCCCAATAATTTATTGGACATTTGTTAAACCAATTTGTTCTTTGGTACTGGGCCTCTCTCAAGAGATTTTTATGGTTATATTAGCTTGGTTTTTGATGCTGATCAAGAATATATATATACTTTATAGAATAAAAGATTTCTGCTTCTATACAAAGTAGAACTCTCAACGAGAGCTAGCTCGTATTTCTTCCAGTGTAAATCATGCCAAAGCTTACGATCAGCTCGGATCAATTGTTTATAAACAAAGCACCAATCAAATTTAATGAAGTGACAGCGATTTATGTATGAGAACAGCAGCAACAGCAGCAACAACAACAACAACAACAACAGCAGCAACAACAACAGCAACAACAACAACAACAGCTGCAACATAATAATAAATTTATGTCTAATTTGGTATCAAATCATAAGCTTATGAAAACATAAATTCAAAAACGGCAAGTGTAAAAACAACAAAGTTCAAGTACATGAAAATTTGTAGCCAAAGTATAATAAAAGCGCCCCGCGGCTTTTCGGGCGCACGACCAGAACGCAAAGAAAAGCGCATCGACATGGAAAATGAAAATCCGTGCTGTCTATAAACAAAGCGCGGAAAATCAGACCAACAACAATTCCGGCAATTTTCACTCTCTGTTGAATATTCAACTTCTATTTTAATGTGTTATTATAGGCTGATTCAACACCCAAAAAAACTAAAAACTACTCGAGAGTGCTCGACTAGAGGATGCCCTGTACAAAGGTCCCCGTCATTGAGTCCATCCTTTCGTCTGCCCATCCGTCCATCCATCCTTTCGTCTGTCCTTCCGTCCATCTTTTCGTCTGTCCGTCCTTCCGTCCATCCTTTTGTCTGTCCGTCCGTCCGTCCGTCCGTCCGTCCGTCCGTCCGTCCGTCCGTCCTTTTGTCTGTCCGTCCGTCCGTCCGTTCTTCCGTCTTTGCGTCCATCCTTCCGTCTACCCGTCCGTCTGACCTTGCTCCTGTTCGTCCGTCCTTCCTTTAGTCCGTTCGTCCGTCCTTCCTTTAGTCCGTTCGTACGTCCTTCCATCTGTCCGTTCGTCCTTCCTTTAATCCATTCGTAGGTCCTGGCATCTGTCCGTCCCTCCTCCGTCCATCTGTCCTTGCGCCCGTCCGTCCTTCCATCTGTTCGTCTTTCCGTATATCCGCCCGTCTATCCGTGCATCTCTCCGCCCATCCTTCGGTCTGTCTGTCCGACTTGAGATCGATAATTTGCCACTTTTCCAAGCAACCGATAAATATCGAAATCGAAATCCGGGTTTTTAAGCAAATCTTTGCGGATTTAATAGCTAAAGTCACCAAATTTGACTTTTAGCTTCGAGAATGCAGATCAAGTATGTTTCCTTTTATAGCTACCGACCCCTTGCCCCCTCTTGCAGCGAGCTGGTGTTGGCAGAAGAAAGCTCAGAAGGGCAGCCCCTACTCAACTCAGCTCCCGTCTTACTTGTTCCAATAATGGAAATGTAATGATATTATGTTTATTGTTCTTGAAATATCCATTAAAACTAGAAGAAGTTAAGCAGAAGTATAGCTTCTTATTCTAGCCCGCTTTTCAGTTCCGAATGTTGTTGTTATCTCGGGCTTAAAAACTTTTTCATCGCCAAATGCTAGCTTAGCAAGAAAGGCGATATCAATGAACTGAGGAAAACGATAAAAACAGCAATTGAAAACATTTGCCGCACTGTATTTTCCGCCAATATTTACAACCAATAACAAACTACAAATTTATGAATATCGTGTAGTATATATGTATATAGAATACATTGACCAATATCAAGGCAGCTTTAGGTGCCGGGCAGGCTAGCATGGGAAGCGTAGGAAGACAAACACATTCTACAAATATTTATATATCATTAAAGCGAAACCATTTCGTGGCGCCCTTCGGACGCAGCTAATAATTTTCGCATTTACACCGCGCTTCCGTTTTGGCAGGCGACTCGGCTCGGCTTTGGTTTCACGGCTCAGGGCCTGGAACCATGCCTAGACCCAAACACAGAATTCATCTTGATTTTCGGCTCGTGAAGGTCGTGATTTGTCATGTTTTCTGTTTTGTTTTGTGGCCAAGGCCTGTTGAACTACGTCACTTGGCTTGTTGCTGTTCCTATGGCAACGGCTGCTGTCGCTGGAGGCCGGCAACACCCGGAACTAATTTCGAATATAAAACTATCAATTTATATAATTTTATGCCCGATTCAGCTGCAGGCAGTCTTTTGTGTGCGCTGGCATTAAGTACAACACGAGCTTGTTCACATTTCTGTTCATTTTCGCACACTCAAAAAAAAAGTATACCATGTTGAAGCGAATCAGTTTAAGATTGTTTTGTAAAGAATATATTTAAGTCATTTTATGCAATTTGCGAAGCTCTTATGTTTTTCTGAGTGCATGCATTTGTGCATATAAAGCTCATGCATTGCGATCCTTGGAGAGTATTTTATTGCCCCATGCACATGGATCCTGCTATATGTATATACCCTTCCTCCATATATGTGAGGATCTATGTTAACACAACGAATTTGCTGCTACATTATTGGTTTCACGCCCATAACAACAAATATGCGAACTCATGTATGTACACAGACACACACTCGCACACGCACACACAGTCGCACACACTCGCACACACCCATAAACAATCCATTTTCGGTGTTGCCTGCTTTTGGGCGCTTTTAGCCCGCAACCGGAGACAGCAGCGGAAATGAATTATCACCCACTAAATGGGCCGAACATCGTTATTAGAATGGCAGCAGCAAAAGTATTTACAGGATTCCCTTTTCACTCCCTTTTTTTGTAATGAATAAAAATTGCGCTGGACATCATTGTTGTTGTTGCTGTTGTTGTTGTTGCTGTTGTTGTTGTTGCTGCTGTTGTTGTTGTTGTTGCTGTTGTTGTTGTTGTTGTTGCTGTTGTTGTTGTTGCTGCTGTTGTTGTTGCTGCTGCTGTCGCTTATGATTAAAAACAACAAAGTGCACAGAATACCCAATGTGTGCATTATTTTCGTTGTTGCCCTCTAATGAAAATGAATAACAACGCAATATAAAGCATACGCCCAGTGTTCATCAGCTCAGCCAAACAGGTATACACGGCTTGCCCAGTTATGTTTTGCCAGCTGCCCCGTTAGCCGTAAGCCGCTAAGTAGCTGGAAACGGGCCAGGTGACAGTAGAGCACTTTATGCCCAGCTGCCGTGTGGCAATTGTTGCGCGTGTCGCTGCGTGCCGCATGTGATTTATGGCGTGCAAATGGACTGACACTTGCTCTGACAAGTGTTCTAAGCCCTTCCCAGACAGCCTTCAGCCTCCGGCGCTGCCCCAAACGTCCCAGTCACAGTCACAGTCACAGTCGCAGTCACAGTGACTTAGGGCCTACAGCCAAGGCGTGACTTGTAATATATATTGTTCTATAAGAATAGTATCAAATACATTGCCCGTCTACCCGTCTAGTTTTCTTCTTATTTACGACATTACGCTTGCCCTTGATAGATATTTTAAAATGAGCTTGAAGTCGATTAGATGATAAACAAAAACTTATATTCAAAGTTTGCTGCACACTTTTCTCTCCTGGTGTGAACTTTGAAAGTCCTTTAAACACTTTTCCATTATTTAATAACGTAGAGTCGTTTATTCAACTTTCGCCCATAATTTTCAACGTGGAAGGCTTTGTGTACTTTGTGAGAAGCTGTGAAACATTCTTCAGCGAATATCTTCAACGATTTTTTAATATAAGTTTGATTTATATTTAAATCAGTTTCACACAGTCGTTTTCCACCAATATTCCACTGGCACAGGTGGAATTCCCCTTCACTTCTTCTTCACTTATGACTTGTATTGATCATCAGTCAATCAGTCAGTCAGGGCCGACTAGCTTTTCATTGTTTATAAGTATTCTCTTTGTAAACTTATAGATAATTGACCAAACACCTTTTTGTAACGTATACCGCGCATATCTGTTAGGATCTTGGCCACAATTCCCGCATTGCGTGTCGCATCTTAACCAAAGTCTGTCTATTAATAATTATAATTTATGCGCAAGCACAAAAACAACACACGGACAAGCTAGCAGACGGACCCAGACTAAGACGACACGCAATTGTTATAAACATAACGTATACGCCGCAGTGTACGGTCACGGATTGGACCAATAGAGAGAGGGAGTGAGTTAGAGAGAGAGAGGGGGGAGGTGACCCGCACCCGTCACAAGCTCTAAAGTTGATTTAACGCCTGTCTGCTGCGTGCTTGTCCTTGCCCATGACTGGCACGGACAGAACTTATAGATTAGTGTGAAGAACTTTTGAACTGGGACAAGTTGTCGCCATCATTTGGTTGAGTGAACCAAAGCTAATTACACAATTGCGTAGCTTTGCAAAAATGTTCCCAAATTATCATAAACCATGTGCAAGGACGAACGATAATTGCACTGAGCAGCAGCTCACACTTAATTTCTATCATTAACTTTCCGAGCTGCTTTAAGGCGACTTTTTGGTTTTGGTTTTAAATTCAACAATTTTCTTAACTTTCATTGCAAGTTACTTAATTCAATCAGTTTTAACAACGTTTTTAGTTTTCCCTTATATTTCTATTCTTTGTTCTTTGGTTAAGTTTTGCAATTCTCGAAATTTCGTCCAATTATAATAAGAATCTTTAACTTTATTATTATTATGCACATTAAGTCGACGTTAATAGCTTCGTATATGAAACTTGACCTCCCTTCTTTTATTGTTTTCATTAAATCTATGCTGCATAAGAAATGTTTGTAAGGAGTTCTGTTCGGTTTAAGCCTGGAATTTCAGTTTAACCGGATAACCTGCACACAGAAGAGCTTTAAGATAACAAATTAATTTCTAAACGTTTAAAAGAATAATTATATACTTGGACTTATAAACGGAACTCAGAGTTTATAATACAGTATTATTATACTCTTCTAGAGGGTTTTATAATTTGCTCATGAAATCTGTAACGCATAGAAACAGACATTCCCAACCCCATAAAGTGTATATGGTATATGGTATATGGTATATGGTATATGGTATATGGTAAATGGTATATGGTATATGGTATATGGTATATGGTATATGGTATATGGTATATGGTATATGGTATATGGTATATGGTATATGGTATATGGTATATGGTATATGGTATATGGTATATGGTATATGGTATATGGTATATGGTATATGGTATATGGTATATGGTATATGGTATATGGTATATGGTATATGGTATATGGTATATGGTATATGTTATATGGTATATGGTATATGTTATATGGTATATAGTATATGGTATATTCCCGCTCTACAGCAACAATAAAGTCTTGTTCACCCTGGTCTGTCTGGTCTGTCTAGTTTCTATGGGAACTGGTCTCTCAGCTAAGGCTTTCTTCTTGAACCTTTGCAAAGGGTTTCTGTTGCAGACGTCGCTTCAGTCGAAATCGGCCGAATCGGACCACTATATCATAAATAGAAAGAAACTTTTTCTCTTTTTCAGGGTAATCTAAATACCATACATATATATATGCAAGATGTTATCAATATCGGATCATTTATGATATAATGGTCCGATAGCTGTAGAAAGGATCGGTCGAAAATTAGGTTCTTATATTTCTTTCTCAAGATATCTTGACCAAATCCGGTATTATTTGGATAAGCTATGCTGCCTATATATACTCTATTAAATTATATATACTCTATAAATGAAGTACCATGGGAGGAATCGCGGTCTCTTCCAAGATATATCCATGAAATTCCGTGCTTACACCTTGCTCACATGGCTGCAGCTGCCAAAATGTCTACAAGGGTATTAAGTCTTCGGCGTGCCGAATATATCCCTAGTTTCTCGTTTTCCTTAAAAACTTCACAGTTGCAGCTGCTGTCAAAATGCATTCGATTGTGGGTGAGAGGAGGTACGCGGCGGGATAGGGTTCTCCCAATAAGAGTTGTTCGCGAGGGGGCAATGGTTTATGGGTGCATAAAACTTGAGCATGGCTGCAAAAAATGATGTGTACACACTTTTTCCAGAAATAAAACTGTTCGTTTTTTTCTTCTTCTTGCATACAAAGCTTTATTTAATAAACATATATTAACATCTATTTGCATATACTTATTAGCTTACGAAAAACTAAAATCCTTCTTTTTAAAGCTCAGTGTATTTCCCATTTCCGAGCTAAGCCTTGTTGTGCAGTGTTGTCTATGACTTTTCTTGTGAATATTAAATACATGTGTTTATATTTAAAATATCGTTTAGCATAAGCACGTGCGTTTAGTTGTGACACAAGCTCCGTACGCCATGCCCAATTTTGCTGGACAGTGTTTCATGTCTGCGGCAAATGCAAAGACGCAGCTGCTGGCCAAGTGTATTTTGTTCTCTATAGGGTCAACTTGTCAGCGCTGGTTGGGGGGTATGGAACACTTAATATAAGTCGTTGGGCGCGAAGAAGAGAAATTGCGGACACATTTCAATTGAATTTCGAATGCGAATTCGGATTCGGATTCAAATACATATGTACATACATATGTATGAATGTATGTACATGGCAGACATATCGCAAATACCATATACAAATATATATATATATATATGTGTATGTATTTCTGGTTGTTGTTCTTTTGGTGTTGAAAGTAAAACACAAATCAATTTGTGCAACTATTTTTATAACAAGAACTAAGCAAAAGCGCGTACTAGACGTTAAACAAATTTATTGCGATGATGTGTGAAAAATGAAGAGAATATTTCGGATATTCTTCTTGTTCTCCTTCTTCTATCTTTTGGAGAACCTTTAGACCCGAACATCAAAAAAATCAAAATTCAATGCCCAAAACCATGGGGGGAAAATTTCTAATTGCTAATTGTTCAATTGAATTGCATTCATTTAATGTTTTCTTGTTTGTTCATAACAATGCTTAAGGTCAAGGAAAACTCAACTCAGCTGTTGAATATACAATTTGAACATTATGTTACATTTAGTTGTTCGTGCGAAGACTTGTTGACTCACCGAGCTGGCATTAAAACTTGCATTTCCTCCACTCAAGAGTTAATGAACCTATCGCAAATGCCACTTACTTGACTTAATGATGCTCGCTGCCAACGACAACAATAACAATTCGTTGACCACAGCTGCGAGATACCCTACATATAGACTCAACTTATGCAAAACGTCTTGTTCTGACGGAGTGAATGAGCCAAATCATATATTTATTAGCAACTGCAGCTGCGTGCTACACATACTAAACTTTCACATGTTAACTTCATGTTAATTATTTAACAGGCACATTACGCTAACGACCAATATGCATGCTTTTAGCTTGGAAGTTTGCCAGCTCCTGGTCAAACATTGGAAAAATGGAGTGGAGTAGTCAGTTGTAGTTACCAAGAAGTTAAATTTGACAGTTTTCCATCTTCATGTTAATTATTTAACAGGCATGTTCATGCTTGTTATGCTTGTCTTTTGGGTGTTGATTAGCTCTAGGTCAAATATGGGAAAATTTAAGTGTTAGTCACCAAATTTTACCAAGAGGTTAAATTTGGCAGGTTGCCATCTTCATGTTAATTATTTAACAGTCTGTTGAATGTTTGTTGTTCTTTGGGTGTTAACTAGTTCGAGATCAATTTTCGGGAAAAATTGAAAGTATTTGTTAAAAATGCCTGGTAGTTGAAATATGTTACAAGCAATTGTTACAAGCAATTGTTGAATTTGATGCGAGCCATTGATACATTTTTATGGGTGTAGAGTATACTGACAACACACACACACACACACACAGACACACACATACGCACAACGTCGAAAGGGATACGGATGTGCATAGTCCTGGCCTGGCCATCAATCAAATGCCAATAAATTGCATAAAGCTTGGCCAGACTTGGTCATAGCCCTGGCGATGCCATCATCCTGTCCCCGCAAGGGCCTTCATCCCATCAGGCCATCCGCCATATGCGACGCTCTGTGTGCCATTTATTATGCGGCACACTTTAATTAAATGCTAATGCAGCGTAACCTTGTAATTTGCAATTGCCCCCCATTTTTGTGCACATTGTTAACGCAGATCTTTCGCCACTTGGAGCGGCCAGCGGAGGTGGCGCGCCTAACGCATCTGAAGGATGTGGTCAAGACCCAGCGGGAACGCTTCATGAGCACAATACTGAACAACACCGAGGTGAACAATCTGAACGAGTTGCTCGCCTTTGAGCTGGCCAAATATGAAGCGGTAAGTTCAAGCTCAACTTTGTGTTAATGTAAGTAACTGATAGAAGGAAGCAAATCTTGATCAGGACGATGAGCTTCGTTCTTCTAGGCATGTCCATCTGACAGTCCGTACGATTGCGTGAAAGCGAGACTCGATATATGCTCCCATTTATATGATCGATAAATATCTATATCGAAACTATCGAATACTTGAAACTATCAAACTTCGTGTGCATATACATATTACGAATATTTCTTGGGATACCTCGCAATGTGCCCCTCCAAAGCTCCAAAGTATCTAATGTTTAAGCCCTGCAAAGATCAAGGACAGTAAAGGCTCAAGTTAATCTCGATTTGCATTTCCAATAGTGTGGAGCCAGGGAAAGACTACTTCCTAATGAGTCTTTTTGCGCATTTGTATAATGTATAAATTTAAATTATAATTCATATTTGTTATGGCCTTAACCTTCACAGGCCGTACAGCAGGCGGCCGAGGGCGGGCTGCTCATCGTAGCCGATAAAGACTTTCCAGAGCCCTATGAGCGCTGGAGCATACTGCAAGCTGTGTTCTTCTCATCAACTGTGTTAACCACCATAGGTAAGCCATAGACATCTTACAGCTCCACCTAAATAATCTTAAATAAACTTCATCTGCATTTGCCTAAAGAACTAATCATATTATTATAGTACTTAGCCCCAACTGTGATCTAGTCCAAATTAGCTTTTGTTTATAAAGACGCTAGGCACTAAGAATTTCTATAATAATATTAAAATCCGTACTTTTCTTGGAACCTTCTATTGTCGCAGGCTATGGCAATATAGTGCCCGTAACGATCAGCGGTCGCGTCTTTTGCATTTGCTTTGCACTTGTTGGAATACCCTTCACACTGACGGTCATTGCCGACTGGGGTCGGCTCTTTGCCAGCGCTGTGTCCGTGTTTGGCACGCATATGCCCAGTGAGTAGACCGTTATTAGATGTGCTTTGTTATCAATTCTATTAATGTCTATCGATTGCAGCGAAACCGAAATTCACAAACTTCATCGGTAAGACGTGGTTTTATGCGATTCTGGCCGTTGGATTTCTAGGCGTTTATCTAGCCGCCGGTGCCGGGCTGCTGCTGCTCTGGGAGGATGACTGGACGTTCTTTGATGGCTTCTATTTTTGTTTCATAACAATGACAACGATTGGCTTCGGTGATCTGGTGCCCAGTGCGTTAGCCAGCATCAGCCAGTTGCAATAGCTTATTGATATGTTTTCTTATCATCTCTCCACAGAGAAACCCAATTACATGCTGCTCTGCACTCTCTATATACTCATTGGCCTGGCCCTAACCTCCACTATCATTGAGCTGGTGCGACGCCAGTACGCGACCAGCTGGGCCAAGCTGCAGGTAAGTGCTTACCTCTGATAAGCTGTTAAGCTGTTAAGCTGCACTCATGCTATGCGATGCATTGCAGGAACTTTCCGGTCCTATGGCAGAGACACTGCGTCGCCTGGGCGAGACGGCGGGAACGGGCCTTGACTATGCAACACTTCAAAAGGTCTTAACCGTAAGTGAAGAGCGTCAACTAATTGCCTTCTCAATAATTAATGCTACTCTCCCCCACACACAAAAACACAACAGGTGTCTATGCCTAAGTGGAACAGCAACAAAAAGAACGAGCACAACTCGGATATTGCCGCACTGGAGGCCATCACGAATGCCATACTCAAGGAGGTGAAGGAGGCGCAGAATAGCAAGCCCAAGGTGCTGCAAATTGTCATCTACGAGTCATCCGTTTAAAGAGCTTCCACTTTTCGGCGACCAGGCGGAAGGAAAACTCACAGCATACTTCTAGAGCTAGAGGCACAAAACCAAATATCATATAATAGATGAAATCTTGTCATTATGTTAGTTAGGCTTCACACAATATCTAGTTGTTGTTATTCCCATAATTGTTCATGTATTATGTATGTATGTATATCAGTGGGAATCGGATGCCCTGTTGTCCAGTGTTGTCCAGCCAACGACTTCCATAAGCTAATTTATAAATATAATTAATTGTAAATGTCTGGGCAGTAATATTGCTCATACGCACTGTGGTCGCATACACATGCGAGGGTCGATCAATAAGCACACGTCTTTGACAATTACTAAACATATTATGGTTCTGAAATCGAGCTGAAATTTGTATTATCAGATGGAAACCTAATTTGCATCTGTGCAGCCCCTCCCACCTGGCTTCCTCTGTAAGTGCAGAGTGTGACAAATTGTAAAGTCAAGAAATTACAAACACGTTCGCAGATGCATAAGAAACTGAATAAATTGGTTCAGGCAAATAGGGCTTATTTCGGCACGCCAAAGCTATAATGCCTTCAAGACAACAATGTAACACCGATTGATCCTTTAACGGACATATGATATATATAGTTAGCCGTTTAGGATGTTCTCTGTATCTCATAATACTCTCTTGTATCAATGCAACTTATTGATCGAGCCTCGTATATTAGAAACAATTAGGACGCAAAAGGTGATGGATACTTTTTTTTTTTAAATTAAGAAATTATTATCTATTAGGTAACAATTACTAAATATAATCATTCATTAATGTCCAATATGCATAATAAACAAAACAAAAAAGACTTAAATCAAGCGGAAAACAACGCGGAAACTAGCAATGCGGGGCACAGCTTGAAATGTAACATGGCTCACGAAAGCTTCAAAGCTGTGCAAGCCGTTGCACTGCTTGCGTGCACTGCTTGTGTGCACTGCTTTAAATTGTAGCTGTGCTTGGACACTTTTTAAATGGTCACCCGTTTGACCGCTTTTGTGTGGACACTGTGTGCATCGTTCGGTCTGTCTGTTTGTCTGTCCGCCCGTCCGACCGTCGGTCCTGTCTGGCAGCGCCAGTTCGTTGCCGCTTGCCACATTGTTGGCTATAAAAGTCGGCCGCACTGGCGGCGGCGGCTAGTCACAGCGCGGAGCATGGAGCGTGCGACGTCGGGCCGACCATTTCCCATTTCATTTCAATAATTTTTGTATATTTTTTTTTTGTGCTGCATTTCGCGTCCGTTTTGCTCGTGTTTGTGCTCATTGCTGCTGTGATTTCTGTCTGTCTTATTTGCTTACTATTATTATTAATATTACTACTATCATTTTTGTTGCTGTTCCCGAAGCACAACGCGCCGACGTTTTGCCAGGCCAGTTTTTATCAGTATCGCGGCGGACAGGCAGCGACGAGCATCCGCAGCATCCGCAAACGAAAACAAGACAACAAAAAGAAAGAATCTCACAGCGCGCGCTTTGAAATGTTTTAAGCTACGAGTCGAGACGTCTCCGGTGGCATCCGCCTTCGTTCTTAGTGCTGTGGTGCCCGCCGTGGCGTGTGCTGCGTTAAATTCAACTTCAGTTTGTTTTTTTTTTGGTTTTGGTTGTGGTTTTTTTTTTATTTGGCATCGCTAGTCACTTGATTTGACCGCGTGTGCTCCGCTCCCTCCACATCCTCCTCGATGGAGGTGCTGAAGAAAGACGCCGCCCTGGGCTCGCCCAGCAGCGTCTTCTACTTGCTGCTGCTGCCCACTTTGGTGCTCTGGTACACCTACTGGCGACTGTCTCGCGCTCATCTCTACAGATTGGCCGCGCGCCTGCCGGGCCCGCGTGGCTTGCCCATTGTGGGGCATCTGTTTGATGTGATTGGACCCGCTTCGTGTAGGTTCCCACTGCCCCAACTTCCACCTAACTCTCTCTCTCTCTCTCTCTCTCTCTCGCTGTGTTGTTTGTCTGGCTACAATTCTGTATCCTGTTTTCAGCTGTTTTCAAAACAGTCATACGCAAGAGCACACCCTTTGAGCACATCGCCAAAATGTGGATCGGTCCCAAGCTGGTCGTCTTCATCTATGATCCGCGCGATGTGGAGCTGTTGCTGAGCAGCCACGTCTACATCGATAAGGCATCCGAGTACAAGTTCTTCAAGCCCTGGCTTGGCGATGGTCTACTCATCAGCACAGGTGAGTGTTACTCCGTACACTTTTACTCTATTCGAGCAGAAGTCGTCGTGATATAAACGGGCAGAGTGGCAGGGGCTCCATGGTTGGTTCGGTGTCATTCTCTGGACTAGCTAATGCAATTTAAATTGCGTTTATGGAATCATAAATTAATAAAACGATTTGTAAGCCTGACAGTTGGCACAACAACGCCGAACAAATGGCGGCTATAAATAAACGAAGCCGAACACAGAACAGAAACTGTTTGCTGTGTGCGATTGCCATCTCTTTCTAAGGCCCCAGGCTTATCTATCTCTTTCTTTGTCTCATTTAACTTTGATGTACCATACATATATCGTGTGATTATCCATATAATAACTGTGACTAGCAATTTGTCATTTCAATCAGTCTAGCCCAGGCTCCATCTTTTTATATGCTATTTCAATTTTCATAGTTATCAAACTCATTTTCTTGCTTCTAAGCTTCGTTTCTTTGATATATTTAACGTGATTTTCCTTATTCTTTAAGAGTTTCTATTTTCATTAATTTTTTTTAGAATTTTTAGTTTTTCGTATAAAAATATTCTCTTAGTTGACATTTTCTTATCCATCCTGATTCCTCGAGCTCTATATATGCCTCCTTTTATTTATCTAAGATATTATTCCGATCTCTCTATGCTGTTTTCTCTTCTTATCTCCCTATTTGGTGGCAACTTTCTATAACCATCTTTTGATTATTTTCTCTGATCTCTTATCTTACCCGGATTCCTCCAACACTAGAGACATCTAGTTTCTATATCCCAAGTGTAACTATAGACCACATACTAACTATTATTCCAAGCTCTCCATTCTGATTTCTATCTCCCCGTTTATATATCCCAAGTTTTACTATCTATACTAACTATAATTCCAAGCTGTCCAGACTTATTCCGATCTCTCAGATTGTGTATCCCAAGTATGATTAACTATACTAAATATATACCCATATCGGTTCTCTGTCCCAAAGTCTTTCTCTTAAATTATTTTTATTTTATAATTTCTGTTCTTGGATTTTGGCTAAACTTCCGTGATCTCTTTCTTTTCTGTATCCCGATCAGGTCAAAAGTGGCGCGCTCATCGCAAACTAATCGCACCCACATTCCATTTGAATGTCTTAAAGAGTTTCATTGAATTGTTCAACGAGAACTCGCGCAATGTGGTGCGGAAACTGCGTGCGGAGGCTGGTGGCACATTTGATTGTCATGATTACATGAGTGAGGCAACTGTGGAGATTCTATTGGGTAAGTGACACACGCGCACACACACACGAGCACTCACACGCACACACACACACACACACACCTACACACAGTCGGTACAGTCCACTCACACGCACTGACTGCACGGCAGGCTACGTTTTGGATTCAGTTTCAGTTTCAGATTCAAATTCTGATTCATTTTTTAAGTTTCTTTCTTTTTTGCATTGGATGTGTGTGTGTGTGTGTGTGTGTATTTGTCAGTCTGTGTACATATGCCTATGTGTACCTATCACATATGCGATTACCATATACCAAATGCCACAATTGAGCACAGACCCATTTCCCTATATACTCGCACAACTGTACAAAGTTTTTGTTGTTGTCCGTTTGGCTCTTTTGTGTGTGAGTTCAGACAATGGCACACACACAAAGCATCTCGAATACATGCCCAACTAATCCGTATATAGTTTGAATAATGAGCCACCATCAACTGGCATAGACCGATTCCCAGTACGTGCTTTCTTTCGCAACATGCCAAGATTTCATCCCACGTAACTCAGCTGTGACTTGTGCAATCTATGGTTGTTGCTTTTTTAAACCCTGCTTTAACTTATCTCATTTGATAAGTGAATATTATAAAGATGTGTCTTAGACGATTCTTTTCGTATACCTAACATAGCTATCCCAACTTTCTGCCCTGAGGCTTGGCTTGTCTATATTCATGAAGCCATATGCTCATACAAGATTTCATATACATTAGCTTTTACTCAAAATGAGAACCTGCCCAATATAATCTCTAAAGTTTCCAATATGCACCGATCTTTCAAACGTAGCCTGTGTCGATTCGTGTTTTGGTTCAGTCTTAGGTTCAGCTTAGGGTAAGTATTGAGGCCTGAGCTCTACCCGCACATATATGGTTTTTAGAAGGTCACAAATGAAATTTCCTAAAAGAGAGGATTTGCCTGAGGGAACTAGACGCTGCTTAGGCTAGTTCGATTAATAGCCTGTGACTATATCCAATGTTTATACAAATCGTTAGATTATCTGGGAAATCGCCTTCATTTGCCCAGCTGGGATCTTTGGTGGCTTTGACGACTTTCACTTTGTGGCATGGCGAAGGCTCTGGCCCCTATAACTTATATCATAATGTCATTAGCACGTTTGGGCTGGGCTATAATGTTTAAGACCTGGTCGTAGGCTCCACTAACTGTGCCATACAAATGCCTGTCGTTTATTTAAAGCCAAACACGTTTTGGCCTAAAAGTGAAAACCTCGCCAGTGTGTGGCAAATGTTAATGACATTGTCGCACAGATATATATATATATATCCATGTATCTATATCTTTCTGTCTGTTAGGCTGGCCGATTGATTTCTGGGCCATTGCATAACGCAGGCACTCACCTTCGCCCCATAATTGAAATGCAGCCAAAACGCGCATCGCGTCTGAAAATTGCCAGCGCAAAGCCGAACCAAACTGCTAGCCAAGTGCAATTAAAATCACGTCGCATTGCCATTAAGCATTTAATCAGGAAAATTTGAATGCAACAGCAGCCAGCGAGGCCCAGCCCCAGACCCCAGACCCAAGACCCCAGTTCCAGGCCCAGGCCCAGGCCCCAGACCCCAGGCCCCAGGCCCCAGGTCCGACTGACGCAAACGAGCAATTAGCAATTAAGATTCAACATAAAAATAATCAAAATGAAAATGAAAAAAAAAAAAATGTGTGCAAATCATTTTTGAGCTGGCGATATGTTTTTGTTATGGCGCGTGTAGCGCAAAATGAATCAAAAATACAACAACAACAGCACGAAGAAGAAGAAGAAGAAGCAGAAGAAATTCAAATGTCATTTGTCGATTGGCGTTGCATAACCCCCCCGTTCCGTATATACATATCCATATTTAAGGAGTATTCAGCTGCAACAAGCTACCAGTTTTTCCAGCCAGCCGGCCAGCTGGCCAACTGGCCAGTGGGCCAAAGTGAAATGGTGAAAAGCAAGTGGGGAAAACCAGAATTTCCACACTTGCGCAATGCGAACTCTCCTCATATACGCGATATTCACACACGCACAGTCCGTTTTCAGGCTTGGCGGAAGAATTGTCTAATCAATTAAAGGTTCACCTATGCAATCGCATACGTAACTCGGC
Source organism: Drosophila kanekoi (assembly GCA_037075305.1). Classification (NCBI taxonomy): domain Eukaryota; kingdom Metazoa; phylum Arthropoda; class Insecta; order Diptera; family Drosophilidae; genus Drosophila; species Drosophila kanekoi. Next base: position 4,189,671 of record JBAMCE010000451.1, on the reverse strand, counting down.
CAAATAGTCCGGGCCATAGTTGGTGTGTCAAATAGTTTTCCAAGAAATTGAGCTGTAAGCTAAGATCAGCTGGCTCCAAGCTGGGCTTTCACTTCCGCTAGACACACAGAAATAGAAACTTGGACGACTTGGAGGTAACCCGAATCCAGCTGCCAATCATTCGAACCTTCTTCATGCTGTGATTCTCTTTTCCTTTGTCCAACACTATCTACGGGAAATGCAGTGTTGATTAACTTCGGTGTTTGGAATCCGATCCTTTTGAAGTTTTCACCAATATGACTCTCTTATAATGGAAATCTTATCGCTATTATGCAAATGAGGGAGATTTCAACTTTCAAGTATCTAGCTTTTGTCTTTTCAGACTTAGTCCTGATTAAGTGCCTACGTATACTTCCTGGGGTCGGGTTCCTTCTGTCTGTTACATACATTTGCACAAAAGCCTTAACTCATTTTCACCTATTTTCCATTCCGTTCGGTTTGTGAAAACAATTTCAAGTTCGCCAAAAACTTGCACTATGCAGATTATGACGCGAAAGTTACATAAAACATGAGATTTAGATAGGAAATCGGTACAAGCTGTTAGCCTAGTTTTGTTATGGGTTTTTGGCTCAGACAACGCCACATCCATACAAACAGCCGGGGATGTGAGCCCGGACTCTCGTGGTTGCCTAACATGAAATTGATTCAATTATATATACAAGTTTTCATATATACACGGCTTGCGTAACTTTCTATTGAAACTATTTGCCTGGGGCAAGAGCTGATCACCTGAAAGTAAATATGACACCTGTGTACGATATATGTCATACTGGTATGATAGCTGATACCAGATACCAAATGACAACTTGATACTTGATTGGTTGAGTTGTCTCTAGTCTATTGTATAAGTATCAATAGGTGTTCAACTATTTTGTGATACCATTTTCCAAATTTGCATGGTTTATATTTACAATCTTTTAACCAGGTCTGCAATTTGAGCCCATTTCGACCATGAGCCATAACTAGATGCTCAAAAAGCAACCGAAATGAGAAACCAGGTTCGGTTCACAAAGCGACATCGACTTGGTTCGAGCCGAGAGCCGAACTGCCGGCAATTTTTCTTGGGCTCCAAAAACCTATTTATAGCTTTTGACCAATCCAAGGATTCGAACCGGCATTCTTCTTCCTCAGCTGCCCAAATATCGTTCAAACTAAAGAAATCATTCAAATATGTTAGGGCGAAATACACATACGCTCCGTTGGCCGGCGCTGGACCTCAGCTTGTTTATTCATAACATACGAGTGTGTGTGTGTGTGTGTGTGTGTGTGTGTGTGCAGCGCTTGCTATTTATGCATTGTATTTGCAATTAGACAGCCGGCGCAGCCTCCGTTGTATGTTTGTTAAGTTTAATTGGCGCTTGGGTCAGTCGAGTGCATTCCACTTCCAATCTCATATCCATGTCCATACCCATTCCCGTTCCCATTCCCATTCCCGTTCCCGTTCCCGATCTCAATATTATGGCATGCTGCTGGCTATGGGCTAATCGGAGCTGGGGCTCTTCTTTTCACTGGTCCCCGTCTTCCACGTTCTTGCACTTGCAGAAACCGCAATGGGCGTATCGAAGAAGACGCAGGACAAGTCTGGATTTGAGTACGCAATGGCTGTGATGCGCATGTGCGATATACTCCATGCCCGGCATCGCAGCATCTTTCTGCGCAACGAGTTCATTTTCACGCTGACCCGCTACTACAAGGAGCAGGGCCGATTGCTGAACATCATTCACGGCCTCACCACCAAGGTCATACGCAGCAAGAAGGCGGCCTTCGAGCAGGGCACGCGCGGCTCTCTGGCACAGAGCGAGCTGAAGGCGGCTGCCCTCGAGCAGGAGGAGCGGGAACTGCGTGAGCAGCAGCAGAGAGCACCAGCTGGCAGCGCCAAGCCGGACCTGGCCAGCCCCGTTGCCGGCCTCTCCTACGGCCAGTCGGCGGGCCTTAAAGACGATCTGGACGTGGAGGACAATGATATTGGCGAGAAGAAACGTTTGGCCTTCCTCGATCTAATGCTGGAGAGTGCGCAAAATGGCGCACTAATTACGGACACAGAAATCAAGGAACAGGTGGATACGATTATGTTTGAGGGACACGACACGACGGCGGCTGGTTCCTCGTTCTTTTTGTCGCTGATGGGCATACACCAGGATATACAGGATCGCGTGATTGCCGAACTGGATGGCATCTTTGGTGACTCCCAGCGGCCGGCCACATTCCAAGATACACTCGAAATGAAATATCTGGAACGTTGCCTCATGGAAACGCTGCGCATGTTCCCGCCAGTGCCGCTGATCGCACGCGAACTGCAGGAGGATCTGAAGCTGAACTCGGGACCCTATGTTATACCGCGTGGCGCCACAGTCACAGTGGCTACCATATTGCTGCATCGTAATCCAAAGGTCTACGCCAATCCCAATGTCTTTGATCCGGACAACTTTCTGCCCGAACGCCAGGCGAATCGACACTATTATGCCTTTGTGCCCTTCTCCGCTGGACCCCGCAGCTGTGTGGGTGAGTGTGCATATAATATACATAGAAGGGTTCATTCGCTGAGCCGAGCTGAGGTTACAAATCTATTCAACAGGTCGCAAATACGCCATGCTGAAACTGAAGATCCTGCTGTCAACCATTATGCGCAACTATCGTGTCTATTCGGACCTCAGCGAATCGGACTTCAGGCTGCAGGCGGACATCATACTGAAGCGGGAGGAGGGCTTTCGCGTGCGCCTCGAGCCCCGACAGCCGGGACAGGCGACCACAACTGGCAGCACGGCAGCATCATAAACTTATGCATATATCTTTATTTGCAAGTGATAGTCCCGGTCTATACAGTAATACTCCATACATAACACAAACAAGAAACAAAATACACCCACACACAGACACACACACACTACTAAAGAGCGTAGTATGTAATTTTTATTGATATTTGATAAATATTTGTTTATCGTAGCCATTTTCAAGCGCTGCATTTAACATGTAACACAAACACACGAACATCAGCAACAAATATTAATTATTTCATTTTTTTTTTGTGTATTTAATAATAATATGAATAATGTTTTGACAATATATTTGGTGTAATATTTTGAATTGCCCGCCTGTTTTATCTCTTTCTTTAACCGCATGGGCAACTCTATGTCCTAGAGATGGACGTGGTATATGCTTCATTTCGTGCCTCTGGAATTAACATTTTGGCTGTTGAGATAGTAAATAAATTTAAAAATATATGGATAGTTGGGTATTTTGAGTCCGCATGGAACAAGCGAGTCAGGTAGAGAAGAATTATAATAAAACAAAAATATAATAAATTCTTATGAATTTGAAAGTATATATTACTAATGCAGATAACAGTTATTATAGATATTTGGATTATTTACTGACTTGAGCAGGATAAATTACTGCCGCCGTAAAAATAATCAGTAGCATTTTGCAGAAGAAAAGAACAAAAATTTGGACCCTTCTTTATAAGAATATTTCGTCCTGATGTTGGGGTAACATAATTTTAGTTTGCCAATAATGTATTTACGAGTAGAGCTCTATTAGAATATTTTAACTTGTTTCCGTACAATACACATAATTCTATGATTATCTAAATATCTTATTTAATAAAGGTTTGCATCACATATCGTGCTCTGAGCGCGCCCATCTGATTTTTGCGCTCACGCTATCGATAGTCATCGTTGGGCAAGCAAGACATCTGGCAACGCTGCACAGCTGAGCTAGCGAAAGTGACACGACGACAGCCGAAACGTCGACGGTCTAGGATTTGGAGCCAGCATCAGATTTGTTTTGTTTCGCTATTTGTGCCTTCTGTTCGCAATATGTCAAACGCCATTGACGAACTGCAAGCAATTATTGCCGAGCTGAAGTCGGAGCTGGAAGAGCAGAAGACCTGCACACGCAATGCTCGTGAACGGATTGAGCGCATGTCCGCGGAGGTCGTCGATTCCAATCCTTACAGCCGCCTCATGGCGCTGCAGCGCATGAACATAGTCAAGGACTACGAGCGCATACGCGACAAGGCGGTAGCGATTGTGGGCGTCGGAGGTGTTGGCAGCGTCACTGCCGACATGTTGACCCGGTAAGCGAAAGTGGGAATGGGAATGGGAATGCGATAACCAAAACATATTATATTGATGATGCATTCATTGAACAGCTGCGGCATTGGCAAGCTGATACTGTTCGACTACGACAAGGTGGAGCTGGCCAATATGAACCGATTGTTCTTCACACCCGATCAGGCTGGCCTGTCCAAGGTGGAAGCAGCGGCGCGCACACTCAGCTTTATCAATCCGGATGTGCGGATCGAGACGCACAACTACAACATTACCACCGTGGACAACTTTGACAAGTTCCTCAGCACGATCTCCGAGAGCGGCATGCAGCAGGGCCAGCCCGTTGATTTGGTGCTCAGCTGCGTGGATAACTTTGAGGCGCGCATGGCCATCAATGCGGCCTGCAACGAGAACAATCTGAACTGGTTCGAGTCCGGCGTATCCGAAAACGCAGTCTCCGGCCACATACAGTTTATACGTCCAGGCGACACGGCTTGTTTTGCCTGTGCGCCGCCTCTGGTAGTGGCCGAGAACATTGACGAGCGAACGCTGAAACGGGAGGGCGTCTGTGCCGCCTCGCTGCCCACCACGATGGGCATTACGGCGGGTTTGCTAGTGCAAAATGCGCTCAAGTATTTGCTAAGCTTTGGCGAGGTCTCCGACTATTTGGGCTACAATGCGCTGAACGACTTCTTTCCCAAGATGACTCTCAAGCCGAATACGCAGTGCGACGATCGGCATTGTCTGCAGCGCCAGAAGGATTTCCAGGCGCGCCCGAAACCTGTGGTGCAACAGGTGGAGGAGGTGTCCGATGAACCGCTGCATGCGAGCAACGACTGGGGCATTGAGCTTGTGGCCGATGATGCGCCGGCCGCGGAACAGGCGCCCAAAACTGAAAACACTGCGAATGTGGCATCCGGACTGCGTCTGGCTTACGAGGCGCCAGAAAAGGTGGCCGTAGACGAGGCGAACAAGGCGGCTGCTGGTGACGGTATGCCAGAGACGAGCCTGGAAGATTTAATGGCGCAAATGAAGTCTATGTAAAACTACAAGACAAATTCCATACTACTCTGTTATTTATAAATATATTTACAATTTTTTTTTTTACAACGAAAGACGAAATTTAAATTTCCCTGTTTTTACTTGTCTTATCGATAAATCACACTTAACAGAGGAGCCTAACTCTGAAGCATTAACAGCAGCATAAAAATACCAAATACTGAAATGATTTAAAAAAATACTTTTGACAATGCGGTCACGCTGTATCGTAAACATTGAATATCTGTCGCGTTGTCAAATTGCAAAAACAAGTGTTTTTTTTCGTTCTTGCTAGCCAAACCTTTACCGAATTGACTTAACAAATCAGCTTAAATGACTAAAAAGGAGGATAAATCACAGCCTGCTGAAGAGGTAAGTACAATACAGCGTTGACCGGCGTAGTGACGCTTTCGGCAACCGGTTTCCGTTTAGCTGTTTTTTTTTTGTTTTAATTGAACACGTCAGTCGGCACAGTTCCTAATGTAAACGACATCCAACAACAATTTGACAATTTGCAGCTGGTTAAAGTAAACAAGTGGGATGGCTCGGCGGTGAAGCATGCCCTGGACGATGCGGTCAAGACCTGCCTGCTGGGCGATCGGCCACAGTTGAAGGAACAGTTCGGCCTGGTGAACACACGTCTGGTGCTCTGTGCCCTGGCCGTTGGTGTGGCCATTATGGCGCATGCCTGGGACTTTACCCATCCTTTTCCGCAGTCGCGGCCCGTGCTGCTCTTCAGCGTGCTGGCCTACTTTGCTCTGATGGGCGTGCTCACGCTCCACACAACGTTCCGCGAGAAGGGCACCTTTGTCGTCGCCGTGCAGAAGGACGCCGGCGCCAAATTGCCGCGCATCTGGGAGGCCAGCTCCGATATGAAGAAGTATGACGACAAGTACCTGCTCACACTGTCCGTCAAGGATGGGCGTGGCCAGCGCGAGCAGACCAGCAGCAAGTCCTGCGCCGCCTTCATCGACAGCAACGGCATCATTCTGGACAATCTGGTGGCCAATGAGGTCAACCGTCTGTACAATTCGTTGGCCGCCGAAAAGAAGGAAAAGTAGCTACAACAGCTGCATCAAGCGCTGATTGTCTAAGAATTTAGTGCTTTCCATCGATTTTTCCTTTCAACTTTATTACTATATGTTTTTTTTTCTCCATTCTCATTAAATTAATTGTAGTAAATTCGCAAATCTTTGAATTTCGCCGGCGCGAAAGGCAAAATAAGCTTGTTGCAACGTGTCACGACGTGTCCAGCCATATATCTTGAGGGTGGGGGCATACACGACATTTCTGATCGTTTCGTGTCACACAAATCAACTGTCAAGCTTATGCATTTATGCACTTAGGGGGGTTAAGAGCGGGTTATATATAATGCACAGAGAAAGTCATATTTGAGTTCCTGATCAGCATTGTCCATCTTCTTGCCTGTCCGATTCTATGCTCTCTCCAACTCTATATTATATACATATGTAGCAATAGATGCTGCAATAGAACGGATCGATCCCCAATTAAATTGTGGATGCAGATGAACAAGGGGAACGTACATGACACGATGCGTGATTTCGTGTCACGTCGTGTGTGGGCCGATCAGAGGCGGCTTGGCAAATAGCTTTGGGCAAATGCTGTCGGGCTGGGAATTGTTTGTTGTTTATTTTGGAGAGCTTGTGGAAAAGACTGTGGATGACACCGTGAAGCCACAGCATGATGCTCGTATAGTCAGTATTCCAAACCACAACAACTTTCGGCCAAAAACAACCATCAAAATTTAATTGTTAAAAATTTATATAAAAAAAAAAAAAAAGATTTCGACAAAAGAGGAGCGCGGAGCACAGACGGAGTGCAGAGAGAGAGAGAGAGAGAGCGGGCGTGCGGAAATGCGGGAGATTGTGACGCTGCAGATCGGCGGGGCCGGCAATGCCATTGGCGATGCGGTGAGTAGCTGATGGAACAGTTGGCCAGGATAGCATCTCTCACCCAGAGTGTCCCATACACACTCACACAAACACACACACACACACACACGCACAGCAGTTCTGGCATGTAATCTCGCACGAGCACGGCGTGGACTATGCGTCCGGGCATTTTGGAGGCACCAGCCCACTGCAGCTGGAGCGGATTAATGTGTTCTTCAATGCGACGGCCAGCAAGAGATTCTATGCACGGACCATCATCATCGACACGGAGGCGAGCACCATACAGCGCCTGAATGCCAGCAGCCAGCTGTACAGGCCGGAGAACTTTGTCGCCGGCTCAGAGAGTGCCGGCAATAACTTTGCCCGCGGCTATCATACGGACGGTGCCGAGATACTCGACCAGGTGCTGGACAACACGCGACGCGAGGTCGAATCCGTGGATTCGCTGCAGGGCTTTCAGCTGCTCCATTCGATTGGAGGCGGCACCGGCTCCGGCCTGACATCGCTGATCATGGAGGCACTGGTCGAACAGTATCCGGATAATCTGCTGTGCAACTATGTGACCATACCGTCACCGAACATGTCCCAGGTGGTGGTCGAGCCTTATAATGCGCTGCTCAGCATTCCGGCGCTGGTGAACAACTCGCATTTGACCTTTTGCCTGGACAACGAGGCGCTCTTTCAGATCTGCAATCGGAATTTGCAAATTCAAATGTCCGGCTATGAGCACATCAATCATATTGTGGCCCTGACCATGTCCGGTATAACCACATGCCTGCGCTTTCCCGGCCAGCTGAATGCGGGCCTACGCAAGATCTATGTGAACATGGTGCCATTTCCCCGGCTGCACTTCCTCATACCGGGCTTTGCGCCGCTGGTCACCTGCAAGCAGCAGCAGTTTAGCAAGGGCACCGTCTCCGAGCTGGTGCAGCAGATCTTTTCCAGCAACAATCTGTTGTGCGCCATCGATTTGCGCAAGGGCAAGCTGCTTACCGCCGCCGGCATCTTTCGCGGACGGATGTCGCCCCGCGAGGTCGACCAACTGATGACAGGGGTGCGCAACAAGAATCTGCACAACTTTGTCGACTGGATACCGAACAACATCAAAACGGCCATCTGTGATATACCGCCGCGTGGCCTCAAGATGTCTGCCACGTTCATTGGCAACACGACCGCAATTCAGACTCTGTTCCAGCGTCTGCTGGACGGATCCATCATAATGCTGCGCCGCAAGGCCCATCTGCATTGGTACACCGGCGAGGGCATGGAGGAACGCGAATTCACCGATGCCCAGGAGGAGCTGCAGAACATTATCGATGATTATCGCGGCAGTGGAGATGCCGGCGATGGCACCGGAGGCGCTGGAGCTGTAGGCAGCGGTGGCAACGAGGGGGATAGCGGCGATGAGACAACGGCTGGACCCCAATGTACTTATTGCACGAACTGAGCCAACCAATTGGCCATAGGATTATTGTTGTTAAGCCCCCAACACAAATAAAGGTTGTCGTATCTGGCATCTACTTGGTTACGGGCGATGGCAGCAGCATTCCGTTGCGGTGCGTAGGTCAGATGCCGGATCTGCTAAACTTGGCAATTGCCGTTGCGACATTTTGCGGCACGATGCAGTGCATCCTATTTATAGCTGGCCAAAGTTCGTTGCGTTTAGAGTTCAGCGCACCAACCACCAATCGGTGTGTGTGTGTGCGTGCGTGTGTGTGTGTGCATCTCTATCCGTGCATCCACATGCCGGCTTTTGGGCAAAGGTGCTGCAAATTGCGCGGCTCTATTAATAAAATTGCATAAATCTATGAGGCAATGGGCGACTAATGCGCCCCGGCTAATGCTGAAAAGGTTTTTGCACTTGGCTTGTCTATTTTTGGCTGCGACGCATTCCTGAGATGCCAGCGCCGATGTCTTTCATCCCGCTCCGCGGCCAGCCTGGCCCGGCCTGGCCAGAGAGGCGTTGACAAAAATACTCGCAACTGCTGGGCGGGCACACACAATCTGGGGACCGGGTGCTCGGTGCTGGGCTGGGGAGGTTGCTCATGAAAATGCAGCGCGCAAGTGGAGCACGCAGACAGACACACGCACATGCCGCATGCAGCAGCAGCGGCAGCAGTCGCAGCGACGGCAGCAGCATACATGAATATAAACATAATGCAAATGTCTAAATTAAGAATTTATAGGCGGCGCCAAGAGCACTAAAGTGGCGGCTGCTGGGCTATGTTTAGGCCAGCGCCCAATGTCCATTGCGTGTCAAGATTCCGTCAAGTGTGTAGCGTGATCGCTGCTTGTTCTCATTACTCAAATAACTATTTTCAAAATTTTAAGCCAAGCCCGCGGCGGGTCTTAAGCGCAGAGTTGATATTTGTCGAGTCGAGCGGAAAAAGTGCAGCAGGTTGGCACGCATGCGTTCCATTTTGCTATCGTTAAGTCAGCTGTGCTGTGCATTGCTAACAGTGCCAGTTTGAGTACGATAGTATTATATTTAAGAAATCAATTTAAATTCAGTTTCGTGTATTTACAACATTCAGCAATACGTGCAAAAATTTGTACAATTTCAACGTTACCTGGTACTTGAGATTAGACATTGATAAATGATTCACAAGCGCAGCAAGCGATATATTAGTTTTGCAGTTAACAGCGTCCTAACAGCTGTTAACACAATACTGCTATCGATAATACGCGCCATTATAACCAAGTTGTCATCGATATTCAGAAGCAATAACAAAACCGAACGAGGCGGACGTGTGACGCTCGGTGCGCTTAATAGTGAATTGAAATCGTTGTCGCCTGGTTTATGTGTGCGCTGGGTTTGTGACTGTTATTTGTCGTTTACTAACTGAACTCTACCGACTACCACGAGTTTATTTATTTGTTTGTTTGAGTGTGAGTGTGTGTTTATTGTGGTACAAATTCAAATTATTTAACAAATCGAATGTGCGCTGCAACACCAATTTTTTTCCCATGCGTTTACTCCGCGCTTCGTGTTCGAATAATATTTAAATATTTCAATAACGAGTTGTATTTGCTAAAATCCAACTGCATTAGCATTTCAATTATTTAATTCTTGTGTGTGTTTTTTTTTTTGTATATTTTTTTTTGTGTAAAGTTGGACACACGTACACACACTCAATTTAAGCAGCAGCAAGAAGTTGCTGTGAGCTGCGCTGCCACCGCCGAAGTTGGCAGAACACGACGGTGTATACACCAACACAACCAGCATTGAGCATATACATACACACACACACACAACACGCATACTTAGATACAGACACAAATACAACAGCTAGCGCAGCATTGACAAAGTAACGTAAAACGTGTTGTGTGTGTGTTGTGTTGTGTGAAATTGTTGTGCGTGTGCCGCGCATTCAATTCTAATTTAAATGGTCTTAACATTTCGAAGAAAAAAAATTAAAATAAAATAAAATAAAATAACAGGCAAATCGAAAACAACAAAACAACAGCAAAAACAGCCAAGAAATTTCAGTAACTGTTGTCGCTGTCGCTGCTGCTGCTGCTGTAGTTGGACCTGCATAGTTTGGCTGCAGCAACAGCATCCCTAGTGCTGTCACGCTTCAACTAACAGGCTGTTGCATTTGCGACGTCGGCAGCGCAGCTTAAAAGGGCGCTGGAATTTCTCGGCTTCTGTTTTTCTTATATTGGCGATGCTGCTGATGCGGGCAGTGTGACCAAAGCTTTGCGAAAAGCGCGCGCGCGCGACCATTGTGTTGTTATTTACATTTACATTTACGTTTTGTTGTTTCCCTTTTTTTTTTGTTAGCCAAAATATTTAATTATTGTTGTTTTATTTATGTGCCACAGTTTAAATTTCGCGCCGTCGTCTCAACGCAACCCCAACTGCAATACAGTCTCTCCCCGCCCCTGCCGCCCCCTAAATAAAACAAATTTAAACTAAAACAAGAAAAGCCCAAACGAAAAAGACGAAAGATCTAAAAAAAAAATCAAAAAAAAAGAAGTGTTCGTGCGTGTGTGAAGAGAGAGAGAGAGAGAGAACGAGAGCAGCTGCAGCTTGAAACATGTTTACCGAGGAGGGCATCTTTCCCATAGGCGATGGCCTGCTGGACGTTGATGCCAAACGCTTGAAGGGATTACTTGTGTCGCATGACATCAACGAGATCTACGAGGTGGAACAGACGCCGTTTGCCAGGTGAGTGAGAAACCGGAGCATAAAACGTGTTTTCTTCTTCTTTATTTGCGGCGACTGCTGCTGCCTCGAAAAGTTGCCAAAAAAGCGAAAACTGCGTCTGCAACATGTCCAGCGACAAGCACAAAAATGCTTAAAGAAAGTCAGTCAGCAGTCAGTTGTTATTTTTTTTTCCTTCTTTTTGTTGAAAACTGAAATCTTCTGCGCAGGCGCCGCGGCAGCAGCAACAGCAGCAGCAGCGAGTCAAAAAACTTGTTTTCTCTGTATGTGTGAGTGTGTGTGTGTCTGTGTGTGTAAGCTTCTACTTTGCACACATACAGGCGCACATGTGCACAAAAACTTGCATTGGGCACTCTCTTGCGCCGTTGTTGTTATCATTGTTGCTGTCTTTGCCTGCCCTTTGTGGCATTTGCCTTTGCATCAACAACACCAACACCATATAGCAGCTGTTCCCGTTTGCCGCCGTCGCCGACTGACCCTCGGCTTCATTTTGCATTCATTTCGCCTTCGCCTTGCATTTTGTCCGATTGCTCGTTCGCTCTCGCTCGCACCGCTGCTGCTGTTGCTGCTGCTGCTGCCCTTAGTCCGTGACAGCAGTCTGGCAACCTTTTCTGCTAGATTTGCATTTTTGCTCGTTTTTCATTATAATTTGTTTTGCATTTCGCTTTATACCTTTTCCGCTTTCCGTTCCATCATCAGTGGCAGCAGTTTGCTCATTAGTTTTTATTTGGTTTTTATTCAAAATCGTCTCGTCGCGTCTCCCCAACTCCAATTTGCATAAATATTTCGCCTGCCTTGTCTTTTCATACAGTTGTGCTTGTGTTTCCGCAGCAGCTTCCTAGTTGTTGCTCCTGACCTTCTCTATCTCCCCTCCCCCCTCTTTCTCTCTTTTAACTATTCTGACAATTGAAATGAAGCGAGCGAGAGAGAGAGAGAGCGTGTTTAAGGAGCGACATTGCCACTTGAGACGACGCCTGTCCGTGTCAATCTGCCCCACTCTTTTTTCAGTTCTTATTACTTTGCACACTAGAAAATAAACGAAGAAGCAGTAGATGCAGCCCAAGTGGACTGACTGACTGTGAAGGTCGTTCGCTTCGCTTCGCTTCGTTTGTGCGCTCTTTGCATGAAGCTCTCTCAATGTTTAGAACAGCAACAGCAGCAAGTATAAGACGAAGAAGAAGCAGAAGCTGAGACAATAGATGGACAGACAAGCCAGCTAGCAGCTGCCTTTATCTACAGCTCGTGCGGCTTTGGAGCTGCTGATAAGCGCGCCGCACAACAGGCCCCAGGCAAACAATTTTATCAGCTATCGATGGGTTGATTTCGCAAGCGCGCAACCTCACATAATATACAAATATACACAAATAACGTATGTAGAAGAGGAAGAGCGTCATTTTTTGTCACATTCACCGTAAACTGAAAAAGCTTATCTTCGCGTTTCAATTGCTTTTTGCTAACATTGTACCTTGCACATTTGTACATTTCGTATGTACATACAAACATAAATATGTATGTAAGTGATTCCTTACCTACCCGATTGCTATCGAAATTCTGGATATGGTTAAATAATATCACTTTATGCGCTCTTTAAACATAAATATTTATTTATTGGTTCATTTGAAGTTTCTAGAGCTTTCTTTGAGAAGAAAAAACTAAAGGATTTTCAATAGAGATTATTATAAAAAATATATTTATGACAATGCCGCTTTGAGTACTTGACTCTTAAGATTGTTTCATCTTTGTTGGTTCAACATTATTTGGATTTTATTTAATTTTATTTGGGTTTTTCAAAAGCATTTTCGAAACAGCTGTGTCGCACTCCCAGCACGTAACATTTGTTAATTATATTAAACAGCTGCGCGTAAATTGCTAATTACGCTAAATGCTACCAACATGAGTATGTAAATACATATATACACCTGTGCATGCATAAATATATAAGTATAAGTAGAAGAAAAAGTATGTATATATAAAAGTATAAGTATAAGTAGAAGTATATCTCAAAGAATAAGTATAAGTAGAAGAAGTAGAAGTAGAAGTACATATAAAAGAATAAGTATAAGTATAAGTAGAAGAATTAGAAGTAGAAGAAGTATAAGTAGAAGAAGTATAAGTAGATGAAGTATAAGTATAAGTATAAGTAGAAATAGAAGTAGAAGTATATATATAAGTAGAAGTATAAAGAACTTTTGATGCTGGCCAGAAAGTCCTGCGTTTCTCCTCCTTCTCTTCTGTTTAAGTTAAAAACTCAACACAAAAAATCTTTATAAAAAAATCCCAGATAATTGTAATTAGTATATTTTTGAAACAAGGTTGGTTTGTTTATTTTATAATTATCTATAATATACAATAGATAAAAATTCTAAATTTCGGTTAAACGCGCCGACTTCTTTCTCTCAGACTTCTTTCTCCCAGAGCTTTCACTGTATCAACGGACGGGTTAATACATATGTACATATGTACATATTTATTAGCAATATTTATTTGCTTTCTTCGAATATTGTACGATTCGTTTAGCTTCGTTTTTAATTCGACTTTTATATAATTTCACCTTCTATTAAATTTCGCCTGTTTGGCAAAGTTCTGCCCAGCGGCAAGCAAAATGTTTCGTCTTTGGGTTTTTTCCTTTTCTTTTTCTTTTTCGTCTTGGGCTTCAACCTGTTGCTGTCTTTGCTTTCGTTTCTGCTCACAATTCTTCTTCTTCTTTGTTGTGCTTTTTTTTTTATTATTACCTATCTTACCGCGTTTTCTTTTGGTTGCTCGTTCCTTCAAAACAAACACGAAATTTTCGTTAGGGCCTTCGATTGTTTTGACTCAAAAGTTGGTTAGGCTTTCTATACCCTGTAATCGTAAAGCATGAGTAAAAGAGGGTATTCCGGTCTTGTGCAAATTTGTGTAACCGGCAAGAGGATACATATATAACGCATATTGTTTGAATTCATATTCATATTCATATTGGATTATATCTTACAATTGAAACAACTCGCAGCGCCTGACCGAAAGCTACAGGGTATTTGGTAAACGAGCACACGCGACTTGAGCGCCCTTGCTTGTATTTATTGGCCTCAACTTGTGGGACACTTTTTTGTGTCACTTTTTATCGCAGTTCTCTTATCAATTTCCTTAGATAAGCAGCAGGCAGAAGGTTTTTCTACGTTCTTTTGTGCTTCAGATTCAGCGAACTTGTTTAGTTCGAGTTTGCTTTCGAGATTTGTCTTCAGCTTTTTACAGCGAAACGGCCGATGGATCTTAAATGGCCCAGATAAAGCGTATATGCCATGTGCCCGCGATTAGCAAATAATCAAGAAGAAGAAGAAGAAGGAGAAGAAGAAGATGTTGCTTTTGATGAAATATCAGCGACAATGCGACAGCGATAATTGATGCGGCAGTTACTCCAGCAAGCGATTGCCCACAGCGGAAATGTTTTTGTTTAAGGGGCATTTGCAAAAACAAAGATTAACCAAATGATTTGTGGGACTTTCCTCGTATTTGCATGCAATGGGCGAAAAGAGCAAGAGTTGAGAGGAACACGACTAACTCACCAAGTACTAAGAATAAGATTAGATAATTTAGTTGGGAATGTGTGGAATTCGCATAGAGGTGGATTAATGTTTTCGCTGTCAACAGCGAACGATAACAGCCACATAATTGCTAAGCAAGTTGATCGATAATTAGCGAGTCGATAACATTTCATCATAACTTTACTTATATCGATAACAGCTACCTTTTTGCTAAGCTTCGTTGTCGATCATTAAGGTAACGATTAGTTGTTTTCGAATATATTTATATAGTTTCACTTTTATCGATAAGCACTTCGATAAGGTTATCGATAACTAACTCTTCAATAAGTCGTTTTGAAATGTTTTGATTACATAGCTTTACTTTTATCGATAAACAAGCCTATATTTGCTGCGTATTTAAAGGCTGCTGTCGATAATACCAATTATCGATGCTTCATTGCATTTTACATATCGATAAAGTTTTGATTGTTAATCAAAATAAGCTTAACCAAAGCTTTCTTACTCACACACTTACGCATGCTTATGTACATACACACACAGATAAAGCAGCTCTATGCCCACAGTCAATACTCCTTGACGCATCAGAGAGCGTGCTCATCTAACAATAATATCGAGCTGAAATCAATCTTGCATGCCACACACAAACTACAAACACATTCGCACCGAAACAGACACAAAGGCGGAGATAGTGTGTGTGTGTGTGTGTGTGTGTGTGTGTGTGTGTGTTTGAGAGAGAGAGAGAGAGAGAGAGAGAGAGAGAGAGGGGGGGGGGGGGAGGTCGCTAAAGCTTGTTTCGTTGACTCTTTGTCTAAAGAGGCTCTTAAGGGCGGGCGTTTGAGGGCCGTAGCAGCTGTGACACTCTCCAGCAAGATGCGACGAAGATGCTGGTGAGGGGAGGCGAGGAATGCAGGGTGAGAGGGAATATGTTGCAAGTGATACTTGAACAAAGTTGAGCGAGTACCCGCCAGGCGTCTAAGATTACCCAACGAATCCACTTTCGCCAGCGCCAAACGAACGAATAAGCGAGCGGGCGAGCAGGCGGGAGAGCGGACGAGCTATAAAACGAGGGTTGAATGACGTCGTTACCCCAAAGGCGTGGGCCAGCTGTGAACCTCGCCCACGCACAAATTTGTTTGCCACGCAGCACCCGAAAAAACACAACACGCCCACGCCACAAACGGCGGGCAGCAGCAACAGCATTGCGAGTGCGTCACATTTTGTGGCACTTACAACGAATAATCAGCTGTCTCAACATATTTTGGGGAGGTAGGCCTGGGTTTGACTGGGTTGGCCTACTCCTTGTGTGACGTATTTTGGCTTTGAGGTTATGTCGAACTGTATTGAGCTTTGTGGTTATGTATGCCTTTGAGGTTATGTGGGTTATGTGGAGCCAGGCTGCATTTAATAACTGTAGCATATACATGTAGTTGCAATTGATATGCGATTTCTGCTCCTTGTGTGATGTATTTTGGCTTTGAGGTTATGTCGAGCTGTACTAGGCTTTGAGGTTATGTATGCCTTTGAGGTTATGTAGAGCCAGGTTGCATTTGCTAACTGTACTATGGACATGTATTTGCAATTGATTTGTGATTTCTGCACAGCCAGAGCTCAACACTCCGCATATACTCTATAAATATAGAGGCATTATGCAAGCGCCTAATTTCCAATTGAAAAATTCGGTCAGCAACAATTGCAACAGCAACAACAGCAACAACAGCAACAAAAACTGGCCACAACTGGACAATATGCCAAGTCCAAGTCAAAGTCGTGCTCAAAGTGGGCTCAAAAAAAAAAAGAAGGAAAAAATTACCTGCGCTACGGTCCAGTGTTCAAAACAGCTTTATTTGTACGACTTGTTCATGTTGCCTTTTTTTTTTTGTTGCCATATAAATTGGGCCGGCAGCCGCGACACCAAGCCACAAGCAACCAGTGAATATTTCGATACATCATTTAGCTAACGACTGTGGAAGACCGATTCCAATTCCAATTTCAATTTCAATACAAAGTCCTCCCCCGCCGCCTCACATTGATTGACGTTTGCAACTGTCAAATGTGTGTGTGTGTGCGTGTGTGCGTGTGTGTGTCCGTTTATTAGTGCTATGAATTGTGACAGGGTCTAGCCAAGTTTTGACAACGAGTACGAACCTAACTTGACTTAACTCGGGCATTTCGTAACTGGCTGCTGGACCTTTGTTCAGAGCCTTATTCATACCCTTTAGAGTATTATGGGAACTGGGCATTTACAAGCCTTGCTATTGCCTATTGGTTTTTTGCTTTCGTTTTTCACGATATTTTGAACAGATTTTGCAATTATGAGCTTTGTCTTGTTTCTTGCATATCTGCAATCGAGTCGAGAGTTATCGATAGCTCGAGTTATCGAATCCTCACAAGAATTAAAGTCAATTTTTACAATATGCAATTGAGCTATGGCATATGAAACTGTTAAAAATGCCATACAATATTTCTTAAAAGGTTTTCTTGCCTCAAATATTTTGGAATTCTAGCTGCCATTTTTTGTCTGCAAAGCTGTATAAACAAAACTTTGGCAGTTGTCTAGTTGATGACTGTAGACTTGCGAAGCCAGTGTTGGAAAGTGCACAGCTTTCAATCTTACCAAAGTTGCAAATGAAGAGCAGCTCATCAAAAATGATGTCAAATACTCGATTTGTGTTGCAAACGAAAGCAAGAACTAGGCGAATTGAGGTCGTAAAATGTTCACAGTTTCAAGTTTTGTTTACTTTTCATTTGAAGTTCTTATATTATTGTCTGATATTTTAGAATTTTGATCAAATCTGACTTGTGCTTGCAACTAAGGGGCCTTCCCCCCCTTTCCATTTGCTGCCAATGCATTTTTTGTTTGTTTTGGTTTGCAAATTACGTTATTTTTGGCATTTATATAAGTATTGATTGATTTATTTATGTTTTTTTTTTTGAGGTGTTCCCTTTTACCATCTGCATTCGCATTCAAATTGTTATTCGCATTTGTTGTTGTTGTTGCTGTTGTTGAAACAAGCAAAAGAAGCAAAAATAATAATATAAAATCCATCCACATTCCATTGCACACTCCCCAGTGCCCCTTTCCGCCCGCCCCCTCCTGATACGCATTCCTCACACACAACCCATTCACATTCACATTCGCATTCACATTCACATTCACATTCGCATTCGCATTTGTTTATTTGTTAGGGCCAGCAGCTAACCAAATAATCGGCACGCGCGTTTATAAACGCGAGCGCGTCTTTGTCGCGTTTTGCCTACATGTGCATGGGTGTGCATGTGTGTGTGTGTTGTTTGTGGCAAATTTGATGGCCACATTTGGGAATTTATTTGTTTGTGTGTTGTTTTTTTACAATTTGCTTACGTCTTGCGGCCTTTTTTAACTGCCCCATTTGTAGCCAGCCACGCCTCCAGCCCACCTCCAGCTCCAGCTCCGGCCGCCTCCTCCGAAATGGGCGCATGACGCATGACGCGTTTTTAACCAAATTAATTTTCAAATTGCCATTTGGCTAATTAACAACAACGCAACAACATTAAAACAGGCAGCGCGGCCTGTTTTTTCCATTTATTGTTGTTATTGATTGTTGTTGCTGTTGTTGTTGTTGTTGTTGTTGCTGCTGTTGTTGTGAGTGTTGATGAATAATGAGTTGATTAAATTAAGTTTTTTGTTGATAAACAAATATATTCTGCCTTAAAACACTTTGTGAAGAGTTTGATTGTTTTGTCACAGAAGAAGAAGAATTTCCCGTTCGCATAGAGTTTATATATATATATATTCCTGATCAGATATAGCTGTGCATATTCGTCTCAACGTCGGATAACTATATCATTGAAAGAATCGCGCGAAAATCTGTGTTTTTGTATGGCAAACTTTTTCCCAATGAACAGTATCACATAATTATACGTGCATCAAAATTAAAAGATAAAAAAAAATCTCTTTTAGTTAATTAACGCGTTGACAACAACAACAGCAACAACAAACAATAACAATCTCAACAACAACAACAACAGCAACAAAACAATGTTGCGCGACGCGCCAGTTGAGCAGCAGAGAAGAAAGTGTAATCAACAATTGTTGCTGCTGTCGCAGACGCAGCAGCAACATATCAAGTGGCAAGCACAGATATCAGCGGCAGCAGCAACAACAACAACAACAGCAACAACAACAACAACAGCAGCAACAATATCATCATCAGCTTTCAAGTCGAAATCTCGCGGCTTCTTATCAAAACGCAAACATTTCCTTGTTGTCGCTTGTGCAGCGAATGTTGCTGCTGATGCACATTGTTGTTGTTGAACATTGTTGTTGTTGTCGGTTGTTTGCGTCTGCGATTTCACTTGATTTGTACAAGCCCGCTGCCAGAATATCTAAAGCAATAACTCTAATGTTCGATTTAGTTCGTGCAAGCAATCGCAAAAGATTAACTCTACACTGAGAGAAAAGCGAGGTCGAAAGACAAGCTGCTTGCGTACATCATTTGTTGCTGAAAAATGAAGCTGAAAATTCTTAAAACGAGCTCAAATCGAGCTTAACTTGACAAAAGTACTCAAAGCTCGTCATTATGCAATATGCTTGTTTCAAGCTTAAAAGCTTTGCGAAAAAGTTGAAAATGACTTAAAACTACTCAAAAAAATGCAAGTTTGATGCAAGTTTCAATTATTTCAGAAAGTCTTACCTCAAATAAGAATTGCATACTTATATCAAGTGAAGCCTGGTTTTAACGAACTTATTTTAAGTTTGAAATTCTCGATAGTTTCTGCCTGTGTACTCTCATGTGTATACCTCCCACCTAACCCCATCAGGAGTTCGTGTCCCAACTGTTTTCAATTTATTTGACCAGAACAGCTCCGACAGCTGCCATAGTCCGCCCGCCCCCGACCCCGCCCCCGCCCTGACCCTGTCCCATCGTAACGAGCCAAAGTTCAGCCAACCCTGCCGAAAATTTGCAGCGTGCAACCCCCAGCGTGTGGGCTGTATTCCTCTGTATGCCCCCTCCCACTTCTCCCCTCCCCCGCATTACCGTCCTGTTCCTTCTGTTGTGTTCCCCTCGCCTAATAAATATTTTATTGTGGTTTTTGTTGTCCATTGAACTTTAATTGCGCTCGTAAAATGCCCGAAAATGTTGGAAAAATGTCTGCATCATACCCTACCCAAACGGCTTGTGGTCCCCCCTCCTCCCGTCTGCTGTGATAAATGCAGCTGCGCTTAATGACCCCGTGCGGAGGGGTTTATAACTGACAACTGACAGCTTAATTTGAACTATGGCCAAATGACACGTAAGCCGTCCACAAAAAGAAAATGTATGGGAAAAACAAAGAAAACACAAGCAAAGCAACAAAATATATTCATATACACAATTGCATTTGGAGAGGCAAATCCTGGAGACAAAGGAAGAGTATTATATTTGAACTAAACGTGCTGCAGCATTTGCCTATCGATTGTCAGGCTTATCGATAACACATGTTCCACATACACGTATTATTAAAACTGAATGTTTTATTTATCCTCATGTTAACGATCTTAGTTGAAAGTGAGCTGCAATCGTAAGTTGTTCATATTTCCGAATTGTTGGTCATTTTTCTTAATATTTTGATTTCCAAACTGGTTTTTTATGCCATATATTTCATATAATTATACATTTTGTTTTGCTGTGGCGATTTTTCATTTTAACTTCTATTTCCGCTTAACGTGACCGGCGAGCGAACACCTTTAACCTATTGTTATTGTATGTTGGTGTGCATGTGCTGGTTATCAAGGTCAAAGCAAGCCATAAAAAACCAAACGCCGCCTGTTTAAGGCTCAAGTAATTGGATGCTGTCTTTGGGGAGAAGCGTAAGTGGATGCTAAAAAACAGCTATAAAATGCTGCGTCCTTGAAATGCGCACTGGCAATCGTCATTGCGGGGCCAACTAAAGACATCCAGAATGTAAATATTGCCGTTAGTTTGAAGCGGAAGCGCTACAGAGTTGATCCCAGCCCGCGGCTGTTGATGGCGGAGTTGCCATCTATTTCGGGACTCGTTTTTAGAGCGTTCTCATTGCGGTTTTGCTTTTGATTTGTGCCCTGTGGCCACATGGTTGTTTCTTCTTTTGAATTGAACAACATTTTGATTGCCCGTTTCCGTAAAAGAAGTCAAGAAAAAACGAAAAGAAGTTGAGGCAGAGTTTCTTAAACACATGACACTAACAAAATATCATATCTCTGTTAAAGTTTTTTGTGTATCTTAAGGTCGACGGTGTCTGGCTTCTGTCCAAGTTTTAATATTAACTTTGCTGCTTCGCAGTGGAATTTTATCTTGGCAACACAGTCAGACAAAATGAGGCTAAGGGTGTCGTCCCCTCGCAGTTAGTAACTGGTCGGGTGCTTCACCAAACGCCTCGCCGATAAGATAAACGCGATTTGTTTTATTTGCCGTGTCCACAGTAAGCCCTACTCCGCCCCCGGTGCGTCCCTAAATGCTCTCCTTTGTCTAGTCCCGTGTGTTTGTTGTGTGTACCGCATTTGACACGTACAATGCTCGTGTTTCTATTCCGTTCTGTTCCGTTTGCTGTGCTGTGGTGTGCTCTGCTGTGCTGTGCTGTTCCGCTTTTTGTGGGCGCTGACGCATATGCAAAAATTCACAATACAATCAGCTGACACTTTACAAAGATATTCCAAGTCTCATATTATACACCAACAACAACTGACCTCCTTAGCACAAAAAATTGCATCAGCATTTACTTTCTCGATAGACACGATACAATGGCTTATCGTTGGATATCAGGCTTTTCAAAAGCAACGAGTAAATTTGGTAACGAGCAGCGAGCGACGAGTCTTATGCAAAAATAAAGCAACCAATAACAAGATTCTCTTTCCAATATCACTAATTGCTTTAAAGCAGCGAGTAGGTTAATTCTATAACCATGAAGCGACGAGTAAGTTTGGTAGCGAGCAGCGAGTAGCGAGAGGCGCAGCAGCGAGTTGAATATGTAAAAGGGGTGCCCTCAGATATCTTATGCAATATGTCCGCAAGAAAATGCAAAAGAAACAGCCACAACTACTAAAACAGCCGCAGAGAACCGTTAAAATTACAATTTCAAATTGTCGCCAGTTGTCCAAAAAGACACAACAAAAATGAAGAGAGGAAAAATATGCGACAAGTAATTGCACACTCCCAAAAAAGACAAAAAAAAACCACGAATGTTCCATTTATGCATGTGTGTGTTTGGGTGTGTGTGTGTTTGTCTGTCTGTGTGTGTGTGTGTGTGTGAAAATGTGGAAATAACTGCAAGAGACAACGTCGACGACAACAGTTACTCGCGGGTCAACATGGGTTAAAGCCGCCTGGATAATGACAACGACAATAACCACAACAACAACGTTTCGTTAAAAGCTGCACCCCCTCCCCGCTATACGCCCCCTGGCTTCTCGAGCGACGTCACGTTTTTTTCTTCTCTTTTTTTTTGGCAGCGGCTACCTGGCAATACCTGGGCAACCCTCCCCTTCTGACGCAAAATTAACATAAACATACGAAAATTATAACAAAACAAGTCATAAGAATGAGCTGCAGACGAGAAAGCCAGCAGCGAGAAAGAGATAGCGATACGCACGATGCAGCAATAAGAAGTTTATTTACCTCTGGGCTAAGCTTTCTTGTTGCTGCTGTTGTTGTTGTTGTTGTGCACCAATATGGGCAGCCGCACCTCCCACAAAAAGAGCTGCCCAACTGCCCAAACGGTGCCTTGTCCGCGCCCCTCCCTTCCCACACTCACGATCCGCCTATTTCGAAGAGTGACCGTTACTCGATACGAATTTTTAAGTATTTTGCTTTGATTTTCTTGGTCGGAATTCTCTTTCTCTTCAATGCCCTTGCAGAAGGCATAAATATTTGCTTAAGAAATATGCAACGCCGCATTATGAGAAGCGTTTGCATGTAAAAAGAAGATGATGAAGACAGCGAATTGAACTAGTACAAGTAAAAATTATAATTATTGAATGCAATAATGATTGATAATGACTTTTGTCAAGTCTAACTTTGATTTGTCCATTTGTATACCTAGAAACCAAGAACAGGTGAAACTTGTAATCAAATTCAAATGCAGTGTATTTCAAATTCGGTTTGTCGCCTACAGATAGCTGTTATTTGGTTTTTTGTTTTTGCTTTTCACAATTGTTCATGCAATGCACGTAAATGTTTTAAATGTCGTTGTTTGTTAATTTAGTTGTTTTTATTTGTTTCGGCCACTGTTGCAACGGTTAATTGTTAAAATTATAAAAGAAGAAAGAAAAAGAAAAAAACCCCAAGCGATTTCCAACACTGTTGTCACACACGAGCTTTGGACTTGCTACGTTTCTAATCAGCGCGCAATTCGACAGATAAGAGCGTAATGAAATT
This sequence comes from Drosophila kanekoi, assembly GCA_037075305.1. Lineage (NCBI taxonomy): Eukaryota > Metazoa > Arthropoda > Insecta > Diptera > Drosophilidae > Drosophila > Drosophila kanekoi. The sequence continues at coordinate 4,166,571 of JBAMCE010000451.1, read as the reverse complement.
TGGTTTGCCTTGAACGTAACATGGCGTAAAGTAAAAGCAACAATAAAAACAAAAACAAAATCAACCTGTTACAACGCAATTAACAAATTGAACGGGTCAACTTAATCAAGCGATTAATCGATCAATCAACTGACTTTGACACACACCAAAGCGCATTTTGCCGAGCCTAATGAGCAACAATGTCTATTATACCCTGTAAAACATTGTATTTTCGAAAAAAATGTGTATAAGTTGTGCATCAACTTCAAGCTACAGCTAAAACCTACAAAACTAGCATATCATATTCATGGAAAACTTCACAGAACCCCATTCAAAATATACAGGGTAACTGCCAGTCGAGTACTCTGGCTTGTAGTTGCTGTGAAAGCTGAACTTCGCACTCGCCGAAATTACAACCAAAAATGGCAAAAGCACACGACAAAAGGTGACAAAACGGGACAGGAACAACAACAACAACACGAAGCAACAGGGTGACGCACAAGCAACAACTGTTGTTGTTCTTATTGTTGTTGTTGTTGTTGTTGTTGCTGTCGTTAGCTTTTGAGAACATTATTTCCGTTGAATTAATTACCAAAGCATTTGTTGTTGCTCTGACTAAACAACAACAACGACAACATCACATCAAACGTTGAATTACAAAACCGAGAATCAAACTGAGCCGCTTGCAATGCCAATTCGCTTGGCATTGTCATTGACAGCAAACGTGTTGCACAAAGAAAGCTCCGCAATAAGAAACGAGCAACACGGATGAGTGAGGGGAGGGGAAGAGGGGGGGGGGTGGCGTGACAGTGGGTGACCAATTGGCGGCCTTGAGGAGTCGAAAGTTGCAATGAATTAGCCATCCAAGCACAATTAAGGCCTGGTTCTTGTTGTCTTCAGACCATTCGAATGGATTTAATCGTTTGAAAGTGATTTGAGTCACATTTCTATGATTGTTTGATTCATTTACTGCGTGTTCAATTTAGCATTCAGATTTAAATGTCTTTAATAATTGCCACAGAATCTGAAACTTTCCAAATGCATTTACTCGTCTGACAGTCATTTGAATCATTTGCATTTACTCATCTGACAGTCATTTGAATCAGTTGCCAACTTGTTTGATTCGCTCACCTATCTGAGCCTTATCTACAAAGTATTTCATTAACTTATTCAGTTGGTTGTCTTTAATAGACCGAATATGTTGAGCCTTTCAAATGCATTTGAATCATTTTAAAGTCATTTGAATCATTCGCTCACTTGTGTGATTCATTCACTACTCCGAATCCGCACCAATTACATATTTGATCAGCTTATTCTGTTTTGTGTTCAGACTAATTACATTTTGTAAATAATTGGCTCTATTCAATTCATATCTGGGCATATATTCACTTAACATTCAATTGCATTTATTTCATGGAAAACCAATTAAAGGGCGCGCAAAACAAAAAAAAAACAACCTGCGCGCGTGCATGGAAATTTATTTTCTGTCTTTTTATTTTATCTATCAAGTGCAACACATATACATATGGAGAAAAAATATAAATGATTTTACAATTGTGCAGCTTTATAGTTGCGGCAATTGTTTATTCGAATTTTATTCAAGAAACGCGACGCGATTCTAGCTGAGACTCTTGCTCGTCCGTTGCAATTAATTGCTCAGCTATTTTCTTTTTATTTCTTTTTGTGATATTATCTAATTGAATGTGGCAATTTTTCCATATGTCGTTTCGCACATGCGACATGCGACACATAAAGTTAAGCGGGGAGGGGGTTGAGGGGGGGGGGGTGTGTGTACTGTTCTTCTGCTTTCCTTAGAATCCACACTATGCTGTCTTGGCCAACTCAGGTGCTTGTGGGCGGATCCTAATGAAATTTCGGGGGACTCAATATGGCATCCAGATGTGTGTATGTGTGTGTGTGTGTGTATATAGATACCAAACCCCAAAGCTATAGCATTAAAGGTATATCATTTTTTGTTCTTAGCTAGCTAGCACTTGAGATCGAAGAAGAATAAGCTCCGCTCGATGGTGCTGGCTGGCTAAATGCTTAGATCCAGTTGCTATGCAAATTCGCAATATGACAAAACCACACAATGCCACAAAATGCTGCACGACGTGTGTATTGCGTATTCTGTGTGTGCACCCATTGCCGCAAGCACGCACGTTCCGCACTATAAACGCTGTGGCATGTCAAGTACTCGTACGTATAATAGGCCAGAGATGCAAAAACACAGAGAGAGAGCAAGAAAAATAGATGCGCAGAGTAGGACAGAACACAAACATAGAGAAAATTGTATGTGTGTATGTATGTGTGTGTGTGTGTGTGTGTAGCCACACCCGCGCTGAAAGGAATGCAGGCAATGAAAGCAAAAAGAATCAAATGGGCGCCCAAGGAATGCGGCTTAATGAACCAGACCAAACCAAACCAAACCAAACCAATCGCATCCAATCCAAACAAACCCGATCCAATCGGATTCGAATCAGAACCAAAACCAAAACCATAACCAGAACCAGACCACAAGAAACCACAAAAAGCGACGATCAATGCCGCGTTACAACGAGCGATCTGGCAACGAGGTCGACATTGCTGTCAAGGTCGTTGCCAAGCTGCTGTTGCCTTGAGCCAAGCGAGTGGAAACTCTAGCATTTGCTGCCCAGAGTCTGCGCAGAGTTGCCACAGATGCAGCTGCGATGCATCCAAGCTGAACAGCTCAGACAGTTCTCTCCCCCTCTCTCTCTCTCTCTCTCTCTCCCTCTCTCTCTGTCTCACTCTGCCTATCTCTGCTCATCTCTTTATACACGGCCGGTGCTTAAGTAATTAGCTAAATAGCACAAAAAATTGCGTAAGCAAAATACTTTTAAAAACAAGTCAACTCTAGTCGGATGGCGCACGCTTTGAAGATACCCTTTACGCAGCGCCGAGCTCGCAGCGCCTGTGCTGCTTCTTCTCGTAGCCTCTATACTTGCGAAAATTGATTCTTAAGTAATTGCGGGGTCTATAATGCCGATAAATCAATACATATCGATTTTGTGTTAACTGAAAAAGAGTTATCGATTATAAAAACTCGTTCTGCGTGCAAGAGCTGAGAGATATTCCCGATTCCCGATCACAGCTGGCTCTCTGATCAACTCAGTTGTTGATATTTCGTTTGGTACATTATACCCCTTCTTGGTCAATTTCAATGGGTATACAAACAAAGAGCCCAAAAATATTCATATGCGTCTTTAAATATGAAGCGATCCATCTTCTTAAATCATTTGCTTCAATTTTGGCGTCTCTTTACTCTCTTGTTTTTGCCTGCTTCTTCTTCTTCTTTTTCTTTTTATTTTTTACTTGCATAATTTGCACACGCTTCACAGATTTCCAGGAGGTTCGTGAACCCTTCGAGCGGGCTGCGTAATGTGTTTTACTCTTTATACTCACCTGTGTTTACCTGCATCAAGACATCTAACAAAAACCTTTGACAGTCGGACAGTGGCATCGGTTCAATGACCCCCAATGATGCTCCATTGTGTGACATGTGTGTGTAGATGCTGAGCATGGGTTCAAGTATAATGAGCTTGTGATGAGCTTGGGAACCCATCGAATCCCACAGACGAGAACCGATTGACTGAATGACAGCTGCATGTGGTGGTATACGAACTCGGTTCATAGATCAGGTTTCTAGCTATGCACACTGTCAAAACCCTAACCCAGTATTGATAGATTAAATTGCCTCAAGAACTATCAAACTTTCATTGGTATTAGAAGTTAAATCAAATTAATGCAGCAATCGATAGATTTTCGTATTGATATCGATCGATTTTCGTATTGATATCGATAGATTTTCCTATTGATATCGATAGATTTTCGTATTGATATCGATAGTAATGTTAGTTTGAGAAACTGTTAAGCTGCAAAGGGCGAGAGACAAGGGGGGATTGATATATTGATGGCATTAGCAATAGTATTACTCATTAGCAATCTCATTAGCAAGTTAAATATGAATGTACCCGCACGATATCAACAACGCGATCTCGCAAGAGTATTTCGTAATGGAGAAACGATCCTTCACAGTTGATCTCAAGGCTGATTATTTATGGCAACAATGATATAATCGAATTCCGATGCCGCATCAATTGTTCATTAGCTCAACTTCAGTTCTAGCCTTTGTGCTCGAGTTAAATCTTTTAAATGTTTCATTTAACTGCACAAAGAACAATTGAATTTCTTATTGTTTACTTTTTGTTGGGCCGTCTTTTGACGGTGTATTTTTGTTTTTTGGAGGCTGTTTTGCTGTTGATTTCAGCTCGTTAACTGGCATTCAACATTATCCTTAGTTGCATTAGCTACGCTCTGAAGGCCGTCGCTTTTGTTGAGCGAATTTATTTTTGTGGAAGCGCGTTAAAAGCTAATTAATTTAACAGCGACAACAACGACGCCAACAACAACAATGCGAACAATAATAGGCATACAAGCTAATTGGTTTTTAATTATTTAAATTTATTGATTTTTAATTTATGTGCGAAGCTCATCGGCACAAAGCAAATGCCTTGAACTCTTGAACTTGCAACTTGCCAAGTGAAAAGTTGCGAGCATTTTTCATTCATGTAGAGCATTTGCGTACATGCTAATGTATACCCTGTAAATGAGTAGTATAGGTATAGATATAGATTGAGATTGAGATTGAGATTGAGATTGAGATATAGATATAGATATAGATATAGATATAGATATAGATATAGATATAGATATAGATATAGATATAGATATAGATATAGATATAGATATAGATATAGATATAGATATAGATATAGATATAGATATAGATATAGATATATAGATATAGATATAGATATAGATATAGATATAGATATAGATATAGATATAGATATAGATATAGATATAGATTGAGATTGAGATTGAGATTGAGATTGAGATTGAGATTGAGATTGAGATTGAGATTGAGATTGAGATTGAGATTGAGATTGAGATTGAGATTGAGATTGAGATTGAGATTGAGATTGAGATTGAGATATAGATTGAGATATAGATTGAGATATAGATATAGATTGAGATATAGATATAGATATAGACACATAGATATACTTATAGATATAGATATAGATCTAGTTAAAGATATGTAAAGATACAATTGTGGGATATATCTATAGCTCCTGAAGGTTTCTGTTTTCATGTATATACATAAATACATACATACCAGGGCTGCACACCCGATATCGTCAGAGGTTCTTTTTTTTGCGATTTGAACCAACTTCCTGTCTTTGGGCTCGTTTCTTGGAACTGGCTTTAAAGCTAAATGACTGCAATTTTTGGCTAAAATCTTTGTCAGCTTTAAAGTTGCTTGCAATTTTTATAGTTCCTAAAGATCAACTTGATAGAACTCTCAATAGGTCATTGAAAATACGAATTCTTAATCAGAATTCAATTTGAAGAATCTAGTTTGTGTTATTTTCGATCATCGACAGCATCAATTCTTGGTGTAGGGTATCATTTTTGGCGTGCAGGGTATTACACAGTCCAACACTTGCAATAAATGCGCATTGTTGTCAGCTTTGCAGCTGACTTGGCTCACAGCTTGCGGTTGATTAACCAATCAGAATCAGAATCAGAAGCGCAATCAGTGTTTATGCTAAGGATTTGTTGAGCCCCAAGGCCAGCTGGAGAAGATTGCGTTTGTCCCGAAGAGACGCAAAGGGTGGCTGGCGGGGCTTCCAGCTCTGGGCCCCAGAGTTGGGCATTTCGATTATTTTTAGATAACAAAAACAACGTTGGGTAAACAGAAATATTTACAAAAATATATATATAACCACATGGACGGCTTTTGTGTGTATTTATAGACACAACATGCACACACGCGCACCCGGAGGCGTCTGTCGCTGTAGGTGGGTGGTAAGAGAGGCAGCTTCGGCAGGGGCGTGGCAGGCGGCGGCGGCGCCACAACTCATTTGACTTTTGGCATAGACTCCAAACTTGATTATTATTGAGATTTCTTTGTGGCTTTGTCTTAAAAATAGATGCCGCTTGAAGCGCAACTCATCTGTTCACAATTTGAATGATTGAAAATCTTAGAATGGTTTTGTGCAAAGGTATGCGACAGGTAAAAGCAAGCGTCAGCTACCTCAAAGTATACATAATCTTGATCTAGCTATGTGCGCTTTTCTTGAGAACTACAAAAGCTAAAGCTATTTTGAGAATTGCCTCTTGAAGCATAGACCCCAAAACTCTAAGAGCCAGGCACACCAAACTAAACCATGTAGGTTTTCTTAGGCCTGTAGAACTTTTACTTTGTTGTGCAGTGATAAGATTTGTGTGTAATATGTTATCCCAACATCAACAAAAGCTTTGGTTCATTTCTATTTTTGGTCATTTTTTTGGGAGGTAGCCTTATAAGCTGATTTGATCAACAATAATGCTACGAAATCCAAAACACACGAAAAAAATCTCTTAATGGGCAAGCCGCCGATCGAATTTCAATTGAATCTTACTTTGCCAAACTCAAGTTTTTTTTTTGGTGCGGTTTACAACGCGTCGCGCGGTTCAACAAACTTTTGTGTAGCACTGAAAATCTTGACATTGAACTTCTGATTGTGAGTAATTTTCCCAAACAAAAAGAAAAAAAAGCAGACAACAAGAAAACATTTGACATATGTCACGCATTATTAACCACAAAACTAAGCTACCCTGCGCCCAACCCAAACGTTAGCTTGCTATCAAGAGGAGATGAAAACAGTTATGTCGGGCCTAGGCTTATTTTTAACCATCTTTGTGAGGCACTCTGATCGATTATCTTGAATATTGATAACTAAATATTGTGTATTCATTTGATATCGATAGTGGGAGAGACATATCGATACTTGAACTGAATGTGAATAATAGTAATATATTTACTTGCGGAAGTTCAAGCGCAAACTGCGCAACAAATCTTTCACTTTTGTGCTTCAATTTTCAAGATTCATCGCCCAGCAACTGCCATCTTTTGGCGATGATTTTATCGATAGTTTGAACTGTGAAAGTCGATACTAAGTATCGTGGTCTGCAAGCGTATTTAAGCTTCGGCAAGCCGCAGATAACTGTACTAGTTTGTTAAATTCTTTTTAGTTTTGCTATTTTTGGTTTGGTAATGCCTAAGAAAGGCACGAGAAAGAAAGGTGGGCGGAAGGGGTAAAGAATAACTGATGTGCGGCTTGGCATGACTTGACAAGTCATTGACTGACGGCCAACAAAAATCAATCAACAGCAGAACAAACCAAGGGCCAGCGAGCCCAGAGATAAAGAAATTTTCAAATCTGACAAACTGATCGATTGTCCAATCGATAAGTTGCTGCAAGCAGTCGATAGATTGATAGTTGGTTCTATCGCTTTTCGGTTCTATCATCAGCAGACTTTGCTATCAACTATAGGATGCCAGCCTTCTCCTCTTTTCGTAGCTTTAACTTGTTGAGAATTAGAAGCGTCAGGCAACGAAATCAAAGTGAAGCGAGAGCAGAACAGACAATTTCGATGCATTCTAATTTTTGTGGGCAGTTATTTATTGACGAGGGATCACTGTATCTTTGCTCTTGAAGTTGTCTGCGACGGAGAAAAATTACTTTGAAGGGCTGCAGCTTGTTGCTTCTTTGTCAACTTCAAGTTTAACTCTGGACTTCAGCCACAATTTGAAACTGGAAAGTCGAACTTCAATTGTGCAATAATTGGAGGCTAAATAATTTACCGTTTACTTGGCTATTTATTTATTTACTTGCTTGTCAGCTTGTCAGTTAAGTTCTTCTAGCGTTTAACGACTTCTCTGCCTGATTTTTTGTTGTGCTGTTTGTTTTGTTAAGAATTTTCCTATTCACTAACTAACTGGGTTGTTGTTATTATTATTATTATTTTAACTGCTGTTGCTGTTTGTAGAAAGTGCTCACAATTTGTCTTGCACACTCACACACACTCGCACACACAGATACTATCGGTGTGTGTGTGTTTGTGTTTGCCTTTCTGCTCTAGAGTTCAAAGTGCTTTAAAGTACTTTGACTTCCCGCAGTCATTTCTACAGTTCTTTATTCTGCTTCTTCTTCAGCTTCTTCTTCTGCCAGCTGACTTTTCCTGCTTTAACTGACTTTCATGTTTCGACCGATGTTGGGCTCTCGGTCGCTTCTTTAGAACTCGTACATCATCTTTTATGCATTTGCCGCTTTGCTGATCTTTGGCTCCGTCAGTCGAGCAGCCAGTCAGTCACTCGGCTGCTGTTTTACAGGTTGTGCAATGCTCGCACACTTGCAAAATTTTGCAAGGCCCTCAAAGTCAGTTGAATTCGGCCTGAGGCTTTAAAGAGAATACTCTGCTCTTAGCTTGGTCAAAGCTGGCGTAACAATTGGCCCAAGTGTACTGAGAAAATAACTTCAAAAGTTCTTGTCATCAATCAGAAATGATTCGATGGTTCAACTCTCTGAAAGGTGACGACAGCTCAGCAGCTGTCATAATGTAGAGATGATACTCCATCGATAGTGTCAATAGTTATCGATGAATATAGACAATGCATAAAACCTATCGATAGTTGATAAAATGTGTATTCTAATCAAAATATAGAGAAAATGAGCTATCGATAGTATTAAATGCAATAACAACTATTATAAAAAGTTGTTTTCTTACATTTTCGAGGAAAAACTTAAACAGTATCAATGAATTGTAACATAGGCAACAACTGAATCTGACTTGGGCAGGCACACGGAACAAATATACATGTACATATAAGTGTATATATACATATATAGATAGATAGATAGGTAGACAGACACACTTCCCCAAACGTCTGCGTCAGTGTCTGGCTTATCAATAAAGCTTCATCTAAAGCCCGTACAGCCATATAAAACGTCAGAGACTCAGAGTCTGAGCACCGAGCTCCCCTGATCTCTGCTCTCTGATCTGGCGATCGATCGCGCACCACCTACATGACAAATATGCCAACAATACCAACAATAATTGAAAAAAAAAAAGTGTGTTCAGCATACATTTAGCTCAGACAAAAATTGAACAGCGAAGGCAGAAATATTTCAGCGTCGAGAACGTAATTAAGGCAAAACTATGAACGAGTTTTAAAAGTCGAACATAAAAGGCAAATATGTGCACAGAGCCAAGAGAAATACAAATACACAGAGACACGGCTGCGCAGATACAACTACAGCTAAACATGCAGATATAGAAAACAGATACAGATACAGAACATAGATACAGATACAGATACAGATGCAGATACAAATACATATACATATACATATACAGATACAGAACATAGATACAGTTATAGATACATATACAGATACAGATGCAGATACAAATACAGATACAGAACATTGATACATATACAGATACAGATGCAGATACAAATACAGATACAGAACATTGATACATATACAGATACAGATACAGATATACATACAGATACAGTTACAGAACACAGATATAGATACAGATACAGATACAGAACACAGATATAGATACAGATACAGATACATATACACATACACAACAGATACAGATACAGATACAGATACAGAACACAGATACAGATACAGATACAGCTATAGCTATAGCTACAATAGCCGCAGCTAAAGATACTTCTGCTGAACTCGAACGGTTGGCATTTTCGCTGTTAGTCATGCAGCATTTGAAACAGTTTTTTGAAACAAATTCGAAAAGACAGCAAAGATTAAACAAAACTCAAACAAAAAATTCTTGGAAAAAAAAAAACAAAACAAAACAAAACTGAAAACGTTTGCCAACTCAGCAAATACTCGGCAAATGCTCTCCGCCCAGCTTGAGATACTTTTGCACACATGTACATTTTATAAATGCCAAAGTTGCGCTCAGTTTGAAGAGTTTGTTGTAAACGATTTGAGCTGATTATAACTAAAGCAAATATTTTGAATTTACGGCCTTAGGAATATCTCAAGTGATCCCAACTCTATGCTCTATCTAGAATCTAGAATCTAGCAAGAATCTCAGAACCTATAAGAGCTAGAGACTTGGAGCATAGGTTCTTTCCGATAATAATTCGCCCCGTGAAAATCGATATCGAAATACTGTTTTTTGAGCAGATCTTGTTCATTATAAGAGTTAGACATGCCGAATTTGACAAGAAGCTTCTTGAATATTAAATATATATCAAATATCTTTCATTTTATAACTATTGCTATCGAGCGATCGAGGGCAGATATTGGTTTCTTGTATCTTAAACTATTATTACAAGATTATAAGATTGTAAAAGATTATATAAAATTGTACAACTTAAAAGGTTTTTCATAGAATCAATATTCAAAAGTATTTCAAATCCAAGTCGGACACAAGACTGATTCGCAAACATTCGAGTTTGTTGCCTTCTGTTTTATTGTACTGAGGATACAGCTTTTAAGCTTAAGATAATACGCATTTTATAAAGATTGCCAGGCAGCGACTGCAATCAATCAATCAATCAAACTTAAAAGGAGTTTAGATAGATAGCATATTGCACACACTCCAACAAGTAGAAGTCATATCTTTCTAGAATATTTATTGACGCATTGAAACTAAAAAAAAAAAAACGGTGTATTTTTGCATAAATCCATGAGATATGTTTAATTTCCGTAAGGTCGGTCAGTTAGTCGAACGGTGTGTTTGTTGTATGCGCTGTATGTGTATCCGGTTGCCTGGAGGCCACATTTAAAACTACAACTGTCACATTAACTTTGATGAGCTGCGATCCGAGAGATACGAGATCGGCAGCAACCGAAAGTAATCGCTGGAAACTTGAGAGGCGTTCGTTTGAAAAGTGCAAAAATCTCTGCTTGTGTGCGTATGTGTGTGCGGCTGGCGAAAATCGAAAGAAGAAATTAACTTTCACCGCAGCGCAAAAGCCGGCGGCCGCGGCGGAGGCTACAAAACAAAAACAAAAAAATGCGCTAGCAAAACGCGCCAGTCAAATGCGCGCATTAGAAGTCATCAAAAACATGATTGGGAATTGGTATCGACAGCGATAGCGGTAAACATATCGATTTGAGTTATAGCTCCACACACACACACACACACACACACACACACACACACACACACACACACACACACACACACACACACACACACACACACACACACACACACACACACACACACACACACACACACACACACACACACACACACACACACACACATACACAGGCATGCACAGCAGACGCAATGTCACTCAGTATAAAGAACAAAAAGTATGGTTAGCAAGTGAATGGAGCCAACCCCCCAACCCCCTCTCTTTCCCTCACTTGTTGTACTCTTGGAAAGTTTTTTGATATGCACATAAATATGTATGTATGTATGTACATAGTGGGAAACCGAATACGTGCAAGTAAGAGAGCGAGCGAGCAAGTGAAGGTTTTTATTTTGTTTCAAGCCAGTGTGTGGCAATGAACTTTGCCACACGACGCTGCCCCCTTCGTATGGGGATCATGCGACGCACGTTTTGCTAATGGGCCGGCTGCAGCTCCAATTATTAGCAGAGATTTCTCTTTGGCATGCACAGCTGGAAGGTGCCATCCAATTGTTTAATTCATTCCATTAGAGTGAGCGAGAGAGCGAACCAATTACGGGCTTCGAATAAGCTCACAAGAATTGTGCTCTTTGACAAAAGCAGCACAAACAGCAAGCGTACTAAGAAAAGCTCTTCGCTTGCTGCTGCTGCTGCTGCACAGCAGTCGGGCTTCGCTCTCTTTCTCGCATATGTAAACAAAAACACACGCGCGCACTCGCATTTGTATGCAACCACTGAGTGACCTTAGCACTCAACACTCAACACCCGACAACAACAGCAGCAGCAGCAGCAGCAGCAGCAGCGGCAGCAGCAGCGGCAGCAACAGCAGCGGCAGCAGCAGCAGCGGCAGCAGCAGCAGCAGCAGCAGTCAGTAACAACAACCATAACAGCGGCTCGAGATCAGGCAAAGAGCTTAAGACCAAAGAGAGCGTTTTGAGAGAGCGCAGAGAATAGCGTGTAACGGACAGCTGAGTGGAGTTCGCGCAATGGTTGCTTGTTAACAATTTTTGTATGCTTTGTATATATGCGCGTGTGTGTGTACGTCTGTGTATATGTGTGTGTCATGGCGCAAAGCTCTGCTGCTGCTGTTGCTGCTTAAGAGTAAACAAAAGACCGTTAATTGACATAGAATTTGAAGTTCTCGCATTGTGTCTGCTATTTTTGTTGTTGTTGTTGTTGCTGTTTTGTTGTTGCTGCTGCATGTGTGACATACGAACAACGTGTTGAATGACTGGATGTCTCTTCTTCTTCCTCTTCTGCTGGTGCCCGAATATAATTTCCATAATGTTGTGCTGCCAAGCGGTCATATACCTGCATAATTTCTTTTGGTTTAAAACAAAAGCGGCCCAAAAACAAATAAAATCAAACAAAACTTGCCCCTGACCTGCCCCCCCAGCCCCGCCCCTAAGCCAGCGCTGTGCGTGGCCGTTGTTCAGTTCAATAGCCTCTTGAACTGACTGCCAGACAGACGGTGGGTCGACAGGAAGGGCGAGGTAGATCGGTCAGGGTGCCCCACATATACATATGTATGTATATGTTATGTTTTGTAGTTTTGGGCAACCTGCATGAACACCGAAACAAAAGACACATTTTTGTCTTCTTCTTCTTCTTATATTACATACAAATCGACCCAAATTTATGTGAACAACGAACTTGGAAGCCAGCAACAACTATAAATATGTTGCTGATTGCATGTCGCAACAGGTGGGCTGTGGCTAACGGCAATAGTCGGGGTGGGGGCTCTGGCGACATGCTATGCATCAGCTATGGGTAATGCCTACTTAACATCCAACTCCAATTATCCAAGAGAATGTCACGCAAAAAAAAACGCTAGAAATGAAATCGAGCTAAGTCAATTCTCGCTAGGTAAAACAGATCTCCTCTTCTTTCTAGTATTACGTTCTATAACTAATGATATTTCCAGTATATTGTCCACACACTTTTCTCTCTCTATTCTTTCTACATATATCTTGATTTCCACATTTTCCAAGCCCTTCGCTCCGATTTGGTATCGAAGCTTCGAAGCTTGTAGTATCGATATTCGATGCTTGTATCGATATTCGATGCTTGTATCGATATTCGATGCTTGTTGTATCGATATTCCCTTTACAATTGCAACATCGATGGATTCATCGCTAAATTCTCTATCGAAACAAGCTTCGCTTAAATCGAATACTTAAGTGTTAATTGCGATCTTTACAACTGTCATATACTATTATTATTTCAAATGAATAATAACTATAAACCAATTAAATAGGGGTTTTTTTCTCGTTTTTGGTATAAAAAACCCACCAAATAAGTTGTCTAGATGTGCTTTGGGTGTCCAGATTTGATTTAAAGCTTAAAGGCAATTACATTTCTTGACTCAAAGTACTTTCTTTCGTTTTGACTATTATACAATATACTTTCTGACTATTAAACAATAATTAACAAAGCATGAAGAGTTTAACTAATTTGCAGTAAATCAAGATTGATGCTAAAGTTGTTTTTTACCTTCATTTGAACATGAATATTTATCTAGATAGATATAGATATCGATACAAGCATTTATATACTATGTGTATCTATATGTATGTACATATGTATTAATAAAAATATCTTTTTGTATAAGTTTATGCATCGCATTGAGAATGAACCGTTAATTATGACTAATTAAGCGTCAAAAGCAAAAGCAAATACATCAAGTTTTAATAATAAGCCGCGATTACGTCTATATAAGAGCAGGGAGTACATCAACAAACAACAACATTGGAGGGAGAGAGAGACCAGGGGAGAGAGAGAGGGAGAGCAGGGGAGTGCAGGCGGAGGTGCGAGTAAACCAGATAGACGCGAATGAATCAACAACGAGTTCTGCTGACCTTTGGCTAAAACAGCAATTTATTTTAACCATAAAAATGTATTAAAAAACTCAAATTTGTTGCGCTAAGAGAGCGAGTGTGAGGGAGTTAGTTGCGAATTGTATAGAGGGGCGTGGCATGGCGGGGGGTAAGGAAGGGGGGGGGGGGTCAAAATGTGTGTTTGCAAAAACAAATTGAATTTATAGCTTTATGGCATTAAAAAAATATAATAATAATGTTTGTTTTTATCGAACTAGGAAACTGTGCGACAATACAAAAATTCAATGTGCAAATGCAATAAACATATAATAATAGAAAAAAATGCAATCAAATGCCGAACGCTGCGCTTGAAGGTTAGCAACAACAACAACAACAACAAAAAGTGCTGCAGAAATATTATAATAATAATAATAAACATTATCGCATATGATTAATAAAGCTTTTTTAGCTGCATTTTATATATGCAAATGAACTTGAATTGTATATACATATATATATATATATATATATACAAGTAAGAGGTTCCAGTCGGAAGCTACCGACTAGGGAATACCCTGAACCCTCTTCTTCCAACAGCAAATGTATATATATATACTTTTCGGGAAGCTACATGTCAGGTTTGGTGATTCTAGCTCTTGTTATTTACCAAAATTGCTCGCTAAACAGGATTTCGATATCGAATTTGATCGATTACGCATTGGAAACGGGGGCAAGTTATCGAACGTCGAAAACAAACTCGATCTGCGCATGGACTAGGAAGACCTACAGCTAACATTTCAAGGCTCTAGCTCTTATAAGCTCTGAAATCCTTGCGGTCATACATACGGACGGTCGGACGGACAGACGAACGGAAGGACATGGCTAGATCGACTCGGCTGTTGATGCAGATCAAGAATATATGTACTTCATGGGGTCGGAGATGTTTCCTTCTGCCTGTTGCATACATTTGCACAAATGCATTATACCCCTTTTTACCCGTTTTCAATGGGTTCAGGGTATAATAATTGTTGTGCTTTATCTCTGGTTGTCGCTTAGTCAGCACATAAGATTTATCCCAGCATTTTTCCTCTTCTTCTTGTTTTATTGTTGTTGTTGTCGTTGGCGCTGGGCCTCTGGTGTGGGCGTGGCATTGCTGCAAGTACTATGCGAGAGATAAACAATAACAATCAATTAACGGCTGTCAATTTGTGAGTTTAACACGAATGAAAAATGTCTCAAGTTGCATATTTATTGTTAAATTATTAAAGTGCGACCGATTATTGATTAATTGTTGTTATTATAATGAGCTTCAGCCGAAACTCGCATATAGCGCATTGCATAATCGAAAACTTGTGAAAGGTATCTATAAAAAATTGAACCCACAAATCACAAAGAGTCAAGAGGCCAGCGGCGGGCAGCTGGCAGCTGGAACTGCAACTGGCTCTGTCTTTGGCACTGGAACTGGAACTGGTACGGGAACTGGTACGGGCACTGGAACTGGAACTGGTGCCGTATGGGGCCGCAGTTTCAGTTACAGTTCAATAAACTGGACGGAATTCCGCTCTATTGACCCAAAAATAAAACAAAACCCAAAAGCGAGCCAACAACAGCAAATGGCAAAAATTGTCTATGAAGCCCAGCATGCAAAATCATTAAGCAAACAATGAGCAAAAAATGATAATAATAAAACAACAAAAATAATAAAGAAACCCGCGCCAATCACTCGAAGGGAGGCCCAAACTAGGCAATTGCGGCGCGGAGCGGGGGGGGCTAGCCAGGCCAAGGCCAATAGCAGCAGGAAGGAAAGCCAGCGGAATCGCAATCGCAATCACAATCACATAACGCACATACAAAATACAGGAAAAAAAACAGAGAAAAAACAAATACTTAGGCCAAGCCAACAGACTTCACACACAGACAGGCCAAGGTGAGAGATCCGATCCATAACGCAATCCATGAGCCATGCCGCAGGCCTCCCCCAAAAAAGAAACACACAAAAGCTCGCAAATGTTCGGCTAATCAAGAGGCAGAAAAAAGCGCGAATCGTTTACAAAACGAAATTAATACATTCAAAAACGTTGCTAAAGAAGTTAACCAGCTGGAAAGATGCGAAGAGTAAAGCAGAAGTTTCTTTGTGGCTAGGCAAAACGTTTAAGAATATGACACAAAGCATAATTGAAGTAATCATAAGAATGTCGCAACAAAATGAGTGAAAGGTAATGCATAGAAACACAATTGAAATTAGGAAAGAGGTGGAGGAGGAAAGGGAGAAATAGGAAGAGGTGGAGCAAAAGGAGGAGAAAGAGAAAGTGGAGGAAAAGGAGGACTTGGAGGAGAAGGAGAAAGAGGAAGAGTTGGAGCAAAAGGAGGAGGAGGTGGAAGAAAAGGAGGACGTGGAGGAGAAGGAGAAAGAGTTGGAGTCAAAGGTGGAAGGGGACGAGGTGAATGAGCAGGGTGAAGAGGTGCAGGAGAAGGAGAAAGAGGAGGAATAGATGGAAAGAACTAAAGAACGAGAGAGAAGGGCAAAGATATCACAAGAATGGGCATACAATGGTGCTTAAAATTGATGTTCTTGATTACACAAAAAACGAAACTTTGGCTTTCAAATGTTTTATGCATTTGTAGAGGGTTTTATGATTCTGCTACAAATTGTATAACGCATAGAAGGAGACGTCTCCGAAAAAAAGTCTCCTAAAAGTATATATACATATAGCTCTCGATCGGCAGCAACAGCCGAATGTTGACTAACTATATCGTATAGATCTATCTACAGGCTGAATCAGTCGACAAATGAAAGCTGTTTTGTTGTTTAATATAAACTTTTACAATCATCACCGTACTCCCAACCTAACTGCACAGTCTTATCGAATCGGACTACCATATTAGATGTATCCTACGAGAACCATCAATCGGGAAAAATTCTTTTGTATAAATGTACTTTAAAGTCATATGTCGTACAAAAACGCTTCTTGCTTGTTGTAGCTATCCAGGTTCACTTTACAATGCATATATATTTGGTCAAATTTCGATGTTTACGATATATATGTATATGTATATACATATATAATGCCAGTTCGATTTGATAGCAATTGCAACTGTTGACCCCAATAGAAATTGTAACTCAAAGTCGATTACATTAGGCAGTATCTAAAGCGTTTCGGACCGCTCTTAAATAATGTGCGCCCCAAAAACCTGAGCAGTATTCGCAATTGCGCGCACACATTCACCCCCTTGCGCACGCACGCCCCTGACTGGCAGCCAGTGTGTGTGGAGAGGGGGCTGTGGGGAGGGGAGAGCTGAAATTGCGCATACGCAGCGTGCGACGAGTCACACGCGTTGCTTGATGTACGACGCGATTTGATGCCTTGGCGTGAGTTTGTGTGTTTTTTTTTTTTCGTTTTCGTTTTTTATTTGGTTTGTTGAACATTTGTGGACTACCTTGAACGACCTTGGCGCCGTTAAGGCGCCCCGCTTAACTGGCGGCGGCTTCAGACTTCAAACTTGGTCAAAATGCATTTAAAGCCACACACAAAAGCAAAATAAAATCACATTTAACATGTTTTTCTTCTCGTTTTTCGGAATCGCTTCGCTTCGATTTTGATTGCTTTTGGGTCTTAAATGCTATTTATTTGGCTACGCTTCGATTTGAGCTGCGCCGCTGCGCTTTGTGTGGGCCGCCTGTGGTCAGGCCTTTGTCTAAGCAAATGGAAATGAAGATGAAGATGGAGCTGGAGCTGTAGCTGTAGCTGGTGTCATCATTGACACCGGCACAGACAGGCGCCCACGTGCCACATGCCGCCTGCCTCCTCTATGCATATTGTTATATTGTTATAGAGTGCTGCCCAATATTGACCACTGGGCATTGTCTTGACTTGTCTCGACTCTTAAATCATTCACTCCACTTTGCTGGCGACGTTTCTTGTTAAACCTTTAAAGCCTACACCCGTCCTTGCTACCAAAAAAAAAAATAAATAAAATAATAATAATAATAGTAAGAAACTCAGTTTCAATTACAGCCGCAACTTTCTCGCTGAAATCAAACGAAATACAATTGAAAACGTGGGCGTTTGCAGGCACCATAGATCATGTTTCTAGGCAGCTGTCAAATGGCTTAAAAGAGATAACAAACGAAGAATGAACGGCAAACCGAAGATTGAATGCCCTTCTAGAACATATGGCTAAGAAGTGCATTGTATTCGAAAGTCGCCTGAAAGCGTAGATTTATTGAGGCTTTGCAGATATGTTGGGAAACCAGAATAGTTTTCCCATGAACTATTATATGGGGGTACTCAAATGTTGATATCTCGAAAAGCAACAATGTTTTCGATACGAGAACCTACTTTCTTACCGATAATTCTAACGACAGCTATATAAAATATAGCTCCAATCCGAATCTGAGATATCAACTGCGACGACCTTGATCAAGAACATAAATATGTATATATATTTATCGTTTCGCAAGAATCTGTTTCTATGCGTATAACATTTCTTGTCTACAAGACTATACAGACATCTATTTGAAGCATGAAGGAAAATCTCTAAAGATCTAGGAAAAGAAAAGTATTATTCTCATATACATACCTATTCTCAAAGTTGCCCAGTTTTGGGCCAAGCCAATAGAGTTTGCAATTAAAGCCAATTTGTTTATATTGCTATTGTGGACCTTTAACGGCGTCCGGAACAGAATGGAATTGTGTTAATCAGGTGCCATTTTATATACGCTTCAACAAAAAATACATACATATTACATTAGCCAACTTTCGCTGTAAAGCAGCAGCAACAACAACAACAACAACAACACCAACAACAATGGGGAATCAATGGCAAACAAACGATTTGGCAACCGTTACAATTTCTATGCGCAACATTTTGACTTACAAGCCAAAAGAAGAAAAGAAAAAAAGTGGATTCCAAACACGCTCGAATTGGCTGCCAATTGGCAAATATATTTTGGCTCGAAACTGGAATCGAATTGGAAATTGGGCGGCAGACAGGCGGCAGCCTTCGCGTTTCGGCCTTGACCTTCAGCTTTACGGGGCGACTTGCATTTGGCATTTAATTAAATTGGGAGATTTTGGCACGCAGAATCGTGACAAAATATTTTGCAGCATGCCAAAAATGTTGTCAGTTTGACGAGAATTTGTAGCTCGCAAACGGAGCAATATAAAAAACTGACTGACGTTTTTTTTATGGCATGCACGACAATAAACTGGATCGATTTGGCAATCTAAATCTAAAACGAAATATGGCAACAAAGCACGCGAAATCATCAACTGCTCAAGTCAAATACTGTCGAAAATAACATTCTGGTGTTTACTAGAAAACTTATCGTAAGATAAGAGAATATCAATAAAACAACTTATCGATAGTTTCGATAGTCCATTTTTGTGCCCGAGATTAGGAAAAACTTTAAGTATTGTATTGTGTAAGTAAATGAACAACTCAAGTAAATTCGTCGAAGAGTAATCTAGGAGCTTCATAAAGTATAGTTTTACTCAAAAGTCGATACTATCGATAGTTCTTTGTACAGATGCTGCTTATAATTCTAAGAGCACGTACCGTCTATCGATAGTATGATCGACACTTCCATCTCTAGCATACGCTAGGAAAGACAGTTATTTCCAAAGCGCGACATGGTTCCCATAGAATCAATCGATAAGTACTATCGATAATGCCTAGGAGCTATCGATAATAGCAGGAACAATCGATTATTTCAATCTTAAGCATAATCCAACAAAGATAGCTATGTTTTGATTGATACTCTTGCATCTCTTGTATACATATATTCTTTTCTTGGCGAAATAAAAAAACCAAACCAGGCATGATTTTCCATACACAGGCGGCGCAACAAAACGTTTCCAAGCCGCTAGACTCGACGCGATTCGAGTCGCCTTGGTGGATGTGGCCCAACTTAATATGGGCACATGCTTTAGAAAAAGAAATCTTCCAACAAGTTGTCGACAAAGCAAACCAAACCAAACCGAACCGAACCAACGGCGGCGGCGGCGGCGGGCCAACACCTATGCCAATATTATTAACGTGTTTTTGTATAGTTTTAATTAGCATAATTTACATGCAAATGCTAAATAGAATGAGACGACGACAACGCTGGCCAAGAGGGGATCGATCCACTGACTGCGCTGGCTTAGACATTAATGGGGTAGACCGTTCAGCTGTCTAACTATAATGGTGGGGGGAGGTGCAGTGCCCATTGTGAAATGTGTCGAGTGGTTTTGAAGTTTGATTTGACAGCTGAGACGACGACGACGATTGCGACGATCTCAGGCGTGTTCCAGTGTCAAATTAGCCTCCATTATGAATACCGAAGGTGGGAGCAGTTCGAGCCAGCGGGCCATTATCGAGAGGCAAGGAGAGAGCGAGAGCGAGAGCGAGAGCAAGACTTGGCTAATAACAATAATAAAACGCGATGATAAATCATAAAACAATAAACGCTTTTCATTACAACTACAGAGTATTTAATTGTAATTGCAATGCAGGCGCTCAACAAATTCAACAAACACGGCAAGAACAACCGCTGGGAGATACCCTGTAATCACAAGAGCTAGCGAGGCAACCAAGAAGTAAAGCTTTGAGCCACTCAAAATCGATATTTATCGACATTATGAAAAATGGTAGCAAAAGAAATAAAGTAATCAGTAGCTAAGAGCCTACATACAAAATTTGGTGACTCGAACTTTTAAGCTCTCCGAGCTAAGCTCAAAAGTCTTTCTTTAATAATCGATATTTATCGATATTCGCGAAATAGCTGTAGCTAGCTAGCCACAATCAACCCATTCCCAATGCGTACAGGGTACTCAAATTTGTCATAGAAAATTGTAAACCAAATAAACGTTTTTGGCTTGGCAAGCGATCGATCGATCGACCGACCGACCGACCGTGCGCACCACCCATCCACCCGCACAACAAAACGCGATCAAAGACGGCGTCTCTCCAGATCCAAAATGGAGATACGCTGCCGCCAATTGCCAAGCGGTTCTCATTGCCTTTTCCGTGTGCCAGTTGTGCCTGTGTGTGTGTGTGTGTGTGTGTGTGTGTGTGCGAGCACAGCTCCAAAAGCGGACAACGGCAAAGTCGAGGGGCGAACTGGCGCCGCGCACTATTGCGCGCGCGACTCAAAACGCGCGCGACATTTGCATTGAGCGCGACTAAAAACGCCAATTGCCAATTTTCTAGAAGTTGTTACCTAGCTGCAACGTCAAAACTCAATTGATTTTTTAAACTTATAAACTTAAACGTTCAATAAATTGTTGCAAGCCTCCCCTCCCCCCTCCCCTGTCTCTATCTACCTATCTCTCTCTTTCTAGTAAATTCCACAAACGTCGCGAAACATGTTTCGCGAGTTGAGGGTGGGCATGTGGTGCGGAGGGTGCGAGCTGTTTGGTGAAGTGGAAAAGGGGTGTGTGGGGGGTCTTTTAGTGATTTATGCATGCACGAGGAAACCGACTGAGCTACTAACTCAACAGCTGATCAACTGGATTAGCCAACTGACAGCGACTGACCCCAACTGGAAACGGAATTCGTTTTCCCCCCATTTTTCGCGTTTCTAGGCGGAACTTGCGCAGATTTTCACGCCTTCATTTTTAGTTTGAGAGTTTCACTTTGAGAGGCCGCAGTCAGCGAGCTGTCTTGATTGACTGATTGACTGACTGACTGACTGACTGACTGGCTGACTGACTGACTGACTGTGAACCCAGCGACTGGGCCAACAACTGGTTAACTGACGGCTCGTGAGCGGGTCACTGGCGCTGGCAAATTGAAATTTCGCACGCGCGGCTGCCGCACCGCTGGCGATCAGTTGACCCGCTGTCGCTGCGACGCTGGCAGCTGGCTTCGACACCATTTCAAAATGTGAAATTCAAATTGTGAGTAAAGTCAATAAACGAATGGTGCGTGTGACAAAGTGAGGATCATTTTCTTTAACATGTTGTTAAATTGCATTGAGTTTTCGCAATCTTGTTGCCAGCTGACTTTTTTAACAGCCTGTCAAATATTTGACAGCCAACCTAATTTAAATTTTTGCCTATTAGGGTCAACATAACATATTGTTAAACAACATTGCAGACCCTGCAGCTACTTGCAGCTTAGAGTGGAATTTACCATGAACATTTAACATGTTGTCAGACTGCATTTTGTAGTCAATTGCAATTTCTGTAATTTGCCAACTTACATGAACTTTGACAGTTACTTAAAATCAACAATATTAAAAGAAAAAAAAGGCGATCAATAGTCTGATCAACATCGCACTGAATGCAATTAAATGTTGCCTGAGTGGTTTTTATTTGCCAAGCGTCCATCCATTATAACTACTAATCAGCCAAGCAGCCAAGCACTAAACCATTTGGCCACTATAAAGAACCATAACACAGTCATAAAGTACTTACAATAATGGCAACGGCAACAACTAATTTAGAACAAATGGTTTTAGCTTGGAAAAACTAAATATATACATAGAAATAAGTAACAAGTAAGAGTGCGCTTCAGGCGGGTGTGCGCAGCTGGAAGATACCTTGCGCAGCAGCGTTTAGCGATTGCTTCTTCTTCTACCCTTTCTACTCTCGATTAACTTCGGTTCATATAGTCCGATCTCTTTACGAAGAAGTGCGTTTTTCTATTCAATTTCACGCCTGAGTGGGGTGAGTTCTCCAAGAAGTGAATTGCTCAAATTCGATCGTTATCGTTACCCAAACTCGAAAATTATCGATAGATCAAACGATTAACTAGTTCCGCGTATGCCCAAGCATATTTTTCAACATTATTGTATAAAAAACGAACAAAATAACCAAAACATAAACATTAATCAATTCTCTAACTGTCTACAGGGTATCTATATAGTCGTGCCAACAACGGCTCCTACACTTTGACTTGCTTTTGTTTTACGACATTCTGCTTTACAGTCCGTTAAGTCCAGGTAACAGACTGATGAGTTTTGTGCAAGAGAAGGGTGGAGGGGGGCGCAAATGCTATCGCTCCGTGTGCTTGCTGGTCAGCGGGGCGTGGCAGGCGGAGGTCGCTGGGGCGTCTAACAAGCGGCCTTTGTTAATTTGCCGACAATAATAATAATAATAACAACAACAACAACTAGGGGCAATATTTATTGTCTTGGCAATATATTTATGCAATAATTGCATCAAAGTGGTGCCATTAATTATTTTTTTGCCACGCTAAATTCCGCGTCACCCTATGTACGTACACAGCCCCGCGCCCGTCTGCCCCTGGCCCATCCGTGCGATCTCCCACGCATTTGAGCGAGCGTCTTACCTTAAGTGGTTCGTGTCCGCGCTAAATGAGCTGCGATTACACAACGCATGCTGTTCGGGTTGTTATCCGCACTAAAGGCGCCCGCTGCGTATTGGCCGCATTTCCAACGGTGACCAGTTTACAACGAGGGAGGGGGGGGTGTGGTGGTTATTTGAGAAGTGGAGGGCAGTTGGATTGCAGACATTGCGGGTGGTCACCGCCCGAAGCTCGAGTTGAAGCTGACAGCAACTGTTGCAGTTGTTGCCGTTGCCATTGCTGTTGCTGTTGCTGCTGCTGCTGCTGCTGCTGCACACGTGTGCTGGTCAAATGGGGGCGTGGCCAATAGTTGGAGCACTGTCGGCAAAAGTTCTCGATTTTGTTGCCAAAGTCGTGTTGTTTTCCATAAACGTAATTTGATTTCGTCGTCAGAGGCTGTCAATAAATGCCGCTAAAGATTTTCATACAGTTTCCTTTGCCTCATTTCGATTTGTTTCTCGGCTTGTTGCGCATTTTATTTAAATTGAAACTTAACAAAAACAAAAGCAAAATATATACATATATATGTATACATATTAAATAAAATAAAACGAAAGAAAAAGCGCTTTGAAGTTGCGCCGACGCCATAACGAGCGGACATTTCTGCTTCTGCGAGCATTGCTAAATGCAAATTAAAAGACGACAGCAACAACAACCCAAACAACAGCAGCCCGAACAACAACAACAACAACAACAACAACACGAACAACAAGTCACCCACAAGACTAGCTAGCTGCTTCCAGGCGCAGAAGAGCGAGAGGGAACTGGCACTATATGGACATGTTATCACACCAATACGAGTGCCCCAACATGGAAGCGACTCTTGTCAATTATGCGTCGATTCGCTACGAGCTAAATCTTCTGGGGCGAAGAGAAACTGGCCACAGAGCTGGGTTACATTGACTAGAGCAGGCGGTTTGTCAGTCAGCCTAGTTCAGGCGCTGAATTTCAAACTTTTATAGGAGTAAACGTGCTCTAGTCAGTAGAGCGCGACTAGGAGATACCCTACAACCAGCTGTAGTAATAAATATCCTGGCGGACTACCTGTACATCCCTCACATACATACTCAGTTGACGCAGCAGCTAGTTACCTTTAGGAAAAATATACTGAAGGTCATTCTCCGATCCTTATTAAACTTTCAAGGAAATAATATATCATTCAAAAGTGTGTGCATAACAAATCTGAAGGTTATGCTCTATGCTCTCCAACTCTTTTTATAACCTGAGTTACAGACAGATGAATATATAAGATGACTTCCTCTGCCTGTTGCATAGATTTGCACCTAGGCGATTCACCCAATTTGCAAGGGTACAGGGTATTGAAAGTTGCTAAACTTTTAGCATACAAGAAACTTGAATATCAATAGACTTAATTCCGCTAAAAATGGCTAAAAGTGGTTAAAATAGTTTTGTAAAGTGCATTTGCAATTCGTTGTGCTTCGTTCAAGTTTCTGGTTTGTGGCGCGTTTGTTGAGCCGCCGATAACAATGTGACTTTGTTATCGTTGCAGTCATGCCATGACACGATCCTCGGCCCCAGCAACCCGAACTGCTCCCCCTTCCTATACATACGCATATATATATATATATGTATATATGAGTGGAAACTGGCGAGTTGGTGGGGAATCTTAAGCGAGTCTTGCGACGACTGCGGCGACTGTTGCTGCATTTTAATTTATTTCGTTGTGCCATTTTACGCAAATTGAGGACAGCAACAACAACAACAACAACTAGTACCGCAATGCGGGCGTATATAGTATATTTGTTGTATATATGTATCTGTAGTTCTTGTCATTTGATAAGAAATTGTCATTTGCCTTGATTACCAAGAGACTGCAAGTCGACTGCAAATGGAAATGCGACTGTGACTGCGATTACAACTGTGACTGTGACTGTGACTGTGACAGGAACATGATTTTCTTATGCGAAATGTTGTCGGGTTTTTCCTCGCCCTTGGATTGACCAGTTTATAAACATTTAATGCATTTCACATGCTTCATATATAATATTATTAATTTTTCTTTTCAATCTTTGCACATTTCATTTCTAACCTTTTACCTTTATTTATTCTCTTTACAGGTAAGCATCCAAAATGTTGGACAATGTCAATGAAATGTATCTAAATGCGCGCGTAAGTTAAGCATCTATATCTACAGCACACGCTCAGGCAAACGAACCATTTATGCAACATTTCATTTCGAGAGAGTGATTAGCTAGTCACTGTCACTAATTCGTGAAGAGCCACCAACAAAAAACTGCAGAAGAAGAATGTATCTACTGTCAGACGAAAGTATTCACTGTCAGAAGAATGTTTCTACTACTATCTTCATTTAGATATTCAATTATATATAGTAGATAAAATTAGCCGGATGCGAGATAGTTTATCTCAACAGGAGTTCAATCCCTTAACTAAAACCAAAGGCAATCTATGTGAATAGATCATAACTCTACACCCTATTCATTCCAACTGATCAATAGTCTTTGATAAGGAATGTTAGAAGATGTGCCATATAAATGCGATCAATACTCTTCGTATCATATCATATCATAACTATTCGAACCTATTCATTCCAACTGATCAATACTCTTCTTATCATATCATAACTATTCTAACCTATTCATTCCAACTGATCAATAGTCTTTGATAAGGAATGTTAGTAGATGTGCCATATAAATGCGATCAATACTCTTCGTATCATATCATATCATAACTATTCTAACCTATTCATCCCAACTGATCAATAGTCTTTGATAAGGAATGCAAGTAGATGTGCCATATAAATACGATATATATTCGCATTGAATACTTTTTTCAAAATTCGGTAGCTGAATGCGAATACTCCATCGAAAAGCCGACCGAATGATCTACTCTCTGCCTGGCTATAAAGTACATTGATTTGTAACTCTTGACAACTTTGGGCTGACTTAACAGGCAATATGCTTACGTATACCCATCAGGCCACGCCTCCTGCCAACTATTTGTGGCTCCCCGTATTTGTTGGGCTTAAATTGTGTTAATTGAATTTGCGAGCTATTTGTGGTCACGTTTTTGCCGTCTATGTGTTCGAGGGGGGGCGGTGCGGGCACGCCCACCATTTACGTGATTCGCTTGTCCCTCCCACTACCCGAACCCTGCCCCTCTCTCTTCTCAATGCCCATGACACTGCGCTCCTAGCTTAGATCTCCAGTCGAGCTGTTGCGCAAACGGTTTAACACAATTTGGCCAGCAATTGTTAACTTGGCTGTTTTTTAATTTTGCCACCTTTTGCAGTTACTTTTGGACTTTTATTATTATTATTATTTTTGTTGTATTTAATTTTTGTTTACTTTTTTGTGGGTCAACGGCAATTTAAAAGTTTTACCAATTGCAGTTAACCAATTAGCGAGTCACAGTTGTCTGCCGGGGGAAGGGTGTAAAGGTATCAGTGGGGAGGGGGAGGAGCGGGGTCAGTGTATGGTGGGGGGAAGTTGTCGTCGAAATGCTTTTCACTCGCGCTGACCGCAAACATTTTTGCCAATGGCCAATAATTGTTGATGTTGCTTAACAAAAACCTTTAAAGGTACACGCACACACACACAGACACACACACACACATTCGTTTTGGTCTTTGTCAGTTCTTGGCCTAAATGTTTTGGGCCATCTCGGCTCGTCTCTCTCCCTTTCTCGACCAATGTGTGTGGCCAGTCGCGCTTTTTATTATAAAATAATTGACAACTTGTGCGCTTTTATGGCTCGAACAACAATGAGAGCAACAAAAAGTCGTCTCAAGTAAAAGCGAACCAACTACAAGAAGAAGAAGAAGAAGCTGCATATAAGAGAGCGTAACAGAAGAAATGAAAAGCGCAGCGAAAGGGAAGGACGTACGTGTCAGAGGCGGGTAAGGCGGATGAGAGCAGTAGAGTGCGGTGTAGAGGGGTTGGGTGAAGTGCAGGAAGGGGGGGCTAGTAGAAGGAGGCAGGCAAAAAGTAGACATCGACTGCATGTAGAAGTCGCTTGGCTTGGAAAAAAGAAAGTATGCAGCTTGCTGAAAAGAAAGACGGAAAAAAAAAGCTCGCGTAGAAACTTTCTGTTTGCAACAAGCAGCCAATAAGAAGAGGAAGAAGAAGAAGCAGCTGCAGCCGAAGAAGAAGAAGACTGCAGACTGCAGCCAGACGCAGCGAGATGCGAGATGCGAAAGATTTCAGCATCAGACAGAGTTCAATTTCTAGGTCTCTGCTTGGTTCTACGTGAGATCTAGATGGGCGAGAGTCCCAGCCAGAGCTGCGGCTCGGTTTCAAGTCGAATCGATTTGAGTCCGGAATTCCAGTTTTATGAACCGTCAACTAAATCGAATTAGTTGGATAGGGAACAGCTAAATCTGCCTCGAAATAACTTAATTTAAGTTAAAAGAAATTAAATGTAACCAAGGTTCACATCCGTAACTGGGCTGTAAGGATAGGGACAAGACATGGGTTTGAACCAAGGACCGAACCACGTTTAGCTTTATTATTTAAGAGTTTTCTTTTCTCTTGTCCCCTCTCCTCTCTGCCCGCGCCAGCTAAGTTGCAATTTAGATTTAACAAAATTGACTTCGTCTAACATTTTTTTTTTGTGCTTGTCTACTTGTTCAATAATAAGTCGGTTTTATTGATGCCACACTAGCGTTTGCCAGTTGCCCAACAAAATTGCATGAATATAATTTACAACAAGTTGTTGTCGTTGTTGTTGTTGTTGTTGTTTTTTGGCGTTGTATGTGCCTCTATTATCTAATCGGCAAATGGGCGTGACCGGGGCGCAACACATACGTCGTCGGCGGCGCTCGTAAGTGGCTTTTGAGTCCAAAACCAAAACGCACAATGGCTATGACAACAACAACAGCAACAACAACAACAACAACAGCAACAGCAACAACAACAACAACAGAAACGATTATGTACAGCGGCAGCTGCTGTGCCTCTTTAAAGGAAAGTGCCCAAATAGCAGATACCCTGTAAAACACATGCTTAAGTGTTGCTGCTCAGTTTGCATCGAACCGCGCTCAGCCTGGAATATCGGTTGAAATTATTGTCAATGCATAAGAAATGTGATTTCAGTCCAATTATCGGTGTAAAGATGTGGAAAAATGGATCACGAACCTGAAGGCCAGGCAAGCCGAACCAACATCTGGGAAAGAGTTTTACTTTAGATCAGATCAGCTGAGATTACAGCTTAGACCCCTTTTTGAGAAGCCCTTCATATTGGTATTATATGTTATGTTGGCACTTAAAATACCCCATTTGGTGTCATGTTACATTAACAGGGTGTATACGTGCAAACGTGCAAAACATTTCATGGTTCAATGCCAAACGTCGGCCAAACCCAAAAGGAAACATTTCAAGTTACAGCCACGGATTGGTTCCACAGTTGCTTGGCTCGGCTGCCCGCTTGATTGTCTTAGTGGGTCTTGGTAGGTGGCGCATAGCTGACGATTAGCTGACAACGGTTGGGCAACCTGTCAAGAAGTGGTGGTGGTCGGTAGGGGGGAAAGGGTGCTGTCGGGGTTGTTCAGCTCAGACAAACGATTGTCGCTTAGTTGTGGTAATTATTATGTCAGCGTCCGAGACGCCGTTTAGAGAACTGACTGAAGTGGACACCGACACCGACACCGGCTCTGGTGATCGGGGATCGGGGATCGGGGATCGGGGATTGTTGATCGGGGTGATCGACGACGCCAGCGGCATTTGCAATTAGCTCTGATTTGCATACGAAACACAGATCCGGGGAGTGGGCCGTTGCCCAAAGGGGGCGCTCAAGAATAGACAACAAAAGTGAATCTAATGCACATTTACATAACTGTCGCCAGACAATGAGGAAGAATTGTTATTTCTTGCGTGCGATACTCCCAATCGAATTGTCATTTGGCCAACCAAAAACAAAAGTGACAACGTGTGCTTTTTTCAAACTAGTTAGTCTAGCGCCATAAATCAGTCGATCATCGTAAAAGGCTTTGCCCAGGCCAAGTTCTGTTTCCACAAATTTCAGACATTGCTTTGCCTCCTCCTCCCATTCATTGCCCACCCGTGGCAAATCGAAATGATGTGAACCTTTCGTCTACAATGTCATAAAAGAAGTTAACAAATCGTATGAAACGCGACTCAGATATATTCATAGATATTTGCGAAAATTTTCAAAACCTCGTTTTAGCATCAAGCTATAATATCGGAAAATTTAGCTTTCGAGCTTCCGAGCTCTCACGGTTCAGTCAGTCAGTCAATCAATCAGTCAGTCAGAATGTATCTATAGATGAATGTATATGTGTGTATACAGATTGTGCAATCAGATAGATTTCGCAATGGCTGGGCTATAAATCAGCTTAATCCATTGGCATTCAATACCTGAGTACAGCTCAGGGACGTCCTTTCAGTCCTGATCGCTTGCGGCACATTTGCTGTCATTCATTGATTCCATAACATGCCCCTCCCCTTCAATCGGATGCCTCTGGAAACTCTGAAATACAAGAAGAAAAAGAAGAAGAAGTAGCAGTAGCTGTCGAAGAGCGAGAGAAAAACAGCGCGCAGAAAACGCGTTGGCGTCGCGCTGTTTGTTGCTGGCGCCACTTGGGCAGCACACACACACACACACACACTCAGACGCACATACACACTCAGACACACTCGCACACACAATACTCAACACACAACTATAATTTGTTAACTAAATTGCCGCATGCACAATTTATTTACGATGCAAAATAATTAATCTGACGTCTGGCCAAGACGACGCAACAATGCGGGGGTACGGGGGCGTGCGGCTGGGTCGTGGCTTGTGGGGGTTGGGGGGTGGGCTGGGAAAGGCATTCGGTGCGGCACCTGAAGGACAAGCTAATCATTTGCCTTGCCGCTAGTTGTTGCTGCTGCGGTTGTTCTCTCTGTCAGTTATTGTGTTTCAGCTAGCTTGAGATACAGATTCGAGTAAATATGCAGCTATAGATACATATTGTGTATCTTTGAAATAGCTGCTGATATTTGCAATTGTTGTTGCTACTTCAATTAGATTGCCAGCAGGTAAAACAACAAGCCACGCCCACACCCCAAACGCCTTTTGAGTCCTAAATTCACGTAATCAGCGAGCTAGAGAGCTAGATATATATATATCTTAAGTCCTTGCTATTCAATAGATGAATTGCTTGGCACGGATGCATCTATTATTATATTTAGATAAATAGTATCTAGTTTTGAGTCTTAAATTGAGCTTTGAGCTGTTTACATCTTGTAATTCTTTATTTGTTTTCTGAGTTGGAACTCAACTTATTTCGACATTATTGTATCCATGTTCAGCTCCGTTCTGGAGTATTTGAGATAAACGTATTCTTATACTTAGCCCACATTCGTAACGTAATTTATGTATCCATCTTTTGTAGAAATATATATACCATATTTCCGTTCATATATTGCCTATAGATAACACGAACTAAGTTTACGTACATTTTGTTGAAAATATCCCCAAATGTTCAACTTTTGTCGGTCATACATTTTTCTGGTATATCTAAGAGTTATGTAATCATATACTTTCTATATTATTAAGGATTTGGATTTGTGTATAGATACTTAAGTGGAAAGTATTTGAGAGGGAGTAAATTAATTTGTTGTATATTATATATTCTACTTTACTTAATTGGTGTACAATCCATAGAGAAGCACATAATGATACGGCATACTAGTTTCCTCATGCTCTCTCACTCGCTCTCTCCCTTTCTCTCTCTCTCTCTCTCGTGCTCTTGCTCTGTCTTACGGTGTCTCTCTCACCCACTTCAAGGCCGCTTCCAAGCAGCCGCAGCCATAATGAATGAAAACATAGACAAATGACAAAGAAAATGAAGTCGACGAAGAAAACTATAACAATTTTCCCCTCATAAATTATGCAACATTTCCTACTTGCAACGAGAGCTGTTAATGTTGTTGCTGTTGTTGTTGCTGCTGTTGCTGTTGTTGCTGTTGTTGCTGTTGTTGTTGCTTTTGCTGGGCTCTTGCATAGTAAGTTTTTGCTAGAGGCGTCAAAGAGAGGGCCCTGCAACGGCGGCAGCCGGCTAGCCACAAGCGGATGGATGCCACAGCAGCAGCAACAACAACAACAACAGCAGCAACAACAGCAACAACTTCAAAAAGAAGAAGCAGATGATGATGATGGAAAAAATGCGGACACCGCTGCGAAAGTCGCGTCGCGTCGCGCCGCACAACCGCAGCACACACAATTGCAAGCAGCCACGGCTAAAGCAAAAGTGTTGCCAATTGTTGTTGCTGTTGCTGTTGCTGCTGCTGCTGCTGCTGCTGCTGCTGCTGCTGCTGCTGCTGCTGTGTTGGCCAACTCCATTTTGGGCCACAACATTCCATTGTCTATTTTGTATTGCGCTTTGTCTTTGGCCGCATTGCCGTCAGGCCTTCCCTAACTAAGTCGGCCAGCCAATCAGGCAGCTCCCTAGCCAAAGCTCTCCCACACTTCAAACACAACAACACCCCACCCGCTGCCCCACACACCCACCCTTTCAGCCAACTTTAAGCTGGCTAATATATAACATTGTTGTATATAGCTTTTCCTTAGCCAAACGCTGTGAAGTGTAATGCAAATGTTGCAAGCCAAGCAAAGGGTTTCTCTGAGCCCCAGACCCCACGCGCCCTTTTCCCCCTTAGCTGACCAGGTCTGTTGTTGTTAAGCGGGCTAATAATACGAAGGGAGGAGAGCCTCACACGCATAAGCAACAAACAAATCAGGCAACAAAAATTCGGTAAAATAATAAACGAAAATTAGAATTTTAATTACAAGAAGATCGACTTCTTTTCGGCTCTCCGAAGATTGAATACACTTGCAAACGTTTATTGACAACTGATTCTCAATAATCTAGTCACATCATATAGTATTTCGATTAGTTTCTGCTTTGATAGCTGAGTGTGATCAAGATAACTGGAAAATGTAAAGAGTATGAAGAGATAAACACATATTTTTGTATATAATATGAGGTTGTAATCCGATTCTAATCAGATTTGGTTCATATATAAAGCATAGGAAAGCTCTTAAATGCAAAGCTTGTTCGAAATATGCTTAAGAGAAGTATGAAATATGTTTAAGTAAGAACTTAATGTTTGATTCTTTAGAGCGGTTCGACCGATTGACTCTCAGTTAAGAACATCTTACAAAAAGAATGGGCTTAAAGCTGAAAGACAAACGAACAGACTAGGCTACGCAAGAGATCTCGCTGGGAGCTGTGTAGTCAGGAGGCTCAAGAGAAGGTCTCACAAGGACGACATAGAAGACACCCCAGAGTCTCCCGACTACCTACGTGACGATGCAGCCCTATTCTCAGAAAAGCCGCTTGTCCATAATAAAGCCTGAGGACCCAACCAGGCCTGGCTAACATCACCTTAGCCAGCTGTGCTGTTGATCCAATGCAATAAACAATAACAAAGACTAGGCTACTGATACTGATCGGGAATATGTACCCGGAAATACTCCTCATCTATACCCCTGCTATACGTAACATATGTCTGAACAAAATTATTGTACCCTCTGCAAGGGTATCAAAACTGCCAACAAAATGCTTAAGAAGTTGTTGTTGCTGTTGTTGTTGTTGTTGTTGTTGCTGTTGTTGTTTATTTCTTGGCTCAGTCGTGATAATATCAACACACACACACACACGCACAAAGACAAAGATAGCAATAGGCGCGGGTGTCAAGAGGTTGGTGGGTGATGTGGCAGGGAGGGAGGGGCAAGCATTGGAGGCGACGGCTCAGGAAGAAACTTAAATTGAAATTTAATTGAAAAAATGGCGACGACAATCGAAGAAGCGTGGCAAAAAGCAAAATAAATAAAAATGTAAGAAAAAGAGGCAAACGTATAGAAAGAAGAAGAAGACGAAGAGGAAGAAACGAGCTACAGCAATGAAATGTAAAGAAAACCGAGCCAAGAATAAATAAACATTAATTTGTTGCTGCTTTAAGACAAATTTTTACTATAAAATGCCAACATATGTGCGCGAGTGTGTGTGTATGTGTGTGTGTGCGAGTGTATGTGTATGTGTGTGTGTGTGTACGTGTGCGTGTGCCTCGCTTCAATTGTGCATATGAATGAAAAGATCGTGCGCATGAATGAGCATGGAGCATGGAATACGAGATGTCTGGGATGGGGTGCTTGGGGCACGGGAAGCAGCAAACGGGAACACATTGCGGCACATGAGGAGCAGGAGGTAGAAACTGTTGTTAATTTGTTGCTGTCTGGGTGTGTCTGTGTGTGCGTGTGTGTGTGTGTGTGTGCATGAATTACAACTGCAGTTGCAATTGCAGCGTATAAGCACACGCACGCACACTTACACACACACACACACACACACACACACACACACACACACACACACACACACACACACACACACACACATACACACGTGCATGCATGAATACATTAATTCATGTATGAATGAAAAGCTATCGATGAATGATCAGTGATCAATGATCAATGAGCTGCTTGAATGACTAGCTGACAAATACTTTAAATCTTAACTCTATACTATGCGCAGAATAAGCAGCAAGAATGCCGCATTCCATGGATTATTGATTGATGATACTTATGAGATTGTTTCGTGATTGATCTTCAATACATTCCGTAACTGGGCTGCACTTTTTGCTAGTTCGAACCTGACTTTAATAAGATTAGCCTCAATGTATAAGTCGGTAGAGCCTTTAAATGCCAGCGCTGTCGTCCCCAAGAACTATTTCCACCTGTTAATCTTAGCTTATCTAAAGATTATAGTTTGACAAGTTCCCTAAGCGAGATATAAGTTAAGTTGACAGCTTCACACCGAACGCTAATAATTCCCTACTGGCTAAGGCAATGACAAAATGCAAATTGATAAGAACCAGATCATAGAAAATGAATTGATATATCAACTATCTCATATTGATGTTGATTAGTGTTCATCGATATATTGTTATCGATAAGTTTTACGATTAAAAGTGAAGCTTTGCTATGTTTCCGATTTGATTATTAAAGGTTCAATTTGTTCATTGATCATTGTTGATTAAATGTCCAATTAATTGCTCGATAATAATATACACATATTCAGACTTATCGACAAATTATCGATAAGCATAAATGCATTCATGCAGCTTTTCAGAGGCAGCAGCTGCTCTGTGAACAACTGTACTCGTTGATTGAGTTGTTTTGTCGATGCGAATGGACAAAACCATTGAGAAAATCCACTTGGACAAGTTACTCCTCCAGGCCTACGCCATCGGTTCGGTTGACCCATTTGCGGGGCAGCGATCGTGTCGGTTTGCCCTGTTGTTGCTGTTGCTGCCAGAACGGAAATAGCAACGCGTGTTGCACACACACACACACACACACACACACAGACAGGCTGACAGACAGACGCACACCAACACACTCATTCAGAATGCAGGCACATGTAGAAAATCTTTACGCATGATTTTGCCTCATTTTGTTGTTGCTGCTGCTGCTGCTGCTGCCCGGCAACATAGAAATGCGGCAAGAGCAACAGCTGCGACGTCACGCCAATTGACCCAGCCACACCCCCGCCTCCTTGACATGCGCGGCCTGCATCCGCTGCCTGCTGCTGCTGCTGCTGTTGCTGCATTGATTGGTTTCGCAGCGCAGCACGCACGGCTGGAGCGGGAGCGGGAGCGGAAAGGAAGCGGTACATGGATGCTACGTGACGAGCATTAATGCAGCAACCGATTCCGCCAGCGCCAGCTCCTCTCATATTGTTGCACACACACACCGCACACACAAACACACACTCCGCACACACACTGAAGTGCGCCGCCCTTGCGTCCGTGCGTAATGAGTCCAATGCCAGGCGGCAATTGTAAATTGCAGCTCTTTGTTGCAAGTTGTGGGCTCAACTTGAATTTTATGGCTGCTTTCAATTAGCCAGCGACCAGCAACTTCTCTGATATGTTGCAACAACAGCGGAAATTCAACTGCCGCCGAAATCACCCACCCACCCAACCAGACCCCAATTCAAATGCGAGTCGAGTTGAAGCAAACCGTCTGCAAACTGAAAATAAAAACTTCACTTTTACTCGAAACCAACAGCGGACGTTGCCGATGCCACAAAATGCAACATTATCGGCATGTTGCAATGTTGCACGTTGTCACAACAGCGGCTAGCTAACATTTTTTTTTTTTTGGTTTGTTTTTGCTTTTGTTGCACTTTTTCAATTGTCGTAAAGTAAAAGCTGGCCGTGCTCAGCTGCTGGCCTGGTCAGCCACATGTTTGACCCATTTTCAAGCTGTGCAACTCCTTGACTGGCTGACATCATCATCATCATCATCATCATCATCATCATCATCATCATCATCATCATCATCATCATCATTAACAATAACATTATCATCATGATCGTCGTCCTCATCATAATGATGATGATTAGCTGGCCATGATTTTGGTCAGTTTGCTTTGTGGCGTTGACCGTTGCCAGTTCCTCAGCTCCCATTGCCAGTTAAAAGTTATAAAAATAATAATAAAAACAAACATATAAAGTAAATAATTAATAAACAATTAATTTGGTTGAACGGGGCGTGGCATTTAGCGAGGATAGCACAAATAAAATTCCGACGTGAGTTCTACGACCGCTCAATTGACCGGCTAAATGTGGAAGGTTATCGTTTTGATTGTGTTTTAATTGCGTCGACAACAGATAATGCATCGATAACTGCAATCACGATCGATCAATGAACACATATTGATGAGAGAGACATAAGAGGGACGCATTTCGTAAACAAGCCGAAAACTATATATCGATAGTTACAAATCGATTCAACAATAGTTTCGCTGAGAATCAATAACACATCGATAACTGATGCGTCGATAGTTAACAATGGGCATAAGAATCGATTTAGTTAGCTTTAATCGTAATGCCATGGCTGCAGGCATGTATTTGGCATTTCTCGATTAATTTTCGATTACAATAAGTGGCTATTGTATAGATACAAAAAAGTACGCTAAATATTAATTGCAGCTATGCGTTTTGCCATATCATATTTTATCAAGATCTTGGCAGCCGCTTTGATAATTTGATTGATGCAGACATGCATTTGGCATTTATCGATAAATTATCGATAGCAATAAGCAGCTATTAACGCGATATAATAAAATACACCAATCAATTATTATAATTATAGACTTAATTGTCTTATCGCTGAATGATTTTGCATTTTAAGCCGGCTGCCGCTTCCATTGACCACTTGGCCATTTTAGGTGGCATGCAACGCACGACAGTGCAAATAGTCATAAGTAGAAAGGCGGCCGTTGTCGGCCAGCTCTTAACTCTTAACTCTTTCTTTCACTTGG
Source organism: Drosophila kanekoi (assembly GCA_037075305.1). Taxonomy (NCBI): domain Eukaryota; kingdom Metazoa; phylum Arthropoda; class Insecta; order Diptera; family Drosophilidae; genus Drosophila; species Drosophila kanekoi. Next base: position 4,130,117 of record JBAMCE010000451.1, on the reverse strand, counting down.
CCAATGCAGTCAGTCAGCCAGTTAGTCAGTCAGTCAGTCAGCCAGTCAGTTAGTCAGTCAGTCAGTTAGTCATTCAGTTAGTTAGTTGGTTAGTTAGTTAGTTTGTCAGCCAAAGCCGGAGACGGAGACGGAGATCAGAGCCAGCCGGTTGCTAGACAGGCTTCCACATGGACTTTGAGGTTGCGTGTCTGCTGTCGTGTTTATTTATTTATTTTGCGCTTTTCATTTTTTATTTTATTATTAGTTGTTTTTGTTGTTGCTTTCGCATTTATTTATTTTTCTAATATGCACACAATTTATTTGTATGGTGTGTCGTGTCTTTTCTTTCTCGTTTTATTTTCTCGCTGCGTTTCAATTATTAGTTTCTATTGCATTAGCCGAGTTTATTATGACGGGCAGTAGTGCCAAGTGCAGCTGTTGGAGTTGCTTTTGGGGCTTGCATATTCAACAGTTAAATGATAAATTCGCCATTTTTGGTTTATTTTGTCGGCAACAATTGATGCTTCAGCAGCTGGCCCAAGCTGGCGCAACTATGCGCATTTTCTCTTCATTCCAGGAAGACATCGCAACAGCATGCCTCTCGGCCTGCCTCTCAGCCTGCCTCTCGGCCTGCCTCTCAGCCTGCCTCTCAGCCTGCCTCTCAGCCTGCCTCTCAGCCTGCATCTCGGCCTGCCTCTCAGCCTGCCTCTCAGCTTGCAGCGTCAACAATTCAATCCGGCGTTTGGCTCTTTCTACACGAACTCGCCGGCCATTTAGCGGCCGCTATTTATCAAGCCACCCAGTTGGTCGACAATGGGCAGAGCCATGTCGGGTTCTGGCTAAAGAGACACGCTAATGGCTCAACTAACCAGACGTAGACGTCAGTTAGTTGCAGTCCAGAGACGTGAGAACCTTCTTGGCGGGGCCATTGGCCAAAGCAATTAACAAGCCGCGACCCCTCCCCTCCCCAGTTGATGTTGATGGCGGGGTGTGGGGCGGTGAGCATCGACTTAAGACTGCATTAGCTGTCTTACCTCCATCTCTCTCCCTCTCTCTGTCGCTCTCTCGCTCTCTCTCTGTCTGTCACTTACTCTCTATAAATCGCGCATTGTATTTCATTGTGCGATAAAAGTTGGCTGCATTCAGTCGCCGGCTTCAAACGCGAGGCAATGAGCAGAGTTTTAAAGCCTTTTAACAACGAAAAATTGCTGCCATGAATTTCCCACATTTTCCGCAACGCGGCAACAGCAACAACAACAACAACAACAACAACAAACTCGTTTCCATCAAAGAGAAAAAAGACGACTTTCAATAGCTGCCCAATGCACCCCCCCCCCTTGATCTTCTACTCCCCTCCCGTCATGTTTGCTGCAGCGGGCACTGCATTCGCATTCATGTGTGAAAAACATTTCATTTCCACTTTTCCCATTTTATTTTTCTCATTTTTGTTTTTGTTTTGGATTTTTCTTCTTCTTTCTTCCCAGGCCTCGCACAAAACAAAAATTAGCATAATTGCAACAATGGGGAGCAGCGAGCAGGGTTGCCACCAAGTCGAAACAGCGCTGCACTCTTGACCTGTCCCGTAGCCAGTTAGCAGCTACAGCTCCCAGTTCCAGCTCCAACTCAGCTGCAAAACTGCCTGCAATTGCAGCCGTGCATATAGACTGAGAGGGGGGTGGACCCGGTGCGGGTGGCAGCCAAACTGGTTTAGTCATGGCATATTTTTCAAACATACACAAAAAAAAAAGAAAAAACATTTCGTGTATTTTAATGCATTTTGATGACTGTTTTAAAAGTGTGTGTTCTCTCTCTCTCTCTCTCTCTCTCTCTCTCTCTTCGTCCGTCCCTCCATCTTTTAGTTGCTTCATTTAACTGATTCACTTCTTGGCGTTGCCAAAGAAATACATTTTTTTTTTAATTTGTTAAAGAGTTGGAAATCCGCTTGAACTCAATTTGGCTGCATTTGTTGCTGTTGTTGTTGTCGTTGTTGCTGTTGTTGTTGTTGTTGTTGTTGCTGTTGTTGTTGTTGTAGCAGCAGCCTTGGGCATCTTGGACACTCGACTGCAATTTGATGCACTCGCATTGGAGGAGCCTTTCCCTTTGCTGTTGTTATTATTGTTGTTGTTGTTATTAATACTTTGACTTTGGCCTTTTGTGGTTAACATTATCCAAACAAAACGCTTGGCACCCACAAAAAACGCAGTTGATTGACAGAATTGGGACGCATAGACACGCACACACACACTCACACACACACGCATACCATTTGAAATCTGCATGCGTGAAACTTAACGAAGCGTTAAAGTTCAAAGCGTTAAATTACATGACGAACACTGAACGCGGTTGGGCTAGATGCGCGGGATGGGGGGCTGGACTTTGGCTAGGCGAAGCCTTGGTTTTGACTTTGGTCGCCATATTAGTTTTTTTTTTTTTTTTGCCAGCATCATCAGCCCACACACGCAACGTGCAATAAAAAATACCAACAAGCTAGCAGCGACGGCCTTGAAAGACCCTTTCAAGTTGCCAACCAGAGAAACGCGAGCTCGATTACATCATGAGGTCAGCGGCGAGTAGTCGCCAATAACCCAACTTCTCGGAAAGCAGCAGCACGGCAGCAGCACGACAGCAGCACGACAGCAGCACGGCATCAGCTGCTGCTGCTCTTGATGATGCCACAGTGCAGAGCGCAGCGTTGCCACTTTGGCTGCCTGCCGAGATTAACAGTTAGCAGCAGCACTCGCAGCATCATTCTTCGGCGTGACTCATACAATGGGAACGCTTCTCGGCCGCCAGCCAGCCAGCCAGCCAGCCAGCGAGCCAGCCTATATGCACCTAACCAGAGAGCATCACTTTCTTATCCAACGTAATACCCGCCCCGGCGAACCCCTGCCCCCAAAAATATGTCTGCTCGGCACTGCGTCACCTGCGTTGATGACTCAGCGCACAGAAATGATCAGAAGCTGTCGTTGTTGTTGTTGCTGTTGTTGTTGTTGCTGTTGTTGTTGTCGCTGTGACTCTGTGACTTGGCATGGAATTTTTGTGCGCGCCTGATTTGATTTTTGTAGTTTTCGAGTATGTTTTGGGCATTTATTTGATTAGCTTTGAAACTTATTTAGCTGCAGCTGAGTGACTCAGTTGGCTAGTTCGTGTAGAACAAAAGGGCGGAATTAAGCGTGAACCTGCCGTTAATCGAACCTTAAACCAGATAAGCTGACTCAAGAACAGCCGTATTCTCTGCACACTCTAAACTCCTCTGAATCGTATATGTTTCCAAACAATATTTAAATGTTATTACTTGGAAATGTCGCTTTCAACATGAGCCAAAAAAGCCTAGATCTATGCAAGGCAAGGCATTTATTTGACTCATGAACCGAACGTTTTTATTGGGAACAATTGTTGGTTGAGTTTTTTGGGATGTAGCTGTTGGTGGGCGTGGCACAAGATATATATATATGCAACGTTATGTATAAGAATCTGATTATATATAATTAAACTAAAACAAGATTAGGTATTTGGTCATTTAATTTCTTAGGAAGAATTCAAGTAATCGGAATGCCTTTCAGTTTTGCAAAATGTTGAAATTCCCAGAGATTTATGTTTTGGTAACAGTTACCGATTCCAACTGTATCCAAGGGAAAAAAGGGCTAATACCTCGCGATTTTAGATATAGGTACATAACAAAGCCCAAAGTCAAAATATGAAATATGCAGCTAGACTTAAAAAAGAATCCTCAAGCAGAGTACGTTGCTTAAACCAATTTCCAAGTGTTATGGCAAACGTGAAAAAAAACGGCAAGAAAAAATCGGCTAAATCTCACACACACACACAGACACACACACATATATATAACATACATATATATCGGCGCATTAGTTGAACTGTCAATTTTGGGGGCTTATGTAACGCGTAAGCGGCTTATAAATGCCCCATAGTACTCCACATGCAACACGCTGGACCCAAATGGATGACCAGCTGGACAACACGGAATTTGGATGACCTTCACTTGCAGTCGCTGAATCCAAAAGGGGGACACCGCACGATACTCTGTCTGATACACATACGCCACATGAACCAGCTGCAACAGCAATGAAGAAAAAAAAACAACAATAATTTTTTAGTTATGTTCATTTCCAAAGAAACTCAACAATGCTGACAACGTCTCGAAGACTGCATTCACTCTGCATGCAAAGCAGCAGCGGCAGCAGCGGCAGCTCGTGCGGCAGCGGCTGCGGCGTCTTCCTGTGCCCCCTCTGCGTATATCCGCATTATCAGCATATAACATAATGGCAGCAAAACAACAACAACAACAACAGCAACAATTATAATAACAACAATAACAGCAACAACAATAATCATAAAAAATAAATACACATCGAGGTACATATATTTTTACATTGTTTGCATAAAGTTGTGAAAAGTTTGCTGTTATTTATTTTATATACCCTGTACCTCTGAAAACTTTAGGCTTGATTGATCTAGCCAGTCTTATCTCGAATCGGAATCAAGATTTTTAAGCTTTGTGATGCCCTTAAGTTATATATTTATCGATTGCTAATCGATAGTTTTTGCCATTATCGATCGATTCAATTGTACACAGAACGCTTAGAAATACTTTATAAGAAATATGTTAATGTTCTTTTGTATTAGTATCGATAGGTCGATAGTGGTGACCATCGAATATCGATAGCTTAACAGCGTTTCGAGCAGATACTATTTGCCAAAGTACAGCCAATCGGTAGCATCAATCGAAACTATCGAGCGGGACAACTATCGATAGTTTAGCAGAGACTTAGCATATTTTGTGAAGAAACTATTGGCCAGCAAATTTTTACCCATTTAATCGGGCTGCATATGCATGCGAGCCAACTCTAGACTTAGGCCCATGTTGTTTTCGTATCAAGAAATCTTAAACTATCTTAAGGAGTTGGGTCTATCGATAACAATCACAATCAATGCACTATCGATAGTTGTTCCACTTAATTTGATACAAATTTATGAAAGACATATCTTAGACATGTGCACAGGGTATTTTCCTATTGGTATATTGTCTTCTCAAGCAGTTGTTGCTGTTACCGTGTTGTGTTGTGTTGTGTTGTTGCTTGGCTAAGCTGCGAGACCTTGATTATGTGCTGATGACACGTACAACATGTTTGGGTCTGTCCTCAAATCGCTCGCACACGTTATTTTCATGGGGTCTATGTGGCACTTGGGGTAAACATTTTTACGATCTTGCGCTGCTCAAGTTGTCGCATGTCGCATGTGGCATGTGGCATGTGGCATGGCTATCAATTGATCAGCTCGCAAACAGAAACACCCGCTTCATATGGCTCCCACCATTCCTTCCATTCTTTTAATGGACTCGCAGTGAAGGTCGGCCCAAAGAGAACTTTGGCCAAATATCAAAGGCAAATATCAGCTGTGGCTGCAACAGCTGCCAATGGCCAATAAATTCGTTTTGCCAGTCTTGTCTGCAATGGTGGCATGTGCGGCAAGTTATGGATATGTGGCATGTGGCAACCGTTGGCATTTGCGGGGGCCCAGAGGCGATACATTTGCAGCATGGGGCATGGGGCATTGGGCATGGGGCATGTGTGCTCTATCTACCGACGCCACAAAGCTTGAGGAATGCGTCTTATCAATAGCCAGACAATCTCAGCCGCAGCCGCAGCAGCAGCAACAGCAACTGGCTGACAGCTCAAGGATAACAGCAGCTGGAAAATAAAGTCTTGGCAGCTGCCTGCCAATTGCCAGCTAATTTATCATAATTAAAGCCGCTTTACAAATGCACCCAAAGCAATCGCTGCATCCACAGCTGGCAGGGGGAGAGGTGAAAGGGAACACTCGGGCAAGCCCCAACGGAAGGAAGGAAGGAAGGAAGGAAAGAATGCGAAGGAGCTCGAGTTAACTAACTGAAAAGCCTGACACAATTTCAAGTGAGTGTCGGTGTTGCCTTGGTGTGTGTGTCTGTGTGTGTGTGAGTGTGTCTGTGTGTGTGTGTGAGTGGAGCAAAGCCTAAGGGATTGGCACACAGGACAACCCGTTGTGAGCAATGTGCAACGTACAGTGCAACAGAAAAGTATGTCGATGGGGCACATGAAATTATGATATAATCATGAAAAAAGTTATTATTATTGATAGTTTTAAAATATCTACCTGTAACCTGAGCTCATTTTTATTTAATGGTAATCTAACCATACATTGGCCAGGGATTCAAACCCGGATCCTCATGAGCCCATCATTTGCAGTCAACTGTTCCAACTGTTCACATACTGCTATGAGTCAGTGTTCGTTTGCTGGGCTAGCTTCCTGTCTATGCACAATGGAAATGATGTCAAGTGTTGGAAAGCCCCAAAGGCGCACACAATTTGTGCAGGACAAGTGTGAGAGAATGCCGAATGCGCTGGCGAGTATACATATATATGTGTATATATGTTACGATTGTGAATAGGTGGATTGTGAATTGTGGATTGGGTTCTGGATGTCGTTGACGCTCGCGTGGCGTCGACAACCCCTTGGAGTGCCTTGACGTGTGCTTAATTAAAAAAGACAACCAAAGCTTTTGCATATATTCTTGTCGTTGTTGTTGTTGTCGTTGTTGTTGTTGTTGTTGCCTTAAATGGGGTTTAGCATATTGCATTTGCAGGCAAACATCATGATTAAAAGTAAACAGCAAAAAATGCACAATGAAATCCTTGGCTCAAGCGGCGTATGCGTAATTATTTTGCGTGTTTGCCTGACGAGAAAGCAAAAACAGGAAAAAACTGAAAAAAAAAACGCAAAATTATTAAATTAATTAAATACATTAAGCGATTGCTGCCGCTGTTGCGTTAAGCGCTGACCAAATTTGTTCAGAAATTAAAAAAATAAAAACGCGCGCGTCGCCCACGCGTTTCGAGCGCGGTTTCTACATATGCTGTTCACTTTGTTACTTTTTGCTTTTGTGCGTTCACCAAAAATGGCAACGGGCGTCAAAGTTTTTTCGTGTTTGCCAAGACGCATTAACAATTGGCACATTTAACGGAAGTTATGGATTTCAATTTGTAAGCTAGGGAAAGCTGCTGAAATGACATGCGTACAAAATGATTCAAAATTGTAAAAAATGATTCGAATACAGTGGTAACTGCTCTATGACGCACTTGAATCCACATTAGAACTAAGACCAAAGTTGTTTAAAATCTTGGCTTTTGCCCAAAAGTTCTCCAAGCACGAGGAAAATGGCATTCCATAGTGAAAGACTTTCGTTCGTTTTATCGAAGCTTTATCGTACAGATTATCGCGCCTAAACTTAAATATTGAAATATAATAATTGATTTGCATTTAGGTATTGCTTGGAAGTTATTAGAGAAACGTTTTCTGTTTCTGTTTGAAATTAACTTGAAAACTAAAGCGTATTTGTCATAGCAAGATTTGACTGTATCTTGCAGAAACTTGATATGTCAGAAAAGCTATTAAATCAGGAAAGAAAACCCAATTCTCCAAGAGAACATTTTCTAAGAGTTTAAGGATCGTATCCCCGTAAGAGTAAAAGGTTTGGAAGGTTTTGGTTTTTTCACTGTGCTTTGTGCTTTGTGCTTTGATGCCCTATTGAAAGTGTTGCACACATTTCCCATAGAGCTGAGCATGTGCGTCATGTGGCACAGCCTGGGCAATTTAATTGTCACATTAGTGAGCAGGCATCAAATGGGCGACACTGCGCCAGAGTCTGTGTCCGTGCCTATATTGTTAGTCACCTTAAGGGCAACTATTTGCTTGGCTGACAGCCGCCAGATGATTTTACTCGACTGCACTCCACACACGAGACTCGAGGCGACTTGCGGCCACTCTTCGGTTCAATGCACCCGGTTGCACTAAAAGCAGCAGCAGCAGCAGCAACAACAACATGCATCAAGCACTTTAACCGCACTTTGTCGTCATCCGCATCCTTGTCATCAACATCCACATCCACATCCACATTCACATCAACATCGTCGTCATCGTCGTCTGTCAAAGGCAAGATTCTTCAGCTGTTGTTAAAATGCAGCAAAGCCTGCAAAATGTTATTGTTAGCTAGAAGTGTGGAAGTGTTTGAAGTGCGGGCAGCAAAGCATAGGGGGGGAGGGGGGAAGGGGGTGTGGAATGCTACTGAGTGCACTTTTCAACTAGCAAATGCATTTCACCCACACGGAACACGGTCGTCGTCAGCTAAATTGATGCACACGTCTCTCCCTCTCTCTCTCTTTCACCTTCGCCCCTCCCCTCACCTTACCTCACCTCACCTTGTCGCCTCTTCTCGTCTGCCGCATTTGGGCAATTGGAGCTGCAAGTTGCTTACCTTTTGGCTACACGACTGCAACACCCGCCTAGCAATTTGCACCTTGTTAACAAACTTTTATTTCAATGTAATTTATGTTTTTTTTTTTTTTGTTTAATTTCTCATTTGCAATACAAATTTGCGTAGCTTGACATTGTCGTTGTTCGTGTTGTTGTTGTTGTTGTTGTTGTTGTTGTTGTTGTGTGGGCGCCTTCGGCATTGTGCACTTCTCGTATTTTTGCAATATGCATTTAATTTTGTAATTTTTGCTGTTGGCCATTAACGAAAACTGACCCGCACACAAGAAGCCGAAAATAGGCTCAATTGCTGGTCCATTCAAAATCAAAATAAAGATGCATTCGTTGATGGCAGCAAATCAAAGACCTCACCAGGCCCAGACTTCAAAAGGGAACGGGAACGGGAACGGGGAACCAAACTCAATTGAGAAAGTAAACAAACAAATCGAATAGGAAGACGCAGCCAACGCAACACTTGAATAATTGAGGGAAAAGCCAAACGGGAGACTATCGCGTAGACCATCGCAGCGATAGAGCAGAGCGCTCTAGTCGAAAGTGCCTGACTAGGTAATATCCTGTAGTCAGCGGCAGGCTACAATTGGAACACATTTTCCACACTGTGGCCTTTAATATGATAGCTGACTGTATGCATTGCTGAGTCCAAAGCCCGAAGCTCTAACGTAAGGTGCGAGGTATTCAAAATGTGAAATATTTTAAATCTCCATGGAATACACGAGAATATACATAACAAATGCCTTGTCTCCAGTTCTACCTTCTTTCAAAATCGATATTTATCGACATTAAAGCTAATTTCCATTGTTAAGTTTCTAATTGTCGTTTCTGGCGTCGAGTTACTTTAAAATTAACAAAAACTGCAGATCAATTGCTTGTGTAAGTCATTCCACCCATTTTTGCGAAATTTGAAAACGATCGATTACAATCATCGGCATCCGATACTTCTATCGATAGCCCAGTCGCGGCTTCTCTTTACTCTGCGCTAGCAGAAGCATAATTCACATTCCATTGCTCCAAGTCTGCCGTTAAACAGCTTTGATCTGCATCGGCGGCAGCAGCAGCAGGAGTCGTCGTCTGTCAAATGTATACCCAAACCCCAATGTGTTGCCCTCGACCCCCCTTCCATTCCATCCTCCTCCTCCTGCTCTGCGAAACTATCTAAACACAAACAACGCAAATTGTGCAATAATTTTGCTGCTCCATTCGAAATCCAGCCGCAAAGGTGAATGTAAATATTGAAGCAGCTTGCCTCAATCTTTTTACCACCCCCGCTGTCGCTCTAATACCTCCCCTCCCCCCACTCTGCCGCCCCTACACACTGCATACGGCTACCCCTGGCAATAGCAGCAAGCCGATTAGGCACGTGCACGCGCCGCGCGTTTTGTGAGCGTTTTTAAACGCCACCTTATTTGGTCGTCTCCGTTTTGGCGAATCGAGAATTGTGCGTCACATAGATGGAGCCAAAGCAATGCCTTGTATGTGCCTCTGCCCAGCCAGAAAATGCCAAAATACCGAACTCAGATCGATATAGCTGATGGTTCCCAAATCTGAATCTCGCTCGGATCGATCGCTGTCGCTGTCGCTGCTGCCAAAGCTGACCATTTTAGAAGCCGCCACTCGATATTCAAATTCACACTTGACCAAAAGCCGCTGAAGCACAGTGGAGCATTTCGGCAACATTCGTGGATAAAAAAAACTCAAATTGAAATGTGGTGGGTGTCGTCGAATGTCTTTTAAGTTGAATAATTCCATAATAATTTAAGTAGACAAATATTCTAGCTTGATTAAAGAAATTCTCAAAGCAACTAAAGAATCCCATATTACGGCTTATTTTAAGCGCTATTTTGCCTATGAGCTCCACAGTATGTGAAGCTTATATCGTTGTCGCGATTTAATGAACCATTAAAAAAGGGCAATGCGCGTGGGAGTGGCCGGCCAAACAGCGCAGCACAGCGACGTTGACCAACCATGAACTCACACACACACTCACACACACACGCGCACACACACACACAGTTAGTACACACATCTATGCTTGCACAGTTGGCCCGTTAGCCAGAATGCGCCCTGCGACAAGGTTTTTAGACTAACCTTTAAAAGTTCACTAACCAGCTGCTGCTGCTGCTGCTGCTGCTGCTTCTGCTAAGAACTGTTGCACGCCCACGCCTCACCCTCGCAGCCAGCCTCTGGTCACATCTCCAGTTAACAGCTCAGCTGCGTCATCTGGCAACAACAACAACTTTCAAGTCGTGCCTTACGTAACAGCGAGCCGCTAAACTTTATGACCGATCAGCAGCAACAAGACTGAAGACCTTGCCCAATTAGTCGCAAAAAAAAGAAGAGGAGAATAAGAAGAAGAAAAGATTGTAATTAAATTAAAAATAAAGAAAATAAATACACAAAAGCTGTGCAAATGCACCTGCAACCACAGCACGGAATGCTGACGGCAAAGGAAGGCTTGGCAACATGTTGCCAAAGCGAGATGCAAATGTTGCTGGCGCTAATTGAATGTAGACGCTCGGCTCCAGTTGCTGCAATCTGCACGCACAGCCTGGTGACTGGTGACTGGTGCCTGGATTTCTGCTCGTCGTGTCTCCATCTGCATGCATCTTCGGTGCGTGGCAAGCTCGAAAAGATATTTCTCCCCCTAATGGCCACAGCCGCAGCAGAGAACGTTGTCCTCAAGTGGCGACACATTTGACAATTTGTGTATGTTGCTGCAGGAGATGCAGCAGCCAACTTCACGGTGTTAGGGGGGGTGGTTGGTGTCTGGGCGCGGGGCAGGCAACAATTAGAAACCAGTCCGTGTGAAGGCGACAACAGCCCAGCGCCTTATATCGTTCTTCATGGCATACCCCAGCCAACAACTGGGCATATTGCTCTTGGCGCAGCTTTTGAATTTTGAAATCTTAACGAATCTTCAAGTCAGTAATAATATGCAATTTCTGGCAGAAAAGTAGTTTCATTAAAATTGCAATTAAAATTTCATTAATTTGCAGTTAGTATTAAATATAAATTAAGAGAAGAGAAAAGAATTGGGAAGATTGTTGAGCGCGAAAAATGTAGTGTAGAAAATAGTTTTATGCCTTTGCTGGGCTTTTTCTTCCTCATGCCCGTTGAAAGAGATTTTGCCTGGATGGCGGCTTGCGTGATGCGTCTGCAGCTTGTTTTGGCGCTGTCTGTCGCGGCTACCGAGCTGCAGCTGCAGCTGGAGCTGGAGTTGGAACTGGACCTGGGGCCGGGGCTGGGGCTGGGGCTAGGCTAACTACTTACCGACTTATTTGGTATGCCAGATTTGTCGCTGTTGTTGTTGTTGTTGTTGTTGTTGGTGTTGTTAGTGTTTGCCGGAAGCGCAATTGCTTCATTATGGCACGTACTTTGTCAAAGGCGTTTCGACGACGCGACTTTGACGTCGTCCCACCCGTGCTCTCCCCAAGCGTTTCGTAGCCAGCCTTGTTGTCATTCCGCTCTTCGATGAGTCGTTGAGTCACGTTGGGATGTTTCATGGCTGTGGATGTCGCTGGCCGACAATTGGGCAGTCTTTTATGAATGAAACTAGAGGCGCGTGTGGGCCGCCAGTTGGCCGTTGCCAATTGCAGACCGACTGCAGCTGCAGCTGGTCTGGTTTGTTTGCTAGCCAAAACTAATCCGTTGTCTCTCTTTTCTATATTATTGCAGGGGCAAATTTGCGGCTGTTCGCCGGGCGGTACACAAGAATACCGGTTTGCATTTCGCTGCCAAATTCCTGAAGCGACGCCGACGCGCCCAGAGCAGCGACAAGGAGATCAAGCACGAGATTGCCGTCCTAATGCTATGCGAGGGCGAGGACAACATTGTCAATCTAAATGCGGTGCATGAGACGCGTTCCGACACGGCCCTGCTGCTGGAGCTGTAAGTATATAACCATAACAATCATAATAATTTGAATAGTGGGATGCATCAATCAGATCGTTGATTGATTGATTGCAAAAGAATTTGGCAGCAATGAATACCAAATACACAAATACACTAGACATTCAGTTGAGTTCAGTCGCTTCAACAGTCTCACGGCTGATGGTACCTTATTGCTGTTTGACCGATAACTGACTTTCCTGACTGACTGATTGATTGATGGACTTACCATTTGACTGCGCACACAAATGCACACTAGGTCATGTTGACAGTTAAGTAACATATTTCCGTGATGTACTATTGATGTACTATTCAAACAATCACAAATGCGCTGCGTATAAATTGGGTTCAGTCACTTTAACAGTCGCATAGCGGATGCTACACCTCACAGCAAACTGATTGATTGATTGACTGACTGACTCACTGATTGATTGCCGGACTGCTTGATCAAGCACACTTATACGCTGGCCAAGAGTTGGATTAGTCTTTTCTTTGTCTGACTGACTGATTGAGCTACAATTTGACAAAAGTTCATCATCAAATAAGTAATTCATAGAAGACGTCTCCGACCGAACCAAATGGAACTCCCATAAGAGCAAGAGGTCTGATTCCTCTTGTTTACGGAGCAAATAAAGCAACACGAGTTGAATTAATTTCTTAAATCCCCACATACGGGTGGATAATGGGTGATTAATTGAAAGAATTGTAGAAAAAGGATTAGGTCCGTGCAGAACTTGTAGAACAGAAGCTATCTAGCTGATATACGCATAAATAGCAAAAAAGAATATATACTCATTCCGTTGCTCTTCCTTTTAGGGCCACTGGCGGCGAGCTGCAAACGATACTGGACAACGAGGAGTGCCTCAGCGAGGCGCAGGCGCGCCACTGCATGCGGGAAGTGCTGAAGGCTCTCAAGTTCTTGCATGATCGTTCCATTGCGCATTTGGATCTGAAGCCGCAGAACATCTTGTTGGCCGGCGAACGCATTGAGGGTGAGTGATCATAGTTGAGTGGCCAACTAATTGAGGATTTCCCTGACAAGCCGCTGTGCTTCTCCTGTTTGTTTGCAGATGGCCTCAAGCTGTGCGACTTTGGAATCTCGCGCGTCGTCTGCGAGGGCATCAATGTGCGCGAAATGGCCGGCACTCCGGATTATGTGGCACCGGAGGTGCTCCAATATGAGCCCTTGTCGCTGCTCACGGACATTTGGTCGGTGGGCGTGTTGGCCTATGTGCTGCTATCGGGATTCTCGCCCTTCGGCGGTGACACCAAACAGGAGACCTTCCTCAATATCTCACAGTGCGCCCTGACCTTTCCCGACAATCTCTTCGGCGGCGTCTCCCAGGCGGCAATTGATTTCATACGCCGCGCATTGCGAATTAAGCCAAAGTATGTCCAGTTGAATCTTAAATTTTTACATAATCTTAAACTAATTCTCTCTCCCTCTCTTACCCTCTCTCTCTGTCTCTGCCTCTCTAGCGATCGCATGAATGCCGCCGGCTGCCTTGAGCATGTCTGGCTAAAGGATGAGTGCTCTTTGCACAGACAAATGTATTTGCAGGCACAGAACGATGCCGACTTTGTGCAGGATGATGAGGATGAGGACGACGATGACGACGACGATGAGGAGGAGGAAGATGATGAGGAAGAGGCACAGAACGTTTCACAGCAACAGCAGCAACAACAACAACAGCAACAAAACAGCACAACAGCAGCAGCAACCACAACAGCAGCAACAACCACAACAGCCAGCAAAGCCACGCACAACGGGCATAGAGCACACTCCAGCTCCAAGATACCAATTGCCACTAGCCACAAGCTGAGCCCCAGCACAGAGACAACAACAGCCATACACACACTGCCCCAAGCACTGACCATGTCGCTGGCGACAACCACGACTGCTGCTGCTGCTACTGCATCGACGAAGCCCACACAGATAGTGACACCAACGCGACGCGCCTCCGATTCGGATAAGGAGAACACATATACGGCGACATTTGTTAAAAAGCCGGTGACCAGCACGGCCACCATACAGATTGGCAGCAATGGGCTGGAGGAGACGACAGTGATTGCCACATTGGCGCTGTTCCCGGATGCGCCCACCACGCCCAAAGTCATACGCAAGACGCCCGCTACGGAGGCCAGTTCGGCCACATCGGTCAAGGCGCTGGTTAAGAAATTTCAACTGGAGGAGCTCGAGGCACAGCACAGCTCACCCAACAACACATTGCCGCACTGCTCCAGCTCCGCCAACAGCAGCCATGCGTCAGCTATCCAGACGCAACTACAGCTCCAGCAGCCGCGCAAATCCTCCGTGCCCAGCGTGTGTGTGTTGCCAGCAACCAGCAGCAACAGCAGCGGCAGCCACATGCGGCGCAGCATCAGCGGCACTGCCAGCAGTAGCAACAGCAGCAGCAGCCACGGTGGACGGCGCGCCTCAGAGCCACTTACCGCTGTCCACAAGAAACAGCACAGCAACAACAACAGCCCAAACTCCATTTCCAGCAGCAGCAGCAGCAACTGCAGCAACAGCAGCAGCAGCAGCAGCAGCAATAGCAGCAGCTCGGGAACCACTGCAGCAACTGGCAGCAGCAGCAGCACGGCGCTGCTGTTGAATGGTAGATTGCCGCAGGCAGCGCATCATTTGCATCATCATCATATGCACCATCATCATCATCACCATCATCATCATGTGGTGATTGCCGCCAAGAATGCGGCTGCTGCTGCCACCAACAACCTGAGCTTGGACCAGGGCATCATCTGTTAGCTAAGGGCCAGCCGTGCGCGCCGCAATGCCAAAAGTTTCTTTCACCGCTTCCTTTGCTGCATGTAGCAGTGCCTGAACGTGTAGGCGTGGTCAGCCAGCCCCTAGATGGGCGGCTGCTGCAGCTGCTGCTGCTGTTGTGGCTGTTCCTGCTGCTGCTGCTGCAGATGCGGCAGCTGCAACTGTGAGCCGCAACGCCAACGTCTGCGCGTGCTCGGAAGTTTTGTTTGATTTTGAGTTTCTTAGTTAATGTTATATAGCGCCTAGTTGATCTAAACAAAAACAAAACAAAACAACCACTGTACCACACTATTGTACCACTGTACCACTAACCCAGCCGATTTCCCAAGTAACCTAAATACTGTTTAAGTTTATCTGGAAATATATCTATATATACATAGGTATATACATGTGTAGATGGATATATCGTCTATTTCGTAAGAGTTGCCGTTGTCGGCAGGCAGCACACGGTTAAAGGTTAAATTAATGATTAATTATCCCGCGACACACAGAGATGTTAAAGGAAAGCGATAGTTTGATAGAGAGAGAGAGAGAGAGGGTGAGTGCGTATGCGTGAGTGAGAGAGAGAGAGAGAGGCAGACAGATCGAGATGGAGAACATAGTTGAGAGTGCGCAAAAGGTTACAATTCGCAAGTTATTGGAAGAAATATTCAAATTACAAAAAAGTAAATGATTTGAGACATATCAGTCGTTGTGTTGTGTATGTGTGTGTGTTTGTGTGTGTGTGTGTAGTAGTTTGTTAAATTCGATGGGCAACGTTTCACATGTTTCAACGAATTCAAATACGTCAATTCAGGACAAACTTAACGCCTGCATAGCATAAATTAAATAATACAAATTATACAACTTAAAACATTACATACCAAAAAAAAAAAAACAAAAAAAAAACTAACAAGAAACAAAATCAGCGCGCAGAAAATTCAGCAATATTTGTTGATCATTTTTTATATGGATTGTGAGTTTGTAGTTGAATGATTAATTAATCGTATTTATACATACATGCATACATATATATACATATATACATATATATATATATAATGTTGAGCGCCATTTGGTAATTGTTTGTTACATGATTCACATACAGCAAATGCATTCATAGCATAGTTCATGCATTAATTAATTAAATATAACCAAAATACGATGAATGTAGTCGCAGTTGTTCGCGAAATGCTAGTGGATAGGATGAAAATTGATTGTTCAAGAGTTAATGCATATATATAATATATACATACGATACATTTACATACTATACATATACATTTATATAGAGAATGTTATCAGCACCGAGCTAACAAATGGCCGAAATGAAATGAAGAAAATGTTTACAATATGGGTGTTCGTGTTCGCCTGAGCCGGAGCCACATTGATATGCCCCGTACATACATTGAATATGAATGAATACTTGACTATTATCATATGCTTACAGAAATGATATCATTTGAGTTTTGGTCCTGCCCCCGCCCCCCTCGCTCCACAGCTCCTCCAACTCCTCTCTTTCGGAAGAATATATATTATCTTGTTTTTAGTTGCAAACTTCTGAACCCAAATCGGTTTTTGTACATACAACATATATATATATATATATATTTCAACGCCCAGACCCTACACACGAGCCTGGCGTGCTTACAATTATATATATATATATATACAGAGTTTTTTTTTATTTTATCCTTTTTGCATTCAAGAGATATTTATGCATAGAGTATGCATGCATTATGATGTATTTATTAGGCAAAGTGTTTTGTGTGCGGTCAGTTAATTGTTAAATTGCATAATTAATTTATCAGTTAATTTACGGTCAATCGAGAGCCCTTCTTCACTTTAATTACCATTAAACACTTGCGTTAAAGTAATTTTCTTATTTAAATAACCTTAAACCGCATTACTTTTTTTTTTTTTCTTCGTTTACTGTATATTAATAGTTAAATGCAAGAGCGCAGCAACAATTATAAGAAAGAGAACATATTGAATGTGAATTGTGCGTTTTATTTCATAGTAATTTTTTTTTTTTTTAATTCACTTTTTGTGTTTTTAGAGAAAAGGCGACGATGAAAGGAAGCAAAGATGAATATTCTATATTATATTATATATAGTAATTATTTTATAGATAACTAATTTAAAGTATATTCAATAAAATTAAAAAAAAAAACATGTATGTGCCCAAATGTTTATATGGAATCGGAAAATGTATTGGATATTGGTTTTCATTATATGTTATGTATGTATGTATGCACTCCGCATCGGGTCTACGACTACTCCAGCATATCTATCGGTATCTTATAGTTATCATAGACGCCCGCAAATTTGATTACCCAGCCGATGCCGTCATAGTTGACGGACTTGTGGAAACGCACATACAGATAGCTACGTTGGCCGAGGTAGATGCGTGGCCTATCCCCGCCGCAGAATCGTCGCACTTCCTGAAGGATGCCATGATCGTCCTCCTCCTGAATCAGCAGATAGTCCGTGTGACAGGTGGCCTTCGAGCCAAGATTGAAAACTGCAAGTATACATAAATATATCAATATATCAATGTATATATATATATATGGTCCCGCAATGGGAAGCTATGGAGTAGCATATTTACATGCAAAATTGAGCAGGACACGCGTGTTGCTCGGCACCTGCACAGTCCAGCTGCAGTACGAATTATTGCGCAGATTCTGCGGATAGAACGGATTGGAGAATATGCCCTCGGTGTTGTACAGCGCACCACCGCAGCCAGGGCCTTTCTCGACGGGCGACGCAATGTACGTCACATCGAAGCTATTGAAGAAGCTGCCCGTCTTAAAGTGCAGCCGCAGCTCGTTGGTCGTGGTAAAGAGGCTCTTGCCCGGGTCCAGGTAAGCGCACGCACGCTCCAGCGACTTGTTGGTGAGCTTGTCGAATACCTCAACGTACTCCACATTACAATCGGATGAACCAAAGACCACCTCCGCATAGTAAAGACTCAGTGTGTGGTTGGCTGGAGCCACGATTTCTGCATCGCAATCGGAACTCTCTGAAATCTTGATGCGTCCCTGTATGCCACCATAGCTATACTGACAGCTCGCATCTGGCACTATGAGAATTCGAAAGCCGGGCCTCGTTACGGCTCCATTGGTGCGGAACTTGATGTACACCTGCTTCGAGTTTGGATAGTAGTCATCCGGCAAGCCGCTGCCACAATACACATGCTCCGTGGCATAGTTGAGGTAGAACTGGACATTTTGCTGCCCATTAAAGATCACCTCGTTGCCATAGCCCTCTTCCACCAGCTGTGCTTCCTGTGTGCAGAATGGAAAAGAATATGTGATATCTAACTATCTAAGTTTAATTCAATCGCGAAAAGATTCTTTTAGGAGAATATTTGTAATAGAGATATGAGATATGAAGTCTTCATTTCTCAGATTGTGGAAGATACAGATCTATCCGAATAATCTTAACATTACAGACAGATGACAATTGATGGCTTCAATTGTAGGCAATATTGCGAAGGCTTTTAGTTGGTTTTCTTCTGGTTCTTATGGCATTTCGAAAGCTGGACTAAGTTCTTACCTCGCTGTTGTAGATTTTTATAAAGTCCGAATTGCAGTGACCCGTCGCATTGGCCGACTCCAGGTCGAGGCTAATAAATTTGAGATGCAGCGATATTTCGCTCTCGATCTTCCACAGGCAGAGAATGTTGTTGTCGTAGTTGCCCTGATCGTTGACCGGCGAATGAATTTCCAGGGGCTGTTTGCCATCCAGTTTGATCAAGGGATTGCCGCATTGCAGCGGCCTGGCCGTGACGACCAGCTCGAAGCCCGTGTCGGTAACCTTGTTGTCGGTAACGAAGCGCATGAATAGAACGTGGCGCGAGGCGCTCAGCTTGGGCGGCAAATCCTGACCACAGAATCTGCCAATTTCGTCCGCAAAGGGTCCGGCGCCGTCGCGTAACTCCAAATAGTCGGCGGTGCAGCTGTTTGTCGCCTCCACGTGGAAGCTGCGGAACTCGACACTTATCTGAGAGCCAGGGCTCGCCTGGAACACAAAGCTACAGTCCAAATTGTTCGCATAAGAGCCGACAAACTTGTTGAACGTATAGCTGGCATTATTCTCGCCCAGAAAGATGCGCTCATCACAGTTGGGCATGAGCCGCACCAGCGCCCGGAAGCCACGCGACGGATCCCGCTCATCGGAGTAGCTATGGATCAGCGCCCGATTGCTGGGTATATGGAGCGTGGGCAGATTATCGGACAGACGGCCACAGAAGCGGGCCATGCGCTGTCTCTCATCCGGCACGGGACTGGCAAAGACTTCAACGCCATCGTAGCTGCACTGCTGATTGCCGGCCTCAAAGTCCAGCAGCTCGAACTTGATGGTGAACTTTTGACCCTCTGGCGCCGTCAGGTTCCAGTAGCAGTCGCTGTTGTGCGGCATTTGGTTGTCCTGATGCTGGCGCGGCGACTCGACCATTTGCGTGGCGCTAATGACACCGCCGCAGAGCCTAGTGCTGTACTCCAGCTGGAAGCCACGTCCGCTGTACGACGAGTCCGAGCGCAGCAGCAGGCTAATGGAGCGCTGGGCGCGATAGGCGTGCTGCTGCTTGACGCCGCACAGCAGCGAATCCTGGTTCCGGCCGCCATTGTCTCTGGTGGTCACCGTCACGTTATCGAACAGACACATGTTCAACGGCGAGCGCTCCAGATCGAAATCAAGAAAACTTACCAACACGCCCGGCGCATTCGCCTCAAGCGGCTGGAACGTGTAGTTGCAATAGAGATTCTTGGCATAGCCCTTGGGATAGCCGGGACTGCTGAGCACCTGTGGCTCGGCGGTGGCTACCAGGATGCCGCCACAGTTGCGCTCGAAGCGGGCTGTGAAGCCATCGCCCGTTGTGTCGCCGTCAGAGCGGAAGATTAGTCGCATCGACGAGCTGGTAGAGTTGATAAAGTCCGGCGGATTGCGGCCGCACAGCGTCTGCAGATCCGTCCAGTTGCCAGCTTCCGCGTCCCCGCCCACATTGTCGCCGCGCTGCTGGACGCGCAGGTAGTCCTTGGCGCAGCCATTGCTGTCCTCAATGTAGAAGCGCCCCACAAACGATAGCCCAATATGGAAACCTGGCTCGGTCTCAATCTCCCAGATGCACTCCACATTGTTTTTGTACTGTTCACTAAAGTCAATGTAGCGATAGGGATAGGTCAAGCGGCCGCCGCAGCCGCTGCCGTATTTGACAGTCACATTGAAGGTGGAGTTGTGATTGGCATTGGCTGGCGACTCCGCATGGTATTCAAGAAACAGGCCGCGCTCCACGACCATATTGACGGACGTCGCCTGATTGCAATAACGACCCATCAGCGGCGAGTTCTGATCGGGCCCACTGTACAGCAATAGATAATGGAGCTCACAATCGCCGTCGAGATTGAGGCTTACGGCCACTTCCAGCTGGACATCCTGGGGCGAGAGTGGCTCCTCGGCCGTTTGATCGGGGCCAACAGCCCAGGCACAGTTGACCGTCTCCTCGCCAGACAGATGGCTAGGCTGGGAGATGGTGAGATTATCGCCGGGCTCTAGGGGCACGACGCCACCGCAGCGCTGCAGGCTGTAGGCCAGCTCCAGCAGATTCAGGTTATTACGTCGACTGCCCGTAATGGTCATGTCCACGGGGAACGGCAGGCGCACGCTGCGATTCGCTTGGCTGGCAGTCCGATCGCCGCAGAGAAACAGCGGCAGCAGCGGCTCACCCTCGTCCGGGCGGACCAGCTTGAGGGGCGTCATCACGCGGCAAATGTGATGGTTGTTCATGAAGACGGAGCTGCTGTTGTAGCGGCGCACCTGCAGCAGCAGCGTGCTGTTCTGTGGCGGACGCAGCTCGTAGCTGCAGTGCACCAGGCTGCTCTCATTGATCCGGCTGAAGAGCATTGTGGAGCTGTTGTCGAGATCGAGGCGTGCGTGGCACTCGCTACGGCCAAAGGCGATGAAGCGCAGCTTGATGCCGCGATGCTGGCTGAAGGGCAACAGGAAGGCGTCAATTCCCATTGTGTTGTCTGTGGAGATGACCTCGGCGGGCGGATCGTGCATAAAGCGACCAATCACAGACTGCATCTTGTAATCGTTGGAGAACGAGATGCGACCGTGGAAGTTGGTGTGCGTGCTATTGGAACCGCCCCCGTTATCAAAGTCCAGTATCTGCACCTTGACGCGCCGTCCCTTTGGCACCTGGACGCGCCAGATGCAGTGCGTCGGCACGCGCACACCCGCCGGATAGTTAGGCGTCTGCAGCACACCCTGGCTGGCAATTATGGTCTCGCCGCAGCGTGCTCCGATCGCGCTGTAGCGCATCTGGAAGCTCTCCGAGTTGCCCAGCTGGCCGGTGGGCATACGCAGCCGGACGACAATCTTGTTGGTCTCGACGAGAAAGTGTCGATAGGCGTTGCCGCAAATCTGCAGGCGATCGCTGATCCGCTCCTGGTTCTCTTCGCCAAATGGCTCCATCTCCTCCAGCTGGAGATGCGTGCGCTGCGTGCAGTTGCCATTTTGCGGCAACGGCAGCTGCATCGACTCGAACTTTAGCTCGATGGTGCTACCCCGCTCCACCTCGATGGTGAACACGCACTCCTTGTACTTGTTCGGCTGCAAATGCAGCTGCAGCTGTTCCACGGTGGGTGAATGGATGACCCCGGTGGCGCTGTAGTAGCTACCGCCACAGTTGGCCAGCTGGATGAGCGCCGTGAAGCCCGGATGAGGCTCCAGCACGCTTGTATAGAATTTCATGCGCAGCTCACTGCCCGAGGAGTAGACAATGTCGGGCTTTCGGTTGCCACAGAAGCGACCCAGCTGGGGCATCAGCTCGGTGCTGCCATCGTTCAGCTGCACGAACTCCCGATCGCAGCCATCCTCTCCTTGCTCGCTTCCTTCGCTGCTGCTGCTCGGCGTCAGATCAAAGTCCACGAACTGCACCGAGATGCGATGATGTGGCGGCGCACTGATGCGCCACACGCACTCCGAATGCGGATTGGGCAGATTCGGGAAATTGGGTGAGCTAATCACGCGTTGACTGAAATTACTGCTGCTGCCCTCCTCGAGCACAATGTGGCCGGAGCAGGCGTGGCTCAGCTCCTCGTAGTGGAAGGCGGCGCGAAAGCGCGGAAACGAGTTCTTCTCGAACTTGATGTAGGCCCGATTCGAGCTAGTTTCCAGCACATCGGTTATGTTATTCTCGCAGTACTTGCCACGGCCAAGGAATGGCGAATCTTCCGCATGCCCGTTGCGCACCACAAAGAAATTGCGGCACTGAGACCCATCCGCGACCTGGACGCCGGAGCTGAGCTCCGATTCCGGGAATGTGATGCGTATTCGCTTGCCCTGGCGCACGCGTATCGTCCAGATGCAGTCCAGCCGCGAGACGAAGCTGTGAGTCACTAGCTCCGTTATGTTGACCAGAGCACGCTGAGCGGTCAGCTCAGAGCCGCACTCGGTGCGCAGCAAGCTGGCAAATCCCGTCTTATTCACGCTGGCATCCGTCAGAAACTGCAGCCGCAGATACGGCGTGCCATGATAAAACGTGGTATCATTGGGCTGCGTGCAGGTCTTCACCAGCTGCGTCCAGTGCTGCATGTCGCTGCTGCTGGATACCACCACATAGTCGGCATAGCAGCCATCGCCGAATTCCTCAATGTCCACAGTAGTTAGCCGCAGTGCAGCATGTGCGGCGGGATTGACCGGCACCAGAATCCAGCTGCAGTTCAGATTGGTCGCATAGCCCAACGGATAACCAGGTGAATTGAAGCTGATTATGGTACGATTGAGTGAGACAAGCTGCTGGCCACATTGGCGCGTCTGCAGCTCGGCGGTGCGGTTGGAGGCCAACGCCTCCTTGGACAAACGCTCCCAGTTGAGCTGGAAGGGACCACGCGTTGCGGTTATATACAGCACATTGGTATTGGACACCAGCGGCTTGTACGGCTGGACCACCAGCTGGGCACCAATGTCGGTGTAGCCATCATAGAAGCGCACATGCTGCTGATCCACGTCGCGCAGATGATCCACATTCACCAGCACTACATAGTCCATATCGACGGTTATGCGCCAGCTGTACAGCTGATTGCTCTCGAATTTGCTGGGATAATGGGGCGATTCCACGGTGCCCTGAGTGCCATTCAGCTCGTTGTGGTGCTCTGCAGGATCAGAGCAGGTTAGAGAGCTAGGATTAGAGCAAGGAGGGGTACCTACTTACCATAGTTATAGCTGGCCATAAAGCCCTCGCCGACCACATCATCATTGCTCTTGAACTTGATCCAAATGCTGCCCTTGGAGTTGATGGCCGCCGGCAGCTGATTGCCACAGTAGACGCCGAGTAGTGCGCCGCGTGGGGAGTCTTCGCGCAGTTCCAGATAGTCATTGTTGCAGCCATCGGACTGCTCCAGGTCAAGGGATTCAATGGTGAGCGACAGCGAGTTTCCTGCGCTCGCCTCCAGAACCCATTCGCACTCGATGTTCACCGGATAGCTGTCCGGATAGTAGGGCGAGGTGAAGCGGCCGGATAGGGCGTTATATCTGCTCCCACAGAGCGTATCCATGGTCATGTAATGGCCCTCAAACTCGGCGACCAGTGCGAGCGGAACACTGATCGTCAACGCCTGGCCGCGCGAAATCACCGCCGGTGGATGGGAGCGACAGAATAGTAGGCGCGGCGTGCCGCTCGCCGTGACGCCCTCGTAAATCTTGATGCCATGCGTCATGCAGTCGCTCTCCCGCGCATAGCTGGTCGAGAGCTCGTCGTGTAGCTGTATGTGCGTCGGCGTAAAGATGATATGTTTGCTGGGATCGGTGGCCTGCAGCACCCATACGCAGGTCTCGTTGCGTGCCACCTGGTGGGCCAGGTTCAGGTACTGGAAGTCTGTCTCATCAATTGACAGCGTCTGGCCGCAGGACTCGTGATAGTGCAGCTGAAAGCCGCGGCTCTCCACCGAATCGTCCGTCACGAAGCGCACGATGGCCCGATTTGTGGCAGATTCGGTGCGATCGTTGGCTGCACCCTGAAGGCCCCTGGCGCACACCTTGAATATCTGGCGACCCTCGCTGTCGTCCAAGGTGTCGCTATCCGCATCGCTGTCGCTAGCTCCATCGCTGCCGCTCAAATCGTAAGCTGCCACATAGTCCCATCCGCAGCCATAACCGGACTCAATGTCCAGATCCTGGAAGTCAAAGACGATCGTGTGGTGCGGCGACACTTCCACCAGCCACTCGCATTCACTATTGCGAGGATAAGGTTTCGGATAGCCGGGCGATTGAATGACGCCAGTTTTAGACGTCAGCTTGCCACCGCAGGCTGCAAAAGGAGGTAGAATATTGAAAGTTAGAATGAATCCCACCCGGCAACAAAATCTCAGTCAACAGATCAGTCAGTCAATATCACCAGTCGATCGGTCCAGTCAATCAGCTAATGAAAATTAATTCAAGATGATCGGGTCCCGAAGTTTCTACAGTTGCGTTCACTCGTGGGCACAATCACTGCTGGATTTGAACAGGCAACCATCCCGTCTGCCAGCTCGACGTGCACACGACTAAACCAGGCAGGCTCATGACTCTTCCTGTACGGATTTCTGCTTGTGCTATGCTTTGATCGGCAGTCAATCTCTCAATCAGTCAGAGAGGGATTTTGAACTTACAGCTTTTAAACATGCGATATGTGGCCTCAAAGCCACGTCCATTGTGCGAGCTGTCGGAAATGAAACGCACGTGCAGCTTGTGTCCGGCGCTAGTGTAGATCAGCTTGGGATGATGGCCGCAGTTCCGTTCATGGACATCGACCTCACGGAAGCTATTCGAAATCTGTGGGGGCAAGGCAAAGAGGTTAGTCACTGTGGGCAAATGTGATATGATGTGCGAGTGCTGACCACAAGGGCGTCCTTGGTGCAATTGACGCTCTCCTCAATGTCAATGTCCAGGACGGTCAGCTCGATGACCTGGCCGAGCGGCGCGTGAATTAGCCAATAGCACTCCAAGTCGTTGGGATACATGAGTGGATGCTTCAGAGAGCGAAAGGAGCCGGTCTCGGCGCGCAGCTCCTGGAAGCAGCCGTCGACGCGATACTCCAGCCGAAAGTTGATGCTACTCGTGTTGTGGACAATGGTCAGAATGTCGCCGCTGGCATTGTGCATGCCCAGGCCGAGGATGGGCACCACGCTGGCACCATCGATCAGGTAGAGACCACCGTCGGCGTCTGTGGGCAGGCGATTGGCGCGGTGATCAAAATGCGAGATCTCTAGTCGTATCTGGTTGCCGCGCGGCGGCCGCAGCTGCCAGCTGCAATTGAGGGCGCCTTCAAAGTTGGCTTCGCCGTAGTTGAGGCTCTCGATGATGCCCTGGTTGCTGCTCAGTGTGCGCTGGCAGTCGGCGCTGTAGGATAGCCGGAAGCCGCGTTCGGCATTGTTGATATCTGATTGGAAGACGACAACCGCCGCGTTGCTGTCTATGTTCAACACGCGATCCTTCTCATCCGGCATGCCGCACATCTCTTGGAATGTCCCATCAAACAGGCGACTGGTGCTGGGTCCATGGTAGATGCGCAGATAGTCGTAGTTGCAGTCGTTAAGTTCTTCCATTTCCAGATCCTCGATGACAATTCGCAAGCCAGAACCAGGATGCACGCGCAGCTGCCACTCGCAGTGCGCATTGTTCGGATACGAATTGGGATAGTTGGGCGAGGTGATGACCCCAGCATTCCCAGTAAGCCGGCCGCCGCAGCTGTTGGCAAAGTTGCGCCACGACAGACGAAAGCCGCGAGCGACACCGACGTCATCCGTGTGAAAGTGCAGATAGATTTCGTGCGTAAAACTGGGTATCCGACGGGGTATGCTTGTGCCGCAGAAGCGTCCGATTAGGCTGGACTGATTGTTGCCACCGTTGCGCACCTCCAGCCAATCGCCGCTGCAATTGCGCGTGGCGGCCAGCTCGAACAGATCCACTTGCAGCTCTATCTGGTTGCCCGGCGACGAGCTTAGCCTCCAGATGCAGTCGAGCCCGTTGCTATAGTTAAGTGGGTACTCGGGTGAGTTGAGCATGCCCGCCGAGGCATATATGCGACCGCCGCACATGTTCCTCTCGACGAACCGATACGACAGCTCAAAGCCATTGGCTGTATCACTGAAGTCCGACACGAACTTGATGGTCAGTAGGCGGGCATGGCTCACTAGATCCTCCGGCACGTGGTTGCCGCAGAAGCGTGCCAGGGGCGACGCTGAATCGCTCTCGTCCTGACCAATCAGACCGTCATAGACCTCAACGTAATCGTAGCTGCAGTCACCGCGGCCCTCCACATCAAAACTGAGCCAGTTCAACAGTATGGCCTTGTTGGACGGAGCCATAATGATCCAGTAGCAGGTCATTTCGTTGTGGTACTCGCCCTGCGAGTCCACCGGCAGCCGTATGTTCTGGCCCTCCTTGGTATGCACACCACCGCATTGGGTGCCCGCCACTGGCACGGCGCGATACTCGAACCTAAAGCCACGACCCTTGCTGGACGGCGAGGTGTTCAGATGCAGAATCAGCATATTCGTCTGGCTGACATACTCCTCGGCGGGGAGCTTGGTCCCACAAAAGGGTCCCAGTATGGCCCGATTGAGCCCGTCGTTGATTCTGACACTGGTGCCAGCCGCGCAGTCCGTCTCCTCATCCAGCATGTCGTCCGATAGCTGAAAGTCCAAGCGCTTGAGCGTGATGACCGTATTGGGTGCAGTGAGTATCTTATACGTGCAGTGCAGATCGCTGTCTGTCAGATTGGGATAGCCCGGCGAGCTGATGGCGCCACTGGGCGCATCGTAGGTCTGCGAGCAGTCCATGCGGTAGTTCAGCTCGAAGCGATCAACAGCGGCGGCTCTGGGCGAGCTGCTGGTGTAGATGATGCGCATCCGATTGTAGAGCGAGTGGATGCTCGGCGGCAAGGATTGGCCAGGTCCCCCGCAGTGTTTGCTCTGGAGCACATACGAAACGGCCTGGGCATTGGGCGCATCGAGAACGTCATATAGCTCGATGCAGGCATCCAGCGCCAGCTCAAATCTGCTGAAGTCCAAGCTGATGGACTCGCCCATGGCTAGCCGGATCTCGTACTCGCATGAAATTGCATCGGAGCCAATGTCGTAAGTGGGCGAACGTATGGAGCCCTCCTTGCTGGTATAGACGCCGCCGCAGCCCGGCAGCCGCTCCTCGGCGGAGTAATGCAGCTGGAAGCCCAAATCGCTGCCCGTCTCATCTGAATGGAACCTAACGAGGGCCTCGTGTGTGGGCAGCAGCAACGGTGCCGGCTGCTCCCGACTGCAGAACTTGTACAGCTCGCGTCCAGAGAGGGCATCACTTATCTGCAAAGGCGTTATCAATCAGCCAGTCAATCAGCCAATCAATCAAGCCCATACTCACCGAAACAAAGTCAAAGTTGCAGCTTTCGTGCTGTTCCAGCTGCAGGGTGAAGAATGTGAGCTTGATCCGCTTGGTTCTGGGCGCCACCAGACGCCACTGGCAGTCACGATTGCGCGGATAATTGCCCGGCGAGCCCGGCGACGCCAATGTGCCGTGTGTTTCGAACTCGACTAGGCCGCCGCACTGCGGCGCCATCGATTGCCAGGAAAGATCGAAGCCTGCGTGCGCCGTCGAGGCGTCCGAGCGGAACCATAGGTACAGCTGATTGCTGGAGGAGATGATAGTCCCACCATGCGGTATGTGATTGCCGCAGTAGCGTCCAATGATCTGTGCCGCCGCGGAGCGGCCATCGTTGATCTGCAGCCAATCGAAGCGACAGTCCGTCGAGTCCTCCACATGGAAGCTGTGGAATGTCACATTCAGCACCAGCGATTCGTTTGTCCGTATCACCCAGGCGCATTGCGCATTGTGCTCGTAGCTGTTGCCCGCCGGCGGATACCGGAGTCGTCCGCTCAGCCCGCTCAGCATCGCGTTGCAGCTGCTGAAGCGAACATCGCACAGCCGTCCCCGATACCCCGGCTGGCACTGGCAAACGAAGCCGCCGCCGCCTGCTCCATCTGTCGGCGTCGGACTGCAGCGGCCATCGTTCTGGCAGGGCTGCGATGTGCACGGATTGGGCAGCGGGTCGCAGCGTGGCCCATGGAAGCCGCGCTGGCAAATGCACGTATAGTTCGAGGGACCAGCATCCATGCAGACGCCTCCATTCTGTCAAAAATGATAGCAAGAAAGATGAGAAAGTTGCAGTCGGCATACCTTAACCGCTCAATACGCTATATACTGATGGAAAGGTGTCTTCCTGATTAAGGCTCGTTATTCTGAAACTGTAACCCCCACATGTTGATTTGGGGACATCTTTAGAGCCACAGATCTTCCAAGTTTCTGGCTTAAGTTCATCCCAAAAGAAAAACTTGACTATGTAAACACAGATCGAAAAAGGAAAGATCGGACGACCCGTGGCTTGTTCGAACTGGAGTTTGGAAAAGCCGACCAAAGCTAGGATCGACTGGTGCAGAGCCTACGCCAAAAGAGAGAAAAGAGATTGGCCTCCACTTCGAGGAGCATTAAAGTGACTATCAGCGCGGCTTAAGCTGGGCTTAAGCTATAATTATTTAGGGGGCGGAACCGAACATTGCAGATTTTGAAAACAAAATCGGTTGTAAACGAGCCAAGTTTAAAGATATATATATCATATGTATATGATTGTCCCAACTAGGGTTTCGGGAAATTTCACCCTAATATGTGGGAAAATCACGAAAAACGATTGTATAAAAGTATAAGCAGTATGCAGGTGATATGGCAACAGGTTCTGATGGAATACTTACCAGGCAGGGCAGGTCGTTGCAGTTCTTGTTGGTGCCGCGCAGGCAACCGTTCTCGCCGTAGCCGTTACCCACCATCCCGAGGGGACAGCTGCAGATGATCGTATTGGAAATCTCCGAACAGATGGCCGCCGGATGGCAGAGGGAGGCGCGCTGTGCGCAGCTGGTGAGGCCAACGGCATTCGGGCTGACGTTGGGCGAATCCCCGTTGCTGTTGCGCTGGCAGCTGCGTCCGTCGCCCGTCCAGCCGACGGGGCACTCGCCGCAGTGGCTGGAGCCGTAACTGTTGATGCACTCCACCCGCGGGCTGAGATTGCAGCCGCCATTGTTTGTCTCGCATTCGTTTATATCCCGGCAGCTGACGCCGTTGCCGGTAAGGCCCGGCGCACAGGGCGCACACGTGAAGCTGCCGGGCAAATTGATACAATTGGTGGAGCAGGGCGTATGCGCGGCCGCCGTGCACTCGTCGATATCCTCGGTGCAGGTGGGCGTCAGTCCATTGCTGCGCCAACCGGGCTCACAGATGCATCGATAGCCGAGCGCATCGCTGCTGGGCACACAGCTGCCATGTCCGCACAGTTCCCAGGTGCTCGCCGCGGCACAGTCCGTTTTCCGCTGGCTGCAGTGCATCCCGTGCCAGCCGGGCGCACACATGCACGAAAACGAGCCAAACTGATTCACACACTGGCCCCCATTCTGGCAGCCCAGATCCGTGCCCTCCAGCAGCGCACACTCGTTCACATCCCGCTCGCACCTGCTGCCCTGAAGTAAGTAAGCCAGCTGTCAGCATCTGCATCATCCATTTAAACGCCCCCGAAACGGCCCATGGCTTACCTCAAAGGCTGCGCCACACTGACATCGATACCCGTTGTAGGTGTTAAAGCAGGTGCCGCCGTTCTCGCAGGGATTGCTGTGGCAGCTGTCCAGCTCCAGCTTGGTCTTTAGGCGCTGCACCCTGTTCTCCACACTGCGGAGGCGTCCTTGCAGGCGTCGCAGCAGCAGTCGGCTGGCCCGTGTTCTGTACAAAAAATTTTAAAAAAAAAATTGCACTTGTGTCCCATATAAGCCTCACACAGATCCCATATACGTTCCACGTACATCAACTTTACATCTTTCGTATCCCACTAACATCGCACATACATCGCACATCCAAAGTACATTCCACATACATCAAACATACCAGGTACATGTAACGTACATCGCAGTAACATCCATCCAACATTACGTATACATTCCACGTACATCATCTGTACATCTTACTTATCCCACTTACATCACACTAATATCACACATATATATATCCCACATAAGTGCCACATACATCGTACATCCAATGTACATCCCACATACATCAAGCATACATCCCAAGAACATCCATTAAACACCGCACGTACATCCCACGTACATCCCTAGATCGTTTCTGATATTCACGCGTTCCGGCAGACAGACTCGTTTGAAAAAGTATTTTAGATACTCTGTTCACGAGGTACAAAAGAGTATATTTGATTTAAGTGAATTTGGAATATTGATATACGCGTGATCGAAATATATTCAACGACTGCAAGACCCAAGTGGACAAAATTACAGCAGAAAACTGGGTTTGGTACCCGGAAGGGGCCGGAAGCTGGTTCAAACGGAAACCGAATATCACACCACTTTCCCATATTGATCCCAACCACAAACAACTTTCTGACTACGCATTTTTATCGGTATTCCGCTAACCTGTTCTGAATCTGACGAAACATCGTGTTTAGCCCATTGGCACCGAGTGCCTGGGATCGGAACTCGGTTAGCTGATCGGCCAGGTCGCGCAGATCGACAATATCATCGGCGCCGCTCCACTCGTCCTTGGCGGCGCCCGTGGGACGTTTCTTGTTGCCACCGACGGGCATTAGCAGCTCCAGCACATCGTATTCCTCATTGATGACCAGCCGCGAGCTGCCGCTCAGTCGGAAGCTGATGTTGCGATTGGCGCCAGACTCGAAAATCAGATTGCCATCCTTGCTGATGATCTTGGGCCTGCAAGTAGATGCCAGTTTAGACCGCTTTGCGACCCAGTAGCAGACGCTACTTACGAGTTGACAAACATGTGCACAGGGCACAGCAGGAGCAGCAGAAGAAGCAGCTCCAGCTGCATCTGGATGTGTCCTAGGCGTCTAAACATGCTTCACGCAACCATTTGCACACATATTCAAATCACAGAACAAAAATTACAAATATTTGAAAAACGAAATAATCCCAGATCCTGCGGCACGTTCACTTGGCTTGAATATGAATTAAACTCTGTCGATGTCGGCGCTCGCTGCCCGCGACGTCAGCTGCGGGGCGTTTCTGCGCCGTGCTGCAACATGCCGCATGCCGCATGGTGTCCGCCCACCAATGATAGCCGGAAATTGACGCAGTAGTACGACAAGACGGATACCCTTTATTCTTTTTACTTAAAAGGTACACATTTATTTCAGAGCAGAACTCTCTAATAATATCTGGTATAGTAGCACATACACATATATAAATATCTGTGTATATATATATATATATATATATGTTGTTGGTTCATAGATGTATACACTATAATATAGGAGTTTAATGTTTGGGTGCTTTGCTTATGCTTAGTTCAAATGTAAAATTATGGAGCTGAGTGTTTGGTTGCCCATTTCCCCGCGTACCTCATTCCGATCAACGCCCATCAATATGCTCTTTCCCAAATTATCTTAATCTTAGGTTAAACTAGCTTAAATTCCGTTAGTTTGGTGTGTTTTTAGTTAAACGGATCTCAAGCTAAATGTTTATATAATACAACATTTATATCAGTTACTCTTCAGTTATTATTTAATCACATCAATTATTTAACAAATGATGAAATTTATTTCAAAATTAATAGAAATTTGGTATTTATTTGATACAATTATTTTTTTTTTTTCAAGTATTTCAAGTTGCATATTAAAAAAAAAAGAAATTAGTTTTTGAGTATTTTTGTTTACTAAATTTGTAAGTTAAGCGCCATTGGAAAGAGCATAGAAGCTTCGGTCTTTGTCGAAGTTGTAGAATTTTATACAATTTTTACAAATAAGTTTCTAAACAACAAAACAGATTCTATGTATAAACGGGTGTGCGTGTGTGTGTGTGTGTGTGTGTAAATGGAACTGTTGCTTGTGTCTTTGGATGAATTAAGTACAGCTAGACTCTATTATAAATCGGGTGCTGAGGACGCTACAAGTCGTGTCCAAAAGTCTATTTGGTGTTTACGTTTACAAATGCACAGGAAATATACTTGTCTATAGATATAGATATATAGATATATATGTATATACATATATATATGTCTATGGCCAACTAACTAACCAAGAATATGCCCGAAACCATATACATATGATTGGAACTCAAGAGCTGCATTGAAAAGGTAAAAACTGAAGTGAATATCCGATTTTTGGTTGTCATTTACATTTACATTGCATTTAGATTTTGGCATTGGATAATATTTAAGAAGCTACATTCACTGGCTTAGCTCTAGACAGCTGAGTGTCTCAGTATAATCTCATATATATATATATAAAAGGTTAGAAGACCAAACTACTTCGTGAATTATGAGTGTGCACACTTGGCAACATAACATGCATACAGTGTATAATTATAATATACATATGCATATACATACATATATATATATATATATATGTATATGTTTATATATAATTAGAATCACAATTATGAAATGACTTGCGTTATGAGTTAAAGTACACATAAAGGTAATTATTTAAAGTTATGTGCAGACAGGTCGATATAACTAATATATATAATATATACATATATTTGTTTATATTTATGCTTGCACATTTGCAATTTCTCAATTGGAAAGTTCTCGATCGGCCCTGCCTGAGAATAACAATTCTCTCTTCTCATCAAGCAATATACAACTCTAATTACAGTAGGCAACAAACACATACACAATAAATAAATTAATTATTAAAAATATATATAGTTTATAATTGAACTTTTCGCTTAGGTTTGACTGTGCTACACATTTCTTCTCTATCTTGCTCACTATCCCACTCTCCCTCTCTCTCTGTCTCTATCTCTATCTCTTTCTCTGCCGTGTTGCCTGTTGTCGGTTGCTTGCCTATGGCACAGCTCTGAATAAGTATAGAACCAGCTTTTTAAGTTTTATTGCAGCCTCCAAATGCATTGTTGCGGGTTCTTCAGTTTGCTGTGGGCGTGGCCTTGATTAAATTGCTCTTTGTCCGCCTTATGTGCTCCGACTTGTGATAGAGAAACTTGTAGCTTGGATGCTTCTCCGTGTACTGCGCAAACATATCTAGACAAATATATACAATATAGTTTTAAAAATCGTTCAAACTAAATGAGACTCCAAGACAAACCGAAGGAGACGTGGCCAACATTGGCGGTGTCCAGCGCAAAGAAAAGTGCCTGAGCCTTTTTCTCGTTCAACTTGTCGCCGCCGTGCCGCAACAAACGCGTGAAGCTCTCCCTGTCTATCTGTTGACTCGATTCACTATATAGCTATAATAGAAAATACAAAAGGATCATAATAAGCTAAACGCTGCTTAGGTCAGGCAGACTTACTTTAATCAGAGCGCGCAGAAACGTTATGACGTCGCTGTTCTTCAATTTACAAAACAGCGAACAGAGCAGAAAACTTTTAAGACTCACTGTGCCCTTGCGACGCTATATTCAAATACAGATGATAAGAGAAAATGGTTTTTATCGCAAGCACATGGGATTATTTGGTCATAGGCGCTTACATGGTCGAGTAGCGCAAAAAGCTTGTGCAGATTGGGATTCTTGAGATCCACTTGGAGGAGCTCGGCAAATGTGATAATGTCCAGTTTGTCTGTGTTGGTAAGCTTTAGATATATCTCGCAGAGTTCCATGTCGCGCTGCGAGTCCAAGAGGTCAAGAAAATCGAGGGTGCGTTCAATTTCCACAATATCACCAGGAAATGGAATCTTCATTTCACGAGCACGACTCATAACGATGACATCCTCGAATGAGTAGTCGGACGTGGGCACTCCCAATGCCCTATAAGATATAACAATAGTTTAATTAGCTCGAAGGATCAATCTAACTGATTTTCCGCCATCGAACATAACTCACTTGGCCATTACGTCGCGTACATTGTTCGCATAGAGATTGGCATCAGCCACCTCAGCTGGGGAAGGCGTGTAAACGGGAAGGTATTCGATCTCACAGCGATTATAGAACTGTGTCATTGTTAGCCAGAGCAGACGCAACCTGTGTACAAAGCGAAAGAACGATACGTTAGCAGGAGCTCGAAAAAAATATGCTGCTCTTTTCAATACTTACACGCCCGGTCCATCCCAGGTCCAGGTGAAGGTGTCATATTTGTTGGGATAGCGGAGCAGAACTGGTTGTACGGGCACGCCCGGATAGAAGGCGCCGGGCTTGAATTTAATTAGCGCCGTGCGATTTGTGCATGTGCCCTCGGAAAAGATGACCACCTGAGGCCAGTCATCCGTGGAACGCGCACGTTCAACAATATGCCGTATGGTATTCTGCCTAGAGTTGGGATCTTCGCGCTGCACATAAATGGGCTGAGCATAATTGATGATGCGACCCAGCAGCGGTATGTCTGCCGTCTCGCGCTTGGCCACGATCGACGGTGGGTGTCCGGAGACCACCAAAATGGAATCAACGTACGAAGAATGTGGCGCCACAACCAAAATGGGCGCCTCCTTGGCGCTGGCCGGTGTCCCCTTCATTTCGATATAGAGAAACGAGCCGGATGTGTACACCATTCGCATGGCACGCGCCGTCCAGTACTGCATATGTCTGCAAGTGAGATTAATTGATCAATCTGTGTGTATTTGGGCTGTGTTGGGTTGTGTGTTACCTGCGCCAGCCGGAGAGCGGCTTTGCCTGCAGTTCCTCCATAGAGATGCCATACAGGCCAATGCAGGCGAACATCCAGGCCGATAACAGCGATAAGATGCAGCCAACCACGCGTATGGGCAACAGCAGCACGGTCAGCACATAGATCTGCAATTGATAACTGTGATTAGAGCGTTCCACAAACAACGTTCGCTTTCCGCTCGCTTATCAGGCTGCGTACCGTACCGTAG
The DNA here is from genome assembly GCA_037075305.1 of Drosophila kanekoi. Taxonomy (NCBI): domain Eukaryota; kingdom Metazoa; phylum Arthropoda; class Insecta; order Diptera; family Drosophilidae; genus Drosophila; species Drosophila kanekoi. The sequence continues at coordinate 4,095,282 of JBAMCE010000451.1, read as the reverse complement.
CGTACAGTAACGTAGCGTAGCAAAGTACAATTAGGCTGGCAGCACAATTTGCTGAACTTTGAAATGGCAAAAAAATGAAACCGAATGTGACGTGTACGCTAAAGGTCAATTAAGACTTAAATTCAGTTCGGGTTCCGCATTTTGAACACTTCCAAATCGACCAGGCCAAATGGGCCTCAATAACTGTGCGCTTTGCTTCGATTTGCAATTTTTTTATACATGCTTTGATAACATTTTTAAATTCTTTCAAAAGTCAACCATTTATTGCCAATATTTTGATTGAGAAATGAGAACTCAAAAAATTAAATTTTCTCCCTTATTTTGACTTAAATTTAATTTAGTTTCAGTTCTTGGTCAAAGTTTTATTTAATTGAAACGTGAAACCGAGCGCAAATGCAAAATGCCTTGAAAATTGTTAAACCTATTTCCGTGTTTTGTTGCACAGTTCTTTATTTCTTTCGCAAGACTTTGTTTCACCTCGTTTTATGTACTTCTGAGAGTTGAAGATCGTGCCAGATGTCTAGCATATATATATATGTACATATATATAATATGTATCTAACGTTCGGATTGCAGAAGGATAAAAATCTGAAGCTTTTGCATTTCAATAGACAACATAAACAATTGCGAAGTGCGTATTCTTATACCCTGAACTTATTGAAAATGGGTAAAAAGGGTATAATGTATTTCTGCAAATGTATGTAACAGGCAGAAGGAAGCATCTCCGACCCCATAAAGTATATATATTCTTGATCAGCATCTACAGCCGAGTCGATCTAGCCATGTCCGTCCGTTCGTCCGTCCGTTTGTATGAACGCAAGGATCTCAGAGCCTATAAGAGCTAGAGACTTGAAATGTTAGCTGTAGGTCTTCCTAGTCCATGCGCAGATCGAGTTTGTTTCCGATATTCGATAACTTGCCCCCGTTTACAATTCGTAATCAATGAAAATCGATATCGAAATCCTTTTTCTTGAGCAATCACCAAACTTGACATGTAGCTTCCTGAATAGCATATATATCTGCATTTGGTTTTGGAAGAAGAGGGTCTAGGGTATCCCCTAGTCGGGAGCTCCCGACTAGAACCTCTTACTTGTTTTTGGTCTGCTGTTACGGGTCGCGAATGCGTGCCCAGATAGAGATATTTGAAGTCGGCAACTTGCCCAAATTAATGCCAATACACAAGTATCTGTGTATATGCAATTCTGCATGTGTGTGCGTATGTGTGTGTGTGTGAGTGTGTATAAATAAGCATGTCATTAACAGAGCCGACTAACGACTCGAATAGTGCGAAATAGTGCCTCCTCGACCTTGATTTAACGATCAAGGCAAGTGAAACGAACGAGCCACAATAACTTGTTTCAACGGAAGATGAGCCCAATGCGCCAATATGCAAACGTATTTATATATTTATCATTTTTATGGTATGGCATATTCGTGTCTTAGAGGTCACTTTTGTGCTTCCAATGTCTGCTACAGCTTGTCCAAATGTGTCATACTAAAAACTGTCTCAACGAATATGAACTTTAGACTATGACATGTTCAGAGATAAGCTTTACGATCGATCGGGTTTGTTCATATTGTTACGTACAAATACATACATACATATATGGCAGATAGTTGATAGTTACCTAGCGAACCAATTATTTGCCTTCGGTTCGGTTCGGTTCGCAATGAAACAATTTAAATACAAAGTTTTGGTAAGGTTATCTCCCTCTCCCTCTCCCTCTCTCTCTCAAAAGTTGTTTATTTTGAGGTAGAAATTGTTTGGCCTTAGGTTCAGTTCATTATAGAAAATAAAGTGAGCCGAGGTTCGACCTGGTTCGGTTTGAAGACGTTTTCAAGCCTTGAAATAGTCGATATTGACTTCGAAACTGTTAAAGATCTTTCAAAATGCATATATAACGAATATCATTAAATCTCAATCTTCTCGTAGCCTCCAATGATTGGAATATCGCAACGATCGTGTGTTTAATCATACTGAAACCAAACATTAATGACATCATAAGCCACCGAAGCATATTATCAATTCACAATAGTTATTTCATCTGTGACTAATGTGAATCCCCCCGTCTACTCTTAGTCAAGCTTAACTGTAAAATAAACAGGGTATGGCAGCTAGAGATAATAGAGTGCAGCTGCTCAGGGTGGAACGTGGAGGAGGGTTGGGGTCGGGGGCGTGTAATTAATCGGACGTTAACAATTATGGCAACGGGAAACGTGCGAAAAACGTTTTCGTCTATTAAAACCAGAGAGTGAAGGCCAAAGAAAATGCAAATCACAAACTACAATCTATAAGTCTATATAGACAGACAGACTGATTGATTGATTGACTGATTGGTAATCGCGGAAAGCTTTTCGCCCAGCCGGCTTTTAAATTATGTATATACAAAGTTCTAAATGCAAACCTAACGAATGCGTGTTTTTGCATTTTCAGATAATCGGCAAGCTATTGGCTCCTTTTTTCACCTTCTTTTCAAACTGATTTTCAAAGCACCTCATGTAAAATTGATGAGTGCGTGCTCATGAAAATGTACAGTTAAAACTTTTGTCCGAGCTTTTGCTTGCGATACAAAAAAACAGCCAACCAAAAATATAAAAAAACCAAATTGATCACTTTTTTAGTCTGAAGCATAGACATGTGAATCCATTTGGTGTACTTATCGGGAAAACGAGACACGTACCCATCTCTAATCGGGCAGAAGCACAAGTTGTGCTTTGGCCAGAACAACAACATCAAATAACGGCAACAACGAACGCCCCAAAGAACCGGCAACGAAAGCAAAAGCAACAAAAACAAACACAACAACAACAACGTCAGCAGCAGCAGCGGCAATAAGACGACAACAAGAAAATCGTACGATTTTCGCTGCTTTTGTTTCTTCACAGCTAATTCGCTGCGGCGCTTTCGACGCTGACGTAAACAGCGACGTTGGCGCCGGCATCGCGAAACTATGCCCCCGCACAAAGGAATATCGATAATGCGAAACGTGTTGTTATCGACATCCTCGATGGCTCAAGTTGGTCAAGTGCAATGAGGCATACATATGCAAATGCATGTGTGTATGTGTATGTTTATGTGGGTATATGTGTGTATATAGAGCATTGCACTTGAAATGTCTGTGGGTGTCTGCGTCTCTAGACAAAGACAACAACAACAACAAATTGTGCGCGATTCAAACTGCCCTCTTGATCTGGAGCCCTTCCACGTCTCACGCAGCGAGACGTCAGCTGTGTTTGAATTGTTTTGCATGAATGAAGGCGAAGGCATTGGCATCTCAAGATGCGGATGCGGGGAAACGGGTTAACCAAAAAGCTCACCTTGGCCACCTCAATGTGACTGTCGATTTCTATGCGATGCACGAACGGATTGATGTAGCTGTACCCCTTTGATGCCCAGGTGTCCTCCTCGGAGTCGCGCTTGGACATGCTGCTGATGCTGATGCTATTGTTGGGCAATGCGCTGCTGCCGCTGCCGCTGCTCCTGCTGCTGCTTCTGCTTCTGCTACTTCGAGTGCTGCTGTTGTTGTCGTTGTCATTTTCCAGGCCATCCCCATCGTTTGATGCGCGTGCATCATGCGGAGAGCGACGTCGTTTAATTGAAGAAGTTGTCATTGCTCACACGTACATTCACTTGCTAATCACACTTTTGCAAAATATTATTGTCTAACTTTACTTAGGCTGATGGCTTTGGTGTGTGGCGCAAAAAAAAAAAACAACAACCAGTACGTCCCGCTCTACCGATTCTTTTTTGCGTTGCCAGCAAACTGAAGTGCTGGCTAACTAGCTAAACAGTGTTGGGCAAATGAATTATATCGATGATATGCCTTTCGACGATAGCTCGATAGTTATTGTTAGCACGTTGCCACAATGCGACAGCTGAACAAATTTAACAGGTCTGGCAATATTTAAGCCGTTGCAAAATTTAAACTTTGATTTGATTTTAAATAACTGATACTAGTGCTATGCGCTAAATTTAATTATTGTTGTTAGCTCAACAGCATATGTAGGGAGGTGCATACATACATATATAGTCTCGGACACTGTGTTTCCCGTGAAGTGCCCTCCGCGGCATTTTAATCACATGTCTGACCCGGCAGTTCACGGTCTTGCCAAGCCTGGCGACAAAGTCGAAGCACATGTGCCCGAAACGTGCTGTCGAAATTGAAATCTTTTCAAGGCAGCTGTCATGCGGTCGGAATACTCTGATTATGTATGGCATATAATTATGCATAAGTACATACACATGTGCATTTGAACAAGGCATGTTTAAAGTGCTGGCTGCTTTTCAAAAAATGTGATCCAACCAGTTTCTGTTATACATACATATGTACATATGTATGTATGTATATGTGTTTGAATGTGGTTCATAGAGACATATCAGAGATATCGCATGCTAAACGGGTTTGCTCTCTTTCTGTTTTTAGATTAATATTCACGCTATTATTTGATGGTGGCTTTGTGGGCTGAAGGGCACAGCTGGTGCCTCATCGCAAAACTGTTACTGTTATACGCGCGCGTGCATTTGACCTTGCTGAAGTTTAAAGGCTGATGCAATCGGAGTTTGGGGCGATATGCCGACAAATTCTTGTACATGCATACATACATACATTTGTACATGTGCTGACAAGTGAGCGCAAGTGCCCGGCAACTGGTTTTGCCAAAATGATGAGTAACTTACCGTAATACGAATCAGTCAAAATAACATGGCCACGCCCATTTATCACTCTAATCAGAAATTGGCGAAATTCGCATTCAAGGCTGTATTTACCGTTTTGCACGGTCCATGAAACTGTATTATATGTATGTATATATTGTACATACATACATACATATGTATTTCTAAAAATTTCTGAAAGTTGCCTGTGTTGTTCGGTGATTTTTGCGTATTTTTTTTTGTATTTGTTAATGATTATTCATGTGGCCAGGCGGTGTTTTTTATTTTAACCATTTTTTGCAGCCCGACGCTGGCTGCGTGGGCGACAGCCGCAGCAGCGTCACGTGAAATCATTTTAAGTTGCCAAAAATCTGAATTTTATAATTAATGTCTTTTGCGTTGAGATCGAAGGCCTTTTGGTCGATGTGCCAACAGGCGTATACGCAACGTTTAAAAAATTCCGTTAGCTGCCGCTGCATTGACCCCTGGATTGTGCGAGCTGTTGTGCGAGTTTTACAAAGCTCGGCACTTTCGACGTCATCATCATTGACGTCACAGAAGGCTCCGCGCGTGGCCCCAAACCCCAAAAAAAACAACTGTAATAAGAGAGCGCGCACGATACAAAATCAATTATTCTGTATGTACACCACTCTCACACACACACACACACACAAGCAAGCGTCGGCGACGAGCAAGCGCAAAACAGCGCTACCAACCTCTACACAAACACATGCACAAATGCGTGTATGTATGTAGGTACATGTATGTATACATGTGTGTGTATATGTATGTGTGTATAAAACGGGGCGAGCCCCCAAATCTGGATTCCCAAATGCGGACAACAAATAACCATACGCATAGCAGTGCGGCCGCTGCTGCAGCGTGTTGTAAGCTGACGTCGCAATATTGAAATCAACAAGGAAAAAAAACGACTCTAATTTTAGACTTCTACGTCGGATTTTAAGTGGTTCGCGGAACTCTTGATTTTTTGGTCTGCGTTCACTTAACTGGCTCGCAACTGGCTCGGCATTCAAGCCTTTGCTTTTAGGCCGTGCATTCAATATCCAATCGACTCTCGAACTGGTTATCTTAACAGAAACAGGGATTCGTCACTTTTTGGAATAACCGTTAAAGCTGCATTTCTGCACTCAACTTGCACTCAAGAGCGTCGCAGTCGCTGCTCTCTTCTTTTAGATCAGAATCTGAAACGCTGAATCATTGCATAGGCGCACACATTATGGTGCTTCACACATGCATACATACAAAGAACTGATTAGAATGCTTTGCATATGTATGTGTATGTATGTGTGCTTGTATGTACATACATACATACATATGTATGTGCATGGCGCTATCATCTCGTGCACGTCCCCAAACAAAGAAATTACAGTATGATTTGACCCTACATGCCCTACGTCGGCTACGTAGGCCTGCCCAGCCCCTCTATAGGAGACGGAGACGACGCCCACTAATATAACGGCGGCGCTTGCGTTTTGTTTTTCATGATTTCTAAGCAATTTCCGTTGGCCAGATAAGAGCAAACCAGTTGTATTTGTATTTGAAAAGATAAACATTTCAACAATTTTGCCAGTTGGTTCGCAGCAGCAACAGAAGAGTTACATATGTACATATGTATGTATGTAGTATAGTATATAGAGCTCTAGTTCGCTTTATCGTGGCAATGATTAAGCTGCTAGCTCTAAAAATAAAACTTTCCATTCCCTTGTATTTCTAAGCCTTATAATTAACAAATCCCAAGAGATGTAGTGATAAGTTTTTTCTAGTTTATGACCTTTGTAAACCTTCTAAATATTGTTATGTATGTACATAGGTACATATGTACATACAAATGTGTTCTTTTCAAATTCTGTGTATGTACAAATATTCACATGCGTGCATACATATGTATGTACATTCAAATGTATGAACATGTAAACATGTGTGTGCATGTGCAATTTCGCATGCAACACAGGCGACCTCTGCGACTCACATGATCACAAGGCGGCCGCGTCATTGCTGTTGTTGCATTCCATGACAGAGAAAATGGCGAAATATTGGCAGCGGCAGATGCAATGGCAAACAAAAAAACGCGACTGAGGGCAGACGAGCCTCTTTGGACAACAACAACAGCACCAACACATAGTCATGCATATTTTTATGCATGTACACTCATCTATTTGTATGTATGTGTGCATGTGCTTTAGGTAAGTACAAATGTGTCATACACGAGTCTTTGAAATCAAAGAGCAACAAACCAATAATAAGTATAAAAACTTCCTTAGAACTGGGTGAGTGAACGAACGACCGCGTCGTGAGGTTCGCGCGTGTGGAGAGAAATATGCTTGCTGAGAACGGAAGCCAGGGAGAGAAGCGTTGGCTGGAGTTGCAAATAGAAACACACAGTCAGTCGGTCAGGCGATGCGTTCCACTGTTGTTGAAACGCGCACGTCGACGACGGCACGTAAAATACACCTAGATTCACACCATGCATGTGTATATATGTACATATGTATACGTATTGTATGTGCATACACACATATGTATGTATATATGTATGCGTGCATATAAGCACATGTATGCAGTGGCGGGTGAGACTAACACCAGCAACAAAATGCGAGACGAGCCCCACGAACGCCAAAAGCTGGCAGCGACCAACAACAGAAAATTCCATACCGAATATACACTTTACTACGCACGTATGCATGTACATGTACATATGAATGTACATATGTATGTACATACATATACACTCAAGGAGAAAACAAAGGGAGCCTGGTGTGGAAGCCAGCGACAGCTATGCAAACTTGTTCCCCATATGTAAGCTGAGCATAAACTGTTATACGCCAACAGCAGTAGCAGAAAACCCAACTGAAATATCCACACCAAGTCACTGAAAGATTTTAAAAGCGACCGGTCTATAGCGACATTTAAATAACCTGCATTGTAAGCAATTGCTTAAATTGTTCTCCCTTGTTTACAATTGTTGCGGAATGTGTTATACATACATACATACATACTTATGTGCATATGCAGCTGCTTTAATAACAGCTTTAAGTCGTGCGGTTACCAAATAGCCATATCGATAGGGCAGGCAGCTCAAAATTAATGCTTAGAGTATTTCGAGGTTGCCTTAAAAGCCGCTTGTGTAGTGTGCCATGGTTTGCTGACGATGGCAAAAAGGCAGTGGCAACACTCAACGCACACCTGACCGCTCTCTCGTCTCATCGTCTCCCGCTCTTAAGCACAACACTGTTGGCCTGTGAGAGCAGTGGTGACGCTGCTGCTTCTGCCCGCGTCGCTACCCGCCCCTACTACGTACAAGAGCCATTCATGAGCCGCGTAATCAGTACATGTGCTCTCTCGCTCTCAATTTCAATGCGATTGGCGCTAACTGACGCTCTCTGGCTCTCTCTTTCGATATGCACACTAATGTACATGATATTGTATCTTGAACGCAGGCCCAGCACAGAAACGGCCGCCCTCTCCAATATGATTTTTCAATTTTGACCTTCAAGGTTCCTTCAAAGTACACTACGTATACACGACATACGACACACACACACGCACACATGCAAGCGACGCACAAACGCTGACGTTGACGGCGGCAGCGCGCGCTCCGCGTCGGCAGCGCGCCAGAGTCAAGCAACTGGCGAAGCTCCACGGAGAATAATTCCGTAACAAACGTTTCACAGCAGCGGACGCGTGCAGCGGACAAAAATAAAACGGCCGAGACAAAAGCAAATAGTTTATGAGAAAAGAAGCAGCGCAAAGTCAACAACTAAAAGCGAAAATCGGCAAAAATACAAAAAATACAAGAAAATACAAATAAAATACAAAGCAAACAAAGGTAAAAGACAATAAACTCGCACGAAAAAGACAAAAAAAAAAAAAAAACGCGAACGAAACGCGCGTGAGGAAAACATAAAAAAAAAACAAGTTGCTGTAACAAATTGTATATAGATATATATATATATTTTTTTTGGGTGCCAGTGCCTGTGACTGCCTGTCGGCGACTGCCAAACTAAAGAAACCGCAAGTGCAACTGCCACAGAAACTGCAACTGCAACTGCCACAGCAACTGCAACTGCAACGACATGGACCAAGAGCAGCTAAATGGCGCGATGCGCAGCGTTTCTATAAATAGCAATGGTTTAGCCACAAATCTGAATGGCCACAATGGCTGCAAAGGCAGCGACGAGACGGACAACGCGCGAGTTCTCTTCAGCCTCAGCAGCAGCAGCAGCAGCGGCGGCGTCGGCGGCGGCAGCGCAACGAGTAAAGCGACAAATGCAGCGCATGCAAATGCAATTCAAATACAAACATCGGCAGCTGGTGCGAGTGCAGCGGATAAAAAGAAAATGGTGCACGAGTTATGTCAGCAGCTGTTGCTATCCGATGAGCAGGTGCAGGAGCTCTGCTATCGCATCTTGCATGAGGTGAGGCGTGGCCTGGCCAAGGATACGCATCCGAAGGCGAATGTCAAGTGCTTCGTTACGTACGTACAGGATCTGCCAAATGGCAACGAGCGCGGCAAGTTCCTGGCCCTCGATCTGGGCGGCACCAATTTCCGTGTGCTGCTCATCCACCTGCAGGAGAACAATGACTTCCAAATGGAGTCGCGCATCTATGCGATACCGCAGCACATTATGATCGGATCCGGTCTGCAGCTGTTCGATCATATTGCCGAATGTCTATCAAATTTTATGGCCGAGCATAATGTATATTCGGAGCGTTTGCCGCTCGGTTTCACGTTCTCGTTTCCGTTGCGCCAGCTGGGCCTGACCAAGGGCCTGCTCGAGACATGGACGAAGGGCTTCGATTGTGCCGGCGTTGTCAACGAGGATGTTGTCCAGCTGCTCAAGGATGCGATCGCTCGGCGCGGCGATGTACAGATCGATGTCTGTGCCATACTCAACGACACAACGGGCACCCTGATGAGCTGCGCCTGGAAGAATCACAATTGCAAGATCGGGCTGATTGTCGGCACCGGCTCGAATGCCTGCTATGTGGAGAAGGTTGAGCACGCCGAGCTCTTTGATATGCACGATAATCGCAAGCCGCACGTCCTCATCAACACGGAGTGGGGGGCATTCGGTGATAACGGTGCACTCGACTTTGTACGCACCGAATTCGACAAGGACATCGATAGCCATAGCATCAATCCCGGCAAGCAGACGTTCGAGAAAATGATCTCGGGCATGTATATGGGCGAGCTGGTGCGCCTTGTCCTCGCCAAGATGACCCAGGCCGGCATACTCTTCAATGGCCAGGGCTCCGAGGTGCTGTTCACGCGCGGACTCTTCTTCACCAAATACGTGAGCGAGATCGAGGCCGATGAGCCCGGCACATTTACCAACTGCCGCCTGGTATTGGAGGAGCTGGGCCTCTCCAGTGCCACCGACGGCGATTGCGCCAATGTACGCTACATCTGCGAGTGCGTCTCGAAGCGTGCCGCACATCTCGTCTCGGCGGGCATTGCCACGCTGATCAACAAGATGGATGAGCCCCATGTGACGGTCGGCGTCGATGGCAGCGTCTATCGTTTCCATCCCAAGTTCCATAATCTGATGGTCGAGAAGATAACGCAGCTGATCAAGCCCGGCATCAGTTTTGATCTGATGCTCTCCGAGGATGGGTCCGGGCGAGGTGCGGCCCTGGTTGCGGCCGTTGCCTGTCGAGAGGATATACTCAATAGCAAGTAAACGATTGGCAAGCGCAAGCGCAAGCACAAACGCAATCGCAATCGCAATCGTTATCGTTGTAATTGTAATCGTTATCGTTATCGTAATCGGAATCAGCGTCGCAGTTGCTAACGAAGCAAACCCAATCAATTCAATTCGAGTTCAAACCAGGTTCGAGTTCGAAAAATTCTTAAGGCGAAAATCAGTTAGTTTCCTTTTGTCGCCGCTGCGAAGGCGCCACTCGCCGCCAATCCCACCCCCTCCCAACCCCCTTCCCCCCTTCAGGTAGCGCCAACGCGGGGCGCATATTAGTATTTAAATTAGGCAAGTTCTTAGAAGAAGAAAAAAAATGCAGCAAAAATATTTAAAACAATTTTTAATGGAATGTGTATGCTTCAGCAATTGTTTATTTTCTTTTCCCATTTTCCCGTTTTGCATTATTTTCGTTTTATGATCTAGCTCTTTCTATCAATCTATCTCTTAATTAAATAAATTATTTCTATGTCTAATTTATTTGGTTAAAATATCTTTTCTCGATTTTGTAAACAATTGTTAATATATTTTACACACACACACACACACACTTACGCATATATTGATACATATAAGATACATATATATGATTTAATATATCAGGCAAATTCTTATTAAAACGGCAAAAACAAAAGTTAAATGAATTTTTCGATTGCGATTTGTCAATGAATTGAAAGTTAAGAGAAACTTAAGAGAAACGCATCAGCAGAACACAAAAGCTAAGAGAACGAAGAGAAGCGTGTTGTTCGCGCGCTTTCAAGCGCCGCCAAAAGTGTTATACTGTGCTACAAGCATCATCATATCCTAATCCGGGACAAGACAGTTTCGAAGCAACAACAAAATCGCACATTGTTCACGAAAATACCAGAAAACTAAAAAGAAAAATAACAAAAAAAAAAATTAAATTAAAATAAAGTAAAACACAGAATGGAATGTGTTTTGTAATTGTAAAATGTTTATAGTATACATATATTGTGAAGCGTTATATGATAATACAGCTTATTAGCCACTATATTGATGATAATGATGTATTTTTTGCTTTGTTTAGATATACACACATATATATTATTATTATTCTTTTTTTTTGTTATTAACTTTTAAGCAGCTAAACAATTGTTTTATATTGTTTTCATATACACACACTGCATATATATGTATATGTATGCATGTATGTATGTATGTATGTATGTATGTATATGCCTAGTTTAGTGCTTAACTATTATGTAGTTTTAAATGTTATTCACGAAGAGAGAGAACAGGTCCCCCGTAAAGAGTCCTATATGCATACAAGACAACCTTACATATGTTTACGAAAAGAGAATGAAAACGACAACAAAAAAAAAAGAAAGAATGAAAGAAAGTATGAAAGAATGCAAGAAAGAAAGAAACACAAATAAAATATGAACACATTTGATCATTTACCTGCTATTTCGTTTGATTTTCAATATTCTCAGTTGGTATTTTTTGTATTTTTTCGTTTATTTCTCCACATTCTGTTTGGTATTTTAAGGCGTGTTTTTGGGCAACTGCGCGCAGGCGACGCATTGCATGTTGAAAAAAAATATACATATATATTTAAAAAGAAAAAACAAAATCAAAGAATATAACCAAATTTTTTTGCCATGTATTTTTAATAAACCTAGCCAAGCAAAGAGAAAATCGAAAAGGAACACAAGTCAGCTGCAAAAAAAATACTAAAAAAAAGTGTTACTATTTTTCATAAAAATAAAGCTAAAGACGAAACTAAGCCATGACAAATTCAAGCAAAATCAAGCAAAAACAGATCGAAACCTAATCCAAAATGCGGCGCAGGCTGATATCCAGTTCAGGCTAAAGCTGTAGCTGAATCGAGGTTTATGTTAAGCTACACACACACACACTCACACACACACATGCAGACACAGGCTGAATATCAGCTGACAGAATAAAGCCGAAGAGAAGGAACAGCTGATTAAACAACGGAACAAACAATACGAAATGATTTCGAAACAGAACACAATAAAAACGATTCAAAGTAAAAGCTGAGAAAAAAAGCAAACGAAAACATTTGTGTCTTTTTCGCAGACATGCTCGATGACATGTCTTGCACAGCGTCATAGGTTCGGGTGCAACGTCTGCACTTGTCACGTAGTCAGCAACCTGTCGGAGGACATGTCTTGCAGGCCGTCTACAACGACTCAGGAGGGTTGGAGGGCGACAATGTCACGTGAAGATCAGATGATGCAACCCTGTATAACAGTTATGTAAGTCCCATTGGCCGTTTCTGTGAATCAAATTGCCCAGAATGGAAAATCTATAGAGGCCATTGTCAATTGATGAACGTCGTCTCGTTCCGTTCCGTTCCGCTTCATCGATACCAATTGACTGGAACATATAGAAAATTAAACACCATCAATGTCGGCTTAGTCACAAGTCGAGTCTGGCCCAAATTGAGTTGCGAATAAAAATAATTCAATTCGTAGCGTTTGACGCATTCGAATTGCAGCCAGTTAAAGATCGAATCGATCGAATCGACTTTACAGTCGAGTCTTTCGGGGGGCAGCGACGCTCAACAAGTTCCGGACGTAAACCGCACGCCACCCCCTCCCCCTCTTCCCGATGTGTCTTCAAGCTTAGAACATTGATTACGAGACGCTGTTCAAATAGATTGATTTATTGTTGTTTGATTTCTTGATATCTGTTCTGTTTATACCCTTATAGAGTCTACTCCAGTTTGTCATGGACTGTGCAACGCCCAGAAGGAGACCTAGACTCGAGTCTAGGTAAATAATCATGCCCAGATATCTCAATATATGTTAGATATCTCCGCCGTAACAGATCGTACTTTAATATAATGAGGGCTCTCATGGAAACGATTCATTGGGAACATGTCCTTGGTCAAGGATATTCAATCTGCGGCGTGCATCCAGACGCTCGCACTTTCTTGTCTTCTAATGAACATACTTGAGGTTTCATTTGGATTTGCAGTCGTATCGGAAGAGGGAAGTGGACGGCGAGCTGGGAACTTTCGCAAGTTGCGCGAAAGTTGTTTTCCAGAATTGCCAGACACATGTAAATTCCCCTGACCCAGACTGACAGACCCAATCCCCAGTTCTGTGTATATGTATGTATGTATGTATATCGCATATAGAATGCATTGCCCAGCTCACGTTTCAAAGGCCTGGCGAATCATTTAAATATCAACGCAATCAAAATTCAAATGCAAATTTGAATGCGACGACTTCCACTTGGATGTGGATGTTGAGGCAAACGCTTTTTTTGTTTTTTTTTTTTTTACTTGGAGCGAAACTTGTGACCCGTTCAAGTGCTCCGCACAGTTTATTGGGGACTTTTTTTTTTTGATATTGTTTAATTTGTTCTAGTCTATTGTCTTAGCCAAAATTCAGCTGAATGGAGATAATAAGACAAGCAGTTAATTAAGTTGCCAGTTTTGGCAGATTGATGCGAGAGTTACGAATTGGCTAAAGGTAAACGTGAAACGCGCGGCGTATACTTGATGTCGCAAGCAGATATCGATAATGGCTTTTCGGGAATTAGCCATTAAAAAGCGTTATCGGATTGTTTTTGTGTTTTCTTTTGTTAATACTCTGCTCGATGAACTTTACCCAGATCGTGTGGTCGTGTGGCCGATAAATGCTCGACTAGCAGATGCCCTGTCCGAAACACCTTAAGAGACGGAGTAGTACAGCAGAGAATTCAGCTCGATAAATATTGGGCAAAACGAGTGCTGAAGTCATGAATGCTGGACTAGCAGATGCCCTGTAGTCACGACTCAAGCACCTAATAATAATAATGATAATAACAATGATAATAACAATGATAATAATAATAATAATGATAATGATAATTATAATAATAATGATAATGACAATAATAATGATAATGATAATATAATGATAATGATAATGATAATAATAATGATAATGATAATGATAATAATAATGATAATGCTAATGATAATGATAATGATAATAATAATGATAATGATAATGACAATAACAATGACAATGACAATGACAATGATAATAATAATAATAGCAATAATATTAATAATAATAATGGTAATCCATTGCGAAATTGACCCTTGCAAGAAAGGAATTCGATATTTGTCACGATATTAAAACATGTTCAAATATATCCCTAATAACCGAATTTCTGCACGAACATAAATATGCATGATCGTATGTATGTACATATATTATATATAATCCATCTCGAGAGCATATGTATATGTATGTGTAGATATGTGTGTGTGCGCTTCCATATGTACATATGTATGTGTGTGTGTATAATCCTTGTCTGGTCGCCTGCGTCAGTCCCCGGACAGTCCGAAGAAACTATTTATCAGCAAATACTTTGACATTTTTTCGTTTTTTCTTGTATTATTTTTTTTTTTTTTTTTTTGTTTTTTGTTATGTGGCGATCTTGAGTTAATTTAGCGTCAATTTAGCAAATATGCTTTGTGTTTGTTTCGCACTTTGTTTTTGTGCGGCAATAAAACGAAAGAAAGCAAAAAGAAAAAAAATGTAAAAATAAATATCTAAATTTAAAGAGCAGTATAGTTATATTTCTTGGGCATTTTCTTATTCCGACTGAGCATAGAATGAAAACAAAATACGCAATTGAAAATCGCTAGAGAAGAGCGAATGGCAAGGCACAGCAGAGAGTGAAAGAGAGAGAGAGAGAGAGAGAGAAAGGGAGAGTAGAAATTGCAGATTCGAGTGGGTTTGCGAAGGGCGACAAAGCGACAGGCACGCCCACTCACAGTAACTATGGGCGTTAATGCGATGCCGAATACCCTACAATTGATATTTTGTGTGGGGTATTCATATAGAGCTGTTTACAGGGTATTTGTAAAACTGCAGATTTCGCTTACACAGAAGCTTTTTTTGGTTTGAAGAAATATTAATTGAAATCGAGTTTTTGGTTTTTCACATTATTTTTTTCCTGCGAGGTTTTCATGTTTTGGACCTGTTTTAGGTTTTAACCACAAATGATTTGGGTTTTCGTACGTACGAATTTTATATTGCGAATTAATAAACATTACGTAAACGTATTTTTCCCGTGCGCACAACTAACATGAAGATTCTTGATGTTTCATATTGCTAAGTTGGCAACGCTGGCAGACAACGGCAGTGGTTGGCAATTCCAACGGGTCTCTTCGTTTTCGTTGGCGCGCATTCTCTCTCGTTCTTTCGCTCTCTGTTTATCTTCCCTTTCGTGCTGGTTATGCAAATGCCAAATGCAACTTTTGAAAGTGTGAAAACGTCAACGAATACGAATATCATGTGAGTGCCAGCAATAACGAAAACATTGCACTTAATCATATGGAAAAGTGTGCGCCAGCGATTGTTGTTGTTACAGTTGTTGCTGTTGTTGTTGTTGTTGTTGTTGTTGTTACAGTTGTTGTTGTTGTTGTTGGTATAGTTGCATGCCAAGCAATCGGCGGATGCAGACAACGCAAATCGAGATACGAGTCAATAGAGTAACAACAGCTAGCCGAAACTAATTGGAAACTATTAGTCGTATGTATATGTACGTATGTATGTATATGTACGTATGTATGTATGTATGTGCATGCATATAAACATAAATATCTAAAAACTTGTATTTATAACGACAATATTTGTTGTGATTGTTGTCTTTTTCACCTGTTGCAGTCAAACAAAAACGTGTCTGAGAGCGAAAGAGAGAGAGAGAGAGAGAGAGAGAAGATGGAGGGCAAATGCATATACATATATATATGTATGTAAGTATGTGTGCCCAGTTGACAATTTGCATTGTGAATTGCTTTCAAAGTACATTTTCAAACCCAAAACGATCACGAGTTGTTATCTACTGCAATATTGAACGGTAAAACGCAAAAGCTAAAGACTTGTGTTAAATGAATTTACCACCCAACATTGAGGAAAATGAAAATGTATATATGTACATACATACATATGTATGTATATATGTACATAAATAAAACGAAAGCGCTTTAACGAAGATCTGCAACTTTTTCCGTTCACTGTGCTTTTTCCCATCATTAGCTAATAATACATTTCCCTATTAGTTTAAGCGGTTACAACTGTGATTAAGATTTGAGCGTGTAATCCCATACAACCGCTTACATAGATATTCAGCTCTATAAATACTTATTAATGGAAATTGGAATTGGCCCTGGGATCAATAAGTACTTAATATCGCTGAGCTATCTATAAATAGAGTGAACAGGGCTAATTCTCGTTGAACAAATTAATATCGACGATAACAAAGCTTATCTCAAATTTCCAGTAGCTCACTTGGACTCTAATTGCAGCGCTATTGGCTATATGTACATATACATACATACATACATATATATACATACATATGTACATAGATCGATTGTATATTCGTGCTCACATATCTAGAAATGCAAATGTATATCTTGCACCCAGATAGATTTCACAAACGCTGCAGTTTTCAATTTGCCACTGCGCAAAAAGCAAATGGAATAAAAAATAAAAAAAATTGATGTGGGCTTTGAAGACAGATCTTTAAGACGATGCTGGCTCGAGGCGAAAATCGTTTTAATCGGTGCATGACGCGAACAACAAACAAACAAACAAACAAGAGAACAACAACAACAGCTATGTATGCATAATAAAAGCTGCTAATTACAGACAGACAGCAGCCATGCAGGCAGCTAACATACAGAGGCTGGCAAAAACGGTAATTATGCTGCTGCAAATTGGCCATTGGGTCGCCGTGGCTAGCCGAAAAAAAAAAAAACGCCAGCAACATATGTACACTAAGCCCGAGCCGAGCGCGACGCAGTTTTCTCATTGTTGTTGGCATTTTTTTTTCTTCTTTGGATGATTGCCGTTATTATTTTATTACACACAACTGCAAATTATTTTGTGTGCTTTTTTCTTACCATGCACACATACACACATACACATGTACATATGTATGTATGTATGTATGTATGTATGTTTATATGGGAACATTTTTTTATTGTCAAATTAGATTGTGAGCTTTTTTTTTTTTGAATGTTTAATGGAGGCGCTGTCGCCGTGTCCCTGCTGGCGTTAGCCAACGTCGACGTCGGCGTCGGCGTCGACGTTGGCGCTGTCATTGTTCGTGCCTTGCAAAATTTTATAATTAAAAATATTGCACACAATGTTTACGAGTGTTTATTTTTTTTTTGTTTTTGCTTTTTGTTTATTTTTTTGTAAACAGTTGTTATAATTTGTTGTTTTTTTTTTGCATTTTTATTTATTATAATTACTTCTACTTCAACCGCGTTTCAATTATATTCCGCAATTAGCACAGGAAGGTGAAAACTCAGCGAACCACGGGACAGACTGGGGCAGAGCAAGCCGACGCGGCAATACCCTTTTCTATCAAGAAACTCGAGATAATATAATGAACCCATTGAAAATGGGTAAAAAGGGTATAATGTATTTGTGCTAATGTATGTAACAGGCAGAAGGAAGCATCTCCGACCCCAGAAAGTGTATATATTCTTGATCAGCATCAACAGCCGGGTCGATCTATCCAGGTCCGTTCGTCCGTTCTTCCGTCTGTCCGTCCGTTCGTCTTTCCGTCCGTCCGTATGTATGAAGAGCCTATAAGAGCTAGAGCCTTGAAATGTTAGCTGTAGGTTTTCCTAGTCCATGCGCAGATCGAGTTTGTCTCCGATATTCGATAGCTTGCCCCCGTTTCCAACTCGTAATCGATAAAAATCGATATCGAAATCCTGCTTCTTGAGCAATCACCAAACTTGACATGCAGCTTCCAGAATAGTCTATACAACTGCATTTGGTGTTGGAAGAAGAGGGTTCAGGGCATCCCCCAACGCGGGAGCTCCCGACTAGAACCTCTTATTTGTTTTTTTATGTAAATATATACTTTATTTATAAGAATATTTAAATATATGTATATAATTTGCAGTTGAAGCTAACTAGTTTTTTGTTTTGCTTGCTTAAGGTGTATTTGCATTATTCAGAACTGAAAGTCAACAACAATTTGGACAACGAACTTTAGTCGCCGTACTGCACATTTCCGTATATTATCCACAATAATTAAAGAAAGAAAAACTAATTAACTCAGCTAGTTATGGTTCTCCAAATTAGGTACAATGTGTTTAAAATGGCCGAGATGATTTTATATAATGTGTTGGAACACATTTCAATTAACGTGCTGCATTTCGACTGGGTCTCGGAAAAGTTCCTAAATGAACAAAATAATCAATATTGGGCTCGACAGATCTTAAGCATTTCCCTGGTTTGGGGACACAATCGTGAGTTATCGTTGAGGCATTGCGAGGCCAACCGAAACCGAGGTTCAATAGCCGATAACCGATAACCTTCGTCGACGTTGGGCCAAAGTCTTTCACGAATACGGTTTTTTCCAGATCTTACAAGATCACGGCCAACCAAAGATGTTGATTATGATGGCCGGAGATGCTCCTAATCACTTAACTAGCCAATTGCTTGGGCACCAATACAATACGCCTTGAACAACATACAATGTGTACACACACTCATACATACAAAACATATGTGTATGTATATATGTTAGGTCGAAATTCGTTCAATTAATGGCATCTGCTTCGAAGATGTGCCTAGAGAAATGCATGGCATACAATTTTATTATATCAACGAAGCACTTGAATCAATTTGTGCCCCCAACCGGACTTCTAAACTGACTTACAAATTTAGTTATATACATATGTATATGGTATATATATGTATATGTATATGGCGCACGAATATAGATGCATATATCTGATTTGGTTCGTAGTTCCCCCGACGGGAATATCAATTGGCATTGTATGTTACGGAGATCTTGTGCTGTAACACTAGAAACCGCAAATTGTCCGGCCTAGCTGATGCCAGTATTTACGTTTAACGTGGTCGTGTGCGTGTGTGTGTGCGAGTGTGTGTGTGAGTGTGTATGTGTGTGTGTGTGTGTGTGTGGGTGGGTGTGAGGTGGGGGAATAATTATACACCTTTCAGCATGGGGCCTATAAATATAAGAACGTAAACAACCAATATAATAACAATAAACAATGACAAGCTATAGCAATAACTGAAACAACAACCACATTTGGCTGATAACCACGAAAAGTGTCAGCGGAACCCACATGGAATAGATCACGTTTCTGCATTTCTCATATACAAGTATGAACAGTGCATGAAATTGGGGCATATTCGTTTCGGGGCACAACACACCGAAACGAACTTTCAATCCAATACTGAAACTTTTCTGTTGACAATTGGGCCGAACCCTTAGATGATGATGAGGCAGCGATGAATCATAAATATGTTCCAAAAACGGTTAACATTTCAGTACTCTATATGCCCCAATTTTGGAAAAGATGTGATTCATAGTACAACAATTGGAATTTCGAGCATTAGCCAAGTTTGGTTCAAGACCTGTCTAATGAGTCGAACCTCAGAGCAAGGCATTGCTTTGAACCACACGCTGGCTCAAAGGTCTGGCCGTGTTACTTAACCTAACTCGCAAATGGCTTTGGCTGCGATAAAAACCTAATTTTTCTGCTGGGTGCAGGTCATTTGGTTAGACATAGTGCCGAAACAGGTTACTTTGACATGCCCATTAGCATGCATTTATGTAAATATGTATTTGTGTATCGTTCGGTTTGTTGTTTATGCATTATCATTGTTTATAGAGAGTCGTTCATTCATTCAGCGAAATTGTTTTGATTCTGTCATTTAACAACTATTTTGTTATTGTCTACAACTGCGACGGCAGCTGCAACTGCAACTGTTATTGTTGTTACTGCAACTGAAACTGACCGCAATCGATTTGCACTCGTTTCACATTTCCAGGCTCAAAGAACAACTTGCGCAACGCAACAAGATCACAACGACCATCATTCCGGCTTATTAAGATACTTTATTATACGGTAGATGCAGCTGTTGACAAGAGCAACTAACCTCCGGATAAATGTAGCTGATAAAAGGCTGCATGCTGAGGTAATTTGAATGTCAGAGCTGCAGTTGTCACTGCAAATCTGTCAATTAATGCACAAATGTCAGACACTTCTCCCGAAATGGGATAAATATTGGATATATACATACATATATCTCATTGTAGGGAGCCGTAAGATATCTTGTGGGCAGAGCATTTGTCGTCTACGTATGGAACTTATATTTGAAATATGTTGCCTCTAGGCAAGATATCTCTGCAAGATATGCGAAAAGCAAGCGAGCGCTGAATCGATACTTATCGATTTTGGGAAATTCCAGATAATTTGATCATGGTATACTATACTAACATATAGCATACCATAATTTATAGACGACATTTGCCGCTAATAGCTTTTGCAGTCAACAATATCGGCGGGGGTCGAGAATACCGAATGCCCATTGAAAATGGGCGCATCGTAAAAAAATATGAATCCGTATTTTACAACAACTTTGTTGGGCATGGTTACGTCTCATTGACTATTTGAGAATGCAATAGGAGGGGGCAATCGCAAATACGATTGTCTGAGTGGCAATTTGGCTGTAAAAACTGCGCAATATGTGAGCACAAATGGGCAAAGTTCATGAACATGACGCGGCTCACCGCTCGAAACCGGTAAACCGACGGCCTCCGACAATGTGAGCCGGCACGAGATTTGCCCGTCCAGGCAACTGGCAGCTTTACACGCTGATAAGCTCGCATCGTAAGTGAAAATAGCCCGTGCTGGCAATTGGTCAAAAGTCAAGACGATCCCAGTCGAGTCTAATCGAGTCGGATGCAGCCCCGTACGGGGTCTATATACAGGCCCCCACTTATTCATAATCACATTCAAACATCAACACCTAGAAGCATATGTATGTACATACATAGGCACAGATATAAGCATAAACAGCTCGTGGCGCAATCTTGTTTATGATTATAAACAATAAACACATTTATAGCTGGGCCATATAGACAATGCGATCAGGGAATGGTATGCGAATTTTCTATGTAAGTGTTTCAAAGAATTCGCGAAGAATTCGAAACTGAAATACACTAGGTGATAGCGAATTGACCGGGTAAATCCTCAAAGAACCAAACGACGAGAAGCTTTCAACGAGTAACGAGTCCTAGAAAGTGACGAGTACACGCTAGCTATGACTATGATATTATCTAGCAAGGTTGAATCGTCAAGGAATCACGCAACGAGAAGTTTTCAACGAGTAACGAGTGCTTGAACGTGACGAGTACACGCTTGCTACGACTATGATATTATATAATAAGGGAAAATCGTCAAGGAATCATGCAACGAGAAGTTTTCAACGAGTAGCGAGTGCTCGAAAGTGGCGAGAACACGCTTGCTACGACTATGATATTATCTAGTAAGGTTAAATTCTCAAGGAATCACGCAACGAGAAGTTTTTAACGAGTAACGAGTGCTTGAACGTGACGAGTACACGCTTGCTACGACTTTTATATTACCTAGTTGGGTTAAATCCTTAAAGAACCACACGACGAGAAGTTTTTAACGAGTAACGATTGCTCGAAAGTGGCGAGAACACGCTAGCTACGACTATGATATTATCTAGTTGGGTTGAAACCTGAAAAAATCAAGCGACGAGAAGTTATCAAGGAGTATCGAGAGCATGAAAGCTAGTTGGTGTTTAGCAAATTAGTGACGAGTAGAACCCAGTTGGTAGCAAGAAGGAGCTAGTTGGTTATTGAACAAATGACGACTAGTTCTTCAAAAACAATAACTAGCGAGGATTGTTAGATTGGGCATCCTACCCTGCTTGTATAATGCTAGTAACTAATCTGTATGCATTCATCTAGTAATAGTTTCGACTATGAGGGGGCAAAAATGAGCTAAAAATGTAAATGCATCCGACTCAATTTGATGTAATCGCTGCCAATTACCCAGCGGTGGCTGAAAGTGAAAGTGAAAGTGCAAAAATGGTGCGTCCGTCGGGTTGTTATTGTGATAAGGATGGGAAGTTCAGGGAACTTTCGGGGTGATGGCACTGCCTGGGCAAATTAATTCATGTTTTTTGAGCGATAATCGCCACTTGAAATAGCGCTCAATGGGGCTAGAATACTATACGAGGTAAAAATAACACTCAGATCTTTATCTGATGGTTCCATATAAATATCAATGTGTACATCTGTGTATATATGGTATGTATGTATGTATCTGGAGCACTTGACTAGTGCTATAGTACGATCTATATGTGTACATACATATGTACATATATAAAGGCTGATTGATTGCCCAAATGGGCATATGTTCAAGTGCCCGGACGTGTGCTTATCAATTATCAGCAACTTAATCGACTCTGTGAGGGCGGCAGGTGGGCGAACGGGAAGTTCAAATATGGCAAAAATGCACATATCGCGATTTTCTGGGTAGTATACATATATATACTTTCTAACGAATTCTTTTTTAAGAACTCGAACTTTGAGACCGCCAAAGGATACCTAAAATGATGCCTTGCCCAATCAATAGCTACCTTGCCTCACACGGTTAATAAATGTGAACTTAGCCCAGTTTCGACAACAACAACTACAGGGGCACAGGTCGCAGGAACGGGCAACGGGGACAACTGAAGCTAACCGGCTAGAACTGATTCCGGTTACGGTGCGTGCGCAGTGGAAATTTTTACAAAAACCACACAAATGCTGTGTGAGGGAGAGAGAGAGGGAGAGGGAGGGGGAGGCTGCCGACTCAGGCGATACGAGGAAAGAAAAGCGAATAACAACAACTAACTACGAATAAGCATCCGCAACGCAATTGACATTGACTTTGCGTTTTGTAATGGGACTGTAATAGAAACAAACTGAAATGCTGTAATATTATTAAACCGCCTTGACATAACCTCAAACAGTTATGACAAGAGAGATAGACAGATGCAGAGAGCGGGAGAGCGGGAGAGCGAGAGCACGCGGCCTCAGGTTGGGAGCGAGCTTGTGCTGCGTGTGTGTGGGCGTTTTTATCGGCGTGGGCAGCTCACAAATGTCAAACTCTCAAAATTAGGTGAAAGGACATTGGGTGGCGGCATGACGTATGTGGCAATGCTGCTTGTGTAATCGCTACAACTAGGTGAAACCACCCACCCACATTAACGACATTGTATTGTTTTATATTGCTTTGCTATAAAGCATGCATATATTTTAAGAAATTTGCTTTAATTTTACATTCACCTAGAGTGCGGCACTCCTGACAGACGGGCCTTTGTTAGGCCTGAGCAATGGATTGCCCTTGAGTTTGTCCTTTTCGAACGCCGACGCGACAACAGCCGCTGCGGCGGCAGCGACGGCGACAGCGACAGCGGCAGCACCAACTGTTATACGGCGCGCATGCAAACTGGTTTGCTGTGCCTGTGTTCGTATAACAACGCCCACTAATATACATATGTATGTATATGTATGGAAAACATTGCGGTGTGTGTGTGTGTAGGAGGCTCGTCACCGGCACCCATAAACAGTGTTGCGCAATTTTTCCCCGTTAGAAGCGGCTATTACGTTACCAGAGGAATCTCTGACTGCAAAAGTATTTATATACAATCGATTAACACAATTTATTTCTGTTTGTCGGTTGACCCATCTATTTAATAACGTAAATAGCTGTTTACTTTAAGCGCCGACTCTACTTTTCAGATCATTTGATGGGGAAAAACAGAACTTAATGAAATTGCGCTCATGGAATTACAAATGTGCATAGAAAGCTATAGCTAAACCGGAAATTGAGAAAAATACCAATTGGAAATATAATATGCGTAAATTGACGGTCACGCTCGTTATAGTCGTACGTCAGTAATAAAAGTAAACAACAAAGAACTCTAGTTTAGCATACATTCATTAGTGGAAAAGGTGGGGTTTTTTGTTGGTGTGGTAATCCGATATAGCAAAACCAACAGAGATATGTAAACTTAAGAAGTCTGCAATAATATGGATTGGTTAGGGTTCAAGCTTGGATATTCCAAGCATGGATATTCCAAACTAAAGTTCGACTCATGATAAATCTTAAACAAATAGTTTCTAAGCCAGCGTGCACTCTGTGTATTTATATTTGCTAGCAATGCTTTTTGATAATATCGTACAGCGATTTCTTCCTTTTTTGTAAACATTGCAATTCAAACAAAATTTAAATTAACGAACGACATTCAAGTCTGATAGAGCTGCCAGATCGGACAAAAATGTACAAACATGGCAGGGACTTCCCAGCACTGGTTGCGAGCAGCTATCTATCTATCGCCTATCGGCCGCCAACAGCTGAGCAGTTGACGAAAACGCGAGGGGCCGCCTGCTTATAAAACACCATGTCTTTTAGTAATTTATTAATGAAAACCGGCGTAAATGGCAGCTTGTGCGGCACACAGACCACAGCGCTGCTGCTACTCAATATGGGCACGCGTCAGGGGCACACGCTGCGTGGCAAGCCGCCCGGTGTGGCACGAACGCTCGAGCAGCGGCTGCGAGGTAAGTTCAATTGATGTAACCACAGCTGCCCACCTGCTAACTGACTATTGGGGCAATTGTGCCCGTATAGATGAAAACGTCAGCGATCCGGAGGTCGTGGCACGCATCAATATTGGATTTCCGCAGCTGAAGCCATCGCGATCGGCACAATTAAAGACTCGTCTGGAGCATCTGAAGGCACAGCGTGCCAGCAAGGAGCTGGAGCAGCTGGCGCGCAGCAATAAATGTATATAGCTCAAACTCTTTCTATTTGCTTGACCAATCTTTAACATCCCGACCTGGTTGCGTTTACAGTGCTGATCGATTTGGACAAGGTGCATGAGACCTATGTGCAGACAACGGGCCAACATGATCTGCGTCTACTGGCGGATCACTATGGCATCTTCGAGCATCTGTTTGGCAGCGCCTACTTTGTGCCGCGCGTGCCGCTGAGCATACGCTATGAGCTTAATGCCGACACCTTTAGTCCCGTCTACAATGGCAATGTGCTTAAGCCCGCAGAAGTGGCCAAATCGCCTTTGGTCACCTTCAACGGACAGCTAGATCCGATAACGGCCAAATCGGCGCAGAGTGACAG
Source organism: Drosophila kanekoi (assembly GCA_037075305.1). NCBI lineage: Eukaryota > Metazoa > Arthropoda > Insecta > Diptera > Drosophilidae > Drosophila > Drosophila kanekoi. Next base: position 4,069,919 of record JBAMCE010000451.1, on the reverse strand, counting down.
CTACTGGACGCTGTTGGCCACAAATCCCGATGCACACTACACCAATCCTGGAGCCGAGTGCCTGCACTGGTTTATGTATGTTTCCAAAAGCGCAGCTTTTCTTGTTCCTCAGTCTATAATATGAACATGTCTATAATAGTGCCAACATACCAAATGGCAAGGTCGGCGAGGGCGAGGTTCTGGCCGACTACCTGCCGCCCTTTCCACCCAGGGGCGTGGGCTATCAGCGCATGGTCTTTGTGCTGTACAAGCAGCAATCCCGCCTAGATTTCAGCGCACACAAACTGGCTGCAACGGACTACAAAAATCTGGAGAAGCGTACCTTTAGCACACTGGACTTTTACCGCCAGCACCAGGATGAGCTGACACCGGCGGGACTGGCCTTCTACCAGACCAACTGGGACGAGTCCCTTACACAGTTCTATCACAACGTTTTGCGTAAGTTGGCCAGGCAATGGCAATTGCTTTGGATTTGAACCGGATGTGGTCTTTTGCAGAACTTAAGGAACCGGTCTATGAGTACGACTATCCGAAGCCATACCTAGCGGATCAGAAATTCTTCCCGCTCAGGCAGCCATTCAATCTGTACATGGACAAGCATCGTGATGGCAAGCAGTTAAACAAGGAGTACCTCCAGCGCAAGCTTGCCCAAACGCATCCATTCGAGGGACCAGAGCAGCCGCTACGCTTCCCCAATGCCCATCCCATACGCGATGTCCCATCCTGGCTAAAAACGGAGATACGCAAACGGCGACTGGGCACCGGACGCGTTCAGGATTACTAAACCCAGCCAAGACCACCAAATGCACAACTGCTCGTTCACATTTGTTAGTCGCATTATTAATTTGTTGTTTTTTTATTTTACTTTATTTTGATTAACAAGTTCATTTCTTTTGCTGGAAGTACATGGAATTGAATCAATGAAGTACACAAGTAACATGCCGAGTGAATCGTGTTTATAAATTACATAATAGTTTAAATAAATACGTACATAAATAGAGGAAAGCTAACCCTATATATATATTTATATATATATATATTCTCTATGGAATTGTTTAATGCGTTTAACAAACGCCTCGCTCGAAGGCGAAGGCTCTTCCTTCTACTCGTATTTCCCGCGCGCGCTCTCTCTTTCTCTCCCTCTCTCTCTCTCTTTCTCTCCCTCTCGCTCTCCCTCTCTCTCTCCCTCTCTCTATTTGTGTTGCTCTAATTAAATTAGTTTGTTAGTTTTGTTTTTTTTGCTTGCGTTTTGCAAGAGTTGATTAATTTGTGTTAATTTGTTTGTTTGATTTTTGGCACAGTTTATATATGTATATATATATATGTCATAAATGTTTCTCATAAGTACTCGGGTTCACCTGCATTGACTTAGCCTAAAAACAATTTGCAGCCGGAAACTCTTTGGGGCCTAGGTCTGGGCTTTGCCATAGGCGCCCACAGGTGGCCTATACATGGCCGGCAGCATAATCACCTGAGGCAGGTTGAAGGCATACTTGTGCTTGCCAATATTCTTGTAGACATTATCCATGCGTGTGCCCTCGCTGAAAGACGAAAAACGATTAGTTTAGAAAAGAAAAAAGCTGGTAGGGAGCAGCTCAATTTGATTGGATAGAGTTAACAACCTGCGCATGGTGCTCAGTGCGAAGGGCACATGTTTAGCCGGGAGCTGGAATTCACGCACCAGGACACGGCATTGCTCCAGGGTGACGGCCATGCCGGTGCGATCCTTGGCACTCTTGCAGGACGTAAATCGCAGTCCGCCCATCAGACGACAGGCATCCTCGGCTAAATGCAGTATCTTGACGTTTTTGGACACATTGGCGCGCAGCTGTTGCTCCATATAGCCGAGCACCGATTGCAGCGACTCCCATTCCGATGAGCTGGCATCTGCCGCGCCCGTCGCGTTCAGCCCCAGCTTGCGGTAGCGACTGAAGTACTGGCTCAGCCGGACATAATTGTCCAGATTGGAGCGATGCTGTTCACGTGTCTGGCCCAGGGTCGCCTTCTCATTGATGCCAATGTTGAAGAAGACGGGCGTGATTTTAAAGCTAATTGTTGTGGTGGGCAGCACGTGCTCCGGCACGGGCAGCAGCACCTCCAGTGCCTGGCGCGAGCCCGTTATGCGCGGCATGGGCGTCAACTCGCCCTGCGCCGCCGGCACCAGCGTAAAGCTAACCGCCGACAAATCCTCAATGGCTATGCACATATCGCTCCACATATCCGTCTCGGAGCCGTACAGCGATAGCAGACCCTCAAAGTACGCCAGCGGCCCGAGTTCGCGCAGCAGCGACAAATAGGCGCTATCCAGCTCTCTGCCCCACAGCCGGAGCATCAGGGCGCAGACCAAAGCCGTCAACTGTGCGGGATCAGAACATGACCATGTCCATATTAATTTAATACTATTTTTAATGCTTTCATCAGAGAAGTGTGTATAATATTGGATCAGGAACTAACTATCTATATGTCATGGGCAGATCAAAGTTTCGTTACCGTTAGTAAAACGAATCATTTATCGATAACTCCCCAAACAGTCAAAAATCGATAAATATTGGCATTTATCGCTGGTCGATAACTAATTCGAATTCGAATCAAAGGCTAGGTTAATTATGTGAAAAACCAGGTAAACCACGCATAAATGACATCTCCGACCCCATAACGTATATATAGTCTTGATCAGTATCAACAGCCGAGTCTGTCTGTTTCTATGCGAACTAAAGCTATCGTCATGCAACTTTGCAGAAGTGCCCCTTTCTGTTGCACGCTGTACATATATCGGAACCGGCTGGATCGGACGACTGTCCTGATTAGATATGGGCAAAGCACTATGAGTATTATGAGAAGGTTGAGTCTACAAGGGTATTAGATCTTCTCATCTTGAAATAAGACTTGATGATTTTGATTTTTTGTAGGCTCATCTTTTGGCATGGATTCTTACCGCCTGCGAGAAGCATACGTCCCGTCGGTACATGATGCTCGCCTGGAGGCGATTGCAGCGCACATCCTGCTGCAAGCGTTGCACAGAGTGCATGAGCCGGGCCGTTTTCAGCAGACGATCCATGGCATGGCGTAGCTTGCGCATGCTGGGACGCAGCTCACCCACCCAGTCGGTCGTCAGCGAGAGATCCAGGCCGTCGGTGAATTTGTTGCCTTTCTTGGGCGCCGGTGCCGGCACTGTTGCAGGTGCCAGGTCGAGTTTCAGCTGCTGCGATGGCGCCGTCGTGGGCGCAGCTATCACATCGGGCGCCTGCTGGGGCGCCACCGTAAAGCCCTCGCGCCTTAGCGGCACCTTGGGATGCCGCAACCGGATGGCAGGACTGTCGCAACGGCCACAAAAGAACTTCAGCTTGCTGACCAGACACATGACGCTCGCCTCAATATTTAGCTGGGTAAGATCAAGTGGCTCCGGCTCCTCGGTGGGCCGATAGTAGTTCGCCGACGGCGAGGAGCTCATCAGCTTGGTGTCCAGGAAGCCAGCCGGCGGCTGTGATGCCTGTGCCTGTTCATCCAGATCGATGAGCTGCAAAGGCGGCAGCGCTGTCGCCGACTCTGTGGGCACGCCTTCCCAGCTGGGTGGCAGCGATTGATATGTGGCCTCGGCCTGGAGCTCATTGCATTGTGGCTCCTGGTGGGGCACGGTCTGGTGCTGCTCGAGGCTGCGCAGATGCGCATTGTAGCACTTGACCACATGCTGCAGCGTGTCAATGGCATTGATGTCCAGCGAGGTGGAGGGCGACGAGTTGCTCGGATGCCAGCTGTTGGAGCGCATCAGCGGCTGTCCACGTGGCCACAGATCCGGTGGCGCCACAACGGGCGTAGCGAAATCCTCCAGTTCCGGTGATTTAAGCTCTAGTGCACTTAGCTGTTGTGTGATCTTGCGAAACGGCGACATGGGCTCCATGAGCACATTGTCCGGCTCTTCGATAATGCGATGGCGCTCAATGAAGGTCACCGCCTCCTCCACAATGCTCGGCTCCCAGATGTTGAGCAGCGTTCGTGTCTTGCCCACCATTTCGTTGCACAGCGGCATCATGTCCCGGGCACTGCGCCGGCTCGCCAGTTGCAGCAGCTGGGACATCAGCTCGACAATCTCCTTGCGCAACTGCTTTGTGGCCTGGACAGCATCGTTGGCTGCCTGCACTTTGCACGCATTGCTCTGCTCCAGCTTCCATGCCTTGCTCTCCTGCAGCAGTCTGTCAAAAGGAAAAGAGAGCACGAAATGTTAGAAGGATTTTTCTTAACCGAATCACAGCCAATTTCTAACCGAACCGTGATTCGAACCAACTTGTCAGAAGATGCTGGCAAATGATAAGAGATAAGCGGATACTCACTTGATGAGGCCGCCGCACTTGCGACCCTTGGCATCGTGGCGAGTAAAGGCGCCGACAGTGACAATGTCGAGGACGCCGCGGCGCTGCAGTGCATCATTTTGGGCCCACATGCGCTGAACGTGCAGATTGACGGGCAGAAACTCGAGGGACTCGTCTGTTTTGGCCGCGGAGCGTTTGTAGTGAACGCCGTCGCGCATCAGCTGCTGGATGTTCTGCTTGGCCTGCGAGTAGTCCTTGAGCAGGCGCAGATGCTCCTCGAGCAGATTCATTTGACGCCAGCGCCACTCGCCACTCAGCTCACCCATGCCGGAGATCTCCTGCAGCAGCTCCTTCTCGCGCTGTATCCAAATGGAGAGCAGCTGCTGCGGCACCGCGCAGCACAGCCGCGACTCCAGCAGCGTCTCCAGCACACTGATGTCCGCGCCCAGTGACGAGTGCAGACGATACGAGTGCTGGTAGGGATTGACGCAAACGCGCCCCACTCCGCACTGCTGGGGCACAAAGAGGCGCACGCCCAGCTTCGGCGGCAGCGACTGAGTGCGACGATGTCCTAAAGAAGAGCAAAAGCAGAGCATTAGTTGGGCAACCATCTGCCGGATCCATAAGATTCTAACTCACCCTTTTGCCGCGTGGTTTTGCTGCTGCTGCTACTGCTGCTGCTATCCGTGGCCTGCTGAAAGAACTGTGTGCTGGAGCGCGGCGGCGTTGGCTGCGTCACACCATTCGTTGTCCTTTCCGGGCCGCTGGTCGGGTTCAATTCGTTGGCAGCCTCCGGCGCCCAGGAGGCAAGCGTAATGAAGCCGCATTCGCCGCGCGGCGAGCTCAACGGCAAGCGCAGCCGGGATGCATCCTGTATAACGCCCAGCGCCACCTCGGCATGGCCCAGGGGCAGCGAGGTCAGCGAGACGCGCTCCCGCACATCGTGCACGCTGAACCGCAGACGTGTGGACGCCTTGAAGCCGGCGCTGCGCAGGAAGCGCATGGTGCACAGAAAATGCGGTGCCCGTTCCCGTTCCAGCAGCTCGGTGCGGGCGTGCTGCCGCCAAAGGCAATCCTCGCCAGGCTGCAGCACCGAGCAGATGACACGCGGATTGGGCGGACGTCCGAAGCTATCCAACGGCAGATTATCACAGGAGATTGCCGTCTCGCAGATGGGCAGCTCAGAGAGCTCCAGATCTGCAACACGAACAGTAACAGAAGGGTATGTGTGGAAATTAAAGGGATTTTGTTTGTGGCATCTACGACAAATGGAAATTCTATGCGTTACGTTAAATAAGAACAACAAATCAATTGATTACATTTTTATAAACAAAATAAAGTTTATTCTTCGAATAAAATTCATTTCTCTCCCTCTCTCTCTCTCTCTCCCTCTTTCTCTGCCACAACGAATCTGCCTCTGTCTTTTCATATCCAAGAGCCAAACCAAATGTGCTCTAATGACACGTGCTTCGAATAACTGTTGAACATTGTCAACACTGGCCTAATCCAATTAATCAAGCTTAAAGCTCACCTGTCTTCCGCCTGTTATCTTAACCTCGCTTCACTATTTGTAAGCTCTGTTAAATATACTCTATAAGCAATATGCAAAATAACAAAAATTAATCCAGCTTAAAATGATTGGGCTTCTATTGAGATCTCATTTAAATTCGTTTCACTTAAATTCGCATCAGGTAAGTTAAGAAAAAGCTTAAAGCTCTTGTACGTCATGGATTGAAAGCAATTTTTTAGACTTGTGTACTATTTAGTTTTAACTTTAACCGTTTCTCTAATTCAACATTTACAACTGAAACTTGGCTTGAAACTTGAAGCTTGCTGTTGAACTATTCCTCTTTCACCTTAAACAGTTATACTATTTGCAGCAAGTGTCATTATAGCATATTTTCTGAAATCTTTGGTTTCGTTTGATTGTGATTACATAACAGCCAACTAGGAACTAAATATATATGTATAACTATTGATGCAAGTGTGGGGAAGATGGAAAATAGTGTTGGTTAACTAAACAAGTTTTAGATTTGTGTGTGTGTTGATTAAGGCGTGTGCAATGGTGCAACTGTGAGTATTGAAAATGAGGCATAAAAATTGGAGAAATTTGATTATAAACTAAATAGTTGAAACATTGACCATGGCCAATTTCTTTGGATTATTCGTGGTTAGTTGACGGGCAGCCAAAAAAAAAAAAAGAAACAAAAATATTTCAAAGAAACAAACAAACAATTTCCAATATGGGAGTCCAGCTTAGAACTGTATTAGATCACCTTCAAAGGGCGCCTCTGCCGTTGCGCTTGATGCCGACGCCGGCCAGGAGTCGGGAAACATGTTAGTTGGCAACGGCAGACCCTGATCAATGCGATTGCCCATGACTGTGCCGGTTCCGGTGCCGGTGCCGTAGCCGGTTCCGGTGACGGCGGCTGACGTCCGCTTGGCCGCTGTGGCCGCCGCAATCTGTTCCTCCAGCTGTTTGATTTGCAAGTCGATCTGCTGATGGGAGCACGCCTCGATGCTGCGCACCCAGTCAAGACGATCCGCAGCACTGTGCGTGACGATGCGTTGCGAGGGACTGTCCTTAAAGTCTATAATACAAATGTTGTCTGTGATTAGTTGGGAAAGTTACGGAACATTACGTATGCATGCATGCTGCAGCTTACCTAGATCAAACACGTAGCCCTCCAGCTCGGGCTGCTCATGGTGTATGCGTGGGCGACAGTCCTGCAGCACCAGTACGCCAGCGACCGAGGATTTTGGATTCTTGTCCTTCAGATAGAACAGCAAATTCCCGCGCAGTTTGCACCAGCATTCCAGTTTAACTGTTTATCGGAAGCGCAGGAGCGCAAGAGAGAAATGGCAAAAGTGCATAAGCAAAATGGTGGAGGTGGAGGTGAATAGGGTGAAGAGCGTGGAATAGCGACTGATCTATGGTGGGAAGTTCCAGTGTTCCAGTGAGTGTGAGTGTGGGTATGTGTGTCTGGGTGTTGGTGATAAGCATAAAACATAAAGTAATAAATGGACAAGGAACCCGCAAGTGTAGCCAAAAATAAACGTGTGGTATGTGCGTGTGCGTCTGGGTGTGGGTGTGTGTGCGTGTGTGTGTGGGTAATTGTTGATTAAGACACGCTTGCACTCACCATCGGTGCGCCAGAAAATGCCCTCCTGGCGCTCAGTTATAATCAGCAGACCCTCCTTGTCGAATCTGGTTGATGAATTGGTCGCCAAGCTAGCCAGCTCCGATCTATTAAAGCGCATGCTTAATGCCTAACTGAAAGCGATGCGTTCACAATAGGCAACTGGCGACGTTGTTTATTCTGGGCTTGTGTGCGGCGACAGCTGTTGGCAATTATAATTGAGAAATTATGCGTTTGTTTAGATCAAATTGCGGCTATTAAACGTATTTAATGACAAAAAGTGTTTATGTTCTCTGGAAAAACTCAAGGCTGACAGCGCAACACACAATTCGCACACACACGCAATTTGATTTAATTATAAAAATGGCTTGCCTCAAGCCGTATCCAAATGCGGGCATCTAATGGGTGGGCGGGCACACCTTATAATAACTGTAGTTGCACGTTTAATAATTCAATAAATAATACAACGGCAAAGTGGTAGCGAAAACGGCTAAGGCGAAAACGTAGAAGAAGAAAGGAAGGGCCGGGGCCGGGGCCGGGGCGTGGGCGAGGGCAAGGGCGCGGGCATTGCATGTACTGGCAGGTGCCGCACGTTTATGTTATATGGAAGATGTACATACCTTCTTTCCACTCTTCACTTGGCAGCGTTGCTTCTCTGTCGCGCTCACGTTCGCTCTCTCTCTGTCTAGCAAACACACTCAAAGTAGCACAGCTGACGTTGACAACAGCATCCCTGGCTAAGCGGCGCTTCTGGACCAACACAAAATTTCGTATACTTAGCACGTTGACCTGAACTTGAGCAGCAGCCGTTTACAACAACAATATTTGGCAATTGCACTGTTTTTGTTGACTGCACAGCTGGCGACGCATCGATAGCGTTATCAACTGGCGTATGCATTGACAGCCGCACTCCTGTTATCGTTTTCCTGTCGTAATTGTTTTCGTTTTGAATTTGTACAATATATATTCACATCATTGCTTTACTATTGAAAATTAACAAATTTTGGCTAGGCATTCTTAAATCTTGTATTGATTGTTCTTTGAATTTATTCTGTGCATTGAATAAACTCAATGTTTATGCTAACACTTCTGTTAAGCCACTGTTATGGCCAGATGTTTGCTTACAGGGCTGGCGATACTAATATTTATTTTAGTTCACGATTAAATAGATCGATAGCAAGACTGTTTCTGTTTTTCGTATTAAAATAATGTCATGCATTGCTAACTATCTGAAATTATCCATAAATATGAGCTGACATTTTTATATATTTTATTCTTTTTATATTCATGTCGGCTACAAGCAGACAATTTGCGATTGGTATATTCGCTTTGCAATAATTATTCTCAGGATTGTTTCATACATCAAACTCATTTAAAACCCAATTTAACTTAAGATATGTATATTATTTTGGTAACCAAGTTTGTGAATAGGATCATATGAATGTATGTTTCGCTTTTCAAATTTACATATATGTTAACTTGACAGTGCCATTTTAAGCTTAACATTATGTTAATTAACGGTTTTAGGATTAGAATATTACGGATTGAACAAGTAATTAATTAGAAATGACAATTAGTGAGCGTGCGAAATTTTGGTTGTGTGAAAATATGTATGTCTTATATTTTTATCGGTTTCATCAAAATTGATGATAGGGTAATTATTGTTGTGATTAAATCATTATGTTTATATGCTGAAAGACATGTTTTTATTGGATATACATATAAAACAGCTGCGAAGGCTGCTATTACTTTATGTTTATGTCACTTATTTGTTTTCGCTCTTACATATTTTATTTAGAAAATTAGAGCTAAGTCTTGCAAGCTTCTCTTATTGTAAACCTCAATAAGATCAGATTGATCGATCGTATTGTTAGATTAATCGATAGTACTTGCATCACAGTGGATCAAGTTCTTACCCGCAGCCAACTTAACGCGACTGACGTATGCGTTCGCAGCCAACTTAGCGCGCAAAACAGCTGTTCGTGTGGTGAATACGAATCGCCGATACTGTTTCACATTCGTAAAATGGCGTCGGAGGTAGCGGTTGAACAACAAGACCAAGAATTTGTAAGTGTACAAAAAGAGAATTGTTGAACCAATTGGATAGATACATATATGCTAGTAACATAATGACACACGCCCTAAAACAGTGCAAAATGATGTGTGTAAATGCAGCAGAGCAACAATAAACGACACGAATTGCGTGCGTGTTCTCAACTGTGCGTGCGTATGTGTGGGTGTGCGTGCACCCGTTTGTGTGTGAGTGAGTGTATTGAGCGTGTATTGCAATGTGTTTCATCAAAATCCGTTGCGGTGTTCGGCTATTGCAAAAAACTGTGTACATTCTTAAATATGTGTGTGTGTGTTAAGTATGCTAGCACGTGCTATTTACAAATAAAAATCATAACAGCGGGGCCCACGATGCTAAGCAATACATTCCTTTACAGTCGCCCACTGTGCTATCGGTGTTATCAGACAATAACAACACAACCAAAAAAACAAAAACAACTGCCGTGGGGAAGTGGAAGCTAAAGTGTGCGTGTGTGTGTGTGTGTGTGCTTGTGCTTGTGCTTGTATTGCTTTGCTTTGCGTGGTGTAGCAAGTGGTTGCAACAACAAACGCCACACGTTCATGCCGTTGCTCTTGCTCTCTCACTCTGTCACGCCGTGGTAAATCGTTGCTGTTATTATCGCTGTTAATTTCTCGCTCGCGCTGCATTTAGTAGGGAAAGTGATTTCCGTTGGCTGCACTTTTCGTTGTTGTTGCTGCTCTTGCATTTTACTCTGCCTGTTAGGTGATGAGCGCTCGCAAAACCAGTTTACAGTTAGTGCAAATCTATAAAGATCTCTGCTCCTCTTGCCTATCTCTACCGCCCCTTTTTTTCACTCCCTGCACCCCATCTCTTGCATGCTCAAAATAGACTTCCTCCAGCTGACGCAGAGTTCATTGTTTGCTTAATCGCATCAGCGTCGAGCAGAGAGAGGCGCCAGTTATTGTAACTGGAATGGGCAGTGTTGCCGACCTTGCACGAAGCTGCTTGAAATTCCAACGCGCACACGATATTCACACCATAGCCACACACACATGCGCGCACACACACACACACAGATGAACATGCGCACACATGCAGCCCTACCTGGTCCAGGGCAGACAAACTTTTGTGTATTATTGATGCGCATTTTGTTTATATGTATATTGTTTACATATTTTCCGAAGGCGCCTTCAATTTGATTCCGTTTCGCTGGAATTTTGGTGCTTTTATATTATTATTTTTTTTTTTTTGCCTTTTTTAATCTGCCCAATTTCAAAGTAAAATCTACGCAATTTTCCACTTATTTGCGAATTTGTTTAGAGCGCATTTCATTCATTCATTTATTCCCCACCGAATTTGTTTATCAACTCTTCAGTGTGTATACTCTACCACACGCAGCGTATATGCATGCTTGTATTAAGTTTATCTTCAAGTTAAATGTTCATTGTCTGTTGATACATGTTGATCTTTTGAAATACGCCTAGCATTCGCACTCGACAGGTTGGATTTAGTCTTATGTACATATAATCCCCATTGGAACAATCTGTTGAATCGATCTTTATTCTTCTTTTTTTGTTATTCACAAATGTATGTAGATCACCATAATCTAGGCATAATAGTCGTTTTTTTCTTTGACTTAGTTCATGGCAGTTCATGGGAAGTTTTTTTTACTCCTATTTTCACCCACATTCCGAAAAGTGTGAAATACGTTGATCGGTTTGTTCATATTTATTGAATCAAAAAGTGTATATTTTTATAGGTTTTTTTTCCAAAGCTACCAATTTCGAATACTCTGTTGCTACTCATGGTTGTATTTATCAGGGTTGCAAGCCCAAAAAAGTATTGTCCAGCGACTGTTTTATTAAGCCCCAAGTATTCAGGGCTTAGTTCAAGCTTTGGTGAAATCCAGATCGGATTCGCAGAGGTAAATGGACAGAATTTTTCAAATGTTTTGTATTTAGAAACAAACCTGTTTTGAAAGGGAAATGTGGTTCGGCTTAGCCTTTTAGAACGTGAACCAGTTCGGTTCCCGAACACTTTGAAACCGTTTTGTTATGCTTTTGAATGAAATGCCCTGGATTTCGTTATATATTGAAACAAAATAAGGGTTACAAGTATTATTGTGCCAAAATATTTGAATATATAGACGCTGGCATGTATTTACATCAAGTGAATTGTATAAGAGTTCAATAACAATATGAATATGGATATGCACAATTATATATGTATATACGTATATGTATTTCGTTATTGCACAATTTGTGTATATTTTGTATGCATAATTGATTTCACTTGAACTGCAATTGCATAGCGTATTGTTGTGTTGCATGTTCGTTGAGGCTCGTTGAATAAATCAAATTGTTCATAAAAAGAGGCAAACAGCAGCCCCAAGCTGTGTGTGTATGTTTGTGTGTGTGTGTGCCTGTTTGTGTGTGTGTGTGTTGTTATGAAATATTTGTGTCCCATTGCATTTACTGGTTGTTTATCCTTGTGCCCGGACTCTGAACCCCAATGCTGCCACACAATGGGGCAGCCAGAAAAAGTACAATAACCTTTTTGGCACCCAGGGTGAGGGTGTGCGCAGCTAAGGGTCACGCCGTGGTGGGTGACGGGTGTAATGCACTTTTTATACCCTTGCAATCAGAGAAAATAGATATGAGGGATGACTGGTTGTGTGCAAATGTATGTAACAGACTAAGGCATGACTTCATGAACTCTTCCTGCCTTTCATTTTGATCGATAACTATCGATTCCCATCGAGCATATCTCAGAACTACACTATCTAAAAATATATCACCTTATTTGGAGGCCAGATCGAGTGTGTTTTACGGCAGCTGAGAGCTGTTTACAGGGTATCTCTTTGTCGCTTTGCGCAAACTAGTTTTTGTCAGCCTGTTGCTGTGGCCACTTTTCATTTCGCTTTGCCTTTTGCTGCGGCTTCTGACTGATTGACTGACTGACTGACTGACTGACTCGCTGACTGACTGACTGTTTTCCTCATTTGCGTTGATTAAGCCCTCGAGCTGTTTTCAGATAACAACAATAACTTATATGAAAGGCACAAATAAAATACATATTTCCATATACTTATAAATATTTATATATATATAAAAGTACAACCTGACTGCCAAATACCCTGTTCACAGCGTAACAATAGGTAAAAGGCCAAAACTTTAAAACTGAGACTATAAAAATTATAGTCTATAAACTCTATAGACGGGCGGGGCTTGACAGTAATGCGAATGTCATTGAACCAAGGCTGCAAATCAGTTTTGAACCGATTCGGTTCGAGTCGAGAATTAATGTCTATCTATGAACCGAACCAGTTGCCCAGAAAGCAAATGAATCAAACCGGAGTTTAACTATTTTTTTCTTCAAAACTGACGAAAACGTTTGAAGTCGCATCAATCTATGAATTGCTTGTGCTAGAATTTTGGTAAGCAAAATATAACAAATAAAGGTTTGAACCTGAAGGCAGGGAGCTGGTTCGATGTAAGAACCGAAACCAGCGACAAAACTTTTGCTGATATGCAGCCCTGGCTTTGACTGAAATTGCGGAACAAGTTTAATTTTAACAACTTACACAGTCAAATGTGCGCGCGGCTGTCCGAATAGCATATTGAGGCAAACCCCATATACTCTGTTTCACATAATGAACAGGGTATAAAAACAAAATGCGATGTGCAGCAAACACACATACATATGCTTGAATGTGTGTGTGTGTGTGTAGTTGAAAATAGGTCAGCACGCTGCGGTCGTCGCTATCACTAGCAAACACACACACACATAACACACACACACACACACACACACACACACACACACACAAACACACACACACAGCACACACTGTGAAGGCAGCAAAGTGGAGCAGCAACCACCCGAGCAAAGCCCAGGTCTCCCCCAACCCCCCTGTTGCTGGGTCTAAAACCCCAAGCCAAAAAAACCGAAGCCCCATTTCGGGTCTGTCTGGGGGCTAAGACGCTGCGCTCAGCAGTCGGCACTCCGCGCCCAACGCCCAGGGCCTAAATGCTTAGTCACTCCACCTAGGCGAAGTATTCAAAAATAAACAAGCGAAATTGAACCAAAATGCAAACAGCGTCCAGTACAACGAATGCCGCAATACTCTACAGTAATACTCTATGGCCATCTAGTATTTGCATATTCATGATTATATAAAGGAAAATACAAACTATATTAATATAAATCCATTAAATATAATTAATTATTGCGCATACAATTGAGCATTACCCAAAATCCCAAAGACAAATATGAACAGAAATTTTCAAGGAAATTCGTTAAATATTTTCAACCAAATTGAATTTCAGTGAAAGTCTCGCTCGACTTTCTTGTTAAATACAAATTATTAATTGTTTGCTTAATGCATTTTTTAGGAACTGTATTCGTTTTGTAGGCAACCTATAAAAGGGAAAAAGATACTAACAGAATTTGTCAACGAACGTGAAACAATGAAAAATATTCCTGCCCAACAATCTCAGTTTGTCCCGAAGAAACCGCATGCCAAAATCGGGTAAAAACTAGAATATAGTTGAGTTTCCATGTCAGATGGAATGGTTTGAACCAGCTCTTTTCCAGATTCTGGTTCAAACTTTTGAAATTTTGGTTAATATATTGTGAATATATTGCCAAAATAGTTGTCAAAACAGTTGAGGTAGCAAATGGACTTTTTTTGTATCTGTAAATGGAACGCACAAAAAATGGCACAAAACGAACCCTTTTAATATAAAATGTTTTCTCTTCTTCTATCGTCGAAGCACACAATGCAAGCCCTCTATAAAGCTGTATATTTATAGAACTCTGAGTGCCCATATTTACCGTAGTATATATACATATACATATATATCTATATGTATTCATTTGTGGCTATTGCGTTGTACTTTCCCATCGGAGTCGAAATATTTTCGCTATTTGTGCACATTTTCTTGTTGTGTTTAATATGCTCTTTGGGGCAAAGTTAAATAAACTAGTATATTTCGCATACAGGAAACTTTCACATATATATATCTATAAATGTATTACAATTTCAAGTCTAGGACGAGCTATATTGAATTGAGGATAAACCCCATGCCCTGAATACTAGCTTGTGTAAAGCCGAGTTATTGTATTTTTTCGAATGTCTTTTAAGCTGGGATATTTAAGGTCGTAATAACATTGATTATATGGCGAAACCTTGTAATCTATGACTCGCCACACTCTTTCCACTTGTCATCTTGTTTTGGTTTGTAAGCTTATATAAATTTTAACTAGCGCGCTTTACATTACGGGCCATGCCCGTGGCAAGATATCACATTTTCACCCAGTTTTCGCTCGTGAAAATTTTCATTTCGCCCGTACTATCTAGAACTTCACTTTCCCAAAATTGCTGAAAGAAGTATTCATTAAGTTTTTACGGAAAAAAACTTGGTTAGCTTGGATTCTGCAAAAAGTGCGCAACATGTCACAAATGATTTTCCGTAAAGATTCTACGAAATGAACTTGTACCTCGTTTCCACCAAGAAGGGATGGATTTTCCGAAAAGCGTGAGACGCCACTCAAGTGAATTTGAACAAGGATCTTTGAAACTGAGTTTGAGGCCGATCGGATTGTAAACAAAAAAGTACGAGAGTTTTTCATGCTTTTTCCACATTTGCGGGTGGAAATCCCAAAAGTTCGTCTTAGCATAACGTCCATTGCATAACTACAGTGAGAATTTCAGCTTCCTGTGCTCTGTGCGTGGATCACCAATCAGTCAATCAATCAATCAGTCAGTCTGTCAGTCAGGATAGACATCTTTATATATAGAGTATAAGAGAAATAGAACGTTAATCATGAGCTTATGGTATTTAGCTTCGCAGATTTCTTTTATGCTTGTTGCTAAGTTTTAGGTAAAGCTTCTTCTACGTTTGCAGAAGAATTGTGAGCTTTATCCAAAACTGGGTCAATGCACAATCCTGTGCAGCTTCTTGTGGAGCTGTTCAGAGTCTTGTGCAACGACTTGCCGACTGTTCCATTCCACTCCGTTCCATTTTATTTATGCATAATTGAGATAGAGCAAACATATTTCTTGAAATTATTATTTTTTGTTGTTGTTGTTTTTTTCCTATTATTCTTTTCTTCTTCTGTTGTTGTTGTTGTAGTTGCTGCTGTTGTTTGCGTATTTATTCCAATCGCAGGTTGTTGAACTCCATATGTGACCGACCGGCCGAGTGGCTCGAGGCCCTCAGACTTCGAGACCCTCGTGGGCTGTTGCTGCTGCTGCTGCGGCTGCTGCCGCTTCCGCAACGCTTTCTTCTTCTAGACGGGCGCTTTATCGCCGTTGCTTTTGCCGCTCTAGCAGTCTAGCTGGTGCTTTGTGTTTACCCTAGGTTTGGAGTATTTTGGTATTGTCACGAAATGTGTAACGCAGTCGAAATAGCCATACTCTATTCATATCGACTTTACGCTCTTAAGTCTACTTTTAAAATGCATATTTAGCATTTGTTTGTCAATTTCCCATAACTCAACTTCCGCTGTATAACCTTTGACACAGTTTGACCCCATCTGGGAGGGGCGTTTCAGCTGTTAAATGATATGTAAATAAGCCGTGAACCCAAGGTAACTTCGGTACAAATTACAGCTTCCTAGCTTTCATGGCGTGTGCTGAAGATTGATCACTAATCAATCAATCAATCAGTCAAGCACTCGTACAGTCGGCCAATCATTCAATTAATTAAAGAGTCAGCAAATGGATAAGAAACGTGTTTGTCCTAGCATATAGGGTATTTGGATTTCGGCACTCGCAAGCTCACGTTTTTTTTTTGTCTACTTTTACCTCGATTCGCTCGCTCAATGAGCGCTGTTAAAAGTTCAGCTCATCTGCGTTCTTTTGGCATGCTGTTATTGTTGTTGTCATTTCTAACAGCGGCTTTAACAGCGGCCGCAGCAGCAGCAGCAGCAGCGGTGCCTTTGTCTGACTTTTTATTTCCGCTGCCGCGGCTTCCACTGCTGCTGCTTCTGCTGTTGCTGCTGCTGTCATCTGCCATCTCTTATCCATTGCGGCGTGCTCAAGTCTTTGTTGCAATATTTTTCAATTGCATTTTGTTTGTGATTACTTTGGGGTCAGTCACTAGGCGACGACAACGTGCGCTGTCCACATCTCATCTTCAGTCATATGTATGTACAGCGCTTTCCCAATTGCCGTAGGGCTGGCTTTCAAAAATTGTTGCAAAAATGTTGTTAAAACCAAGTTGAAAGAACTCTAATAGAGCGTTGATAATATCGCCGGACAGGCCTTGCTGGTGGCCATTGTTGTTGTAGTTGTAGTTGTTGCTGTTCTTGTCGTTCAGATTTTTACTCTGTCTTTTTGATTGGTTTGACCGATTTACATTGTGAAAAAAAATGATGAGTTTTTTTATTATTATTATTATTATTTTTTTCTTTCATTTTCTATCCATCTAACTTCACATACATATGTATGTATGTACGTATATAAATGCATGCATGTAGAGGAGAGCTTTTATTTTTGTCTTTCGCCCTACATTTGGTCCGTTTTTTTGCCATTTCTGATAATTAAAAGCAACATTTGCCTTTGCAGCTGCGGCTTCTCTTATTACTATTATTGCCGCTCTGCTTTGCTTTCAAAGCTGGCATCTTGCCCAATGCTTACAAATAACCGTTATTTCCATGCACATACAATGCCATTACCAGAGCTTTTTGTGTGTTCGAATTTAATTAAAACTTCAACTGTTATATGCCAAGGGGGTGGGGGGTAGTCTTGCGTTCTCGGCAATTTAGCTTTTGCTATGCTGATCCTCTCTCTCCCTCTCTCTCTCTCTGTTTAGTTGCAAACTCTCTTAAAGCTTATCTTATTTGCATATCAACAAAAACCCTGCAGGAGGTGAATTCGCAAAAACCCACCAATACCAATATATTCACACATTCGAGAGCTTTGCAATGAGGCAAACTCCGCCGAGTACTGTCAACACTTGCATAATACTCTTTGACCAGATCTAGCGCAGCAGCGCGAAGAGCTGAATGCTTGTGGATGCTTTGCCTGTTGGTCACGTTTTAGCGCAACGGCATCTCGGTCACAAAATGTCACATCATCATGTGCTCTCTCCAGTTGCGTAACCAGCGCGAGCTACAGAGAAGAGGTCCACTAATCCCATTTGGATCACTTTCTAAGTGGGTTGTTACGGGGTGGATACTGCTTGCTACCGTACCCCCGCCCCCGCGCTCTCTGTCGCTGGTGTTGTTTTAACTTGTTTAGGCTTAAGTTCCAGGGCTGCAACAAAACTATTATTTATCTCATGAGGGGAAGAAAAAAACATAAATTTGTGATTTCTTTTCGATGCGGATTTCTGGCTCTACACATATGTACATACATATGTAAATATTAATTTCTTAAATATATATACATATTTAACGCTGGCCTCTTCAACAATAAAAGAAGAAAAAAAATACATTAAAAAGAAAGTTTTTAACTTGATATATGCAAGCAGCGGCGGCAGCGGCAGCGACGCGTGATGCCGCAGCTTTTGTCTAGTGTCAATGTCACGCCCCTAGTCTGTTTAAAGCTGGCGTTTTGTTTAAATAATCGATGCTGGCTATAAGAAAGCGTAATAATAATAATAATAACAATAATCATGCACAAATGGTAGAAAAGCAATCCGAACCAGACCAGACACAGCCAACAACAACAACAGCAGCTGCCAACGGCGGGTGAAATTTTTCTCCTCGTTTAGACGGCGAAATTTCTTAACACTTTCATAAGAAGTCATAAAATAAAGCGTCTGACGAATGAGATAGGAAATAAAGAGAGAGAGAGAGAGAGAGAGAGAGAATAAGAGACAGACAAACAGACTTATAAACATACATATGTATGTACTGGGTACCTACCGTAAATTAAAATTAAGCACAAAAGCTGCTCAGCGAGGCGTGTGCTTGACTTTTGACTCGTCAAATGCGCACTTCATTTCGCGCAAATGAGCTTCATTTGGATTTGGTTTTTCGGCTTGTCCACTCTCCTTGCCGCATTTCCCTTGGCAAATGTGTGTGTGTATGAGAGAGCATAAATAGTGTACAATTTCTACAAATAACAGCTGTTAGCTAACAGACATTGTTTATCCTTAGCCTAACATTTGCAGGCTTAGCTCAGCCTCGCTCTCGCTCTCTCTCTCTCTCTCTCTCTCTCTTTCTTACTCGGACTCTTGCTAGCTGACATTGAACTGTGTCAGTGGCAGCAGCAGCAGGCACAACAAAAGCATGTAATGGGGCGGGCTGCTGCGACGGCGCACTCACTGGGGCTGGAAGCTCTGCTACTGCTGCTGCGCCGTGCGCTCTGTTTGCGCTGCGCTGCGCTGCTGGCTCTGCCTGCCTGCCTGCCCGTTTGTTGCTGCTGCCTGCTGCTGGCCCCATCAGTCGTCGTTGTCGTCGCAGCCGCGACGCGTTGTTCATCTTGTCTCTTGCTGAACGCGCGCGCTTGTGTTTTTTCTTTTTTTTTCTCGCTGTATTACTGAAAAACTGAAAATCATAAATATAAACCAGAATTTATTGTGCATCAACTGTGGTTCAATAATGAGCTTATGTTTTATGGCGTTGTTATTCGGTTTGGTTTTGTTTTATGTGAAAAGTGCGTTATAAATGAGATCGTGTTTAACAAAATGCATCAACCGCCGCAAAGCAAGGATAAATCAGGAGCAGACTACGATTATGCTTATGCCAAAGAGAGCAGCTGCCATCGGCGCCTGTTTATGTGCATTGCCAAGGTGCATACCCTCTCTCTCTCTTTTGCACTAATTCTAATTCAAAATGTTCATTGCAATTGCCAAGATTCTAACTCTCTCCTGTGCTCTCTTAATGCTGTTCAATCGAACTTTGTGTTATAATACGCTTAAAACATATTTAACATTCCACTCTTATACCTAAAAGCTCCTATTAAATTTGTGTTCATGGCAATTGCCAAAATGTTAGCTCTCTCTTTTACTCTTTTCTTCAATTTCTGATTAGCATATTCTACTCTTAATAGTTTTAACTTAAGTGTTTACTCTTACTTTCACTCCTTTGATGAGTTAATTTTTGACTCTTACACTTTAAGAGCTCGTATTGAAAATTAATTGATAATCAAAGTATTGTCTCAGTCAACTCTGCTTGGGCATTGCCCAGGTTGATTGGCTATTAAACGACTGCGGCTTTTGTGCGTGCCCGCTGTGCCGCTGTGCCTCTGTCCCCCCTCCCAGTACCTATAGCCCTTTCGATTTAGCAACCCTGCGGCGTTGTCAGTCTCTTTGACTTTGACTTTAGCTTGTCGTGTGCTTTGCTCGCACCCATCACTTGCAGATGCACTCGCCAGGCGTGTTTTTGTTGTTGTTGTTTCTGTTGCGCTATTTATAGACGCGCTTCATCGGTTTCTGCTGTCGTTACCTTTGCGTTTACTCTTTACCTTTCCTTAACTCACCTCAACTGAGCTGTCAGATGCAGAGACCCGACGCCCGATGCCTGACTTTCAGTTTGATTTCCAGTTGGCTCTGTTACTTTTATCTATTCTTCTTTAGAATAATGCTTTAGGTGCGTGTGTGTATGTGTGTGTGTATGTATATATGTATTTGTTAATAGCGCATAGACGCCCTGAGAGCTAATAGCTCTAAGCTTGAGAAAGCTGTGTTTTGTGCTAGCTAGCAAGTTTTTTTTTTTTATACACTGTTCACATTTTGAAATGAGCAGTTTAGGGTTTAGTATTTTTTATATCATACTTTAAGCACTATTTAACTGCTTGTTTACATTATTGTCAATAACAGATTATGTTAAGCTATGTTATGTTATGCTAGCAATCTGTCCGATTAAGCATAATACTCATTACACCATATCGAATTCAACGGGTTGCTTACATTATTGTCAATAACATGTTTTGTTAAACTCATGTTAGCGATCTGTCCGATCAAGTATCATTCTTTGTACACTGCATTACATTACATTATTGTCAATAACATGTTATGTTAAACTCATGTTAGCCTTTTGCAGCATATGCAAATTAATGACATAGACACACATACTCACACACATATTGGAACTTTTGCAATTTTGCAACTCTGTTAATTGCCCTGCACTTCTTGGGAGAAGAAATATCAGACTTAGGCAGTACGACCGCAATATCGACTAATTATCTCTTCCATAAATAACACATATATGCATTTTCCACCTGGCTTCCGCTTTATCCACCACTGTAAACAGCGTATTGCATAGTCGGAATATACCGGCTGTTGTTTGTATCTTATCAGTAGATAAGAAGTTGGGTTAGGTTAAAGTTTATCGCCTAGATAAATCCGTGAAAATACGTTTTTTTCGACTGCTAACTGAATACATGTGTGCAGCTAAGCAAGCTAATAGCCTCTTTTTATACTCTATATTATTTAAATAGTTTTCTATATGTACTTACATACTGCGGCATCTGGTCAAACAATTTGCAAACAAAAAGATCTCTCGCGTTTTGAGCGTTGCCACCTTTTCCGCGTCGAAAACTTATCGATTCAGAAGCGGTTCAACGTCGTTTCAAGCTATCTAAAAATATCTGTTATTTGCAACGTGTTTAGGGTCTTTTTTCTGATTGACATATTGGAAATATAAAGAAAAACTTAAAAAGGAAAAAAAATGGACAATCAAACGAGAGGATTCGGAGTTGCCAAGCGTTACGCCAAACAACTTGCTCAATTTGGGAATAAGGAAACATTGCATTTTTATGGCGATTATCTAAAATGCAGCTAACCATTTTTTTTTCAGTGTAGCTACGCGTAATCATGAGCTTGACTTCTTATTGGAATTTTAGTTCGCTTTAATTGCGATTGCTTGAGCCGGCGGTAAAGTCCTGACCTAAGTGAAACCCTTTTGAGGGCCGCCATTGTTCAGATCTTGCCCCCCTATTGAATTTGTGTTCCTCATCGTGTAAACGAAATTTACATAATTGAAAGCAGAAAGTTTTGTTTGCCGCGACAACAATTGGAAGGAATTGAATTCGGTTTTAATCCATTTTGTCATATTAATAGTTTTTAGAAGAAAGTTCTCAAATTCTTAAAGAGTTATTTATTATAAGCTTGAAATATCTTTTAAACCTGGTTACATGCCTTAGTAAAAACTTGTTAGTTTTATGCTTTGAAGAAATGAAACTTCGTTGGGTGAATAATCTTTTAAAAGAAAGCAGAACTTGAACTTTTGAAAGTTTTGATGTAAAGGTCTGGCGTTGCCAGACCTATTTTGTTATGAAGTGAAGTTGGCTGCGCTGCTGTCAATCAGAAGACTGACGCTGAACGAATTATGGCATTGCCAGACCTATTTTTGTTAAGAAGTGAAGTTCGCTGCGCTGCTGTCAATCAGAAGACTGATGCTGAATGTGATTGTCAGCTGTGATGTATTCAATCGCCAAGCGGTTTTTTTTCTTTATCAGTTGGTTTTTTGTTGGCGAGAGTGTATACAATATTCGTGGGGGCAACATGATTTGCATGCAAATTGAATTTATCTCAAATTTGCTGTTCATATGCAAATGAGACCGAGTGTCGAAAGGGGCGAGGCGAGCGGGGCCTGGTTAACAATTGGCCATGCCAGAGCCCAGTTCCAATGCCAGGGCGAGCTCCAGTTGGTTGGAATTTGCCCCTTCTTCTGTGCCCATGCAGCTTCGGATTTTCAATCTCCACGCGACTGCGCACAAAGCGGAAGCATATTAAATGTGCTTTCAAGAGCATATTTATTTTTATGCGAAAGTGTTTGCCCCAGCCCCAAGCCTCAACTCCCCCCTCTTGGCTACGCATAATGCGACCGGCGTCCATTTCCGGTTGCTGTTGCAGAATCCAACAGTGGAAAACTGCGGCAAATGGCCGGGGCACAAAACAGCGGATGTTTCTGTGCGGGCTTTGAATGCGGCAATCTGTCATTAATATCCTGCATCCTGCGTGCATGTCCCGCATGCGACTCCCTGGCTCGGGGCACAGGCAAGACAAATTTGCTCTGAAATCCAGACAAAACCAGATGGTTGATTGGCTGGAAAAGTGCCAAAGAGATTGAAAGATTGACGGCGATTGAAATGTTTTGAAAAGCAGAACTTCAAAAGCGATTCGTTCTCGACGTGAAAGCGACTTTTCGAATTCTCCATTAGACAAACATATTCCAAATTCATTATTAACAATCAACAATCAGTCAGTCAGTCAGATTTGATGTATTATAGACAGTCTCTGGGTAGATCGGGCGAGCTCAACTCTGACCCAGCTGACTGCTGATCCATTCAATTGGAACCCTTCTATTATTAACCAAGCCGACGACACGTGAACGGAGCCCAATGTTGATTCAATCAATGAGCATTTGCTTAATCGCCCAGATTCATTCACGAACATGTTCTCTACCTTGCTGTACCCTGTAAATTGCTGAAATGGGGTATAACCATATAACTGTACTTCTACCTCTGAACCCATAAAGTATATTTGTATTCCTAAACAACGTTAACAGCTGAGTCGAACCATTCAAGTCTGAGTTTATAGCAAGTTCAAATGTGGCTACAGGGTATCCTGCCAGTTGCGTACTCCGGCTACTTGTTGCAATCACGATGTCGATAAGATTGTTGAGCATTAACGAGCCTATCTTAAAAATGTCTCTTGGAAAGAAAGCTTTGGTCTTTTGGCATTTGTGCTTAAAAGAAAGTTCAAATGTGGCTACAGGGTATCCTGCTAGTCGTGCACTCACGTTTAGCGTTTCGTTTCTGATCGTAGTCACTGATTAGTCACTATTTTCTAAATGAAACGTGTACTCATTGCTGATCGATGCCGATGCGATCGCTGATTAAACACGATCTTTTGCATTGATCAGCATATGTACATACACATACATACCTGCATGCACATATATATGTATGCTTGTGTTTGTGTGTGTGTGTATGCAACCGCTAATTTTGATACCCTCGTCCCATTTAATGTAAACGTAACTGTGCCCGTGCCAGGGGCGCTCGAATCAGAGAACATTATAGACTGGAAACTGTCATGCAACCGTGTCTTCGACTTTAATTTCCAGTTACTCTTTCTTTGTATACCCTGCAGCAAAGAGCAATGCATAAAGTGAGGGGTATATATGTTCTTGATGAGAACGCTGTAGAAGGGAAATACGAGCTAAAGACTTTGAACACAGATGTACTTGACTATAATTGACGATAACATTTAATATCCTTTGCACGATTTTATAGACAACTTATTTGGAATCTAGATTCTCGTGTATAAGCAGAGATAAATAGGTTTTTCCTCTAAATTTGCATGAGAGTTCTTTTAAACAGGCGAAGAACTTTGATCGTGTAGATACTTTACTATGTAGATGGTTCCTACCACATTTCCCCCCTTTTTTCCCCATTTATGGATTCATAAAATATATTTGCGGTGTCTGAAGCTATTTGAAAAAGTATTCATTACTTTTCCTCTGAAAACTTCATACTCATACGAACAAGAAACACCGAAGTTATTTGACAGCAGAGAGAAGATTAAGAGAAGCAAAAAGCGTAAATCGTGCAGCCAACAGCATGTTTTGCAATATATACAGAGTATCTGCTAGTCGGCGTCGCTTTCAACTTGTTAACAATGAATGCTGCCAAGCGGTTTACAGTTTTAAAATGTTTCTCCTTGTGCTTCTCGCTGCTTCTTGCTGCTTCTCGCTGCTGTTGTTGTTGTTACTTTGCATGCGCAATTATGAGCGCCAGTGGAAAAGTTGGAAAAACGTTTCACTTGTTGCTCTATTAACTCGCCTCGCCGAGCTCTAATGGCCAATAATTTGAGGCACGTTCCGCCTGCTACTCGTCGCAACCGGAAATGCTGTTCTCCTCAAACACACACACACACACACACGCACACACACACACTCACACACTTGCTCTTGTTTTTAAGCAACAATATTTGCTGAACTGTTCTAACAAATTTGTTTACATGCACATATTGTTTAACAATTTTGGCTTTTCTGTTTATGCACATATTGCAACATGGCCAGCAACAATTGCGGGCCAAGAAACAGCTCTTGCCCTCTCAGCTTTGTTTATTTACTGAAGAAGAAGAATAGCCAACAATTGTTGTCATATTTGTTTAAACGCCACGAGTCACAAAAAGTAGACTCTTCTGGACTCCGAAGTCGGGAAATCAACTTCAAAAGGGGATAAATTAAA
The DNA here is from genome assembly GCA_037075305.1 of Drosophila kanekoi. NCBI lineage: Eukaryota > Metazoa > Arthropoda > Insecta > Diptera > Drosophilidae > Drosophila > Drosophila kanekoi. The sequence goes on along the minus strand of JBAMCE010000451.1, from coordinate 4,045,286 downwards.
TTAAATTGGTTGAGGTTAGGGTAGGTTAAGTTTTCTAAAGAAAACTTCACCTGTTTATATCAGCCGAGTATTTAGATTCCGGCCTAAATAATAACCTTGGCATCAAACAATCGACATTTATCGATAAATTATCGTTATCTAAATAAGCTCGTTTAATTGGCAAAGTCTTAGCTAGGCTCCAGGTTCTATATGCGATGCGGGAGCGGAAATGTCGGCTGCCTGTTGCAAACACTTGCACATATAATGACAGCCTAAAAGATACCCTGTAACAAAATATTTCTGCATATACTATATGTATATTTAAAAAACTTCATTTTGTGTGTTAAGTTTAGTTGAAAAGTGAAAAATTGATTGTTTTTTGTTGATATGATGCCAGGCTGAAAGATACCCTGTAACAAAACATTCTTGCCTATACTATATATTTGAAAAGCTCCATTTTATGACATAAATTTAGCTGAAAAATTGATCGTTTTTTGTTGATCTGATGCCAGGCTGAAAGATACCCTGTACATATTATATACATTTACATATGTTAAAAAACTTTACTTCAGTTGAAAAAATGATTGTTTTTGATGATGAATACTCTTGGTTTAGAGGGTATGTTAGCAACCACGTTGCATGGGCGTTGCTGCTGCAGTGGGCGTGACCGACTTGGATTAGTCACAAATTGTTGCCTTGTACAAGCTCTAGCAAAAGCTTCCCTAAAGTGAAAGTAGCTCCATAAGTAAAATTTTGACTAAAATTCGACAGTCATTTACACACGCACACACACGCACACCCTCTCGTATGTATGTATGTGACGTCATGCGATCAGCTGGAATTAGATATGGAAATCGATCTTCATATGGAAACGCAGCCGTTGCCGACCTTAGCCAATGGCAGGCCGCTTCTCGAATCGTTTGTGGGAATTCCGATTTATTTGTATCACATTTCTGTTTAATCACACTTTTATCAGTTTCGGCTTTCTGGCTTTCGAAGCCATGTATGTATGTATGTGTATGCCTCATCGCTTTATCTGCCACACCCACCGCTGAGGCTGTGTTGATATTTCGTGGAAACAATGGGCACAGAAAAAAAGGTGACGCACTCGCCGCCAGGCTGTCAAAATTATCGCCTCTTTCTTTACACTGGAAAAAACAAATAGGGCATACACAATTCGACTTTATTAATATACATATGTACATACATACATATGTATATTCGCAACTCGCTGCAATCTTGGCCATTCCGAAATGTGTTCATTTCGTTTTGTTGTTCGCTCTTTTCTCGAAAAGTTACGTAATATATCTTATAAGTCAGCATTTTTATTTAACTGGCGTTTATCATAATACGTGGAAAAACATTTCATCAGCCAGATAGATTGTTTCTCGTTCGTGTCTGTGCCATGTTCTCAACGAAACACGGCGACGTAAGATGCTCACGTACTGTAATTGGCCAAAAAAAATGATCTTTTTTTTCGTCTTAGCCCCTCACCATGTTAAATGCATTCTCCAATAACCACTTCCTGTCTACAGTCAGATCCTTTCCTTTCATGAATGAAAGGAAAGGAAAACAGATAGATATGTGCACATACATATACATATATACAAATGGATGGATGTATATGTAAAATCTGAACAGATCAAGTTATATATAATGTTTACCGTCCTTTGTCTGTTTACACACAAGTTTTGGAGAGTGTGCTCTTTAAATATGCCACTAGTGTATATACTTATTTAACTTAATTTCTCGCAGTGTATCGTTGCAGCTGTAATCGTTGCCGATGACGGCACATTTGCTCTAACCTCCTGTACACGCTGACTGCGATGCCAACGGCAACTGCAGCAGCAGCAGCAGTGACATATGGACAGTCGAAACGCGAAACGGGATGACTCAAATTGTTGGCATGCTAGGGCAGCGACGCCAACGGCGACGGCGACGTCAACGTCGCTAACGCTTTTGACCAATCGAAGCGGCGCATGCGTTGTTAGCTTTGCTTCTTGGAATTGTACCTGTCGAGCGATTCAAACCTTCGGTCTCTTAACTGTTTGTCTGTCCGTCTGTCTATCTCTTCGTTCCTCTGCTCTTTCGTTTCGTTCTTTTTGACTGCCTCACCCCCCCGCAATCCAATGCAATGCAGTTCAATAAAGTTCGTTAACATGGCTCGGCTGGGCAGCACTAGCAGCAGCAGCAGCAGCGGCAGCAGCAGCTAGTCATCAAAGCAGCGACGCGTCGCGTCGACGTCAGCGGCAGCAAAGCGCTTGCTATCAGCAGTTGCCTTTGTGTTGTTGTTTCCCTTGTTGCTTTTGTTCTTGTGCTTGCTGCTGCTGCTGTTGCTGCTGCTGCTGTTGCTGTTGTTATTGTTGTTGTTGTTGCTGTTATTGCTTTTGTGGCTCTGCTGTGCGCTTTGTTGTTTAATTTGCTGCTAGATCGCTGCGAAGCGCGCGCGCTGCCTTTTTTCCGTTTCAGTAATGAAAGAAACTTTGAAAGCGTCGTGTCGCGAATTTCAGTGTCGCCCCACAGAAACAAACGGAAAACCCCAACTGCATACTATACCGATACAGTTATCAATATATTGATATATATATACATATATATAGTATATAAAAGTGTGCCCCTTTTTTGTTTTTGTTTTTTTGTCTGCCTGCCTCTGTGTGTTCCAACATGGTGCATCTCTATCAGCGTCGACGCAATCGCGAACAGGTGGGTGGCGTCAGCGATTAGGTCACAAAACACTCACACCCCCCGCCTTACGCACTGCTCCCCTGTCACCGTCGTTGTAATTCCCGAAGAAGCGAGTTTAATTGGCCGCCGCCAACGTGCAATGCATGTCAAGTATCTAATTAGCTATCGCAAAACGCATAAGAATGACAACCAACTAAGGAGCCCGAAATAGAATTAGGAAGTGGAAGTGGAAGTGACGACACACAAGCGGGGCAAGTGGGATTGAGGCCAGCCAATGAGACAATGTGCTGCCTGCCTAATGCTCGTGCGGAAGACATTATTACATTACGCCGCTTCAGATTCAGCTCTAGTCCACTTGAGCCCCACTTTGATTCATTTCTGAGAAATGTTCGCGCATGCAACGGCATAAGAGGCCAATCAGCAAATGCTCCAACTGGAATCGGATTTGCATTTAACCGTTTTATTTGCCTCGGCATATGCCCTTGTCAATTCCAGAAAACTATCTGATTTTCAGAAAATCCAATTAGACAGCTGCTTCTGCTGTTGAGTTCATTTTTTTCTCTCTCTCCATATTTGTATAAGTATACCTGTGCTCGAGTGTACTATGAGCTTATCGCTTTTGAGTGCTTGTGAAGGGGGGAAAGGAGGGAGCGGGGGCAATTCCTGCGATTGATAAGCCCCACAATTGAGCGTGTGTGTTAAGATTAAGGAAATCAATAAAAGGGGTGGGGGAGAATATATGTACATATGTATAAATATATGAGAAATTCTGGCAATATCTGTTAACATTTACTCGGAAACAGTTTATTTCACATTAATCTACATATTATGTGTGTCTGTCGTACGAAATTGTTGAATTTATGAAGAACTGTTAATTGTTTCTGAGTAAATCATGTTTGATAACAAATATAGCTCTGCTCCCTCGTGAGTTTTCCAAGTAATTATTCCTACAAATTATAATCTATACGATTCGAAAAGTTTCCGAAATGTTTAAGGGAAACTTTTTACATTTAACAGTATCTTTTGCAAATAGTTGCCAAATGCATTAGATTAGATTATACATGTATGCACCATATTGTGTATCGCCAATGTATCTACCAGGCGATAAGTGTTGCTCAGGCTCAAAGCTTTGCCCCCAATGCATTCCGAAAGTGAGGCACATCGTCACATCGTGGCCCACATAGCCTGTGTAGGGTATCTTTTGATTGAATACTTCATGCGAAATGCGTTGATTGTAAATGAGCTTAAGACCTATTGTAATTAGTTCGATTTGACGCGCAGCTGTTGTTAGCTGGGATCGGCTCTTTTGACCTCTTCGCTCAGTTGAATAGTACCAAGGTTAATGCAACTGGGCGGGCCGGGCTCCATATGCTTATCGTTTCGTCTATTGGAATTGATCAATCTATTAATGACTCGCATGGCAATTATTTTCATTACTAATTGCACACAATGGCGTAATTTCTCAGCCAGTATTGCATTATAATATCATCGTGTGCTCAGCCAATGCTGTTTATTGGGAAAGTAATGTCGCATTAAAATGACAATACAATACAGTATGTGAGTCTCACGAATTGGCCGGCTCTCTCTATTAATCATGGCTCAAATGGTTAATACAGCTGGATTGTATATGTAAACGACAATAAAAGGCAATAAATGCGCAAAACGTGAACAAAAAAAGAAAAAATACTCGTAAATTAGCTAATTACGGTGATAATCAAATCGAATTAACAAAATCTAAAAATATTTCTTGAATAAGTCTTCTAAGTTTTCCCCCAAGTTCTCTAATTAGTTTTCAAAAAACTAATTGACTAATTGAAAATATATTGGCTAAGATCTAATGAGCTCCTGCCCATATCTATACTACTTTATTAGTATATATATATATATATTAGTAAGTATTAGCATGTATATTAGTGTATATTAGTATATATATTAGTACATCGATGATGAGCTATACCTTGGCATACAATTGAGGCAGCTTTTCAATGATATTGATTCACAGAGAAGTTGAAGGAACATGTCAAAAGTGATCTATGCTATCGAAAAATTGTTCGACTACAAAATACCCTGTACCATGATCCAAATTTATTCAACAGAAAACAATGAAATACATCTTATAGAAACCTTTAACTTCAAGATCTAATCAAAGCTTAAACATTGATACTTAACAACATACCCATTTAATGTATCAGTATAATATCAACTTATAGTCAAAGTTTTGGGTAGGATTTTGTTATAATAGTGGAACAACAGAAGAGAATCTCAACCATCCAGAATCTTATCCATATACATACATATAATCTTCCCTTTTGGGCTTCCAGGCCGTGTACGTTAAGAACTCGCTTCATATATCAAGTATTTATTTGTGTGTTGGTTCATTTTTGTTGTGCAATTTGATGTCATTTGGAATGCTGGTGCCTAATTGTCAATGTTGTCATTTCATTTTATGCTACTTCGCAGGCTGTCAAACAATTTATTGATCTCTGCAACAATTTAGGCGCCAACTGCAGCCAAGCAGCAGCAGCAACAGCCGCCGCCTCCTCCTCGAATGCCAGCACATCCAATTTCCACGTTCACATCAATGCACATCAACAGCAACAGCAACAACAACAACAGACATCAACGACAGCAACAGCAGTCGCTCCAGAGACACAAACTTCCTCAACAACAACAACAACAACATCATCGTCATCGTCATCATCATTGCCCATTAGGCGTCACATCTCGCACACGACAGCCGTCAAGTTCTTGTACGCCCGTAAGTTTGATATACCGCGCGCCGTGTCCCTATATGAACAGCATGAGCAGATCCGCCAAAGGGAATACTTATATAACATCGATGCAGGCGTGGAGCCATTGCGCTCCGAGCTGCAAACGGGCAAATTTACAATACTGGTGCGTACCACAAGGCCAGGCCGAGATCAGCCCACCCACTAACTGTATCTGTATCTGTACCTATATCCGTATCTGTATCTGTTTTGTTTTAGCCGGCGCGCACTTCGAGCGGAGCGGCAATTGCGCTCTTTACGGCCAATCGGCACAGTCCGCTGAGCGCCTCGCATACGACCACATTACAGGGTATTGTCTATCAGCTGGACTGTGCGCTGCAGGATACGGAAACGCAGCGTGCGGGACTTGTTTTTATCTACGATATGAGTGGATCCAAATATTCGAATTTTGATTATGATCTATCGCAAAAGATTCTCACGTTGCTCAAGGTGAGTTTTGTTTTCCTTACATTTTCCATAGCATACTTTTCGGCCGCAATTGAAAAGTCACCCTGCCTGAGCTTGGCACACTTTGCGTTTGTCTCATGTGGGTCAGAAGGGCAGGGGCCAGGGTATGAGTGCGTGTATGTGTGTCACACATATTTGAATACATATATATGTCGTTCCCATGAGGCACATCTATTGTGCATTTCATTTAACGTTGGCATTTTGTGTCTTCAAGCTGAAAATTTGGTTTCATTTCGTTGGTTTTGTAAGAATACCCTTCCGGCTTGGGCATTATAACTTTAGTGCAAAGTATGCTTGAGGCGTAGTTTTACCCAGAACTCGTTGAAAGAAAGGGTATTGTATTGGAGCTAAGTGTATGACAGGCGGAAGGAATAAAGTGTGTACATGCATAGATTTTTGAGGACAACTGAGGAGCTTAATCGAATCTTCAGCTTCGTCTTTGTTCGTCTGCATTTAGCTCGTAAGCAACAAAAGTTCTCATCTTTAGATCGAAAATATATATTCTCGTATTATTCTCCAGTTTCCTAATATTGCTAGCTTGAAAATTATAAAAGTTATACACACACAAAGCTTGTCGTGTCGCTTAAACAAGTTAAAAATGTTCCACTTTTTTGATGCGTTCCACGATTGCAGCTTGAATCGAGAATATATAGAATGAATCAGAAGTCAAAAATGTAGGCGGTTGTTATAATATAATAAATGCCAAGTCATTTGCAGTGCTTGGAAAAAAGTGCTTCCCACAAAAAAAACCAATTAATATGGCAACATTGCCTGTGGGCTGCACCTGAAATGTGGTTGTTGCAGCTAAAACTGCCTAGCGCCAGTTGTTTTTGTGGCTAACCCCGGCCCGAGTTTGGCATCAAGGTGCACCCCAGTGGCTGCTTCACTGGAAGAGCCAAGAAAAGAGCGTCTCGGAAATCCTTTTTTAAGCAGCGCTTCAACGGAAATAGTTGAGCTGTATAATCAGCGTCGCAACAATGCCAGCCTCTACACACAACACACACACACACACAAACACGCCCATACACAGTTAGAAGAGACGCCCACGCACACACACTCACACACACACACTGTGGCGGTCAAATCTGTGCCTTTTATACGCCTACGCCAAAAGCTGGGTCCAGCGAGTAAGACGTCATTTTCTCTTTCAACTAAGCTGGGCAAAGGGAGGGGACCACGCGAGTGGGGTAAGGGGAAAGGCTTGGGGTAGCTGCCGGGGCGGCTGCAGCAACAACAAAAAGGAAAACAACAACAACAGGTAGCTGTTAAAATACTGCGCATCTGTCTGTTTTCCATTTCATTCAGTTTTTTTTTTTTGCTATTTGCATTCAAGCTGGGGCAGCTAATATGACAAAGGCAGCAAAACGCACACACGCACGCTATGCACGGGCATGCATATCCATACAGTGTGCATGTGTGTGTGTTCATGCACGCGCAGTGCGTTTCCATGGCACTTCATCATTAAAGAATGCGCGGGATTATGCAGATAATGGACACGGACACTCGTGGACATAAATATATATGCATTAGTGTGCATTTGTATAGCAAGAGCAACGCACAATGCAAATGTGAGTGTCAATATACATATGTGCTTGTATATACACAAAAGGTGCTATAAACGCCGGCCGGTAGTAGCCGCTGTCTTGGCAGAGATCACGCCAATAGGTACATTATGTACATATCATTACAAAGAAAATACTTACATGTGTACATAAATATATGCATACAACTGTTTTTAAATCAAAACGCAAATACAAAAAAAAAGCTCAACAATACAATAATTTGCGTGGGCACAAAGCAGCGAAGGCGGCAGCAGCAGCAGCGACGGCAGCGCAGCAGCATGATAGCTGAGAGGCTAAACCAATTGAGAGCAGCACGCGCTTTGCTCTCACATGAGTGCGTGCCTGTGGCTGTGTGCGTGTGTGACAGAATGGGAGAGAGTGGAAACAAATTGGAATTAAGCAAGGTAAAGCACGGCGAATGAAATGTTTGTAGTTGCCATACTTTTCATTTGTCGCTGCTGCACAGTTTAACAGAAGTGCAAATGATCTGTAAAAAGTCCGAAAAAAAAGCCAAAATATAATTAATTATAATTCTATGGCATTGTTTCAACTAAAGCTCGTTTTGTCTGTAAACTGCTTATCATGCTTATCTAATATATTATATATGTATATATATAAAAATATGCAATAAGTGTGGCTGAAATTTACAGATAAATAAATACATTTTTTAATTTAATTAAGCCATATTAGAAATTAACAATAAACTGCTAGCCACTGTGCATTGAAGTAGTTTACGGCTTAAGCTCACTCTCACTCAGTCGCACACATAGACGCGAGCATACGAGCGAGCACATACAATGGGGCTTCGCAGGCGTATGCGTAACACTTGCTATCTCACATTACGCATACGCAGCGTATTGTACCTGAGCATGTGGTGGTCAATGCTAAGTAAAAGCTCTTGTACGCACAATACAATTTGTCCATATACTTATGTACACACGTATTGATAGGTACGGAAAGATTACATGCATATTGGAAAGCGATCGTAAAGCTTAATGCGTGGCACATTGCAACAGCTGCTACACAGTAAACACAGCAAACACAGCAAACGCACGCACGCACTCATTCAAAGTCACACTGACACATTTTCACTCTCGTTTTTAGCGTGCTCGCTTGCTCTCAGCTGTCCGACAGCTCAGTTTTGCTCGCTCGCACTGGCGCTCGCACTCCCACCTAGCACTCTCAGTTCTGTCTCTCGAGCAGCTCTCGTAGCGAACGCGCGCGCCGACGCTTCTGGCTATCTTTTGCTTGATTAACTAATTCAGTTGACGAGTTCTAGTCGAACGTAATAGATTGATTATAAGCAACAGCAAAGCCAAAGAAAGCTACAATATAAAAACGTGCGTCGTGCGTCGTGCGTTATGCGTTGTGCGTCTTGTGCTGTGCGTTTTGTCGTGCCGGCTCGTTAACCGTTTCCGTTACGCCCTGCCATTCTCAGTCATTCCTCCCACCATTCGCCGTTAACGTCTGTTGGAAGCAGCGCGCGTAGTTCGGAAGCAAAAGTTTTTGTTGTGTTTCGTGTTAAACTTCAATTTCTTAAAACACAAACAACGTTTCATATATGTATGTATGTATATGTATGTTGGTAGCTGCACTGCTCAACTCAACTTAATGATCTGCTATATAGAATTGATATTGTTATTTTTAGGCTCTCTCTCTCTCTCACACACATACACATATTCACAGATTGCGAGAGCTATGTGCGTTCATTCATTGCTCAGTTGGCTTAAATAAGTATATTGCGTCGATATTTTTTGTGTTATTTTTACAACGTGCGCTTTCTGCTTGTTGTTGATGTTGTTGTTTTTGTTGTAGTTACTGTCTGACATTGACGCAAACGTTAAAATATATGTACATATGTACGTACATGCTTGTTATTTGTACATATTTGTATATCAGTGTGTGTATGTGTGAGTTGCTTGTGAACTTAAAATGCAAATTCAAAGTCAACGCCAGTATTTACCTCAAATGTTGTTGTACTACTTCTTTTATACACACATATTTACATCTAGATGTCTGTTTATGCGCGTATTTCATTCAGTTTAATTGAACCTCAACATTTATTTTGTTGTTTTTTGTTGGCGCTTCCGCATTGAAAGTCAAGACGCTAACCATGTGGGCGTTAGGGTTTGCGTCAAGGCTAAGTAACTGAGCATAATTTACATAAATCAGTGACACACTTGTGCCAAGCATGTGGCAACACTGGATTTGATAGTCTCAAGATCATATGTTGTAGTTGTGGCAACCCTTAATGGATATGCGTTGGGGCTGTGCATGTGCATGCAAATGTGTGTGTGTGTTTGCAGCCCTGGCAATAGCCCACCCACAATCAACCAACCCAGCGGACAGCTGCAAAAATGCAACCGTGCACAATGCAAAAACCAAAAATCAACCCCAGGTGGCAGCAACGCTCTTGCGCTACGCGTGTCAAAAGCAACCCTAAAACTAAGCGGTTTATTTTTGACTAGGGTGGCGAGCGCAAACATCAAAGCAGGCCAGTGGGTTGCCGTGCTTTGCGCTCTCTCGCAAGCATACGCACACCAACACACACTCACTCTCTTTCTCTTTCTCCCTTTCTCTCTCTTTCGCGGTCTCTCTCTATCACTGCCACTTTCCTTTGCTGTTTCGGTAATTGTTGTTGTTGTTGGCGGTGGTGGGAGATCGCGCCTGCGTCAAGAACGCAGCGCTGACGCTAGCGTCGTGTGTTTGCCGTTATAACGTTTAACGCTGCCGCCTTCATAGTCGCCAGTCGCCGCAGTAGCAGCGGCAGCAACAACGGCGGCAGAGGCACAACCAGACAAATAGACGTTGTTCAGCTCTCCACGGCGACGCGCACCAAACAAAGTTAATCGTTAGACAGCTCATACATTAAATAAAGTATATGCAGCTAAAACAAGAATAAATACTTTTTAAAACGCAGTTAATAATTGTTTTGTGAAATCAACAAAGATATATATATATATATATGTATATAATATACATATATATATTTAAATAGAAAACAATTTTTTTTAAATATTTTTTTTATGACACAGCAAAAAGTGACAACTGTCTAAAACGCCAAGCCAAAGAAAATCGTAAGCAAAAACTAACGAAACGCTTTTGTGTGCGTGCTTGCATGTGTGCATGTGTGTGTGCGTGTGTGTGTGTGTGTGTATCTACATACATATGTATGTTAAATACTGTTAGACGGCGGCTGCAAGTGCCACAATTTGTTGTTTGACTATATATCCCACAAATCCCATTAAAGCTGCAACAATTCGATCAGCGAGAAAAGTATCTACAAGTGCAAAAAAGACGCTTACATCTCCCGCCGCAGCCGCCGCACCCCGCTCTCTCCTCCGCCAACCCCGCCCGGCACGCTGCATTAACTGTCTAACTGTAATTGTAGCTAAACAGCGTGTCCATTGTGGCTTGTTTTGTTTTGATTTTTTTTTTGCACGTCGTGTGTGTGTGTGTGTGTGTGTTTTTGTTGCAAATTTTTGGATGCATCATTTGTGCAAATTGTGTAATCGACAACAACAAACAACATTGAGAAGCGCATTATATAAAAACACAAACAACAAACAAAACAAACAACAAACAGAAATCTCAGAAACTAACAAATGAAATTGCCAATTGAAATTGTTAAAAATAAAAAACTAAATCTCTCATCGTGTGCATTTAATTGTGTAAATATATTCCAAAAGACAGAAACAACAACAAACCGTTTAAATATATACAATATTTGTACATCAATTATAATACATGCATGCACATTATTATAACTAAATAGATATTCGTGTAATTAAACAGACAAAATCGCGGCCAATCAGGTATCGAAGTAAATTAACAATTGACAATTCACAATTGACAACATTTTATATTGAGATATAGCAAATATTTTGGCATTTACAACATTTGAGTTTTAGTTTCTGTGAGCAGCATACTTTCCTGCTTTGTTCAGCGTACCATCTTACGTCTAGCCTTACGCCTTACTTCTATTCTGTTATTGACTTGTATTCTTAACTGTTTCTATTCCCATTGCATGTGTTGAGGCTATATACTTATCTAAACATTCCCACTTAAATGTGGTCGACTTATTATAATACTTTCTTTATCGAGCTTAGGCTGGCTTTGTATTTATAATGTATGTGAGGGTATAATGTATTTGTGCAAATGTATGTAACAGCCAGAAGGAAGCATCTCCGACCATATAAAGTATATATATATCCTTGATCCCCATTAACAGTCGAGTCGATCTAGCCTTGTCCGTCTGTCCGCAAGGATCTCAGAACCTTTAAGAGCTAAAGACTTGAAATTGCAGCTCTCGGTTCTCTTAATGCCTGTGCAGAGCGAGTTTGTGTTTTCGATATTCGATAACTGGCCCCGTTTCTAAGTAATCGATAAAAATCGATATCGAACTTCTGTTGTTTGAGCAAATTGGGTAAATAATAAGAGACATGTAGCTTCTGGAATAGTATATGCAGATGAGGTAACTTTCTAGAAAGGGTATCCCATAGTCGTGCACTCCCGACTAGAGCATTTTTACTTGTTATAGCTTCATTAATGCACTACATAGAGATCGTAGGCTGGCAAAATGAACGCCTACTGATTAATCGCCCACAAAATTTAGTTGTTCATCAAAGCGAGCTAACGAATTTATCTTAGTCGAAAGCGTCTTCTAAGAATTATGGCAAAGAATAGCTTGGCGAAAATTTAAATTTTTTGTTTGTACGATCATAAAGAATATCAAATACCCTTTTCGAATGCTTTACTTCAGAACGAGTTTTCTTATAGCAGCCCTCTCATAGTCCGATTGGATCGGACTTGCAGATATCTTCCGGGGCATGATGATCGTATGCCTCAAGTCGCCTATCGCCATACATTTCATGTACTTTGACTGATTCTTCATATATGTAGCTATATGATATGGTTTTATTGCCATGGTTAAATCAATAGCTGATAAGAGTTTACTCAGGCAGCGGGCGCATGGTAATAATTGTAAATGCAAAGTATAACCATGGTATCTTGGAAACCCTCAAAGGTTTGCTTAAACAAGCACTCAATTTATGCCTATGGCAGCTATACGATATAGTAATCCATTCCATTTAACGACAAATGAACTACCTGCAACTGCTGAGAGAATAGTTTGCAATGAAACAGACAGACGGCAAAAAGACAGACGGACACGGCAATTCCGATTCGGCTTTTGATACAGATCACGAAAATACATATATATATGGTATGCTTTTTCTGAGATCGCAGAATTGTTTGCTGTTCGCTGGAATAAGGCAAAATGCGGTTCAAAACTAGTTCCAAATGGGGTTTTAGCTGGCTCAAAATAAGGTTTCAACTGCCTCTAAATAGGCTTTAAATCTGTTCAGAATTTAAACTATTGCAAAGTTGGTTTTAAACATGCTGAAAATACGATTTTAAATGGCTCAAAATGATATTTAGCTTAATTGAACTAGTTAAAATAGGGTTTAAACCTGTTCAAAATTGAAACTGGTTTGAAGAAAACTCTAAGCTGACTTGGGCTTCAAAATGGGGCTTTCAATTGCCTTTTAATCGGGTTTCAATCTATTCAAAACTTAGACAAGTTCGAAGTAGGCCTTAAACCGGGTTCAAACTGGTTTAAAAGGGTGTGTAGCTTTATGGGCCATTCGAATATCTGCCTCTAAATTGGGTTTCAATCAGTTGAAAATTGAAACTAGTTCAAGATGATTTAAAACTGGCTCAAAATGGGGTTTCAACTGGTTCAAAATGGTAAATAGTTTTACTGTAAATTCAAATTAGGATTGAACTGGTTCAAAATGGGGTTTCAACTGCCTCTAAAAAGGGTTTTCACCTATTCAAAACTTTAGCTAGTTCATAGTATGCTTTGAACTGGCTCCTAATGGGGTTTGAACTGGTTCAAAATGGTAAATAGTCTTATTGTTCATTGAAATTAGTGTGGAACTAGTTCAAAATGGCTTTCAACTGCCTCTAAAAACGGTTTTTACCTATTCAAAACTTAAACTAGTTCATAGAATGCTTTGAACTGGCTCCAAATGGGGTTTCAACTGGTTCAAAATGATATTTAGCTCTATTGGCCATTCAAATAGGGAATAACTGACTCAAGATGGGGCTTCAACTGCATCAAAATGGGGTTTAAAATTGTAAAAAAAAAATCTAAATTAGTTCAAAGAAGGAAACTGACTCCAAATGAGGCTTAAGCTGGTTCAAAATTCCATTTAGCTTTGTTGGCAATTTTATGCATAAAGAAATATAAATAATTGTTATTGAATATTTATTTCTATATAAACGATTTGCTACAAACGCAAAGTCCACAAAGTAAGCCCAATAAATTGTAATAGAAATGAGTTAATGCGATGTGAGGTGATGCGGGGGGAACTTGGCTTTTGGCAGAAGCCATCAATGCCAGAACAAAACCAGCTGCCAGTTGCACAAGAATGACAAAACCAAATGCCAACAATAACAACAACAACAATAGAAGAAACCCAGAAGAAGAAGCAGACGCCAAAAAAGTCAATGAAATCACAGCTGTTTGAACATTGGCGCGCACATTTGAACACTTTTGATTTATGTCCACACGTTCTGAGTTCTGCCTTTCGTTTCGCTTGCCAACTCATTCACTTTACGTGGTATCTCAGCTGAGCACACACACATACAGGCACACACACACGCACATGTGCTTAAGTAAATGGGCATAGCAACAATAGAATAAAGTCAGGGCATAGTCTGGAGTGCTTAACTAGCAAATACCCTGTACATCACTTCAGCAACATAATATGATACTTGCATAGTCTCTCTCTCTCTCTCTCTCGATATCTCGCTCGTTCTCTCTCTCCCTCTCTCCCTCTCTCGATTGTTCTCTCTTTATCTCTGTTAGCTATCAAATACCCTGGATAAACTAACATACATATATTAACACGTGAAATGCGCATGACTTTTTCACTAGTTTGGCAGGCCAAATATCTGCAGGTCATGAAGCTATCCCCTTGACTTTTCAGAAATGAAATAATATTTTATCAAATAAATCATATTATTATCAAGAAATTTAAAAAAAAAACAAAAACAAAAGGAAAGCTTTAGACAATATTTATCAGATATCTCACCAAAAGTTCCCAGCGCTAACAATACAAAAAAAAAGTAAAGAAAAAAAAAGAAGGAAAGAAACAAAATAGTGAATATATAAATAAACAATTGTGCTGAGTGAATTATTAAGAAAAATAATTATTTATGTGTATGCAATATGAGAATAAATGGGAATTTCTATAGCTAGCTTTATATACTCTGAACCTATAGAAAATGGGTAAAAAGGGCATAATGTATTTGAGCAAATGTATGTAACAGGCAGAAGAAAGCATCTCCAAGCACATAAAGTATATATATTCTTGATCAGCATCAACAGTCGAGTCGATCTAGCCTTGTCCGTCCGTCCGCAAGGATCTCAGAACCTTTAGGAGCTAGAGACTTGAAATCTTAGCTATAGTTCCTCCTAATGCCTACGCAGATCGAGTTTGTTAACGAGATTCGATAACTTGCCCCATTTCCAAGTAATCGATAAATAGTAAGAGCTGAATCATCATACTTGACATGTAGCTTCTTGAATAGTATATATATCTCTGCATTTGGCGTTGGAAGAAGAGGGTTGAGGGTATCCCCTAGTCAAGAGCTCCCGACTCGAAGCTCGTACTTGTTTGAATATATCTCTCATTGACAATTGCCGTCAATTTATCGATATCCGGCGCGCTGATTAGACAGTACTTTCCGCTCTCCCTCCCTCTGTCTCTCTCTCTTTCTCTCTCTCTCGGTCTGTGGCATTCTTGGCTATCTACGTCTATCCGTACTATCTGTCATATCGCATCTAGTTATCCATCTAGCTGTCTGGTCATCTGACTGTTTGGCTAGTTTGGTGCGTGTAGCGTTTGCCTTTTGGAGCCAAACGCCGACGACAACAAATTCGTTTCATGCCCAAAATCGGCGACAAGCTTAAAACGCATTACCAATTTTGGCCATGGCTAATTTCACATACAACATCCACACACACACGCACACACACACACACTCACATACATATTTATATTTATTTTTTATTATTATTTGCTGTACAGCACGCCCATATGCCTTGCGCCGCCGCCTTTTGGCCAGCTCATTGTTTGGGCTTTTGTTTTTGGCCACACACATATTGACAATATGCAAAGCTGCCAGCGCTAACTTGACAAACAGGGGGGAGAACCGCAAAAACACACACAAAAAATAAAAAACAGATAGAAAGAGAAAACACATCCGAAAAAACCATCTGGTGTATGCTTAATTCCCAGCCAAAGGCACAAGCACAAGCACAAGTCAAGTTGGCAATTAGTCTAGCGCTTGACATCTACATATGTAATGCAATGGGGCGCAGAGTTTTCCCTTTGAATACCCTGTGTGCGTATTTCAAGTGGGCAGCGGGTATATCGATTTGGGGCACCAGAAAGCTGTCGGAGTAGTCATTTAGCATATTTGGGTCGAATTGCTCAAGCCAAGTTCGTCAACTCATCAACAGCTCAAACCTTTTCTCCCAAATCGATAAATATCGATTTTTAGATAAGCTCTTTGAAGCATACTTCGGAGTTGATAACAGCTATGGTGATGGGATTATACTCATATGCAGGGAAAGCATGGAAGAGCTCATAACTGACGAATTTGGTTAGGATATCTCGCAAGAACCTTATCTTTGACCGATTTATGCTAGGACAGCTATATGCTATAGTCGCCAGATCCAGCTTGATTCGATAGACAAACAGAGGGAGAAGAATATACGATATATATATATATGTGTGTGTGTGTGTGTGTGCTGACAATGTGCGTAACGAAATTCGAACACCCCGAGAGGGTATAAAAATAACCACTCTCTATGGCAACAATCAGCGCTTCGAGTGTAGCTGCTGTGGCGTTGCCAGAGTTCTTGCAGCAAGGAGTGTTAAGTTGGCTGCGCAAGAGAAACTCAATCCACGCACGTGGAGCTTGGACGGACATTGCATTGTCCGCATTGTGTGTAATTGAATTTGATGGAATGGTGATTACATAAAAGGAGGATTGCATAATATGGCAATATTTGAAGAGATATTCCTTGCACAGATTCATTTTCATTTTGCCGAATCCAGGGCCTGGTGCTTTTCTGCAAAACTAATAATTACGTTGATTTCAATTTTCTCGATTTCAATTTTACTCCATAATCAGGTATCGAATTCTGATTGCGCAGAAACTTGACATTGAGTTGCATTTATCGAAAAAAAAAGGGGGAAAATAAATAACAAATAAAAAATGAAAAATAAATGAAATGAAATGAAATTATCCATAACTCAACTCGCCCAACATTCGGTGAAACAGAAATATTCGGTTTCAAGCAATTGGAATTATGCGCAAATGAGAATCAGCTCGCCCTGCCGCCTAGTTAGCTAATGTTTGCTGTCATTATATAAATGACTTTGTGATTTGATATTCTATTCGATTCTTTGTCCATTGCGTGTGGGCAAATTGATTTCATTTCTATATTTCTCATAGTTATGCAAGTTATACAATATGCCTTGCGCATAGTTTGATTGCAATTCCCCCGTAGTTATCCTATGAGTAGCAACAGGCCAGTCGATCAGGACTTTAATCTTTGGCATGCTGGCATATCCTGAAAACCCTTTCAAACGTTCTCCAATCGAGCTCTGAAGCCGTATACTTGAAAGGGTATTTGGTCTACGACCTGGGCCAATTGTTTACCCCAATTTTCGGGTGATTCTTGCGATTGCCTTAAAGCTGAGCTGAGCTGAGGTGAGCCGAGCTTGTTGCGGCCCGCTCCAATGGAAAGCTACTTAGAGGTGGGTCCTTCTTCGGCTTCTGTCAATTTGTGGCAACAATAATTACCTATACGCCGAATCGCATGCCGGGGCACGTAATCAGCGTGTGCGTCGTGAAGTGAAGTGAATGAGTGCAACATCTTGTGGCACTTCTCTTCCATGCTGCATTCCGCCCTCAACTGCCAAAGGTGCTTCACTTGGTGGCGCTTGAAGGCGTCGTGTGGGCCGCGCGGCTACAGTTGATTTTCCTTTGGACTCAATTGCAGCTGGCGAAATGTTTATTATTTTCAGCTTCATTTGCGGCTGCTGCGTGGGTTGTTCTCAATTGCTTCAATGATGATTATGTCAATATTGTTGCTGTCGTTGCTGTTGCTGTTGTTGTTGCTGTTGTTGCTGTTGTTGTTGTTGTTGTTGTTGCTGCTGTTTATTAGGGACAGGTGCGTCATAATGCCGCTTATTACGACAACGGGCATATTTTGCCTCTTGTCTCCTTATTACGTGTCTCATTTGCCAGCATTTGCGCCCACGCACACTCAATGCGAAAATATTCCAATTTGTGGGCCTGTGTGTTCCCCAAAAACGGGCCAATAACTAGATTTAATTATTATTATTGCTTATATATACACTCGAACTCATATGAAACTGATAACAAGCACAGAGGTAAGCGCACATAACTAGAGTCTGGCATTTAGGCCCTGTTGGAAGCAGAGGCTGCTGCATCGATAGCTTGAGTCTGAAGCTCACAAACTATTCAACTAATAAAAGTTATATTAATTTAAGTATTTGCCAAATACTTAAAACTTGCCAGTTGGCTTTATTCCGCCCGTTTGCTCAAAAGGCCTGTTGCTTGCTTTTGTTGCTTATAGGATTTTCTTTGTTGTTAGCACGAGGAGAAGAGTGAGAAGAGCGAGAAGAGAAAAGTCTTTGACTTGCAGCTAGTTAGTCCAAAGCTAACAAGATTAAGGCTTTTTTGAGAAAATATTTTAAGTCTTCTCTTGCTTAGCCTAAAAGGCTGTGTCAGGAGAGTCGGGACGAGCTCAAGGATGTCTTTTGATGTCGTTAGTTTCTTTTTTGCTACTTAAGCTCAGCTTCTTCTCTCTCCCTCTCTTTGATTGGTGAAGTATGATTTTGGTGGAAAAGGGGGCGAAAACTCCCAAACTCATCATTCGCTCAACTAAAAGTCAAACCCAATTGGCTGATAAATAATCAATCAATCGACTATCAATCAACTCGAATTGACCTTGATGTACAGTTTGTCCACGGAATAAATGTGCTTGTAGTTAGTATACACAGCTCGTTGGGTCACCTTTGGGTTATGAAAAAAGCGAAAAGAAAAAACAAACACGAAACCCAAACTTGGGCAATATTTATAAATGCATAGAAGTAATTAAACCTGAAGCTTATGGTAGAGCACACGCAAGAGCAGAGCCGTAAGGAAAACAATAAGGGCCATTAGTAAAAGAAAATATGTTTTCTTTTGTTGATTCTCGCGATTCAATCCTAGGCCAACAAATGTTGTTGTTATGCAAATTGGCTTCGATTTTCCGCGCTTTGCCGTGTGGGTCAAGCGACCGCAACAGTTGTGACATTGGAAACATTGAGAGCAATGGGGGAAGCACACGCAGACCCGTTCCAGTCGAGCGCTGGAAGCCTTAAATGTGTTGCCTACTTTGCTGCGCTTCGAACCGAGCCTGGAACGCCTCGGCAGCTGCAACTGTGCCGCAACTGTTGGCCCACAGTCTCAAGCAACAGCAACAAGAGCAAGAACAAGACTCTTGAATAAACAGGGGCCATAAACGAGAATTGCTTAGCTCTGGCTCTGGGAAGTAACATTCCCAGAAGATTGGAAGTGCTTTAACTGGAAAACGTATTTGTGTGGCAACGAAAAACCGACGCCAATTAGCGTTTCCCAGCCGTTCGAATTGCCAACTAAAGCGCATAATTTGGCTTGCCATTTCTGGCATTTCACAAACATTTTGTCAGTTGGCAGCATTAACAACAATTTGTTCGCAAATAATTGAATTTAAGATCCTTTCAAATAAACACTAATTAAAATGGAAATATGAACGTTCTGTTTAAAAATGGAAACACGTACACGTACGTGAAAAAAAAAAAAAACAAAAATTTCGAATCCCTAATGAAGCCGCAACTGGGAGCCCTGAAAAACGTAGGAGTATCATTTTCATAATGTCTGTTTTATTATTAGAATGCGAAAAAAACGGCCTGATTAACTGGCAGCAGCAGCAGCAGGAAAAATGTAAACGCAAAACGGAAAATATCTGATATTCCACGAAAAATGCACTGAATATGCACATAAAGGAAAAATCTGCTCAAAGGAATTCCAGTTAAATTGTGGTTTAATTTTATACTGTTGTCGTGGGCGTTGCTCGCTGTGGATACAGTTGTAGGTGTTGCTTCTGTCATTATGCTTGTTGCTATTGCAGCTGACCTTAATCTTCGTGCTTGCCACCTGTGTGGCCACAAACGAATACATATATACGTGGCTGCCGTTGCATGCACACTGAGAAGCGCCGAGAGGGGCGCACGCCTGAGATTGGCCAATAAACTAGGTATAAATGGCGTTGACACGGATACAAGCTGGAAATGGCCGGGCCAAAGTGGGCGGCATTTGTGTGGTTGTCCACGTCGTCGTCGTCGTCGTCGTCGTCGTCGTTTTTATTTTTATTTTCTTTTCACAGCCGAGAAATGGCCGCAATGAAACTTTTCACACACAACGCAACTGGGTGAAGGTTGTGTCGCGGCAGACATCATCAGCAAACAGCAGCAGCAATAATTTCATTTGATTCGCCTAGATTCTTGTTTTTTGTTGTTGTTGTTGTTGTTGTTAATATTACACTTAATTTAACATGCACACACACACACTCACACAGACACGCGCGCACAGCAGCAGCAGCGAATTCGCGCGAAATGCGGCATGCACCCACGCACAATGTTGCATGAGTCAAGTCACATTTCATTTTCCGCCTGCCTTCACATTGCACTTACAAGTTTTCCAATTGATCTGTTCCGGAAACTATTTACACTGCCCCGAACCCAGCAAAGAAAAGCTGGCAAGTGGCAAGTGGCAAGTGGCAAGTTAGCTGCAAGTCAGAAGGAGACGCCTCCAATCCAACCATCTATCAACATCCATATCTATCTAGCTCCTCTCTCGGCTTACCTGTCTGTTCGAACTCCTTTAAAACTTTAATCAAAATGAAATTTCGAGCTTATCGAATATCGCGCAATATCGATAAATATCGATTATGAAGGAAGGTCGAAGAATATCTTAGCTTAATGCAAACAGATTGAGAATATTGCAACTAAAACTTGGCTAGGAGTTTTCTGTATGTCTAAGTATGCTTCTCTCGCTTGTATTTTGTAAAGCATCCAAAAGGTAAAATCTTTGTAGGCCATGAAATTAAAGAAAAAAACAAAAAATCAATATTCATTCCTTGACGTGTTTTGTGTTCATTTGTATAAGTAATAGCTAAATAATAAAAAATTCAATTTCGCCTAAAGCTGTGTTGCCGTTCGCGCCGTTAAGTGATTTGTGCGAAGGCCCAAAGCTTATCCAAGACGAAAGAAACTTGAAAGCAGCGAAGTAATAAGATTTATAGATAAGTTAAATGGTTTACTCGTTTGGTTAATAGCAAAGAAACTAAGCATTTTATTTGACACAAAGTTTACCCTTAAATTCAGCTTTGATGCCGATCCTATCCGGATTTTGTGAATCTTCCATGATGTTCTCGATATGCCGACATTCGCTTGGTCTGTGTTTGATATCCTTGTATTCATATTCCCGATTTGAGTTCTCCAAAAGTCTCTCTTTTCGCCTATTACATACTCTTGAACAGCTCAAGTTCAGCTTATTCAAGGGATTAAGGGTATTCAATAAAACGTTTATTTAACATGACACCCTACGGTGAATTTAAAGTCCACGCTTTATCAAAGGCAACGAAATCTTTTGTATGGGATTTCACAAATTTCTTCCTTTAGAAATGTTTCAAATCGTAAAAGCATGAAACATTTCATCCAACTATTTAACTTCATCTTAAGTATTTTCATTCCACTTGCAACAGTGGAAAATTTGTGGAAATCTCTCTAAGAATTCATCGGAAACGCAAATCACATCTTTCGCTAAATCCAGCCTCTTTTCGGTTGTGAAATTTTGTTGAAGGTCTGCCTTCAATTTATTTTCCCTAAGCTTTACATGGAAATTAATTGATGTACATTGATTGAATACATAGTCAAAATGAATTTGAACAGTCTAACGCGCAGGCCTGACAATTCGTGCCATGTTTTGGCAACTAACATATTCTGCTTTTTCATCTTCATAAAATATTTAATAAAATGTGAGTCTGAATGTGTCGAATGTGAATGTGAATGTGAATGCGATTGTCCGAAATTGACTGCAGCGTGCAGCTGGAAATGCCGCTTCAAGGTTATATGGAAAACATTTTCAATTTGTCCACCAATGGCAAAACTTTTGGGCCTAGCAAAGCCGGCTAATACCCGCCAGACATACATATATATATATATATAGATATACATTATATACATATACATATATATATGTGTGTGTGTGGGTGTGTGTTTGTGTGTGTGTGGGTATATTTATGCGGGTATGTGTGGGCCGCTGTCGACTAGCTGACGCTGACCTTAGCGTGTGTCGCAAGTGTCGCAGCTGCAAAAACCTTATTATAGCCACACGCACACACACACACACACACGCAGACACACACACGCTCGTAATAGTATATAGTATAGTAATTTGTTGGCTTATTGAGATTCAATAATTGTTATGTCTAAGCACACACAACATTCCTCTAAGCCTGAGTAGCATTTAGTTATTGCTATATTGTTATAAGAATCAACAAATTATCTGAAAGAAGACAATAGTTTTAATGATTTTCGAATTTCGTTTCGTTTTTGGTTTCCTTGTCGCTCCGTAGGGCGGTTATCCGGCACGGCTGAAGAAGGTGCTGATTGTGACGGCGCCGCTGTGGTTCAAGGCGCCCTTCAAGATACTCCGCCTGTTTGTGCGCGAGAAGCTGCGCGAGCGGGTGTTCACCGTATCGGTGCCGCAGCTGAGCCTGCACGTGCCGCGCAAGGCGCTGCCAGTGCATCTTGGCGGCACGCTGGAAATAGATCACGCCACATGGTTGCTACATTGCCGCAAATCGATGACGAATCGTGAAGACGAACTGCTTGCCAATATTGTGGGTGTGGGTGTAGGTGTAGGTGCGGGTGTGGGTGGGCCTCTCGCCGCACCCTCAGCAACAGCAACTGGAACGACATCAGCTGCAACTGCAACTGCTGCAACCACGACAGCGGTGCCCCTGAGCAACGGCAGCGCTGCGGCGGCAACAATTATCAGCGCCGTGCACCAGTTGGCCGAGAACAACACAACCGTTGTGACCGTCAGCGGCGAGCAGAGAACGGAACCTGGCACCGCCAGCGACGAGTCGGAGCCCAACGAGAACATCACAATAAACGGATTGAGTCCGAGTCATAGAACAGCCGCCGCCGCCGCCGCCGCTGGCAACACGGGCAACGCGCTGCTCAAGCTCAACACGACCGGAATACAGCTACAGCAGCAGGAGCAGGAGAAGCAAAGCCAATCGAACGGTGCTGCTGCCGCCGCTGAGATTGGCCCAGTATCAACGTCAACAACGGCGACTGCGGCTGCGGCAGCGGCAGCGGCAGCTGGCAGCGCCGGTGGCGGCGGCGAATTCTGGTCGGAAAATCCGCCGAGCAGCGCCTCATCTGGTTTCAGTGACGACGACAGTCTGGCCGGGCAGGAAGGTGATCCCAAAACGATTGACCAAATCGTTCAAATGGTGCGCGAACGCTGCCGCCATGGTCTTATCAAAGAGTATGCGGATATACGGAATCGGGCGCCCGAGGGCACCTTCCTGCATGCGCGGTAAGTTACACGCAATCGAAACCAATATCCAGCTAAAATTAACATCCGTTTCCGTTTCCATTTGCATTTGCATTTGCAGCATGCGCAACAATTTGACCAAAAATCGTTACACAGACGTCCTCTGCTATGATCACAGTCGTGTGGTGCTCGCCCGCGAGGATGACGACGAGCTCTCCGACTATATAAATGCGAATTTCGTCGATGGCTATAAACAGAAGAACGCCTATATTTCAACTCAAGGTGAGAGTTCACCAAGCGAATCGATGTGCTTCCTACGGCTTCTCAGACACGCGCACCTATAGATAGAGAGGGAGAGAGGGTCAACTATTAGTGTTATGCTAAATACCCTATCAAAAGGAAAGGGCATATTGGTTAGGTGCAAATGTAGGCAACAGGCAGCAGGCAGAAGCGGGCATCTTCAATCCCATCAAGTGTATATAACTATTCCCTTCAATTGATCTGCGGTTTGGTTAACTTTTGATTTGGTTACTTTCCTTTCCACATCGATAAATATCGATTTTGAGAACAGAAAATATAACAGACCAGGTAAACAGATTCTCGTGTAGAATGCGCAAGTAAAGAATATTTCACCTTTGGGTCACATTCCATCATTTCCCCTAAAACTTACAGCTAGATTGTTGGGTTTTGGCCTGAAAATCTTAGAAAGCTTGCACCATGAAACCCGAAGTTATTTCAGTACGTATATCCCATAACTTTGTGGCTTGAGTGTGTGTGTGTGTAGAAGCGAGCTATAATTTATATATCTATAACCGCAGCTTGGTTCTGTACTAAGGGTATCTCCTTGTCGAGCACTCACCCGACACAGAGGGAGAGAGAGAGAGAGAGCTAACTAATTTGTGGTTTAACTTTGCCTTGCAGGTCCATTACCAAAGACATCCCAGGACTTTTGGCGCATGATCTGGGAACAACATTGCTTAGTTGTAGTTATGACAACGCGCGTCATGGAGCGCGGACGTGTTAAGTGCGGCCAATACTGGGAGCCGACTGAAGAGAGTTCCTTGGAGTTTGGCAATTACCATGTGCGAACAATTAGCGTCGAGTGCAATGAGGATTACACCGTTGCATCCCTAGAATTGAGAAACCTAAAGGTCAGTCGGCATTATATCCCTCTCTCGCTTCGCGTCTCTATTCCTCCTGCTGTTATCGATCAATCGAATTCTCTCGCCCACAGACTGACGAAATTCGCAATGTGTCACATTGGCAGTTCACCAGCTGGCCGGATTACGGCGTGCCCAGCTCTGCAATGGCCATGCTCAACTTTTTGCAGAAGGTTCGCGACAAGCAGGCAGAGTTGGTTCGCGCCCTCGGCGATACCTGGGCTGGACATCCACGCGGTCCGCCCATTGTGGTGCACTGCAGCGCAGGCATTGGACGCACGGGTTGGTATTCTAACATGTATTAAATAAGAATCATGATCTACATATGCATTAACTGACTGACGATCAATTTGTGAACTGTTTATTGTCAAATCCACTCGCAACTGTGGAAAATTTGTGGAAAACTGTTTTACGACACTTTTTCGTTTAGCCTCCCTAATTGGCTTTTAAAACTCGCGTTTAAAGATCTTTTAGAAACTGCATTTTAAGTGTATTTCATGCTTTTTGCAATATCCACCATTCGTGTGGAAAATGCGCGAATCCGCTCGCAACTGTGGAAAATTTGTGGAAAACGTTTGTATGCAAGTTTTTCCTTTACCATTCCATCGGCTATAAATACGCCCTTTGTGCAAATAATATTCACGCTTTGCAATATTCACGCTTTCCAGTGGAATATGGTTGTGTGTTGATTGCAGCTAACATTCCGATCGACTTCAAACTCACTTTGAAATACAGTTTGTCAAGTAATTGTTTGCAAAATAAAAAACAGCACAAAAATTCATTTTTAAGCTTATATTTCACTGATTTAAACTATTTTCTTTTAACTTTTTTTTGCATATAATTATTATTCTAAGTATTCTTCTTAGATATAGGGCACAAACATAACAAAATTCAAAACACAAAAGGAATAAAACAGAAAAAAGTAAAATGAGGCAATTTTTGCACTGTCAATTAATTCTTTGCAAAATGCAAACACAATTCGAAATAGAGCCCAAGCTACCTAACGGTAGTTCAAATTCGAAGAAATTTGAATGCGTGAGTTATTGATATGCAGTGTGCGAATTCCCACTAAGCGATTTTGCGTTTTTAACAGTCACATCTTGCCTAATTGAGAGCTTCTTACAATGCCCGGCCAACGAGTTAACGAAAACCTTGTTCAATTAGTTTATTTCCACTACCACAAGGGGAAATCTGCTAAGGAGTTGGCAGAAATGTTTTCAATTAAGCTCAGAACCATTTATAATATTATTAACCGCGCCGAAAAGGAAAATAGATTAGAATTAAAGCACTCCGGAGGCAGACCAGCAAAGCTCAGTAGACGCGATCAGTCAAAAATTTTAAAACAGATTAACGAAAATCCGCAAACTAGCCTCAGACAGTTGGCATTGGACTTAACAAATGACTGCAATAAGACAGTAAGCCATGAGACAGTTCGGAAAGTTTTAAAAATGCACAAATACTCCTCTCAAGTAGCTAGAAAGAAGCCACTACTATCTGCTATAAATATTCAGAGGCGGCTTAATTTCTCTATTACCCATGTCAACAAGCCCCCGGAGTACTGGGATGACGTAATTTTTTGTGACGAGACTAAAATAATGTTATATTATCATGACGGACCCAGCAAAGTTTGGAGAAAGCCCAAAACAGCTCTGGAACAAAAGAATATAATACCAACAGTAAAGTTTGGCAAGCTGTCTGTAATGGTGTGGGGCTGTATATCGTCGAAAGGTGTTGGTGAGCTGCGCATTTTCGATGATGTTATGACGAAGGAGTTTTATTTGGACATTCTAAAGAATGAATTGTCAAGGAGCGCAATAAAGTTTGGCTTCGTAGACCCCCACAACCCCAATAAACTGAGGTACAAGCTGTATCAGGACAACGACCCCAAACACAAATCGTTTTTGTGCAGGACTTGGCTGCTGTATAATTGCAGCAAAGTCATTGACACCCCTGCCCAGAGTCCTGACTTAAACCCAATTGAGAATTTGTGGGCTTTCTTAAAGAAGCGCGTGGGAAAACGGAGCCCAACTAATAAAAACGCTCTTATCAAGGCCATTCAAGAGGAATGGATAAAAATACCCGAAATGTATGACCTTCCTAAGCTCATTCAGTCAATGTCTCGTCGTCTGCGGGCTGTAATGGATGCTAGTGGCCAATATACAAAATATTAGTACCACAATAGTTATAGTTTCCTAGATTTAGTTATGTATATAGTCATGGTTTGCATTTTGCAAAGAATTAATTGACAGTGCAAAAATTGCCTAATTTTAGTTTTTTCTGTTTTATTTCTTTTGTGTTTTGAATTTTGTTATGTTTGTGCCATATATCTAAGAAGAATACTTAGAATAATAATTATATGCAAAAAAAAGTAAAAAAAAATAGTTTAAATCGGTAAAATATAAGCTTAAAAATGAATTTGTGTGCTGTTTTTCATTTTGCAAACAATTACTTGACAAACTGTATGTACGTGAAGAGTTGAAAGCGTAGATTAAAACTTTGCTCGGGTGGAAAACGGGTGAAAAAGGGCAAAGTTGGTGGCTAAGCATTTATTCTATCATAATATCAAAGTTATCGATTACTTACCGCCACGTTTTGTTTTGTTCCTTTGTTGCCCTTTTGACCAGGCACCTTCATTACGCTGGACATCTGCATATCGCGCCTGGAGGATGTCGGCACCGCGGACATACGCGGCACCGTCGAGAAGATACGGTCGCAGCGGGCCTACTCCATCCAAATGCCCGATCAATATGTTTTCTGCCATTTGGCGCTCATCGAGTACGCGATCTCGCGCGGCATGCTCCAAACGGTCGACCTGGCGGGCTTCGATGAGCGGGAACAGGACTCCGAGTAGGCATTGATACACAATTAAAGCGCAGCCACGCAGCAGCCGCAAGGAATACATATTGTATACAGATTACTTATATTTTGGTCACCTTTTTTTTTTGATTATTATTATTTTTATATAATATTATTATTATTATGAATTGAAACTGTAATTTTGTATTAGCTGCTTCATTCAGACCTATAGGCAAACGATTTATGTTTATTTATATATTAATAATTATGCCTATAAATATATTAAATCTATGTATATGAAAGAGCAAGAGGATAGAGCAAGCGAGAGCGAATGATACAAGTTCGATGTAAGCGAATGCTAATTGTAAAGTTGACTATTTTTTTTTTAAATTTTTTTTGTATGTTTCTGATTATACTATTATATTATTATTCTAATTTAATATTTATGTGAAAACTAATGTAAAGCTGCAAACTGTGCAAAGTTGTTGTTGCTTGACTCATTCTCTGGGCGTATGTGCATGTGGATGTGCGCACACACATACGCCCGGCGGATAAATGCCCAAGCTGAACAATTGTACATGTGTGCGTGCTTGTGTGTAGGTGCAAGCGTCTGTCTGTCTGTGTGTGTCTGTGTGTGTGTGTGTGGGTGTCTACGGTTAGCATAATTGCAAATCTTTACCGTTTACCACTTGAGAACGGAATGTGCATACACACACACACGTACACACACACACACATACACACACACACGCAGACGCACGCACGCACGCACACATACGAACATACCTACATAGTATGTATATGTATATGTATTTGTATTTATATCAACTTTTATGTATTGTACGTAATTAATATTTCAAATGCATTGTTTTCTACGCGAATCATTTCATGATTAGAATGATGCCGTTTTTTTTTTGTGCAGAGAAATTCAAACATAATGTATACCCCGCCCGCCCCTCCTACCCATTAGCATCACCTTTAGCTTCCCCCATGTATCAAGAATTGTAATTGTAATGTACATTTATTTAAATTAAATTAAAGTTGAAAACAAAAACTTAAACAAAATACAAAAAAAAACTAGATAAAAATAAAAGAGATCAGCATTATGCGAAATTGCAAAACGAAACGAGAAAAAAAAACAAATCAAATAAATTATAACAACATGCTAAAAACACAAATGTTTATCTAACAGCCCGATTAAAGTTAACTACAAGAAAGAAACAAAAAGAAAACACAAAGTTCATATAACGCTTAGAGAGAAACGTGGCAAAGTACAACGAAACGAAACGAAACGGAACGGAACGGAACGAAACGCAAGGCCGGGCCTCCCAAGCGTATAACAGTATAACACATGCCAAACCGAGAACCGAAACAGAAACCGAAAACGAAACCGAAACCGAAACAGATCGGAAACGGAACAGTGAATGGAACAGTTCAGTACAGAGCCCCCACCCCCCTTGAAACATAATTGAAGCATAAAGAGAAAAGCAAGCAAAAAAGAGAAAAACAAGTTGAAACCGTCCGGCGCAACGGAGGTAACACGGGAGGCGGCGATCCAGAGAGTCAATAAATAATTCAACTAAAGTATTTAATTATTTATTAGGAAAAAGAAAAGCAAACAAAAACAACAGCATAGCAAATGGTTCGCATCGCAGCGATCGAGATGAGTTTTCGAATGCAATTCCATTGATTTTAGCTGATTTGTACACTATTTTTTCTTTTTGTTTTTGTTTATACATATATATATATATAAATGAGTAATAGAAAAATAATGAATAATGTTTATGCAAATCGCTGCAAAATTCCTACAATCAACTACAAACAAACAATGGCAACTAGTTACATACATAGCATAACGGACATATTAACATATGTACATACATATATGTCTGTGTCTGTGTCTGTGTCTATTTAGCTTGCATACATATATGCATATATACATACATATATATTAATGATATAGGCATACATTTTTAAAGCATTGTTTAACTGTTGTTGCATACATCAAATAACGATAAATAGCCCGAAGCAAAGTGCAAACTAGTTTGAGCACCACCCCCTCCTCCTCCCACTCGCTGCTGCATTTTCCACTCCGCCCCCCGCAATCGATTGTGGGCCGACATATACTGCAAGAGGTTGACCCCACCTTGACGCCCTTCTAGAAGAAGAAAAGTCGACCCTTCAGTCGCTCGCTGAAAGAGGGGAAACAACATGTTAAATGCATAAGAAAATACAAAAGATAACAAAAGAATCGAAAATTATATAGAATAGCAAGAAGATGAAATGAAAACAACAAAAAGAACCGTCTTACTAGCTGTTGAATGTTAAAACATATAATGTTTGTTTTTTTTTTTGTCTTTTACGTTGTTTCTTTTCGATTTATTAGAATTTTTGAGGGTAGAACGAAATTAATTGTAAATGTAGTGGAATTTTAATAAAAAACAAAAGAAACAAAAACATTTTACCAAGTAAATGATATATATGTACATACATACACATATGTATGTTGAGAGAAGAGTCGATCTGCATATGCAAACATACATATATACACACACATACATATACATACGTATATATATATATACAGATGATATGCCTTCTTCTTTTTATGATTTTCATGTGCCAGGCAAAGAACAAAAACAAAAACAAAAACGAAAACGAAAAGATAAAGAAAAAACATAAAAACTACAACTAAAATCAAGATATTTTGTATTAACTTTTTAAATACTATAAAAAAGAAGAAGATGGAAAAATGGAATATGACAAATATTGAAGAAAACATGATTATTTGCTTGTTGTGTGGGGCAACATTAACTGGCAGCTTTCTATACAACTAAAAACAAAACTAATAATAATAATAAAAGTAATAATAATAATAATAATGAAAAGCATTAACATTTTGGCCAAGGCAACTTTGTGCATACTATATAAAAGTATATTAAAGTATTATAAATATAAGTGCATACATATGTATCAAATAGCTGGCCATATGCATATGGCATATGGCATATGGCATATGACGATTGCCTTTCTATCCTGACTTTACTGTGGGCGTGGCTCTCAAGTATGCATATACACACACAAACACACATGCACACAATATTTTTGGTGCGAATTTAGTAAAAGGAGAAATTTAAGAGCAAAATAATAATACGCATACATAAATACTTTGTTAGGTACAAGCACGCACACACACACACATACACACACACACACACACACACACACACACACACACACACACATTCATACACTCACACACATTTGTATATCATTAGAATTGTAAAAGCTGTGATCAACTTACTGAAACGAGGAAAAGGTAACATTAAACATACTCCTGCTTACATATATACACACACCCACACACACCTGCAACACCCACACACACACACTATAGTCTCACCCAGATTGAAAAGAATAGAAATCATATTAAACCAATTAAATAGATAACTAACTGAATGACACTCAAAATAGCTTAACGAAGAAAACAACTTTCAATTCTTTCAAAGGCCTTTTCGGAATGGGACAACAAATGGATATGTATTGCAACTCGATTCCAAAATTCAAAATAATGCTCTATTTTTGTAATGCGCGAAATGGATATAATGTCGAAGAGCCCCCAAAATGCCACAACATGCACACATACATGCATACATACATGCATGCATACATATGTATATGTTATATGTATATGTACATAACCGTCAATCTCAATACTTATATATATATATATATATATATATATGTTTTTTTTTTTGTAGTCTCATATTTGTGGCTAAAGAGAATTTATTAAATGTATGTAAGATACTTGGATACATGCATCTGTGCATGGATATATACATACATATTATATATATATATTATATTACATACGTCTAACTTATAAATGATAAATTGATTTAGCAAAATTTCTTCATGTGTAATATGTACAATTAGTTAGAGTTACAGACACACCCACACACACACAAACGCAAAATGTGAGGCATCTTTCCCTTGAAAGCATAATCACACACACGCAAACATACTCACACACACACTCACACATGCACACATAACAGAGATCGATATCCAGCCCACCCAACTCTGCGCACCTTAACCTAACCTAACCTAAAAGAGAAGAATAACAGAGAAATGCAAGTAACATACACAAGCATGAACATGTTATGTTAATTGTCGGTAGATACGATAAGGATTTATAATTAACAGAATAGTCTCTTCTGCTACTTTGACTTAACATACCCAAAGACACATTAACATTTACAAATAATACTAAATTTCTACTAGCACTTCCATGGCCCAGCTCAAAACTCTGTACATACATACATACATAAATACATACAAATATACATATATACATAGGAAGACCCAAGTCCGAGTCGATTTACTTAAATGCTAATCCGAAACAAGGAAATCTATGCCTAAAGAACGATCGCGTAATAAATAAATACTTAAGTGCATATATGTTATCATTTCATTACAAACCAAATAAAACAATAAAATATAAAAATAAAAAAAACAGAAAAAAAGATAACGAAAAGATACAAAATTGATATATGTAAAGCGAATTTCATTTGCTGAATGAAAAAAAAAAACAAAAACAAATGAAAAAGAATGTGTAACAAAATATATATAGAAAACAAAAGAAAATACATGTTGTTTAATTAAAAACCCTTAAAAATTTGTTAAGGTATATCATTCCAAAATCGGATTAATCCGCCAGATAGAACATAAACAAAAGCTCGTTCTAGTGAAATCCGATGCTGGAAAGATATTCCTTCATTGATTCAAATTAAACCTTTCGATTTCAGAACCGCAACCAAAGCCAACGTTGTCGCTTTCTCATCCTTATCATGTTTGCTCAAAATTAAGAATTTGATTTGATGATCGATCCAAAATGGTCAGTCATACTATATATATGTATGCTCTTTCTTTCGGCATCCATTTTACATAAACTTATACAGCAGCTGCTGCTGCTGCTCAACAGCCGACATTACAGCGCCCCCTTTACAGACAGTGCAACTGCAGCTGTCGATTAACAGACAGTACAGCTGCATCTGTCGATTAACAGACAATACAGCTGCAGCTGTTAATTAACAGCGCACTGCTTGCGATCGCGCCCCTGCGCGTATGCAATGAAAATTTTTATTCGCAGATTTCCTGTCTACTTGCTTGACATTTCTGTTCGCCTGGTAGATCGAATGAAGTTGTATTCAAATTTCTCAAGCCCGCAGCTAACACAGTAATTTCTTGTTTGCTTTATTGCGAACTTAATTAATTGATTTGGAAACGTGAAATGGACATATCCTGGGTATATTAACTCCGATTCCCGTTAGAGATCTGCAGAATTGAGATCAAAATAATCAAAGTTCTCAGTTAACGTATTGAAAAAACAAAGACAGCAATTGGCTTTTCAAGTAAAAGGCTCACATTTATTAATTCGTTAATTATAGTTAATTTATTCAATAAATACACGCACATAATAATACAATAAAACTTTCTCATTTATCAATATACTCGTAGATAGTTCAAAAAAGCGTTTTTCTATCTTCCTCTAACTCACTTTTATCCTCTGTCTCTCTTTCTCTACTTTGTTCATCTTGCGCTTAACTAATGCCAAAATACATATAAACAAATCACCATTTATTAGTTTGTGTTTTTTTTGTTGTTTTTTGTCATATTTCATTGTTCTCTTTTCAATGCTAATATTAAAAATTTGTATCCATTTTCATTGAATGTTTGCTAATAAATTTCGTTATATTGATTTGTAGTTAATATTCAATTGTATGCGCCGAAGAAACCAATAAAGCCAAAGCAACGCATTGGACCAATTTGTATTAAGGGTCAACCAGATCATATGATACACATACATACATATACATATACATATGTGTTCATACACATACTACTATGCATTCGGGCCCAGAATACGGCAAACATATGCAAATACATGCACGTATATACACATATATATGTATGTATGAATATGTCGTTCAATCGGTTTTTCTATCATTTTTGTAAATTTAAAAACAGTTTACTTAATCGTTACGAATTCAGTATAAGTTTTAGTTCGAAATATTATGACTAACATACGTATCTTCAATCTTTCAATTCCTAAATGGAATGCATAGCTAATAACGCACACATCTAAAGAGATTTATTTAAGGCTAAGAAATTACAAGCTATTTAAGTATTGGCGTAGAATTTATCATCGGTTTTTTTATCACCTTCAATTAAAGTTTTCTGCTTTTCAATCAGTTTTGTTCATAGTTTTTTTTTGTTTTTTTTTTTTGGTTTTTGTTTTTTTGGAATGCTAAGAAAAACGATTCAAAGTTTCGCTATGCTTTAACGACGAGCTTTAAGTTGTAAGTTTAAGTTGCAAAGTTCCTTTAGGCAGCTTTTAAGTAAACAAGTTCAACGGAACAAACTTTAGTTCAATAGTTCCAAGTCCAAGAGTTGTGGTTCCTAAGCGCTAGAGACTGCAGTTTGTCATTGGTTCAGAGGCGTCTGTGCATGTGTGTGTGTGTGTGTGTGCATGTAGGTATGTGTGTGTGTGTGTGTGTGCATGTAGGCATGTGTGTATGTGTGTGTGTGTATCTTACGACTAATGACTGCAAAGTGCGGCGCATTTGGGCGCTGGCAAAAATTGTTTTTGAGGTAACGGTAACAGTAACGGTAACGGCAAAATCAAAGCGGCAATTGAAAGCTCAAATTTGCAAGCAACGCGATTCGCCAGCAATAATAATTAATGTATATATATATATATATATATATCTGATTTATCTGATATACATATACGATGATTTGCTGTAGGGTAAAAAAAAAAAAACAGTCTGTTGAGCTAATCGATTTGCTGGCAACAACAATATGCCAGCCGGAAGCCACTAATACATACAATAAATACGATGGAAAAAAAGCAATAAAACTAATAATAATAATAATAATAAGCAATGCGCTGGCTGAGGAATACAAAAAAAAAAAAAAGAAGAAGCAAACACCATCCAATATCACGCATCAGCTGCAAAATTCAAAGTGCGTCGTCCACGTCCACATCCACGTCGACATTCACGTCCACATTCACATCCACATCCACATGGCAATTAGTGTCTGGGCGGCATTTGTATTTAGTTGGATTCACTCGATGCCAAAGGTGTTGGTTTCCTCGACGGCCAGCAGCAGCTTCTCGTAGAGCAGCTCGGGCGTGGGATAGGGCGGCAGGTCCAAGCGATTGAAACAGGTGTGCGCGCGGGGCAGGGCGTTCGGCTTGCCCCATTTCTCGATGCAGAAGCGTCGCGGTCCGGTGGAGCCGCGCAGCGCCGAGAAGCCCTCGTATGGTATGCTGGATGTGCCCGTGACGAACTGCAGCAGGCGCAGGCGCTGCTCGTTGCTGAAGCGCTCGATCACCTGCCAGAACCAGATGATCACCTGATGGTTGTCATGGTAGCCGGAACGATATTCGGTGTTCAGGCGCCAATCATTGGTATCGATTTCGGCGGTGCCGGCTATAACCAGCTCCAGTTCGCGTGCATCAAAGACGGAGACCAGCCGCGAATCAACCACCTCGTAGAAGCCGCGCACCAGCGACTCCGTTTGCTCCTGGACGCCGCGCTCCAACCGCCATTTGATCATCCGCTCCAGATATTCCTTCTTGTTCTTCTCATTCACAATGAGATTCTTGCCGCCCGGCTTCAGTTCGCGCTCGACAACGCGCCCCAGCAGCTCTTCGGTAACGCAGAAGGTAAGTCCCAGATCGATGCCAGTGCCTATATCGTTGTCGCGTATCCACTGCAGCGACTGATGGAACTCGTTATCCAGCGACTCGAGATCGCTGAGGGCGACCGGCAGACGCAGCAGCGCCTTGTAGAAGGGACGCGTGAAGAACGCGTCCAGCAGATACTGATGGACCAGAGCGAGGCCCAGCACGCGCCCGCTAAACCGGAACCAGTCATGGCAGTTGTCCACAAAGGCCGACAACGGCGACACCTGCACGGTGTACGTATCGTTGGCGGAGTACTCGAACAAGCCGTAGTAGGGATTGAACAGTTCGCGGGACAGCAGGAAGAAGAACTCGCGCGAGGGTCCGCCATAGTCCAGGCCCTCCTCTGTGTCCCACAGCACGGCCAGACGGCCGCGCTGCAGATCCTTCTTGTTGGCGGACATAATCCGACGGAATGCGTCCTCCAGCAGATGGCTGCGCCGGATGTGCAATCTGCAAAACAACAAAGATAAGAGTTTGCCCAAGCCAGCCATTTGGGCTGATCTGCTTACTTCAGCTTGTGTGGTCCCTGGCCGTAACCCTTAGACTCCAGCTTGCGGTAGAAGCTGCGCAGCTTGGCCTCAAAGTCGCGTCGGAATGGCGGCGGCGCCCGTTGCGGCATCCGTGAGCTGAGCACCGGCGAGCCCTGTGGACTGCGCTCCTCAATCGGAACATAGCTCATGATCTCCTGCTCGAAGAGGCTGCACAACGAGAAAGAGAAAGCGTGAGTTAGCGAGAGAGACAGAGGGAGAGAGAGAGGAGAGAGAGATTTGGAGAAAGGTCACGTTGAGCTCTGGCATTGAATGCACATGTCACAACATGGAGCTTAACTTATAACAATATTTCTGACCCGGCTCGACCCGGGCCAGGCGTTAACTAATGGACACATTTTTCAATGGCCGCAATTGATTAGCTTTCCGTTTTCCCACTAACTAAGCTGACAATTTACTAATGAGACCTATTAACAGCTACAGCGACTCTTACAAGCGACAATCGGGTGCAGCCGACTGCCCAATACTCTGTCACAGTTGATATGGATGTCACATTGATATATCGGTTATCGAATATCGATTATTAGCTGATGATTAAGCGACCATTCCTCATATTTGATCAATCGATTGATCATTTTATAATTATGAGGTTTCTTGATCGTAAATCGATTTATTTATCTATTTCCGTTGTACCTATCGATAGTTTTTTGCCAAGGCTTATCAGTTAATGGAATATCTACCATTTGCGTTTTTCGAATATTTATATTAATAGATTTATATGAATAATAACCACATTATTGAATGACAAACAAGAAATATATTATTTTTAGCTTCATCAAAATCGCAGCACAAATACATTGATAGCTCACACATAAAAGAACAATACGAAATGTATTTGAAATGGGGCTTTAAACGGCAGTTATTTTCAAAAGGCAGAGTCCTGTACAGCAAAAGCGTTGCCACCTTTTCACTTTTCGTTTCGAAAGGCAAGCAGGGTTGCCACTTAACAAGCATGTTAGTTATTAGAGTAGGGGTCTAAGGGCAGAAGAGTTAAGAGGCGAGTGTGTTAGAGACTTGCGCATCAACAATCAATACAGAAAACCTAAGATTTTAAAACAAATGTTTGCTTAGATATACGTTTATTTTCGTATATCGGGATGAACATATAAAGCGGCCGTTCGATTGTGTAGAGCACGAAAATAAATTGCAACCAGCATCGAGAACTGGGCCTTGATTTTCCATTTGAAAAACGGCAAAACAAATGATCGAAAAGCAAACCGAAAAAAAACGCAGCCGGAAGAATTTAAGCTGACCGCAGCGGACCTTGATAAGAGAACTTGGCGCAGCGCGGGACTTTTCCCCAATGGGGCTCATGGGCTCCAATAATATTTACACACACACACATACATACATATCGGGCACTGCGAGCTATATTCTAATTGACGGATTCATAATTTGAGTTGCGTTTTTTTTCTATGCTATTTCGCGCTTACTTTTGACCTTCAACTTGAATTCGAAAATTGGTCAATTAATAATACAAATTATAGCCAAAAGAGAGAGTGAGGGGGGGCAGCTGCTGGCGCGGGGCGTGTCCCCGAGGAACTAGTGACAACAGTTTGAGTGCAATTAACGCCTCTTTGGCGCGGCACGGAAATGACTAATTCCCAAAACCAAAAACACCAAAAAAAGCTAAAATAATGTTAATTCGAAATGGTAACTGATCGGCAATATAATTTGAGCCGTGTCAAATTACTTTCAAAATTGACTAAAGTTAACAAATTATTAACGAGAAAAACAAAAACAGAAAAACACACAGCACACACACACACAGACACACAGCGCACAGGAAATTGCAATTAACTTAAATAAAAAGCGCCGAAAACGCGCGCACGCGCTCTCTGGCGACTTTAAACGCGATCGCGACATTTACCGTAACCAATGCGGGCTCGCGTCGCCCACAATGGTGCATGCGTGCGTGCGTGTGCTGCGCTTGCTGCTGGAGATGGTGTCATCTGCCCCGTTCTACTACTCACTCGACGGATGACAAACGCGGGTCAGGGCAACAGTTTTGGGTGCGGTCAATCTTAATTGAATTAGCTTTGCGATCTTCCGTTCATGGAACATGCAACAAATACGGAATTTTAAGTGAAAGGGGAACAAATGCCATGCAGAAATCTATTTCCATGTTACTTGGAACGAAATTTACAAAACTTATCAGCTGTATCAAAAATTGTAGTATTATTCATGATCAGATAATGTTTTATAGATAAACACACAAACATTTATCAGTTAATTTTCGCTTTAATTATGATTATTTTGTCTCAACTGCTGTTGTGGCAATGTACTCATTATTATGACCACGACTGTAAGTACATACTCATCATCTCATATACATATACCCCTTTATCAGAAAGGGCTATTGAACCACTTTCCAAGAACTAACCCATGTATGCACGGCTTATCAGAAAGTAACTAGCCGGCCGGATGCATAAATATGAATGTAATAGTAATAAT
The DNA here is from genome assembly GCA_037075305.1 of Drosophila kanekoi. Classification (NCBI taxonomy): domain Eukaryota; kingdom Metazoa; phylum Arthropoda; class Insecta; order Diptera; family Drosophilidae; genus Drosophila; species Drosophila kanekoi. The sequence goes on along the minus strand of JBAMCE010000451.1, from coordinate 4,007,408 downwards.
AAAAGCAAATAGAAAACTTCACAATGAGATTTATTAGCAGAATGCAATCATCTCATAGTTGTGATAGACCCACATATCTCAACTTTATCAACTAAATAAAGCTAGTTGCGTCTCTCTGATATGCTATAAGTTATTTCTGCGGAGAGATAAACGACAAAAGCTTGGTATTTTAATAACGTTTTAGTTCTTAATGAAACGAATCACAAATTATATCCGAATTCTTTCTTTTAAAAGCTCACCAAATATTCCAATTTGGCAAAGCCTTTGGGCTAACGCGGATTGTATTCCCAAACTCAACTACATGAGCTATTCATATATATCTATTAACTATATATCTATATACTATCATTAAATATCTATTTCAACGTTTTTGACTAATCCACAATTGTGAGCGGAAAATGAGTGAAAAACTGAGAACTACACACATTGAAAGACAAGGACCAACCTATTCAAAATTCTAGTTGGCTCGGATTCCAGCTCTGGTAACAAGAAAATGTCTAAAGACGTCACCGGAAAACTGCAAATGCATACAAACACATGCGATCTTTGTTATTCAAAGATATTCCCAGGCTCAACTTCAAAAAAACAAAACAAAATTCCAGAAATATTGCCGAGTAGATGGATGTACATATGTCACATACGTATGTGCAGTATGCAAAATATGTTCGTACATCGTGAAAATATGAGACGCTTTATGCTGGTCTCTTCCGCATCAGCAATTGCAACAGCAGCAGCAACAACAAAAGCAGCAGCAACAACAACAACAACAGCAGCAACAACAACAGCAACAACAACAACTGCAAAGCACTCACTTGGCCCACATGGTATTATAGGTATAGCTGAACTTGGAAAAGAGTCCCATTTGATTGGCGCAACCCTTGGCTTGGTCGCAAGGCCCCGCTGGATTCCCAATTGGCGTGTACTTCAAAGAGTTTAATTTAATTTTTAATTTAACCAAAAACACAAAAGTTCCAGCAGCCCCACAGTCCAAATGTAGACCGAACCGAAAACCAAAAAAAAAAATACCGACTGAAGTCTGCACAGGTTCTCGAGCTGTGTAGGCGCTGCACTGAAGCCCGTGCAGTTAGGCGAGAGCGAGAGAGAGAGAGAGAGAGAAGGAGAAGGGGAGGAAGCGAGAGGGCATGAGAGCAGGGCCCGATAGCATTGATAAGGCATATGGCTAGATAAAGCCATTGTGGGGGTATTACGAATTTAATAACAAAACCGATGTCGCAAGTCATGCATGGGAAAGGGGCAGTCGCAATTGCTCTACTGACGGGCTAAGGGGGAGACGGAGTGGGAAGGGGTATGGGTAATCCAGTGGCAGTTGCAACAGTTGTTCGATTGTCACCAATTTACAATGTGGAAAGCCCCAATTCGACGAGTGCCTCGATAAGCGGCCAACATGTTTCCGAACTCAATTGAATTCGATTGTTGTGTAATACGAGCGAAGGGCACTTCAACTGCACCCTCGCCGCATCCTTGAGCCTGTCGTTGGGAATGGGTCATCGGAGCCAAGATCGTAAGAGGCAAAAAACAACGAACCACTAAACAATGTTTAAATACCCTGTGCTCCTTGGCAAATAACCAGAAGAAAGGGTATAAAAGACTTCAAACGATGGAAACTTGAGGCTTGGCATATATCTTCTCATCTGTTTAATGTTTATCGATATAATATCGAAATAGTATCGATAACAAGATTTCTCTTAAGCACAGATCGGAGAACATAATGGAACCCACATTTTGGTAGATAGGTTCTCGTATAGAATACACTGAGCAGAAATATGTATACCTTGCCCGAAAAAAGATTCGATTTGCAAAGAAGAAAGCTATTCAAAAGTGTATCCAATATGATGTGGAGCTAGCATATTTGTAGGGTATATTCAAGTCGGGCCGATAACTCGATTTACAAAAGATGGCGATTTGTTTGCGTAGCATTCCAGATCTAAGCAGAAACCAGAAACTGGGACACTTGATAGACGGTTCAGGTTAGCGTCTCTCCTCTGGGTGGCAATGCTGCAACAGAACGGAATCGTGAGAACTGCATCCATCGTGTGGTAAGGAACTGCGAGAGCGGAGCTTCCTCTGCACTCTGCTGCTGGACTATGTGAATGGCCCAGTGCTTGGGGCATGCGAAAATTGCTTTGTACGCGTTATTTGTGGTTGGCCATTCAATGGCAAATGATTCATTTGGCGCTTATTTCGCGTTGTGTATAGTAAACAAATGGAATGCAAGCGTGTAATACGAGAACTCAGGATGTTGACGTACTTGTCCGTACCGCCTGAATACGATAAATGGATAGATGGATGGATGGATATTGAGTGGGTTCATCTTTTCGGTTGAATAAATTTGAAAAAATTCTTCAGATATAATCTATTCAAAAGCTTTCAACTTTCTTCAGCTTTCCGTAAAGCTTTGTTTTAAAGATCACTTTCAAATTCCTTGAAAAGCTTTCGCTAGCTTTCAACCAGACTTTAAATAGACTTTAAAGCTTGGCTTAAAAAGGGAAGGGCTTAGATAAGTTATGAATTCTAATACGACGTTACGCATACTCGGCCAAGGTTAAAGCTAAAAGTCTTGAAATATGAAAGCTAATCTTTTAAAAGCCTTCTCCTCTGAACAGTTTGCCTGCATTTCGGACAGCTCTAAGATTTTAAAAGAATAAGAGAATAAGATATATTAACTCAGACAGAAAAGCTTGCACATCCTTTGTCGCCAGGAATAACTTCTTTAACTTGTCACAAAATCTTCTACAAACTTTTACTTGAGATAAACAAAAAAACTAGTTTAAATCTTTTAACTGATTTATGCAATTAGACGTATTTGTAAGAAACATTTTGGATTGTTTATGCCAAGTGTTATTAAATATGAATCTTTACTCCAGACTTGTATGTATTTCACAAATGCAAGTAATTCCCATAAATTTAGTCATGATCCAAGTGCACTCCGTTTATATTTGTTGACACATAACCGGCTGGCCAGCTGGGGCTAAGGGGTTGCGGGAAGCACTAAAAACTTGGCATTTGGGCTAGGTTAGTTACTTACACGGCCCACACGATGTAGGCGGCTTTGGATAGAAAGCCCATTTTGTAGTACGCCCAGAGCCTTGACCTCTGGATGGTTGAACATGCCGTTGAATGCTTCGAATTCTTTCAGAACTGTTCACAGCACAGATTGAGGCGATGGCAGAACACACAAAAAAAAAACACACACACAATAACTAAAAACAAGCTCACAGTTTTAATTTAATATGAAGTAGTTCTTAGTTTTTCTTTGTATAATTATTTATTTATGATTTATTTTTTGTTCGTTTGTTGTTATTTTGACACCGCGGCGACTTGCACGCGCTGACAGTTAAAATGCTTCTGTTTTTTGTTTTTGTTGTTTTTTTCTTTTTTGGTGTCAGTTTTTTCAGTTTAAAGAGGCGCGCGAAATCGAACGAGAACAACAACTACAACTACAATAACGGAGTCGGAGTCGAAGTCGGAATCAGTGTCGGAATCAGTTTCGGATTCGGAGTCGGAGTTAGTTTTTATTTGAGGCCGAGGCGAAGGCGAACCCGGCGCATAGCAAACGCAGAATGGACGCGTTTTGTCTAGCGCCCGGCCGATAAATATGGAATTGGAAATGGAATTAAGCGAGCGCACAAAATATACAACAGCTACAACAACAAAAACAAAGCAAAGAAAATTATTTAATTGTAGTTCTTTTTTTTGTGTGTGTGTGCCGAAGTGCAGCCGAAGCGCAGACGAACAATTGCCGAACTTTAAGTTCTGCTGCGCCGACGACAGCTGCTGCGGCTACTGCTTCAAGAACCAATAGACGCTGACGACGCCGAGCCGACGCCGACGACGGTGTCAGCTGTGCAGCGGCTGCGCAGCACTGGGCTAACGGGGGGCTGTGGCTGACTCATGGGTGGTGCACTTTTTTTTGATTACGATTGCGCCGACCGCCAGAGGGCCGAGCCATGTGTGCAACGATGACGACTGTGGCGTTGGTCATGGTTAAAGCTGTGGCTCATCAGCCGATCGCCGGCTGCTATTTTTTTGTTATTTGGGGTATGGGGGAGTGGGGGGATCTCTCTGACTGGGCCTGGCTAGGAGTGGGGGCCGGTAGTTTGACCTAAAGGCGCGTCATGCATTTAGCACGCCCAAGCCCAAGCCCAATGAACTGTAAACCATGCGAGACGACAGCAACCAACGGGCAAGATTCTCCTTCAATGGGTCAAATAACAAACACAAATAGACCCTCAACAATAACTGAAAAGCTGAAAGCTTGTCAACGCTTCAGTTGTGACAAAAACGCTGCCCCAATGATCATCATCAGCACCACCATCATCATCATTAACATCATCATTACCAGCATGAGAAGCAGCAGCGTTGCCAATAATGACGATGACGTCGTTGCCACACCCCCACCCTGAGTCGGAACGCTGCAGCTGGAGCCGGCGCTGAAACCCTGCCTAGCCAATAAATTATGGTTTATTGGCAACGCTCATTTGTAGCCGACCCAATCTGAAATTGGGTTAAACTGCGTCTCGTCGCGTCTCTTCTTCAAGGGATTAGCACAAAAGAAAAAAAAAAGTGGAGTGCCAAGCGCAAGGCTAACTAGTATTTTTAGATTCTCTCTGAAAGCATAATTTATGCACAGGGTGACTCTGGCGTCAGATCTGTACAATTCGTGACTCCAGAGTTGAGCGAGAGTGAGAGAGGAAGAGAGAGAATGAGGCCAGATGTTAAAGCTTTGCTGTACATTCGATTGCTGTGACAGCAATATTTACCGATATTATTTAACTTTAATATGTAGAAAGGGCTTCTCTCTTTTTTAAGAGTGAAAATAGACTTTTCTCTTCTTCGTGTTTTGAGTAGGAAAGTAAAAAAGCGATTAAAGAGCGATAAGCAATATTAGTTTAGTATAAAAAAAAAGTGTGATATATTCAGGTGTGTATGATTATGTAAATATGCATTATAGTAAAATGTAAATGGAACACCCTGTGGAGGGGTAACTGAAAGAAGTAAAATGTATGCAACATCTTTAAATAGAACACCTTGTGAATGGGTAACTGAAAGAAGAAGTGAAATGTATGCAACACTTTTAAATGGAACACCCTGTTAAGGGCCTTCCCCACTTTCATGTAAACTCAAACAACTTAGTTGAAGAAAGATCTTGTTAGATTCAACATCTTAAACGTATTTACTTATAATTCTATCAAACAGTCCTGGCGCAGTATATAGAGAATAGTTGAATACGGGACGCAATATCATCTTATCAACAAGCACATGTTGGTGTTTACTTCCACCAGGTAGGTGGAGTGCCCACTCCCACGGCGATGCCAGCTCGGATTTGGTCGCCCGGTTTTTGGGGTGCAATGAAGCGCGATAATTTATCTAATTGAATGCAATTAAATCGCACAATTTCATTTGGTTGGAACAGAGCTGTTTGAAGCTGTCTTAGATAATGCCAGCTAATCTGTGGCTTAATCTTTTAACAACTTGTCAGATTAAGGTCAGAAAATGCATGTGAATAATTCTCATATTTCCTCAATAGCTGTGGTTGAGTCAACATTTTGAAGAAATATTGGCAATTAGACAATCAATATCAGCTAGCCAGCTAATGGCTCAGGAGTGGGTGCTGTCGGAGGTTCGGGCAATTTGTAGCTTTACAAATATTTTGTTAACCTCGCTAAAGTTGTTGCTGTCGTTGTTGTTGTTACGGTTGTTGTTGTTATTAAAAGTGTTTTGGAAAATAAGCGAACAACCTTCGCAGCGATTTTCAAATGCAATTAACACACACACGCAGTCGACAACAACGTCGCCGAGCGCACTCAAGCAGGACGACCAAATCACAACCAACCGACCACCAACAGAACCACCATCGACCACCAACACCACCCACCGACCACCAACATGACCCACCGACCACCCTCGACCACCGATCGACCACCAACCGGTCGCCGATCAACCCATCGAGCGAGCGGCTCGCTGATGAAGACGCGGCAATGCAATGCAATTTGTGCCAAAGCCTTTGCCAAGTGCAACTGATGGCTATGACTGTGACTTCTGTGACTTCTGTGACTGGCAGTAAAAAGTTAAAATTGCTCTAGTCGGGCGTGCCCGACTAGGAGATACCCTGATACCTTGCCTTGCATACATACATGTAAATTCGCAGTTCGCGGTGAAGCTCATTCTGCCTTTAACTACGCGCAATACGTTCGTGATAAGCTTCGGTGCTTATTGTCCGATCGAAATGGGCATAAAATGATGGAAACGGGGGTATATACATAAGTATGCATATCTGTATACTATACAAGAGCATACATACGAAATTTTATGTAAATAGCTCTCATAAGGTTTTATCGATATCGATAATCGATATTTATCGATAATTGGTAATTGGGAGAGATATATATATAAAATATGATAAACTAGTGTTGCATATTGCAGAAGGGGAATATATATACATATGTATATCAAGTTTCAGGTCAGTAGCCTTCGAAGTTTCCGAGATAGACGCATTCACACAGACGCACGGATGGATATCCTTCGTCCTCGGCCTGTTTAGGAATATATATGGTACTTTACGGGATCAAAAATGCTACCCATAATCAGACTATCAAACTATAAGCAGCGACGCTCTTCAGAAATACATCCAGTATTTCCTCTTTTGACAAGTAAACTAGATTTCGAATATGGTATACAAAGGCTTTCTAGACGATACAAATTATCCCCACAATTCCTCATAATTAAGCTCTTCTCGTGCTGGCAGGACTCAAGTAACCTCAAGCAACATCAATACGTTATTCAGACCTGATCATCTGGAATACATTATGACAAGCACTTACCTAAGCAATATAGTCAACTGTAGATCGTGGCCCAGACGCTCCAGGGCGGGCACGCCCTCAACTCGCAGAATGTTTATTTTTTCGCGCAGCGAGCGGGACACTGTATGCTGGCCCTGCCGTTCGCGTAGAATCTCCAAGATGTTGGGTTGACGCAGAAACGCGATAACCTGCCATGAAAACGGGAAAATAGATGGGTTACAAATAAGTCAAAAGCGGAAACGATCAACAAAGGAGCCAAAAAGTAGGATAAAAGTAGGATTTATCAAAAAAAAAATCTTTGAATCGCACTTTCCACCGAGGAAGCTGAGAGCTTCCCAGCTCTTTGAGCTGTGCCTTGATCATCAGTCAGTCAGTCAGTCAGTCAGTCAGTCAGTCAATCAGTCAGTCAGTCAGTCAGTCAGTCAGTCAGTCAGTCAGTCAGTCAGTCAGTTAGTCAGCACCAACAATATTATACATAGAGATATGTGCATCTTTCGGGATAATTCGTTTTGAGTAAGTTTCTGGTGCTCACCTTTTCATTGTAAGCTATTGGCACATCCTCTGGGCCAGATGCAGTGGCTCCGCTGGTGCTGGGGCCGCCGACGGCGCCGCTCAGGCTCAGCGCGCAGGCAATGGCTGCCGCCGTAGTGCAGTTATGCGTGGATGCAGCGCTGGCTGCAGCTTGATTGAGGCTGTTCCGACATGGTCGGGGTGGTGGCAGCGGCGGTACGCCCGAGACCGTAGCGCCGGAGCTGCCAGAACTGCCGGAACTGCTGGAGTTGATGTGACCGCTGGTGGCCGACAGGCAATTGCCATCAACCAAATCCGGTTGCGGCTGTTGCAAATATTGTTGATGGTGGTGCTGCTGGCGATGTCGAACAACGCGTGGACATTCAACCGGGAGGCGAGGATCCATAAAGGAGGTCTTGCGATGCTGGTGGTCGATGAAGAACTGCTTGCCGGACTGATCCATTTTGGTCTCCCAACAGGAGGGCAGCTCGCGGCTCAGCTGGGCAAATGTGTTGACAAGCGCCACCAGATCCTTGTTGTACTGATAGCGCTGGAAGCACTGCGGATCGCGACGAATCCGCATTACCATATGCTTGAGCGCCGCGTTCCGATTATAAATGGCCAGCGCAGCCTCGTTGGTGTGGAGTAGAGAGTAAAAGTCGGGACGGCAAAGCATCAGCACCGCCGGATGTATGGCCAGATTTAGCGAGCCCGGCGCCACAGCTGCTCCAGCGCCAGCTCCAGCAGCGCCCGCGGCAACAGTTGCGGATGACGCCGTCGCAGTTGACTGACGGGGAAGACTATACAACTGACTGTGACCATGGCCAGTGGACGGGTCGGCGGAGTGCAGCGAGAGGCGATTCTCGTTGGTGATGGTGCGCCGAATGGACTGATAGCGTCTGTCCAGCTGCTGGCGATGGTGCTGCTCGCGACCACCGGGACCCGTGCTGGGACCAGGACGCTGCCAGGATGTGGTGCGAGTTGTGTGATCAATATAGAATATACGCCCATGACTGTCCATGCGTGCCTCCCATGCGGGTGGCAAAGGCGGCTCCGTGCCACCGAAACTTCCGGCCCCGCTTGCGCTTTCCATGACCCCAGCTCCCGCGCCCGTGCCAGAGCTCGCAGCAGCTGCAGCCGCTGCCGCCGCCGCCGCTGCTGCACTGCGTTCCGGAATGGAGGGCAGACGTGTGCTGCTTATATGCAACATATCATTGTTGTCATCTGCATCCGCATCCGCATCCGTTGACCGCGCACCGGCGCCGACGCCTGCGCCAGCTGGGGAGCCAGGCGGTGTCTGTAGTTGGTTGTAATCCAATTGACTAGAGTTCGGCTCGAGTGTGCCGACCGTGCTGGAGTTGGCAGTGACGGCCTGCAGACGCGCATGCCGGCGCGCATGATGCGTGGGTGTGGGCGGACAGATGAGTCCACCAGCAGCTGCAGCTCCTCCGCCGCCGCCGCCCACTCGTTTCAGCAGTCGCTGCTGAGGACGTTGCGCATGGAAAGTGGACGGCGGCGCTATGGGCAGCGGCAAAATCGTCTCCAGGCCACCGACGCCACGTCCACGCGTGGGCGAATGTTGCTCGGGACTGAGGCTGAGATCCAGCGGAGAGACGCTGCGCGTGGAACAGCCCGAGGGCGGACTGCGCTGACGCTTGGGCGACAACAGCAGCCGTGGCGAATTGCTGCTGCTGCTGCTAGGCAGATGATAGGGCTCATCCGTGGCCGTGCCGGAACCCTTGCCGTTGGACAGGGCACGTGTCAGGGGTCGATGCTGTCGCAGATAGGGAAAGTGATGGCCACCAAGGCCATTGGAGGCCGCAACGGCAGAGCTGCAGCTGGCGCCAGAGCTGGTGCTGGCCATGCTGTTGTGGTGCTCCTGGAGGGGGAACGTGGGAAACTCATACGTTAAATGGGCGGGCACCTTCTGAGTGCTAATCGTATTGATGTAGCTGTCGGGTCCAATCTTTTTCTGGATGAGCGGCTTAAAGCGCATGGGCGGCGGGCTGGGCTCCGGCGGCTGGCCGAGCAGGCGCAGCGGTGAGCTGTTGTTACTGCTGGCACCGCTGTAGCTTGGCCCATCCTCCGGATGCATGCGCTCATCCGTATCGAGTATATCAAATTTGAAGACATCACCCTGCAACTTTAGCTCGCGTCCAATAGCGCGTGGCGGCCACGAACGCTCCAGCGGACGATGCTGTGCAGGCTGTCGCAGGTGCTTTTGCCGAACCTGCGCACCGGCGCCTAAATAGGCGCTGGCCTGCAGAGCGGCTGCCGCGCCCAGCAAACTCTCGACGGCAGCCGCCTCTTCGTCGACATCGTCATCCTCCTCCTCCAGGTGGTGCTGCTGCTCCTCCTCCTCCTCCTGTTGCTCCTGGAGTTCGGAAACGCTCAGCGTGTCTACCATTTCGGCGGGTACCGTTTCAAAGCATTCGCGCGCCACCCACAAATTGAAGCTATCGCCATTGGTTGCCGTCGTAGTGGCTGCAGCACTTGGTTTGGTTCTTTTCTTGGATCCACCGTTTTGGGGCGACAGCGTCCAGGACTTGCGACGGGCACCGCCGCCAACACTACAGCTGCCCTCGCTGCCAATGCTGCCGTTGCACGAGCTACTGGGCGATAGAGTCGCCGCCGATGCCGATGCCAATGCCGCGCTGCCGGGCATCTCGCAGGACTTGGTCGTGAGCAGTGCCTGATGCTGATTTCGTGGTCGTGACAAGTCGCTGGCAGCCGCTGAACCGGACGCTGGTGCCAGCTGGCTAATTTCGTTGTTTGTCTCATGTTGCAAGTCTCTTGGAGCTGATAGAAGGATGCGCAAATTAGCGGATCCAATAAAATGAGAAAAACGATTCGTGGGTCACTTACTGTGGTTGCGCATCACAACATCGTTGTTGGGATCCGGTTCTGGCTGCTGCACCTGCCCAATATCCGGCTGCTGCTCTGTCTGTCTATTGCTCTCATCGTGCTCGGCATCTGCATCTGCAACTGCATCTGCATCGCTAACATTCACTCTGACGTCACTGGCCAATGTCAAAGCACTTTGGAATGCCGTTTCCAGCTCATCGCTTTCATGGCCATTGCGCGCCTCGAAGTAGGCATCCTTGGCATCATCATCCTCACCATCGTTATCGTCGTCACCATCGTCATCGTCATCATCATTATCCGCTTGCTCGTCATTCTTATGCGTGGTTGTCACTTGGCTGTCTTGCTCAGCATCCGCTACGCCCTCAACAACAGTTACGATGCCCGCTGCGGTAACGTGCGCTGGAGGCTCCATGCTGATGCTGCTGCTCCCGCTTACCCCACCCCAACTGCTGCTGCTGCTGCTGCTCTACTTTTTTATAGATTTCTTGTTTCGCATAATATTGGCTGCTTCTGTCACTGGCTGTGCTGCTGCCTGCTGCTGCGTCGTTGTGTTCTTGCTATCGATAATTTTGAATGTTAGCGAACAGCTGTTTATTGGACCTTCATCTTTAACCACCACTGTACGCAGTGTACAACAACATTGCCCTATTTGTAACAGCACTGTAATAGACAAATGAAAACAAAACGTAAACAAAAGTATGACCAGCAACAAGCAAGTGTGCCCAGCTTATTTTGGTATTTTGGCTGCATGTGCCAACTCTATAATATACTAAATAATTCCGAAGGGATTTTTTGAATTTTTGGCGCAGACACATAAAAAAAAAGATGTTGAAGAGGTCTTCTTAGTTTCATTTTAAGATAAGACTGAAGTTATGAAACGATTTCCCAACCAATGCGCCAAGCTTTAACTTGATTCAAGATAATTAAGTATTATAATATATTCAATTATGAAATGTTAAAACACCGTATAAGCTATAAATACACCATATATTCCTATTTGTAGGCCATGTTTGTGACGCGATCAGCGTACTTGTCACAAAGCCAAAATTACGGTAAAAAGAAAAAAAACACACATACACACACATGATCATCGTTTAATTCCAAGTGCCTTTTTTTCTACCTGTTTCCTGTTGTGTTGTTTAAACCATGTTTGTGCGCGCCAAGAGTTACGAAATAGATGGCAGCATGTCTGTGCCCGATCCAGACATAGAGAGCAACAACGACGGCATCGATCTGACATTGAAAAAAACGCGCCATCCGGTGATCGGAAAACCCCTGTGCAAATGCCTCGTAAATACGTACCAGGAATATTGCCAGCAATCCTCCATACATGGGGTGCAGTATCTGGGCGAGGTGCAGCGGCCGATTAAGGAGCGCGTCTTTTGGCTGTCCGTGTTTGTGGTGTCCATTTACTGTTGCGCCACGTTGATCAACAGTGCCTACACCAAGTGGAATGAGACTCCGGTGATTGTTAGCTTTGCGGAAAGATCAACGCCCGTATGGAATATACCCTTTCCGGCGGTCACCATCTGCTCAGAGACAAAACGTGTGGTCAAGGCGAAAAGCAACAATTCCTTTGCGAATCTCTACAATAAGTTCTCGTATGATATGCGAGCGACGCGCATTTTCAAGCCACAAAATATCACCGCCATTGAAATGGAGGAGTTTCGCACGCTGCTCCACGTCTGCAATACGCACATCATCGATCGTGATATGCCCTTAATACCTGGCGAGGATCTGGACTATTTTGCGGTGCTGGAGCGCATGCTGCCGCCCTTCGAACGGTATTTCTTCTATTGCCGCTGGCTAAGTCGCTTTAACGAGTGCGACAAATACTTTCGCCGAACTCTGACAGAGGAGGGCATCTGTTATACGTTCAATGGGATGCGACCCACCGATATTTATCGCGAGGACACGTATCAGTATAATTACAGCGATGTGGAGAATGTCACACAATCGACCTGGAGCCTGGAGACCGGCTACGATCCGGCCAGCGATGTTGAAACATATCCGGCTCGGGTGCTCAGCGCCGGTGCCCGTTCGGGCATATTTATGACACTGCAAAGCTTCAAGCAGGAGGTCGACTACGCCTGCCGTGGCCCGGTGCAGGGTTTCAAGGTGCTGCTGCATGCGCCGGACGATGTGCCGCAGGTGTCCAAACAGTTTGTGCGCATACCCATGGGCAGGGAGGTGCTGATTGCCGTTAAGCCCAACATGATAACCACATCCGCCGGCATTGCCGAATATCATCCACAGCGGCGACAGTGCTTCCTCAGCCAAGAGCGATCGTTGCGCTTCTTCAAGGTATACTCCGAGGCCAACTGCCAGCTGGAGTGCCTGGCCAACTTTACGCTGACCAAATGCGGCTGTGTCAAGTTCTCGATGCCGCGCAGCCTGGACATGCCGGTCTGCGGTGAGGATAAAATTTATTGCTACAATGTGGCCGAGCGCGAGCTGCTTGTGCGCGAATTCCATCGCGTTCGCAGCCTCAATGTTGTCGGCGAGGCGCCGAGGGGCGTGGAAACAGCATGCAATTGCATGCCCGCCTGCACTTCGCTGGTGTACAACACGGAGATCTCGCAGGCCAACTTCGATTTGGAGGAAATGCTGGCCGCCGAAGGCGACACGGAGTTCATGCGCGACTATCCAGGCTCTCAGATGTCCAGGCTCTCAATTTACTTCAAGGAGAGCCAGTTCATCACATCGAAACGATCCGAAATGTATGGCGTGACCGAATTTTTGGCTAACTGCGGTGGGATCTTTGGCCTTTTCATGGGCTTCTCAATACTCAGCATGGTGGAGTTGTTGTACCATTTTACTTTGCGTTTCGGTGTCAATCTGAAACATTTGCTTAAAGTTGATTTATAGACCCCACCGAGGTCAAGGGCCAAGTTTTGTGTCTGTTCATCCGCATCTCGCATATTGCGCATGCAAAACAGATCAAAAGTATTCGAATTGCTTTTTTTTTAATGTTATTTGTTAAACTATTTTGTATGTACATCATATTTTAGAATTATTTTTGTGAAATTTCAATCCAACACGCAAAAAACCTGTCTAAAGCAGAACGAAAAAAATGTAAAATATTTGCTAAACGTGTTTTTGGATGGATTCCATTTGGCGCTATTTGCTGCTGAGTCCAAAACAAGCAAAGAGCAATGTCCCCTTAATAGATATTTTATCAGCTACAAGCATTAGAATATTTTTTTTTTTAAATAATAATAAAAGAGCTTAAATCCGTTTTTTTATTTTCAACCTGATATGTTTATGCAAATTGAACTTTTGCAGCCTTGGCAATCGGTTGTTTAAGGCTTGCCACCTGGCAAAAGTTCCGAAAGTTGCCAGACTTTTGCAGAAGTTTGTCAGTCAGATCTGGTTATATTTGAAATCCAAGCCGTATTAAAAAAAAATCAGTTGAATTTGATTTGAAATGCTGCATTTAAACAGTTTTGATTCGTGTAATTTATTTAGAAACTAATGAATTTCCTCCTGTTACAATGTAAACAGGGTATTGCTAATGGTCACAACAAATGTTTAAATAAATCGATTTTATTTCGTTTAATCAGTAAGTAAATAGCATCAATCGCTAAAGAGCAATTCTTTTATACACAATTTTGTCGAAATTTCTCTTAAGCGATTTTTCTTTTCTTAATTTTTTTTTTTTTTTAAATATGGCTTATAGCACCGCATCAAGTTCATAGAGGAGTAAGTATGTATGTTTGCCCGATTTTCCATTGTTTTGTTTGGTTTTGCTGTGGGTACAGATTAAGTAGCTCAACATTTGCATGAGTATCCGTATAAATGTATATGAATATTGATATACTATTTACATTTTTGCATACTGCTAATTGAAATCCTAAACGAAACTCAAATCAATTATAATTTGCGTCTTTAGTAACTTAACCGCTGCTCCAAAACACAATAATGTTAATAATAATAATGAAAAAGAGAATAAGACTATAATTAAAAAAAAAATATAAATACAATGTACACAAGCACAGCGAACTGAACAGAACTTAAAGTGGATACTACAAAACCTATATAAAAAATGTTATATGTGCAGATCATCAGTATTGAGCCGAGTTACAATACATACATTTTCTCTGTATAAAGCCGCAAATTATAAACTGTCTGCATCGCTTTTTCATATGGCATGCAAAAATATCTATTGCCAGAATCAACAGTTCTTCCGATAGATAGATACCCAATTTGTTGTATAAGCATCTGTGCATCTGTATGCATATATATATATATAAATATTTATATATATATATATATATATGTATGTATATGTATATTTAAGATATTAGTTGGTAATACGCTGCCGTACAATAGTTTACTTAAAGTCATCCGTTTCGAGTATCTCAAAGTCGCTCTCATCGGACGAGTCCAGGGCGGTCACTTGGCGTCGCTGATATTTGGCCAGCGCCGCCGCTGCATTATCGGTGCTGTCCGCCTGATTGGCGCCCCATTTAACCAGATTGGTCATGAGGCTGGGCAGGAGTGCCTGCGCCTGCGCTTTAACAGCCAGCGCCATTAGAGAGCTGTTGCTGGCAGCGGGATCGCTGGGCGCTTCAGTTATCTGTCGAAGTGGATTGGGGCCGCCAGCATCGACGCTGGTGTGGTCGGGAAATTGCAGGCCCTTCGATAGGCTTTCCTCGGATGATGATGAGGTGGTGGACAGCGAGGAGTCGCGCTTAAAGTGCCCCCTGCGAAAGTCCATTGTCTTGTCCGCAGTTGTCTGTTCGCCCTCGGTTGGCCTACTCTGTTCGTATTGTTGTTGTTGTGGAGCAGCGGCCTCACTTTGCTTGGGCTGCGAGAGCGGCACCAACTCATCGTCCTCGTCCGTTGAATGCTCATCGATTTCGGGTATGGAATCGGGTATAAGCAGCTCGGAGGGTATATCGTCGCTGCACTCATCGTCATCCCCTTCGCCAACGCCATCGGCGTCGGTCGGTGAACTGATGGTGGCCACATCGCTGGCGCGTTCCAACACAAATAGATTCGATTCGTTTACATCGGGCATAAACTCATCATCTAGCTCGGCGTCGGCATTGTTGTAGTTGATCTTCTCCGACCATTGAAAATCTGCAATGCACAATGTTTAAGATACGAATGCCAATGAAATAAAATGCAATCCCTTTACCTTTGTGTTCGATTTGCAGCAGCTTGAAATTGTATTTGGTGGACACGAGTGCAGAGAGCACCAATAGGGTCAGCACCAGCGTGGAGCCCGATATTAGATGTCCCAGCACGGCCAGGGTGGCCAGGCTGCCGCTGCTAACCAAACAGAACATGCTGGGTGAGTTGCGACGCCAATCCTCGATGCGATGCAACCACGACTCGAGCTTTTCGCGCAGCTGCGGTGTGAGAACAACACGAAAGCTGCACCGTGTCCAATATAGCCAGTAACTGAATAGGCCCAGGAACAGCACACCCAGAGGACGTACACTGAAAAAGGAATATGGAAAACAAATGGAACGAATCGTTGCGTTGATATCAGGAAGCAATTGGCGCACAGTGCAACAAACTCTAGCTAAATGAACTGAAGCTGGCGACGGGCCCAGCATTAATGCGACTTGCTAACTTGTCTTAAGTCTTATCTCATCAATTACCAACAAATTTTAGTTAGCTGCTCGAAAAACATGTTCTAACAGGAAGCACTCACAGCTGCTGCCCATAGCATCATCATCATCATATGTTATCATCTTTCGCGGACTATCAAACCAGGTTTTGCGTTTAGTTTCGTTTGCGCGAAACGAACTCAGCTGATCCATGTTTGTTTCTCTTCTTCTTGTTCTTCTTGATCTGTGTAGTTCCCTTAGCTGGAAACATGACTGACTGATCTACAGGTTATCGAAGACCCTCCGTCTCTTTCCCCTCTCTCTATCTCTCTCTTTTTCTTTGTCTCTCTCTCTCTCAATCTCTCTCGCTCTCTGCGGAAACAATCAACAAAAACTGGCTTGAATTATTATAAGGCAACCGGAATTCTTCAAGTTTTTGCCCAATTAGTAGCTGTATTAAGCTTGTTGTAGCTTAAAACGGATTTATTAACAAATTTTGCCTTTTTCCTGCATTAAGGCTGCAAAGGCTTTAAAGGTTTGTCATCAAATGTGTTACGCATGTCCCCCCGTTCATCCGTTCCACCGACACTCTGTCTGTATTCGTACAAAACCTTGCATAGATTCTTCCTTTTGTCATATATCTACATATATGTATGTAGATGACATCAAAAATGAACTTCTTAAACGAAAAAATTATTGGCTGTCAAGATATTTTTCCCAATCCGTCAATTATTTATTTAACTAAGCATCGCGAGCAAAATTAGTTTTTATTTTATGACCAAATTGTCTGTTTTTCCAGATATTTTTACCAAAGTCAGCAATAGCGAGCTTCACGATTCTCCTCACATATCTACACAGCCGTAAGCTATTGCCTAAACGTTGAGTTCAAAGAGAGTCGTTTAAGATTTGAAGGTCACCCTGAAAAACGGCTTCAGAACCGGAAACTGTTTGTCCCGACCTTTCGCAATTTCCCGATTAGGTGCGCGGAGATACCCCAGCAGCCAGTGCAAAATATTGTTAATTAAAGATTATTTTAAAATATCGATAGCTCCCACTCTTTTAGTCGAATTTATTGTCAATCGATAACGATATATATATGTGTATCGATACTTTACATCGATATATATCACATAAGCTAGAGAAACAAGATTCACAAATTTTGACAATGGATTGTAAAATGGCATAAAAAAATGTAAGTTGACGACGTTTTCTTCCAAAATGAAACTATCGCGAATCTTACCTAAATACGGAAATGTACGGTTATTGGGCATACCCCGTAGCCTGTTAACTTAAGGGGTATCTATTGTATAAACATGTACACAAATGGGTTTATAACAATCACATCTTCAATTGAAAGACAGATAAATAAATGAGCTACGTAAGCGGAATACATGGCAATAAATCTCTTAAACGTCCAATTATGCCTTTGTACGTCAAATTATACCATAAACAAGCATATACATATATATACATATATATGTATATGTATATTGATATAGATTAGATTGTTAAATGTGGGACAAACAGCGAAAGTAGTCATTCTCTCAATTTGCGTTCTATCTAAAATGGCAATAACAAAAGGCGTTATCGCACGACTTAGTCACTTCCATGTTCTAGAGGGTATTCATTTACGATTATAGATATAAGCCTTCTTATCTATATGTGCAGAGGGTATTAAAATGTTGTCACAGGTGTCCCTATAAAGTATATAACATCCGATTCGATTTCTGTATGCTATTAAGTCGAACGAGAAAGGGAGCTAATTATATGCTCCTATGGGAACAATCGATCGGAATGTCTGCAAGGGTATTTAATCGTTGGCGTGCCAGAAATAGCCGCACTTCTTTATAAAACAAAACGAGTAAGAATTCTCTAGTCGGGAGTGCACGACTAGGGGATGCCCTGAACGATCTGCTTTCTTGAAAGGAAGGATATCGATATCGATTTTCATCGATTACTCGGAAACGGGCCAAGTTATCGAATATCGATCGATCTGCATACATACGGAGGGACATGGCTAGATCGACTCGCCTATTGATGCTGATCAAGAATATACATATGTTATTTATGTGGTCGGAGATGCTTCCTTCTGCCTGTTACATACATTTGCACAAATACATTATACCCTTTTAATCCATTTTTAATGGGTTCAGAAGTTATAGAAACAAAAAAACAAAACGGTCAAACGGTATCATTATCTCATTGTGTTTGCCTTTCACAGCTATTTTTTGTTTACTTCCCGCTCGCTTCTGCTTACAAAGTTGTTGCCAGAGGGCAAGTGGCAATCGGACGGAACAGCTGACAGTGCCAAATCGTATACCCTTCCCATTCGGCAGCACCCTTGTGTGCTGTAAGATGTCCCATGCTATTGAAAACTCAATATATCTATTAATCTTATACACAAAAAGAGTACACTTACATTCTAAATTTCGTAGAGTTCAATGTTTCTAGTTCTTACAGACGTAAGCCTTGGTTTAGATTCTACATTGCGGTAAATCAATGCTATGTACATATATGTATATATAGCTGTGTATAGTGGGTATCTCCTGGCAGCCAGTGAAAGCCACCTTTGTTCGTGAACTTTGCTAATCAATTTGGATTGCATTGAACTAATGCACCTTTATTTGAAACGTTCCGCCGAATCGGATCAGTTAATTATAGAGCTGATTTTTGATCGATCGCAAGTCGCAAGGCTTTCGTGTCAACAAGTTTTTATATTGTTCAAATTTATTATTATTTACCGAGCTCAACAAATTTTGTGAAAACTGTTGTGTTCACTTTTAAGGAGAGTTATACCAAAACTCCTGAGCAGATAAATGTTTGATTTCTCATAAACGAAAACATTTTCATATACAACTATTATGTTTGAGATTTAAAGTGACTAAGCCGAATAGATCCTCATTCGTCTTATTTTATTCCGACTAACTACATATATATAATAACCAAGAGATTATAATTCTTCTTGTTATTGTTCTTATGACAGAGCTTAGATCATTTCAGTTTATTTCTCTTACTCAGCACTTTTTCTGGGCAAAAATAGGCATTTGACAAGTGAGAATTCTCGATCGGGTATAACCTAAAAAAAAAACCAAAAGCAATCGATTCTCCGGCATGGGCAAAAACTGTTTATAGAACAATCCTCAAAAGGAGCTGGTCACCCTACCTCTAAAACTGTCACGGATATAGCTTCTTCTTCTTTGTCTTTTTTTTTCGATTTTGCCATGGAACGGACGGACAAATCCGATCGCTTGGCGTTTATTTATAGCTGCTATCGATTACTTTCTGTGGGCAAAGCTATCGAGTTTGTGATTGACATTTGTGTCGGATAACGGTATTTGTTTTCGAATTTATTGCCGTTGTTTTTTTGTTTGTTATTGGCATTTGTTGGCGTCCGTTGGCTGACAAACAACCTTAAGCTAAAAAAAGCAAAAATAAATAAACTGCAATTGTTGCTGTTTTTTCACTGATAGTCGGATGATAAACAAAGTAATACAACAAACGAATACAACAAGTGCATTTCGTGCATTAATTCTACTCTTTAGACACAATTTTATACATGTACAAACGTGTGCATGACTAGGTCCACACACATGTATGTATGTATGTACGAATGTACTATATATACATACATATATATATATATATATAGATGTATGTATATGTATTAACTGGCAAGCTCTGCCTGAGGCTGCGTGCGGAATCATTTCTGCTGCATTTTTCTTTGGTTAATTGTGCCACACAAAGCCACAGACGCACACACCGTTAGGCATGTGTGTGTAATATATGTATAGATATGCACACATGCACATGTGTACGTGTGTACATACATAAGAAGCCAGAACAAAAACAACGTGGCTGACCGTCAACCACATACTAATACAGTTACATGTACGCGCCATGGTGTAGAAAGGCAGGGCTAGCGGTAGGGCGGGGGTTGTGGGGACAGCCGGGCCAGCAGCCAGCCAAAACGAAGGTGTAAGCACGTATATGCATATACATATACAGGCATATATAGATATACATACATATATATCTATGCCCAAAATAAAACATTACAACTTTCAAATACAAAGAAGTTATTTAAGAAATGCCGACATTTAAATACCCTAGCAAATATATAAGTTTATGATATTATATATACTAGACAAATATTTATAATTTTTTATCACATTTTTTAATATCGTTGTCCGATTGCCTGTTCCACTTCTCAGCTAACGGTCGAGTGTTCTATACTAGATATGTGCACTTACTTTGTATTTGTTCGTCCACGCCCATCTCTAGTTGAAAATGTCGTGCTAAAATGGAAATACCCTGTGTAAGGCTATAAACACTGGCCGCCACGCGACGTTTAGTCAGTCTCTTTCTCTGCCTCTCTCCTGCCCACGTTCTCTCTTTCTCGTTCTTCCTGTCATGCTTTCGCTTTAAAAAGCTGCGTCGTTGTCGCCGGCTATAGAATTTATTTTAGTTTCGCTTCCTTTTGGAATGAGAATGCGCGAGGCATGTGAATGCAAAAGCATTTGGTTTGTGACCCAAATTGAAAGGCGTGAGTGCACTTAAAAGTTTAAATAATTAACTGAATGCGTGCGATTGCTTGCAATATACATACATATACGGACATACTAGCAATTATTTATTGGCTTAACCCGGGCGACTTGCTCTGCTCAAAATTGTAACGGTTTAAAAGAGCTAAAAGGCGCTGAACTAGCTCTAAATGGGGCTGCATGCACCTGTCAATGAGATGCAAGCCAAATAGCTAAATCCGTTTGAATACCAACTTTTCCCGGCTTACGACAACTGAAAACAGCTGAATGCAGCTAAAAAATAGCTGAATTGGCAACACTCGATGGTTTTCTTCTGATTTTGTTATTTCTTTGGCATATCCTTTAACAGGCCAAAACGAACTTAGCTATTGGTGTGCGCTCTAACGAGCATTCACTGTATATTTTAAGGTAGTGGATACAGGTGTGCGTAATTGGTACTTACCAGGACATTAACATCACCATGCCGAGCGCTATGGCAGCGCCTTGCAGCGTTACCCGCGATGGTCGTGGAATTTGAAACATATTTTTGTTACGTGTATATATATATATATATATGTATATATATATATATATGTTATATATAATTATTGTTTATATCGCAGCCTGCTGCAATTTGTGTGTGTGTTTTTTGTTGTTTATACTGATGCAGCTGATAGTGATTCGGTTTTATTTATTAATATTTTAAACTGAATTGCCGTTAGGTTAGGTTAGTTTCAATCGATTTTTATCGATCAGCTGTTCGCGCATGGGCGCCGTTATTAAACTGCGCACCTGCACTTTACCACTGAATGCGCAGCGAGAATATGTCAATATGGCAACGGGGCACTGAGCCAACTTGTTTTTCCGGCCGTCGCTGCTGACGCTGCTGCTGCGTAGAAATGAAATATTGCTGCATGAAAACAAACAAGAACAAAAATATGGCAATTTACCAAAAATAAATGCAAACGAAATGTCCAAAAAGGAAAAACAATCTTGCTGTTGTTCACAATATTATTATTATAATTATTATAATACTCTGACAGAGCGTTTTATAAATTTGTCATAAAATGTGTCTGTACATACATACATACACACAACTGCAAGAGTATTAATCTTCGGCAGTCCGAAAATAATTGCGCCTTTTCGTTATTATCGTTATTTGGGACAAAAAGCGATGTTTATAATATAGGCCACTGGCAGATGCTCTCAACGTTCGTCAGCGACTCAGCGCCATGGACAGAAACGCAACAGTTGATATCGACCGACTGCGCAATACTCTGTTACCAATGTCATGCCAGCTAAAGTAATGACAGCAAATGCAAATTGTTTTCTATTTTTGACGAGACAAACAAATACAAAGAAGAAGGTGCAGTTAGTGACTAAGACTAAGAAAAATATAGGAATTTGACATCTGCTGGGATGGTAATTTTTGTAATCTCCCAATATACTCTTGTTCACTTTGAAAACAGGGTATAAAAACAAGAACAAAGAAACTAAAACTGCGTTGCGGCTACCAGTCAGTACGTATGTATGTATGCATGTACGCACGTTCTTGCAGAAATCCCCAAAATAATTGCAGTTAAAAATTTTGCACTGTTCACTTTACAGTTAGTTCGTTTGAGCGCAGCTCTATATTTGAGTGAAACTGCGTTGGCGTTTTGGCATTGAGAATGAGCGCACTCGTTGGCAACCAACAACAAATTGTGAGTGAAGTTGTGATAACAAAAACAAAAGCCACTAACAGAAAAGCGTAAAAAGAAGGCGAAAACAAATACGGCAAAGTTGTTTGGCCTTCGATGTCTTCAATTGCGTCGCAGAATTTATGTACATACATACATACATACATATCAATGTGTATATACATGTACATATATATATATATATATATACATATATAATTGTGCGTACATATATGTACACGGTGTGTCATTCTTTTACTCTAAATTGTTCTTGTACGTACAATAATTATACATATATATATGTATAAATATATATATGCACATAATTAAGCAACGCAAATAAAGCAAACGGCCAGTCAAGTGACTTGACACTCGTGTGTGTCCCTCTCTTTTCGCTAGTCCCTTCACCCAAAGGCAAAGATTGCTAAATACACTCAAAAAGAACAGAAAATAACACGCTGAAACACGCCTCCCGTTGGTAGAAACTAAAACGCAGTTACTGTAACACAGCTTAATACTCCCAACCCACACAAAGGGCAGCTGCTCTGGATAACAACACCCACACACATACTCAGATACATAGGCATGCCACAAGGCTATATATTTTACGCGCACATGTGATTTCCTTGTATTTTAACGAAGTGTTATTTCTAAACTCAGAAATATAAATATATGTTTGTTTGTATGGCTGTAGTTATTGAATTATTTAATTTTGTAATTCGCACACACAAACACACATACAGAGACAGATTCAAAGTCGCCTGGAGCAGCCAGCGCGCAACAGCACAAACAAAACAGAGAATGATGTTAGACGCGTCGTGAGCGGGAGCGGTTGAGGATGATTCTTAGAGGGGGGCTGCTATTGCGTCCTTTTGCAAGACAGTTTAATGTTTGGCACCCACAAGAAAAAATAACAATATACTTTTGATTTATTATTTGGGCTTGCGCGTCACTGTTTCCTGCCTGCTTGGTACGTTTTTAACGGCACTATAAACAAAAACAAAAAAATTGATAATAACAACGAATCAGCTACGAAACGCGCAACACGATATCAAATGCTATGTTACGCCAATGTAAACCTGCGGTTCTACCGATGATTAATCGACATTTCGATAATTACTAAAACCACCAATGATATCGATGTGCGTCAAATTAGCGGCGGTGACTTAGCCTCGATTTTTGGTACTTGGTATCGGAGACGGAATCACTGACTTAAATGCATTTATTTATGTTTTTAAGCACAAAACCAAATAAATGTTATTAAAGAATTTCAACAAAACTAAATTATTGACTGTCAACATTCATTTTTTCTTAATTTCAGGTTATAATACGGGGGTTGACTGTCCACTAAACCACTGCTTGAAACCAGTGCTGAACAATCGTATACAGTATTGAGCGGGAATAAATGAATTCAAATTATTTGTATTATGAAAGAAGTAAAGTCCTTAAAATAATAGGCACTGTATTATAAAACATTATCTTTGGTAAAAATAAAATGCTGCTAAATAAGGCAACAGTACACTTGAGTATATATACACTTAATTATTACAGGTGGCAATATTTCAACATATCACCGCCGATTATTTGACGCACGTCCCTAGACGGCGCATGTTAATAATACCCTGTACCAAATGAGCGCGCAGCTGCCAGAGCTGCCAACTTGTCACAATGAAAATTGAATTTAAAAATTTAAGCAAGCTGGCAGGCTCAACCACATAGTGCGACACAAAAGCAAACGCCAAACAATTTTTAGATTTTCTTGCTGCCTTTTATTATTTCTATTTCTGTTAGCTTTATCTTTTTTATTTGTTATTTTGCTTTTGTTAGCCTGGATGCGGACGCAGACGCCGTTCAAAGCGCACAGTTGCCCTTGAAAGTTGTCATAGAAACGGACGCCCAACAAATGCACAATTGTTTGCTTTTAATATTGCTTTTGGGTTGCGTTTCTCTCGCGCAAAAAAAGGCACGCTAGCTAAATCGTTTGGCATTTTTCAAACAGAACATTCAAAATTTTAGGTGCACAGACGTAAAAAAATAAACAAAACAAAGCTCGCCGATGGATATGGATAATGCAAGGTGGGTCAAATAGATCGAATTGTTCTTTCATTTTGTTGTTGTTTACTAATGTGGCTTCCAATTGTACAGCTTGGCTATGGATATGCTGCGTGCCGCCACAGAACAAAACGAGGCCACAATATCGACGTCATTAAAGAACACAGATACCGACACACCCAGCAGCAATCCCAATCTGCTACCAGCACCGTCTGAATATGTGTCCCAGTTCCGCATCGATGGCCAGCCCATATTGCCGCCGCTGGTGAGTAGCTATCTAAAATTACGGGCGTGCCATCACTCAAGCATAAACTTAAACAGATGACGGCGGAAAAGCGACACCAGATGCAGCAGCTGCGACAGCAAGCCGTGCAACTGGAGGCCAAGTACAGGCAGGCGCACGTCGTCAGATCACCATCAACCATTGGCGAACAAGTAGCTGCTGCGTCCGATTGCACAAGCAGTGGGCATAGTAGTAACAACAACAGCAGCAGCAGCAGCAACAGCAGCTGCGACCTAAGCAACGACACCAGCATGGAGAACACACAGAGATTGCCGCAGCTGCAGCAAACGGAGACTTTCATCTATGACAGCACATGCAACCAGCAGCATGTGCTGCTGCCCGATCCAGTTAATTCGCCGCGCAGTCGTCCCCAAACGCTCGACATTGAGCCAAAGAGTGCGTCGTCAACTTGCCTGATACCTACCATTTGCGTTAATCCGCCAACGCCACAGTGCGAACAGCCAAAGGCAGCCAAACAGCCGTGGACACCTCCAACAGCGAGAGGATGCAGTCGCACCCTGAGCACACAGCATCGCAAGCTGAACAACTTAACCAGCCGCATACTTCATTTTGAGCACACTGGATTGGGCCGAAAGACGCCGCTGCAGCCGCAGCCGGCCAAATTGTTGTGGCAGAATGAGGCTATGGCTGCTGCGGACAAGCAAATGCTGCGCTCAAGCACCAGTCCGTCGCTGAACGCTGCCCAAATGAGCATGACGCAACTGCATCGCTCGCGCTCTTTTACGCTGGAGCAGCCGTCACAGGCGCTCGTCGAACATATGCAACGCGAAGGCAAAAAGCCGCCCATACCGCCGCCACTGCCACCGCCGCGCTCGGTGACAACAGCCACCGCTCCTCCAGCGCCAACATCGCCTCGCTGCCGATTTATACTGCCAAGCAATGTGGCGTGCAGCTCATCAGTGCAGAGTTTGGCGCATTTGCGGCGCGACACCGTCGAGTCCAAGGCGAAGCAAGTGCAGCGCAGTGCAAGCGCCAACTGCGTCAACCCTTACAAATCGCCAGCGGTAAGTAGGCGAAGTGGCGGCAACACAGCGGCTCAGCAGCAGCAGCAACAGCTCGAGCAGCTATTGCAGCGTGCGCTGCACGAGACACACGACGTGCGGGTGGAGCAAGAGCAGCTGGAACGCAAGCAGCTGGCGGTGGCGAAGCGCAAGATGTTTAAGGATATAAAAAGCGCGCATCGTGATCGTTTTCAGCAATTGGTTCAGTACCAGCACGAGGAGCAGCGTCGCATGCAGGAGGAGTTCGATCGTCAGCAAAAGTTTCTCATCGAACAGATATGCGCGGAGATAAATGTGTCCGCGTATGCACACGAGCCGATCACGGACACGCACAGCCCGAGCGGCATCTCCGAGTACACAAGCACGGATGATTTACCCACGCCGTCCCATTCCTCGCCCGCCAATACGATTACGCTCAATTCACTTGAAACAACGCCGCAGAGCTGTGTGCAATTTGATGAGTTGCTGGACAAGGATTCTGTGTCAAATACGGCACGCAAGCGACTCTTTGACGTGGACAACGATGATGACGACAATGACGACGACGAGGAGCCGATGGAGCTGCTGCCGCCGCTGCTGCAGAGTGCTTCCAGCTCGCCGAGATCTATGTCGCTGCGTAGCAGAAACAATAATAGCACTAAAATTAAAAAGCCAGTGCAGCGCAGCCATTCGAAGCCGCCCGGGTCCAAGATGTCGAGCAGCAGTCCAGTGGCCCAGGGCAAGTCGCCGCCAGTGCGAAGAGGCAACAACAAGACGACAACCTCGCCAACCAAGGGCAATTCACGCAGCCAGGCACAACAGCAAACAATATCGAAGACGCGCCGAAGTGGCTCGCCCAGCCGTCAGACTGTGAGTAGCGTCTTCGCCCAGACTTGGGCAACATATGCTAATTGAAATTTCTTCCTCTCTCCAACTCTGTCTTGCTCTAAATGCGATTTGTTGATCCGTTTGCTCCGTCAGCAGCGCTTTGTGGCCAAGAAGTAATTGACAAACAAATCGAAGCCAAGCAAGTGCCTTAAGCCCCTCGTTGGGCAATCTTTGGGAACCAATATATACATATATGTATATATATATACATAATTATATTGCCTAAGAATATGAAACGTTTCCCATTCGATTGCTTAATAAAAAAGAGCAAGAGCAAACTAATCTTAACCCACTAATACAAGTTACAATTTTGGCACGCCTTCACTCACATGCCTCACTCTGATCTGATCACCAGCTGTCGACGGACGAGCTGAAGACGCAGCGAAGTCACATGGCCGCCACTGTTGTGAATGCCGCTGCGCGCGGCTTTTTGGTGCGCCGTCTATTCCGGACCGAGCAAGTGCAGCGCATTGTTCAGACTATACGCGACACACTAATCTTTGTGCTCAATCTGCATCTGGAGACATACGGCAACAGTCTCGACCAGGAGGAGCCGGCAAATATACGCCTTAAGGCGCGCCTGTTGCAGCAGGTGCGTGTCGTTTGCCTTCAATCTTACCAAGCACCATTTAATAACTAACCAATTTGTTTCACCATCAGCTGTGCTCAGCCAGCCGCACGCTGCACCTGATCTTCTTTCAGACGAGCATCAAGGAGCGCATGGAGATTATCGCGCGGGATCGCAAACGTATCAAAACGAAGCTTTTGGCTATGCATGTCAAGCAACGACACTAAACAATACTCAGGGGAGGGGTAGTTGCTAGTTGCCACGCCTAATCCAAATCCTACGCCTCCTTATCCTGCAACGACAACCGTTATCATTTGAATACAATAAAGACTATATTCCTTTTGTGCCTTTGCATACTTGTAACAAGCATTTATTTGAAAATATCTTTAAAATCTACAACAAAATATAATTGAAATTCAAATTTACTCTTCATTTGGAAAACTTAGGATTCCTTTTACTAAGGAATATGATTTTTTTGTGCTACGAATTAAGAATTGTTGAAAGGCAAAGCATTTGCCCAATAAAAAATGTATTTCAAATACATAAGAAACGAATATATTTCAAATATACTTGCTTTAAAATATAAAATATGCACATATATATTATATTTGGAATTAATTTATCGTGCCGATAAGAAAAAATGTAATTAAAATCTGTTTTAAGTATTTGCAAGGAATGTGTATTTTTATACGAATTTCGAATAATAAATTTAATTGGAATATTGTTAAAATCGATTGGTGGGTTTATATATATATATATATATATATATATATATATATACGTGTACAATTATATAACAAGCAAGCCGATAACGAAACCGACGACTGCCCAATACTCTGTCGCAAATGAGAGTCTATTTGGTTTTGTGAGCAAAGCGTATCTAAAACATTTCATATTTCAGTTTTGGGCTAAACATTTTTATTCGTAGCCCAGACAGAACTCGCCTTGGGGCTGGCTATCTGTTGAGTATTCGGCAGTTGAAAGTCGCTTACACATCGCGTCTAAGACTTAATGAGAAACCTAAATATGTACATAGATAGGCACAGACACAGATGTACGCGTAAAATATTGTTAAACGACCTCGACTTGGGCGGCGGGCAGACACAAGACAAAAGCTATTTAACAAAAAAAAAAAACAAAGATGCGAGCACATAAGCGAAGGAGATAGACACATATTCTTAAATTGCACACAGATACGCGCTTACACAAAATACGCATATATATATATATATAATTGTATTGGTATAATTGCATATATATATATATGTATAAGATTATCTATACCATTACCCTAGACATGCAGAGAACAAGATGCCAAGTTGAACGTTTAACACACATAATGGGCGTACATATGAGTTGCAGCACATTCGTGCCATTGCATATACATACGTATAAATACTTAGACATTTATAGTATAGTTTAGTTTCATATATGTATATATATATATTAAATATAAAATTAACTTAATGTGTTATAAAAAGAGCATACAAATTCTAAGCCAATGCCGCGCCCATTTTGTTGGTGTTTTAAGTGGTGTTTTGCGTGTTTCGATAGATGCGCATTTGGCTAGTTTAGGTGAAGCTGCAACAGGAATTGGTCTTTTTCGCTGTCTTGTAGAAGGCCTTGCTTTGCATGGATAGCTGCTCCGATTTGGTAACCATATCCTCCAGTTTCTCGCCACGCTCCAGCACCGATTCGATTGTGTTCTTCAATATGATTTTTGTTTCATCCAAATCAGTTTGCATTTTCGTTATCGGATCGGCCTCCTTGGGATCCTGGTATTTGGCCATAAACGCTGGCAACGAATCAAATGCAATCGTTGCCTCCGTACCGTTGGACCATTGATCAACCGACACCTTGGCCGCAAAGTCATCCAGTATTTTTGTGATTAACGTGTGCGCGACACGGTGCGGGTACTCGTGATCAGCGATAAGAACGCCAGCCAAATTATCGGCCCGCACATAGACATGGCACATGTAGGCATCCTGTTTAACGGACTGTCGCAGCGCCGGCTGGGTTCGTTCCACAATTGTCTTCGAGGCAAAGCTGTGAGAAAGTGCGAGCCAATTCAAGTCAAAATGTACAAACATATGTGTTAAGTGGGGCAATAAATGGGTAGATGACGGTGGGCGAATTGCGCCGTCGCCGTAACACCCAAAAGCGTTGACTACTCACGTCATGAACTCATTGACTGTGCCACGTTGAAAAAATGAAAAGGACTGCAAGTCGGATGTGGTCTTTAATAAGCGCGCTTCGCTGGCACCCTTGAAAAAGACACTCAGTGCGAAAAGCCTGACCATATTTAACAATTTCTTGTGCGGCTTGCGAAACTTGCGCTTCAAATTGTTTACACTTCGATTGCAGTATATATGCCCGTATAGATAGTTTCTCGGTTGCTTTCAATTGATATAGCAAGGTGGGTTTCAGTTAAGTTGTGTACACGTTTTATTATTGCTATGAATATCAATTGGGGAACAGTTTGATTTGTTTAATGCGCTTGTTCGTCTTGTGTATGAGTGTGCGACAGCTCGCTGTATATATGTATATATATATATATATATATATATCGATAACGATACTTATTAATGATGTGTACGAATTGCACCCCCAACGATATTTTCATATCGGCATTGTCCAACACTGCTGTGCTCATTCAAGTTGCGCCATCTATAAGGAATTAAATTTGAAATCTGAAATTTCCGAGTCCTTATATTTAATTTAATATAATATTGTTAATTAACAGAGATATCATACTCATACGTTCGTTGAGGTGAAATAAATGCGTCCCTTGCCACTAAGCATTGAAACACATATTTAACGGGCAAAATATTCGTTTTAAAGCTGTACATTATTTAACCGAATATACATGCACATAACTACATATGTTTATGTATATAGCTCTAAGCCTACTAAATAGAATAGAAACAAGTATAACACGTTTAATTTGGTGTACCACCAATGGTGACGGGCGCATTTGGTTGATTAACTGACTCTTTTTGTTTTAAGCTCTTCTCAAAGCGCTCGAATTCCTTATTTGCCATTTTGTCAGCATCATCAAACACCTGTACAACGGATTCCACTTCTGGTATATAGAACTGTAGCATATTCTGTACACCGTTCTTCAATGTGACAATGGAGCTGGGGCATGATGAGCACGAGCCCTGCATTTTCAATTTGACAATGCCATTCTCGTAGCCCATAAAAACAATATCGCCGCCATCCTCCTGCACGGTCGGTCGTATGCGCGTGTCCAGGAGCTCTTTAATCATCATAACTGTCTCATCATCGTCCTCTAAAATTTCTGTATCTGCATTGGGACGCGCCTCGTGTATAATGGGCAAGCCGCTGGCAAAGAAATCCATAATGACAGCAAAAACTTCGGGTTTTATGAGGCCCCATTCTCCACTTTCCTCCTTGGATATGGTTATAAAATCTCCACCAAAGAATACAGCACGTACGCCTTCCACACGAAACAGTAGCTTGGCTGCAATCGAGCGAGTTATATAATTGTATAAAGTGATCACATAGAACACGTCTCACCCAATGGACTACAATGAGCCGCCGAGCCATTGGGAAAGTCATATGTATTGCCCTTGCCCAGGACATCAACGCCGGGCAAAAACTTGAGGCTCTCCGGATTCGGTGTGTCCTGTGTCTGAATGAACATGCTGCGCCGTGAAAGCTGTCCCATAACCGGAACCGTGTTCACTGCCTGCCGGAGCACCGGCTGTTTGGTTAAGCCGGCAGCCACAGTTGAATATGTGTTACGTGCCGGGGACGCAGCAGCCATGTGCATGTAATCTCTGGTTGCATGCTGACAGCTGATATACAAATTACGAAATCATTTCAATAATTCGACAAATCAAAATCGTACATACATTGGATTTGCACCAAGGCGCGTATTGCGCAAAGTGTTTTTAGCAGCATATGAAATTAATTTCGACATTGCGCAGCAATCAATAAATATGTTTTCACTTGTGTCCTAACAATACATCAGCTGTTATGTTTAATGTTGCCAGACAGTTAAATAATATATATATGTGTGTGTAGTATCATCGTCGATACTTATTACCATACTGTTCAACTATCGATTTTACGATATCTTCTGCTAAGATTTGTTCGACAATGATAATTACTTTAATTTCAATTGTCAATTATAAATGCCTTAGTTAATACACAGTTGAGATAGGATTGCCCAGCCTTAAAATATTTAAAACATTTACAAACGAACAAACAGCTGTGTTCGATTTCACGGAAAGTAACTTATCAGCTTACCTTGATAAATGAATTCCCAACACTGGAGATTCGCCAACCGTACGTCTGTTAACGAAATCAAATGCATAGGATCGATGGATTTTTAAATTTTATTTGTATTGAATAAATTAAAGAAAACATGTATTAAAATGAACGGCCTTGGCACGCTAACGTTTAAATACCCTTGTAGACACATGACATTGAAGAACCCTTATAAACGACCGATTGTTCCTATAGAACTCTGTTATATAAAAGTGTCTTGTTGATAAGATTTTGCTAAAATTTTAGGAACATATTAAAGCTATTGAATACAAAATTTGGCCAAAATATGTTGAAAAACAAAAAATTTGTAATCTTTTATTTTAAACCCGATTTTTTGTCACCTATACGATATAGAGATCCGGCCTACACAGAAAGAGTAACCTATGCAGAGAAGCTTGTTTGCCTCGAAACTGAATGGACAGACATGGCTATATCGACTCGGTCAAAGGAAGATATATCCTAGGCTTTACACAAATCGCTTGACAACATTTCAATAACCTCTACAAAGTGTGCAATATCGATTAAGCTACGTACATATTTATGGTCACGATTTTACTGGAGTCTTGGAGTGTGGTACGTTTATGTAAGAGTCAAGTTGTAGAAGCACATTTAAAATGATTAAAAGTCGAGATAATTTGTTGCATTTGTTAGATTCAGCCGAGTTTAGTGGCCGTCTAATACTCCCCATATATGAAATTGGTATTGAACAAACTGTTGCAAACATTAACAGCCACATTACGACGTGCGATCTTCTTGGAACGTCCGGTGGCGGTGAACTCCTCATTGTCCACAATGACGCCCAAACGCTGCAAGACATTCGGCTTCTCTCCGGTGCAGCCATGATCGATATACGAAAGTCCTGGACGCATCTGTCAATAGGTTAATAATACTAAAATAAGCACTTGGCCATTTCAATTTGAACGAGGACAACACTTACAACGCACAACAATGTGGCTGGATGCATTGTAGCCCAGTTGACCGGTAGCTCGGTGCGTACGGGCGGCTTCTTTGGCTCCTTGGGTGTGACAACAACAGACGAAGCTGGCGAATTGGCATCGGCTTGCTGTGCAGATGCATTTGCGGCTGATGGATGCATTTCGGGCACAATATAACCCTCACGCTCCCATTCGGCAAACAGCTTGTAAATAGCAAACGAAGCCAAGTTTAGCATGGGCACATCATCCTCCGGCGGATTTTCATTATTATCGGTCTCGTTGGTCTCCATCGCCTCGGCCTCGTCATCGTTAGCCGGCTTTGGGCCTTTCTTGGGCTTTGGCGTCATTTTGGCTATGATATAATCGCGCAAGGCCTTCTCACAGGCCAAATTCTTGGCGGCCATCTTCGACAGTCCCTTTCCTTCGTACTGCCTGGTATTAACGGTCACAATAGCCGTAAAGCCGCCATCCGGATTGCTATTTATAGTAAAATCACTGATGTTAATGCCCTTCACCTCGTTGAGGGCCATTAAAGCGTTCTTCGGCAACATCGATTTGCGTAGCTGACGATTCTGGCGCAATTTCTTGTCACGCGTGCGCTCTAAACAAACCAAAAAACAACAAATTAACAAATTATTTACGCTTCTTATTAAATAATATGTGCGCGAGTTTATACTAGTGCGTGTGGTCCGTAGTTTCGCCAGTGTTAAGTATATTCTTTCTTTGTTTCTGTGTCGCGTAAACGAGGAAAACAAACGTTTGTCGTTTTCTTTCTTATTTCAATAGAATTTTTATAATATTTTTTCTTTTGTCAATGTTCGCCTTTGTTTCGAGGCAAATTAAACATTTTTGACAGATATTTCAAGACTGTGTCGATTTTTATACCCTGAACCGATTGAAAATGGGTAAAAAGGGTATATTGTATTTGTGCCAAATGTAAACGAATGTAACAGGCAGAAGGAAGCATCTCCCACCCCATAAAGTATATATATTCTTGATCAGCATCAATAGCCGAGTCGTCCGTCCGTCTGTCTGTCCGTATGAACGCAAGGATCTCAGAACCTATAGGAGATAGAGACTTGAAATTGTCTTGAAATAGCTGTAGTTCCTGCTAGTGCCTGTGCAGATCGAGTTTGTTTCCGATATTCGATAACTTGCCCCGTTTCCCAGTAATCGATAAAAATCGATATCGAAATCCTTTGAGCAATTTTGGTAAATAATAAAAGCTAGAGTAAATTTGACACGTAGCTTCTAGTATAGTATATATATATATCACCATTTGGTGTTGGAAGAAGAGGGTTCAGGGTATCCCCTAGTTGGAAGCTCCCGACTAGAACGTCTTACTTGTTATTTGATTTTTAACCATGAACCGAACTGTTGCACAAATCAAATTTTGTAGAGATCTCTAATTGAAAAATTTAAAGTGTGGAAAAACGCAAACGATCAACAGAGGTTGATCGATAACCATTTCAATAGTCCACAGAAGTTGATCGATATCATATCAATAGTCTACAGACCGATATATTTAACCGTTTCAAGCTGGCTATTTACGTACTTTCACTAGGATCCGTATACTCTTTGCGTTTCTTAAGATTTTACGTACCCGATGACTTCTTGCGCTTCTGAAAGATCTTCTTAAATGGTATCTTTCCACCATTCTCCGAATCCAAGACGCTGGCAAAGTCCATGCTGTCATTATTGACGCCAGCGTCGGTTTCCTCCGTGTCATCGCCAGCGGGCGCAATGGGTTCGTCCTTGATGACAATCGGCAAGGGCAACGCCTCATGGTTTTCCACCTGCGACTGCGGCTGCGGCTTGGCCGTCTGAAGCTTGGCCGGCTGTGGCTTGGCCGGCTGCGGTGTCGGCGGTGGTGCCACAACCACCGGCGATACTTGCTGGATCGTGGATGCGGCGCTTGGATTCTAGACAGGAAGTTCGGGTATTATTAACGCACGTATAGGGCATGCACGGCAAATAGATTTTTTTTTGTTTGTTTTTTTTTTTTTTTAACAAAAGAAAAAAAATTATTTGCAAAAATCCGGACGCTAGTGTGGGGCGTGTAATATACGTGAATTAGACCTAAACTTTTTGGTTCAAATATTTTCTTATCGATTTTCAAATATAAACATTTTTTTGTTGCTTGACGAGCTTAATAAATTTCAAATTAGTTTCTGTTTTAAATGTTGTTTAGTTAGCTACGCAAAATGCAGTTAAAAGTTGTAACTATATTAATAAGTTGTAAATGATAAGAATTGAAAGGATTACGGTTATTAGAGTCCCACGCTCCTGGCTTAAGCTATAAGGGCAGAGGCAACAACACGAATTGTTTGGGCCCCTTTGCATATACCAATCTTCGAAATGTCTTACATGCCATTGAAAGGATCTACTAACGGCGTGGACGTTGGGCTTTATATCGCAGCACGTGTGCCGGCGGTTCTACTAAAAACCATAGTTCAGGAATAGCCATGACCACTCCTACAACCCAAAGTGCCCAAACGAATCATGCAGACGCACTGCACCAACGAAACCATGAGCCAACCAATCGATGGTTTACGTTAATCATATCATAATATCACCAAATGCTTGGCACCATGGCGACCCATCCAAATGACCGCCCGCCGCCCGCAAATCTGTGCAGGAGGCGGTGCTCATTAGGCTGCTCGCCAGGCTGAAATTGCGGTAAATGCCCGCCCAAACCTTTGATC
The DNA here is from genome assembly GCA_037075305.1 of Drosophila kanekoi. NCBI lineage: Eukaryota > Metazoa > Arthropoda > Insecta > Diptera > Drosophilidae > Drosophila > Drosophila kanekoi. The sequence continues at coordinate 3,972,724 of JBAMCE010000451.1, read as the reverse complement.
ATCTCGAATTGGCGTTTTGGTGTCTCGTTTGGGTACTCAAGTGAAGGTAAATGAGCATTGCTATCTAACGCAAAACTAATAATTTTAGTTACAATTTTGGATGAATTCATTTCCAGCAGCCCCTAAAGTAACTAAAATGGCAAGTTCAACGGTTCAAATCAAAGGTCCATGTCTCGCGGTCTGTGCATGAGTGTGTCTGTGTTTGTCTGTTAGCATGTATGTGTGTGTGTGCATGGCTGTGTTTGGTTGTGAGCATGTGTGTGTGTGTGTGTGCATGCTGTTTGTCTGTAAGCATGTATGTATGTGTGTTTCTGTATGTACGTGTGTGTGTGGGTGGGTCAAAATAGTTGGAGTAGTAGAGGTGGCTGGACACAACGCTTGACACTTGCGATTAAAGAAACTTTTATTGGCTATTGCAAATAAATTCACAATTGGTTTGAGACACACATTTTCAATTTGTGCGCTGTAAATTATATAAATAAAAATAGAATTACTATTATTGCAAAAATTGTATTTGTATAATGATAACAAAAAAATATACAAACAAATAACTAAAACTAATGAATGCATAGATAAATTGCACATATGTACATGTATGTATACACATATATATACACACATTTGTCTATGCGGGTGAGTAATTTTGTAACTGTGCATATGTATGTATGTATGCCAGTATCGATTAAAACTACAGCTTCATATGCACGTGTGTGTGTGTATACTAGAAGCATACATATGCAAGAGTGCAAAATGAGAACATCATCTTAGTTTGATGAATGATACACATACATTCATATTTCTATGTATGCATACATATGTATGTATCTATACTTCGCTCATATCTACTTCATTGATGTATATTCATACATTTTTGCAAAAATACAGAAAAACATACATATTTCCGGAATGAAGGTATTGAATAGAAGTTTAATGAGTAATGCAATCATGAAATACATTTACATACATATACACATATGCATGTATATCTGTGAGTGTGTATGTATTAAACAAAATTCAAATATTGCAACTTACATAAACGCCTCCCGAAACAAACGGTTTGTTGACTACGTTCCTGCGAGCCCGATTCATTTTAGTTAATTTATATTTAAAAAATTTACTCTCTAGCAGACGACTGTTGACGGCCTACGATCGCCTTGCAATAAAAACTCAATAGCTGTCATTTATCGATTTTTCATTGCCAGCACAAAGGCATCACGATGAGTTTCTTATCGTTGGGACGTGCTTCAATAAAAATACCAAAATGGCCAAAAAATACCCAATAGTTTCTTAAATGAAAAATTACTGAGCATAAAGTGTAATGCTTTGTAAGCCAAGATACATGTATATATATATGCTCTGTAACTGTTTTAAAAAATAATTTAATATTTTATATTGATTTCGATTTTGTCAACTATCTGTAGAGCTCCACAAGCAAAATCAAATTTCTTGGTATATTTTTGTTGACATGATACAATCACACTGAATTTTGCATCTTTTGACTGGGTTACCAATAATATGGAAGATGCAATTCGTGTTAAAAACGAAATAGAAGCCGCTTACACGGATGTTAAATGCGAGAAATCGCCTCCCAAAGACGATGAGAACGAGTGCACTCCGCTGCGTAACGCAGGCGGCCTCTCGCCGGCCCAAGCTGCAGTCACCGGAACTTCAGCAGCAGGTTGGGGAAGCGATGATGAGGATCAGACGGAGATGCCGCCTGCGCCATCGCCACCGTCACTTTATCAGGAAATGAGCATAAAGCTAAGTCCGAATAATGAATATGACCAGACACCATTAAGAGTGTCAGCCATAGACCGACCTCAGTCCACAGAGCCTCAACGGGAATCTCAAGCAAATGGTAGCTTTCCGGATGTGCCGGACAACTATTTTGATGATCTATTAGCAGATCCACTGGAGCCGCGCCTTCCGAACGATGTGACTGTTAAGAAGGAGGAACGCCGTGAATTGCAATTGGGTTTCCTTGATGTCCTGTCAGAGACGGACTTCGAAGGCGTAACAGGTGCATATAGCCAAGTGAATCAATTAAACGATATGGATCTGGAGCCACCGCCAATGCCACAACAGCCAAGTATTCCAGACAGCGAAGAAGAGCGAGAGTTACAGCTGCGTATCGAGGAGCGGCGCAGGGAACTGGACAATTTGGATCGTTCAACTACCGAAAAAAAAAGAAAAAAACACAAAAAGGAGAAAAAGCACGATAGCCATAAAAAGCGACGTCGCAGTCGAAGTCGCAGCCACAGTGGCAGTCCACCAAAGAGTCGCAAGGAGCGACGCACCATGGAGGCTGACAGATCCAATGGATCGAGGCACAGTACAATGCCCGTCATAAAAACGGAGCCCGAGGAACTCGACTTTGTTCCCGTACATGCCGACGAGAAGAACGTCAAGGTGGTGAGCATAAACAAGCTAATGCAACCAGCAGCAGCAGCAGATGCCAGACCGCCGCCGACTGTTCGGGAGAAGCGCCGGCTGGCTGTGGAGCGCGCGAAAAGTGTGCTTAATCTTATGCGCTTGAAGGCGTCAAAGGCGCCCGAGACCGTGTTCCTTGTGGTGGACACCATTAGAAAGCTGCCCAGCCGTGCATCGTATATGAATAGTGACCTCTTCATGAATCCCTCGCCGCTGTGCAACAATTTTAATGTTACATACAAGTTTAACTCGACGTCCGCGTCGAACATCAATTTGTCCAAATGGGGCTTGGAACGCTTGCCAGAGTCGACAGCTGCGTTGTTACGGCTCACCGGCATCGATGTAACGCGTCTGATGGAGCTAAAAGAGAATCCAAAGATGGCGCTGCACAAGCTCAGATCCACGCAGAAGGCAGAGAACGGAGCGGAAGACGAGTCCCTATCGACTGGCCTGTATAAGAGTGTATCGACTCAAACGGACGCGCGACTTAGCAACCGTAGCCGGGATGTTGGTGTTCAGGCAATGCTGGCTGCGCCACGGGGCGTCTATTGGCTGGATCCCCGCTTCGACCAGGCGGACTTAACGCAGCAGCACACAAACGTATTGCTGGCACTGAAGGAACTCTGCGCAACAAATCCTAGCTCCCCATCCTGGGCCGATAAGCTATTTCGGGAGCTGCGTCACGCTCTGGCCATCAAGCGCGCCGAAGTTAAGGAAATGGGCCACTAAAAACTTAAAAGATTCCTGCACTGCAGTGCCAACCAAAAACCATTAAATGGTCTCAAACCAAATCGAATTTGTAGATGATAATCGACTTAATAAATATATATATTTAAAAACCTTTAATTTCTGAGATTAATACAGTGAAAACTCTCATGTGTACACCAAAAACGGGAAATAAGTTGATATAACAAATAATAATAATCTTACAAATTAACATAGTTATGCATTCAGTGACGTATTATTACAAAAATGACCAATTGGCTTTGAGTCTAGGAGTTGCAATCAAATGCTGCTGATAATTGAACCGGTAAGTTCTGCTAAAATTTAATAAATTCTATTTTGAATTTTTATCGATAGCTTAATGTGCCGGCATTTATCAACACTTGCCGCATATCCACCAATGTCTGGCCACACTGTTGCGTCCACGTAGAAAACAAACGGACGACATTGTCGACGTGCATATATTTATTTAAAATTTAATCATACAGCGAGATGCAATAAACAAAGATCAATAAAAAAGACCAGCTGACTGGCAGGCGCACAGGTAGAGACACTGTGGCGCTGACACCTGACTACGGCATCTTCATAACTAAACAGCAAATATTCAAATATGTTGGGTGGCAAACGCACAAGTTCCCGTCATGTTGCGGTCGTGCTGTTGATGTGCCTCTTCTGGTACGTGATCTCGTCCAGCAACAATGTCATTGGCAAAATGGTGCTCAACGAGTTTCCATTCCCGATGACCGTCACTCTCATCCAGCTATGCAGCATCACGCTATACAGCGGGCCCTTCTTTAACTTATGGCGCATACGCAAATATCAGGATATACCGCGCTCCTATTACATGCGGTTGATTGTGCCGCTGGCCATTGGCAAGCTGCTCGCCTCGGTCACATCGCACATATCGCTGTGGAAGGTGCCCGTCTCCTATGCGCACACAGGTGAGTGCGCTTTTAAATAAAACATAACTCTTACACACGTCATCAAATATTGATCACTTTTTGTCTATTATTTTGCGCAGTTAAAGCGACCATGCCGCTTTTTACTGTTGTCCTGACGCGCCTGTTCTTTGGCGAGAAGCAGCCGACACTGGTGTACCTGAGCCTGTTGCCCATCATAACGGGCGTTGCGATTGCGACCGTTACGGAAATCTCATTCGATATGCTTGGCCTAATAAGCGCACTCATTTCCACAATGGGTTTCTCCCTGCAAAACATCTTCTCCAAGAAGGTAAAAACTGCATATATGTATATATATTTAACATGTTCCGAGAGCCGCACTTAACGCTATCTTAACTTTATGCAGGTGCTTAAGGATACGGGCATACATCACTTGCGTCTGCTCCACCTGCTGGGAAAGCTATCCCTATTCATTTTCCTGCCCCTCTGGCTTTACGTAGACAGCCTAGCTGTTTTCCGGCATACAGCCATTGTAAGTAGATCTCCTTTAGATAAATAGTATACCAATATTAATGGCCTGTATTCGGGTGACTTGCAGAAAAATCTTGACTACCGAGTAATTGCGCTGCTCTTCACCGATGGCGTTCTCAATTGGATGCAAAACATAATTGCCTTTAGCGTGCTATCGCTGGTAACGCCGCTCACGTATGCGGTGGCCAGCGCCTCGAAGCGCATCTTTGTGATTGCCGTCTCGCTGCTGATATTGGGCAATCCGGTTACATGGGTCAACTGTCTGGGCATGACGCTGGCCATTATCGGTGTGCTGTGCTACAATCGGGCCAAGCAAATCTCAAAGGCCAGGGAGCTGCCAACGCACACGCCTAGCAATCACATTAAGTATACGCCGCTAAATGATAACTACTATCGCAGCCCAATCAATGGCAATGTGATGGCAAATGGCTTACACAAGATGCAGACAACGAAGGCACCGGCGACCATGCAAATGCCAATGACAATGCCAACAAGCGGCAACAGCTTGTTGGCAAACGGCAGCGGTATGCCGAGCGGGAGCACCACGCGGTTGCTATTTGTTTAGTTATTATAATTAGTGAAATTGTATTACAACAACAACAGGCCCGCACACAAATTGTTTTACCCGGTTTCATTTCGTCTCGATCGGCTCTGATAACACATCTTATCAGAGTCGTCTCACCCCCACCCTTTACGGGCATTGTTAATTGAATAGTATTTCGCATTCAAAACAACAATTTAGACAATGTAACATTTGGCTTTGTGCTCTCTGCTCGTATGTCATTTTTGTATTGTATATTTCCAATGTTTTTTGTTTTATGCTCCCATCAGCTACTATCCTAATTATATTGTAAATTATTGTATGATAAATGTATGTATGTATGCATCTAATGCGGTATGTAAATAAGTATAAAATTCGAGACAGACTCCATGTACAACGGGATTAGCCTCAATTGCCGCTAGAAAATTAATTTTGTTTTTTTTTTTAGCAGTTCGAATTCGATTATGCCTTAAAAACTGTATGTATTTACAATATCGAAACGCACCGCAATGCGTAATAAAAATTGTTGACCGTGTACATAGGCAATATACATATACTTACGTACTACGTTCTATGTAATATGTAAAGCATTTGGACTTTTATTATGAACTTAATACATTTTATCAGTCAGCCCCTCCATGGCGCAACGGAATAGTATATGTGGACGTAGAGTATTCCGATTGCTTTTATGTTCCGTAATCGAAGCAGGATCATTTTAATCTCGTGGTAAAGTTAGAGGAGGAAGAGGGTGAAACACCTTTCGAATGAATTCTAACAAAACTACATTTGGGGGGAATTTCCCATTCTTATAACATTTTATATAAAAGAAATAAGAGAGTATAAAATCATTTATATGTTAGTTCCATATATGTACTATATTTCGTGGATCCCCTCTATAACCAATCAGCAATTTAACCCAGATCCGGTCGCATTTTATGCGGGCAACAGCTTGATCCACTCGTTCACAATGGCCTTCTTATAGCCAATGCGGGTGAGCAGCGCCTCCGAGCGCCAATTGCTGGCCACAATCCATGCGGTGAGCGTAACCTCTTCCCCTTTGGCAATCAGTTTGGTCATGTGGGCGGCCAAGAGACCGCCGAGGCCCCGCCGTTCTGCCTTTGGCAGCACCTGCAACATGCTGGCAGAAGTAGAATTTTATAATATGGTTGGATTAATGATATTCCATTAAGCTTACCCAAGACCGGAGAAATCGTTTTGGAATATCCAGGCGATTAGCTCGCCGGTGTCGCTGCGACAGGCACCCAGGGTCCTATTGTACTTGATTAAGGCACGTATGTATGCCAGCGATCCTTCGCCCTTATTGGGCCAAACAGCATGCACCATGGTCGCATCCTCATCGCTCAGCCGGCGCAGCTCGAAGTCGGACAGCAGATCGGGCACGTGCACCGTTCGCGCCTCGGCATGTGGCAATACCATGCCGTAGCACTCACGTGCCTGTATGCCACTGGCTCCCTTCCTGCCGGCAATCTCCTTGACGCGTGCGCAATGCTCCAGATCGACATTGGTCAGCAGAGCACCGTTTGACCATTCAATGCGCTGTGTTTGCTCCAGGCAGGCGAACAGCTCCGCGGGCTCCATCGGTTGCCAGCTGTAGAAGGACACGCTCTGCACCACGTCGCGGTGCAGGCTAACGTATGTGCCGTATTGTCGAAAGCCGCCAGTTCGATGAGTATAGAAACGCTTGCGCAGCGATATGTAAGCCTCATCTGCACGGGAAATGCCCGCCGCGTCCAGCTGGCGATCCCATTTGCGCTGATTGTACAGCAAGAGATAGTGGAAATTGAGTGGTCCATATTTGTCGGCGTACAGCTGCATCAGCTCATCCACTTCGTCATCGCTAAGTAGACGCAAAATATCGACATCCTTATCGCCCATTTCGATCCCAAAAGCTGATTACGCTTACAGTGTCCAAGTTTGTCTGGCCGCGTCCAATGTTGGCGGAGTTCAATGAGCCGAGCACACCTGAAGCCATGGCGCACAGGTGCGGATTTGATAAGTGCCAAAAGCTAATTAGAAAAACCACAAAGATATATGTATGCTACTTATTCAATTATCCATTTCCATTTATATTATGCTCTTTTACCTAAATTTATATGTAAATGAAAAGGGAACATATAAGAAACACATGTGCACAAAATGGTCGAAGTTACCGTTTTTACAAAAAATAACCGTTCATGTTATTAGCTTTTGTTTATTCATGTTATATTGAATATACGAAATTTTCTTCTGTGAAAGAAAGCTTAGCAAACAAATATTCACATCCACACCGCGTTCCGGCCCTGCATTTGAGCACCTAATACGCTATTTTGACTAATTCAACTGATTAGATTTCCATAAATCAGAAAAAACCAAAAAAAAAACAAAGCGGCGGGCGCCGATGACGTTGCCGTCATGCAAATCGATATGTTAATAAGTTCGATATGTTAATAAGTTCGATAAGTTCAATCGCTCGCCCGCCGATGACATAAAATTTAAATTCTAATCGGATGTCGAGAACAACAACAACAAGAAGAAGAAGCTGAACCTAGCAACGCAGTCGCCTTGTTTGTTGACTGTTTCAAGTGCCTTTTGAGCTGAAGCTGAATCCAGTTCTCGACATAAACATAACATAAATATTTATAGTCTCGAATTATGGTGCGCAGTAAGTTGAAGAATTGTGCATACAAAATATTTGTGTGCCTGTTTCTATAATATATTCTATGATATCGTCGCAGTCACCGAGGAGCTGGTGCGCAAAAAGTCGGAGCATAATGAACGGCTAATAAGCACGCTCGAGGAGCTGTCGCTGCACCAGGAGGACATCGAGTGCATCGAGCATATACAGAACTGGTGTCGTGATCTCAAGATCCTGCTGCTGCAGTCCAATCTCATAGCGCGCCTGGAGAATCTGCACAAGCTGAAGCGTCTCGAGTATCTTAATGTGGCCGTGAACAACATTGAGCGCATTGAGAACTTGGAGAGTCTCGAGTCGCTCAATAAGCTCGATCTGACGCTCAACTTTATCGGCGAGCTGACCAGCGTGGAGTCGCTGATTGGCAATTACAATTTGCGGGAGCTGGTCCTTATTGGCAATCCGTGTGTCGATTATCCGCATTATCGTGACTTTGTGGTCGGCACGCTGCTGCAATTGCAGAGCCTGGACTGTAAGGACATATTACCCACGGAACGTCTGCAGGCGCAACGCCTCCTGTCACAGCATCGAGCTGTTATTGTCCAGTGCCAGGCGGCACAGGCCATCGAACGGGATGAACAGCGTATCCGCGTAGCCGAGCAGCAGGCACAGCTGGCCAAAGAGTGCGCCGCCATTGAGGACGAGGATGAGCGTACTCGCGCCTTCTGGAATGCCAAAAGCGAGCATTGCCCCGAAATACGCACCGAGATCGCGCGCCAGCATAAACTCGGCAGAGAGAAGCACGAGTCGCAGCTAAACCCATTGACGCAAAAGCCAAAAAGAAACCCCCATCTATTTGCGCCCTGCGGCCGACCCTACAATATCAATCAGGCCAAGCTGCCATTCAATTTCCAGGATGAGGCTGGCCACTATAGTCTGCTATTGGAGGTATACAAGTACGTAGTCGCACATCACCTGACATTGCTGAGACTCACGCCAAATGCATTTTAACCAGGCACCTGGACACGTCCCTTATCGATGTGGACATACAGACGAACTACGTGCGCGTCACGGTCAAGGGCAAAATCTTTCAAATGGCCTACAACGAGGAGGTCAAGCCGGCTGAGTCTGTTGTGCAGCGTTCCCAAATCAGCGGCCATCTCCAGATCATTCTCAAGAAGCTCAAGGCCAACGAGCTGCTCATCGTCAAGTCCACGCGAGCCCCGAATAAGAGGTAGGCCAGCCTAGTTATTAGACGGTTCTGGTAATCCGAGCGTAATCCTTTATCTTGCAGCGGCAGTGCACTTGCCTTAAAGGAGCCATGTGGAACAGTCGATATTGGCAATATATGTCCGCCGCCTGATTTGCCCGATTTGATTTGAGAGACATAAGTGTTTATTTAAAAATTGTTTATTTAAATATTTTTTGTTTTTGGGATTTCCTCTTTCGTTGCTGCGCCCCTCACATTCCTGCTGCCTCCTAGTCTCAAAACTCCGCGCTGACCCATCATGGTACCAGATGTCCTATATGTATATACATATGCATATATGTATATATATATACACATACATATGTATATGCTTATGTTTGTATATGTAGTTACAATTCATGATGTACATATGTATGTATGTCTGTGTGTGAATTTAAAAATGCAAACGCATACAAATTTAAATTTTAAATTATTGTTTTACATTGTGTGTGTATGTGTGTGTGTGTGTGGGTGTATATATGCGCATGTGTGTAAGTATAAAGAATATATCTAACCGGATAATGAATGTTAAAAATTACAGAAACCGTTTTGCCAAAAAATGCTTACTCACGCTACGCAGTAATTAACGTACATACGTATATGTATGTATGTATGTATGTGTATGTATATCAATGTATGTATGCCGTGTGTGTATCTACATATGCTATGCATGTATACACATGTGTGCGTGTACACGTGTACACACAATAAAAAGGATTTGATTCGGTTTATCTATATTCATACAATTGAAATTGCGCAAAAGTCTTGTCGAGTGTTTACAGATTCTGATTGTTATTGGACAAAAGACAACAATTAAAAAGTAAAGTCAAGTGTGGTACGCTTTTTCAGTATTTACACGCATTATCGAATCAAAAGCAGCATCCAAGTTGTATTTGTATATATGTATGTATGTATTAGCATTTGGAGTTTGAACAGATAACTCTGAGCCAACGAAAAGGCATCTCGTCTAAAAGGATTCTCATTTATTTCAGTCTCAGAGCGGCGCACTATAGTTTCGACCATAGAAAATGTATTTACTTATTATTGTGGATTAGTATTGTTTTTTGGGTTCTTTTTTTCTTATTTTTTGCTCTCAGTGCTTACAATTTTTTTACTGCGGGAGTAAGGATCGTTCTCGATCATTCGGCCTGACTGTATTTTATGAAGCTTATGTTAATGTTGAATGCAGTCATTATTTTATGTTCATTTTCTTTTGGTTTTTGTTTTTGTTTTAAATGGATAGCAACAATCTTGTATTCTCTCTCGCTGAATATAATATTTCGGTTTTTGTTTTAGTCGTATTTTAAATAGTAAGTATTGTATTTAGCTGTGGTTGTGCAGTTTTTTTTTCTTTTGGTTTTTTTGGTTTTTTTTAGTTCATTTCTGTTTTCTAAATACAAGTATTTTTTTTTGTTTTCGCTTATTTATGTTTGCGTTTGCTTTGCGTTTGCGTTTGCTTAAGTCCTTTTGTTGTTTGGTTCGAATAGAAAACGTGTAAGAAACATTTGAACAAAAAAATAAAATAAACATTTCCAAAAACTAATTAAAAAAATAAAAAGTTAAAAGAAGCCTTTAGCGTCTTTTTGGATACGTTTTTTCATTTGGGTTTTCTCTCATTTGTTGTTGTCTGTTTTTTGTTTTTGCGTGTGTAGTTGTGTGTTTGTTGTTGTTTGTTGTTGTTGTTACTGCGGTTAGACACAAATATTAACAACATTTAACATGTTGGAAAACGAGGTAGGACATTGTTTTTCTTTTGTTCATCTTGTTTTTCTATCATTTTTTTGTTTTTATGTATATATAGGTTTTTTTTTTTGCCATCTTTTAAAACAGAATGTCAATAAGCCAGACATGTCAATTAATAAAACTAAGCGTCCGGTTCGGTTGTTCAGCGTAACGTGCGAAACGAGTCAAATAAATTACATATAGCAATACATATTTTGGTTATACCTTGAGACTTATATATCGTAACATTATGTTCAACTAAGCTAAGGATGCTAAATGTGCCTGGCCCGGCCACAGAGAGCATTTAAAAAAAAAAAGAAGAAAATAAACTAAACTCTAATAGAATTGCCCGGCTGCTCCGCCTACGCGTCACACTTTGACCTTTGTTGACCTCCACAGACACTGGCGGCCAATACACCAAGTTGGGATGCGGATGCGGGATTGTGGGATATAAATCGACGTCCGAATACAAAACTATATATATGTGTATATTATGTAATTAAAACGCGTTTCTTCCGCTGCTGCTTCCTACAAAACCTACAACTACATTGCGTTTTGTATCCGCATGTGTGTGTGTGTCTGTGTGTGTGTGTGTATTTGAGTATGTGTATCTGTGTGTCGGTTGGTGTTGCGTCTGCTGCTGCTGCTGCTGTTGTTGGGTGTGTTGACAACTGTGCGTTGTGCGTTCTGCAGCCACATCATCCTCACATCACAGCCACAGAGGGCAGAGCAGTGTGGGTCGGAAGGGAGGGAGGGCGGGGTGGACAGGTTGCATGGGTGGTAAGAAAAATTGACTCTTAGACCCGCAGGATCTCGCACGCTTTGTTATAGCAAATGGCTATCCAATCGGGTTGCGTGGCACCCCATTGTATTTGATTGACTTCGCCTTCAGCAGCTGTATAGGCTAAAATTGGATCCTCGATTGCGCGTGGCATTTGTTGTATATCCCAGATCAGTGCTTGGTGATCATCACCGGCAGTGCAAATGTGACAGGAACTGCAAAACCGATCGAGACTCGATAAATATATGTGTTAGCTTTTATGGATTTGGATGTTGCTTACCTATGCGGCGCCCACGCAATACCGTTGACGCACGCTCTGTGATTGCTCAGTCTTGCAACAGGTGTACAAGGAACACGAACATCTAAAATAATAACTTCACATGAATCCATGGCAACAGTGGCTAAGTAATTCGGATCCTGTTTATTCCAGGCCAAGCGCAACAGCGCAGTATGCGCAGGATCCTAATCAAGACAAGTAAATCAATAAATATACAGTATATATATCAAAGCTATTGCCACCCACCTCATAGATAATGGTCGAGTGCTCCAGATGACGCAAATCAAACATGCGCACGGAGCCATCAGCGCCAACTGAGGCAAACATGTCCCGGCCACCGCCGGCACGTGAAAATGCAATGTCATAGACCTCCTTGTCATGTGCTATCAGCTGTGTCTTCACATGCCCAGCCACATAGACGCGCGCGTGCGGCTGCCCTGTCTCGAGGCCCCATATTGTGCAGGTGGTGTCTATGGATGATGTGCCAACTAAATTGGGATCCACCTCGTTCCAGTCAAACGATGTTAGCGGCGCACAAAAATCACTGTTCTTGTTATTATTTAGCACGCACTCCAGATGGGTATCCGGTTCACCAGCGCGCCAAACGCGCAAGTAATCACCGCTGGTGGCCAACAGATCGGGATAGATGCCTTTCGAGTCTGGTATCCACATGATTTTTGTTGTAGGATATGGATGGTCAAAGGTGCTGCAAGTGAACGAAAGCAAAACAGAATATGTAGCAAATATCTAATGAAAAAACGGTCAGCTTTAGACATAATTACACAAAGATCCAAAATGAAACAGTTCAAGATGTCGGGAAAAACAAAAGTTTCCCTAACAATAAAGTCATTTCCTACTTATTCTTCTTAAGAAGTATGTGATAAAGTAGTCGAAAGCTGGTAAAGGATAAGGTTAAGGACCCCGACACCATGCAGGGTGCGCATTATTCTTGGTCAGTTCTCGTCCTGCTATCTGTTTCCATGCAAACTAGTCTCTAAGTTGGATTGTCAATTGATTTTTCGCATAAATAACCTTGTCTATTATAAATATTTAAACTGACAGGTATTATAGCTCCCATGGGTCGAGTTATATGATAAACACTGCTGTGCAACTAAGATCGACATGCTATATCGTATTGTTGCCATATGATTGGTTTAAGTTTGATCTTTTCAGTAGAAAAACTAACATTAGAGGCTGACGGACAAAGGTATAAGCACCAAAAATGATCATTTTATCTGTGTAGTAGATGGACTCTACAATTACAAACGTCCTGTGCTCCTTTGGCAGCATTAACTTGTTGAGAATTACAAATAATGCAATGATAAATGTACAGCATGCATAACATAGATGTTGCAAGCGTATTTAAGGCTCGGCATATGGTTACTCTCTGCACTGATCCTACCTTTTAGCACTAAATTCGCTGGTATCCTCGTCCAGGCTAATGATTTGCACTTTGTTGTTGTACTCCTCGATGAAGCTGCCCAGGGCAAGGCGAAAACGTTTGTCTGGGCGCACACTCCAGTTCATGGAGTACAATGGCCATGGCGCCAGGTATTTGTATATTTCCTTACGTTTGCCGGCGGTCGATGACATAACTGTAAGACAGATCATATCAAATACATTGCATTAATGCAACCACAATTTATAACGGGAAGCACTTACCTAAATATTTGTGTGTGCGTCTCGTTGGAGAACTGAAGCGTAGTAAAAGGCGAAGACCAAGCTCCTGTGAGTGGGGGGGCTACTGAAAATGTTCCAGTAAACGAACTTTAACACAAAGTTTCCCACAAAGCTAGCTGGGCGGGCGGGCGGTTGATGGGTGGTAATAAGAGAGACCTGCTAAAAATTACGATGGCAATGCGGATGATGATAACGACGAGACAAATTGAAATTTCAGAAAATTAACAAAAAACTGCTGTGCCTTTTGGTTTACTGTATACGTGAAAAAGAAACCGATAAATGAAAATGTTATTGTATTAATTGTTTGTTGAAGTTTTTTCAATATTCAGTTTAGTTTAATTTCTTTGTTGTGTTGTAGCTCACTTCATTTTGTGTGACGACGTTGGCGGCGGCGCAGGCTAAAGTGTTGCCCACTCAGCCTTTTCCGGTTAGATTTAGCTATTTAATGTCCAGGGTCCTTAAAATGCTTGTAAGCTAATTGGTACGACGGTGATGCGCAGTCCTGCTGAAAGATTTTGGCTCATCAATTTGGAAATTGGGTTTTTCATAAATACACTGTGCAGCCATCTAATGTGTGTTTGCACGAAAAAAATATGTGAATTTTAATGCACAGTAGTGCGAATTTGACGATATAGCTTTTTTTTTCTTTTTTTTTGCAAATGCAAAAGTTGGCAACACTAAATGTAATGCGACGCGACAATTTGCGGCTGCAGGGTACTGTTCATAATTCGGTAAATACGGCGTAACGCACTGCACAGGCAATGACAATAGCAAAGACATGTGCTTGTTAAGTCAAGTTGCTATTTGCATTTAAATTTAATTTATTTATAAACGAGAATTAATTGCATAGATTTTTCACACCTGAACAAAATTTTCTCTCAAAATGTATATACACGGCGGTGTTGCCACTTTTTCTGTGGTTGGTGATGGCCACTAAAGTCGATAGGTTATTATTTGATTTGGAGTGCGATAAGAAATCATACAATTTATTAATTTATCGATACCATTATCGATGCAACCCTAGATTTCGGTAGTTCGTTTGCAAAACTGACTCGCTCCTAAGTGAGTTCTGCGTGCTGTGGGCTGAAAATTGCATATAAAAGCCAATAATATTAGTTATTACCATGTAAAGAAGCTCAGTTAGTGCAATTAAATTGCTTCTTTTTTTTTTTTTGGTGTGCGTGCCAAGCGTTGAAACAATAAGACGTATTTAGAATTTTTTCTGGCGTCGTGAGTGGGTTGTGTGTGAATGATGAATTTTATAAATAAATATACTGCTTAGCAAGGCGCTGAATTCCCCTCATCAAATATCTATAATAAAGTGTTCGCGTTCTAAAGCAAAATTTACAGTCATAGTCGTCACTTTTCCACTTTCCATTTTTGAGAAAGATATTTCACTTTGCGTAATTCGTACGTTGCTTGCTTGGCCGCGTATATGTACATTCATACATACGTATGTGTATGTTTGTGTTCGTTGCCTTTTGGTGTGTGTGTGTCTCGGTGTGTCGCTGTCGCCAATATCAATATTGCTATCTCATTTGCGCATATGGCGCTATAGGCCAGGCATAGCAGCGCAGTTTTACTACTGCCGCCACCGCCGTATCACCCAACCAACGGGAACGTGGCGACCGCCAGCGCCAGCCAGTTGTGTGTGTGTGTGTACTTTTAAGCGCTTTTATAAATAGATTCGCCTTTTTTCTTTTTTTTTTTTGTTGCTTTAATTATAATAATTTTGATTTTTGACGTGATTTTCGGCATCGCTGCTTCACATCGGCGCATTGGAATGTGTGAATCTAAAAAAGTTGCTATAGTGATGTTTATAGTTGTAGTTATAACTGTAGTTGTATTTATGAACGAGAGATCGATATGATAGTGGCCATGTGTCCGTCCGTTTGTTTACGTGTGTTTGTGTGTGTATGTGCGTGTGTGTGAGGTTGTAGCGCCCTATAATGATACACATGCACGAACGCACGCACACTGTGAAACACGAGCAACGGTTTCCTCGGTTACAATGACATTGCGCGCCGTATAGGGCCGTAGACAGCCTGGCGGCGTCTTATACACACTCACACACACACATGAATACAAACATACGCAACTTCACTATTACCGCATAGCTACCCCACTCACTCACACAGACCGGCAGTTGCATTGAGCTGTTGTTGTTGTGACAAGTTGCAGCGTCGGGAAACTTGAAATATTGTGATTTTTTGTTGTTTTGTTATTTTGTAAACAAGTGTGACACGACGAAGTGGGCGAAGTTGGCGACGCTGTTAAGTTTGTGATAAATTTATGAAATTAGTAATCAACTGTTAGTCAGCCCCTATATACATACATATATGTATATATATATAGATGTATATATGTATATGTATATGTATGTGTTTATTTATATGTAGCTTGACGAAGGCCACTTATGACAACATCTCCTTTAATTACAGTTTGCCTCTTCTCCACTGCAACAATAACGGGTCTTTAATGTAGCATAAGCAACAACACTAACTAAATAAAATAGAAAAACAAAAACTATGTAAATAATCTGCAAATAAAGAAAACGGAAAGAGCAACTGCAAGCCAAGGTGAGTGAGTGCATCTCGCGCGCTGCCATTTTGAAATCTACTCACGCATCTACTTTCACTCTCACTCTCGCAGCAAGAAAACCAGAGCAACAATTACAAAAATAAAACAGGAGCAAAGGCAAAAGAAACATATATCGAAAGAGAGCGAGCGAGCGGAGAGCGAGGAACAGGACGCTCTGTTAAATCAGTAACGTGTCAGCGGCGGGGCCAGCGTTGGGGGCAACAACAATAACGCGTCAATTGAGAAAGGCAAACACAGCAAAACGGCAAACTGGTCCGATTGAAGCGGTAGAACGCTGCTGCCACTAATATGCGTGTGATTTCGCCGCGTAGATCGTCAACGTCAGCAGCGGGCAGTGGCAGTCTCTACGGCACAACGTCGACCAGCGGCGCTGGCAGCTCGACCAGCACCAACAGCACCAATAGCAGCAGCAGCAGCAGCGGCGGCATCGGCGGCGGCGGCGGCACAAGCAACGGCTACTCGCGCTACTCCAGCAGCTACTACGATAATCGCGGCAGCAGCCTATCGAAATTGCTGCCCACATCGGCTGGCACAGGCACCTCCTCCGCATCCGCCTACAATCATCACAGCAGCAGCGCGAGCAGCTACTATCCCAGCTCCTATTCGGCATATTCGTATACGCCGCGCGTCAATACACAACGGAATAGCATCGGATCTACATCGTATCTGAGCGGCGGTTCCGGATCTGCTCTCAATTCTGGATATCGGAATAGTGCATCGTATTTGAGCGGCTCCAATTATGATTCAGTTTCGTACGGCCGATGCGGAGTGAGTGTTTATTATCTAGTTTTAATTATCGCTTTAGCCACACACTCCCTTTTACCCCCAAACCGAACCCCCTTTTACTTCCCCTTTTGATTAATTTTTAATGTACATGCATACATACATACCTATACATACATACATATGTGATGTACAATTGGTGGCAGAACAGAGCTCTATATAGTATTATGCTGGGCAATATGTATATTAGTGTAGATCCCTCTTATCACCTTAAAAAAAAAACTAAAAGGCTTTACTCTCGAACTCTCAAAACTATTTGGGCTTTGAACAAATCACAAAATATCCATACGCACAATCGCACATCTGTAGACATATGCATACATACACGCACACTCACATACACTCGAATCATTTGGTGAGTAGAGTAATCTAATTAGAATAGTAAAGAGATTCGTGTCTGTCGTAATTGTCTAATTGTATGTACTAGCTTAAATAGCTAGCATATGCTAGCTGAACATACACACACATGCATACAAAAATATAACTGGACTGTTCCAAAAATGCTTTCTTTTCAAATCCAACAAAATCATATTTGTTCATCTGATGCTCTTTACAATGTTAAGGATAATCTATATATGGGTTATCTAGTCTGGAGTCTCCGATTACGAGATACCCTAACAAGCCAAGAGTAAGCCCCTATAAGGGTACACATCACGTTAAGTAAACCTTCAATTCCGACACACAATCTTTTGGCCAATATTAACAAGTAAATAATTTAGAGTTTTTCAAAGGAAAATTAAAAGTAACATTTTATTACCGTGAGGTTTTTAATTACAGCAATACGGAACAGTCATATACGTGTAGGTGTATATGTATGTATGTGCTTGGTATCTCTGTGCGTGTGCTTTAATACATATGTATGTATGTATGTAACTGTGCGTGTGTGTGTATATGCAAAGTGCGCTTGTGTGTGTATGTGTGTGTCTTTAGTATATAAAACTATTTTTAATCAGCTTTGACTGCGCGTTTCATGTTGTGCATTATCCAAAAGTCACAAGTAGCCCATGACATACACTTACCTGGTCGCAAAACCGAGACCAAACCCAAACACAGCCCACAACCACCCACTGGTCGCCCACCCTTTCACGCACATTCGCATATGTACATGTATTTACATGTGTATGTGCATATGTTTGTTGATTGTCATATCCAGCCAGGCACGCCCATGTTGGTTTGCATAAACGCATGGCAATTCGCGCCCCTCCTCCCAACCATTCCCCATACATATGTACACCCTCTAGAGCTTTAACTGTGTGTTTACCGTTTCTTTTTCTGACACTCGTTTGACAGTTGGCGGCATTTTGAAGTTACATTTACAGTTATTGCAAACTTGTCATTTGTTCTCGTTCTCTTGTTGTTGTTCTTTCGCTGTTAAGTGCACATATATGTACATACATACATATGTAAGTGTGCGTATGTGTGTGCGTGCGTGTGTTGAAAGTTGCGATAAGGCGGCGAATGCGTCATGACCACAAACATAGACCCACCCGCCGCGCCACGGCAATGGAATGTTTTCGCCAGGCCAAACCACTTGTTGGCACAGCTCCAATGGCACCAGCAACAACAACAACAGCAACAACAATAACAGCAGCGCCAACTGCAACAACAGCCCCAGCTATTGCAACAACAACAACAACAAATGTGGCTCGCCCTTGTGCTATCCACATACATACATTCATGTATGTGAAAACATTTGGTGTTGGCATCGGACGGCATTAAAAATTCAAAATTCCCAGTATGTTTAATGTGACGATGCATTGTTCGCAAATGTGTATGTGTGTGTGCGTGTGTGTGTCTGTGTGGCATAAATACATGTACACACGTATTTATATCAAATATATGACATATGCATGCGTATCTACTATGCATGTATTTGTCATAAATTTGCAAAAGAAAAAAAACAAATAGGGCGTTCCATCAACTGATTAACCAATTGAACGCATGACTTATCGATGTCGATAACAATTTGACGGTTTATCGTTCTCTTGATTTCGATGGCAATTGAATTTGTGCAAGTCATTGTCGCAATTTTTCGACTTCATTAATCATTTGTATTGGTCGCCCACGAATTAATATGCTTTGGTTTCAGAGCTTATTCTTAATTCTAGAAATTTGCTATCCTTATACAAAAAATTGCAAATTTATGATTGCAATATAATATATTTTATACGTTTTTCGCAAAATATGTATTTAAAATACAAAATACAATGAATTTTATGTCTGGACAGCTATCATTTCTTACCGGCCATGATTATGACTAAAATACAAAATACTGGGTTGATTTATTTTCTTATGTTTGCGACTTTTTCTTAACCATAATCGACAAAGCGACTTAATTTTGAAAACATGACAGGCAAATTTTACCATGACACATAAAATGTGTCCCTTTCAAAGTTCTTGACAGTTGGTGAAAAGTACAACGTTTATCGATCGTATAAAATGCGTCTCTTTCTATAAATAGTGACAATGGTTCATCGATAAATTGGTCTCTACAAATTTGACAATGTCTGGCAACTTTGGTGAATTGCAATTGAACTAAACAGCAATGTTGAGTTTCATACAATGTTAAATAAACATGAATCAGTTGATGGACCTAATTTTACAAATGGAGGCGCGCGTGTTAAGTCGTGCTGCATACTTACGGGCGGATTACGCAAATCCTTGTTTCTACTGAATATTCTTTCGACTGTTTTCTTTTTACTGCATTTTTTTTGTGAAGTTTATTATATATCTTACTTTTCTTTTGTTTTGTTTTTTGTTAAATTTTAAATTTTGGTTTTGTGTTGCTGCCCAATCATGTGAAACACATAAAAATATGATCGTTAACCGTTACCGTTACCGTTATATCACACAACCAACCAAACATCGCATTCAACATGTCACAACATCTGTATAAATGTTTCAACAACAACCATGACACCAAAAAAAAAACATGCCCAAAAAAAAAAAACGTTTAGTTGCCGCGTCGAGCAAAGGGCACAACATCGAATGGCGACGGGACAGCAACAAGCTCGACAGGCACAACAACAACAACATCAACAGGGGAAGCAACTAAGAAAGACGATTGGGGCTTGAAGCAACGCCGAGATGCTGCCAAAAAGCTGCCACCGAGCGGTGCAGATGGCAATGGCAACAATGCGACAGCTAACGGCAGCAGCAGCAGCTCAAAACGTTTGTCCAGCTCATGCTCATCATCATCCCTAGCACACTTTGTTGCCACATCTGCCCTGGACATATACGAAAAGTACAGTCCGGCCAACTATAAACCCAACTGTGAACTGTCACGTTCCAGATCGGCGGTCAATGAAGCCGACACTGACAACCGCAACAACAACAACAACAGCAACAACAACGATAACAGCGCCACCTGCACCGTTACACTGGACAGACCGCGCAGCAGCAGCCGCTACAGTCGCCTATATAGCAGCAACAGTGATGCCGGCGGCGGGGATTCATCGGCGAGTGAAGCAACACATCTACGGCAGCGCAGCGGCTCAGGCAGATACACGCTCAGCGGCAGCAACAGCAGCGGCGATGTACCAACGGCGACTTTTACGCTGCGCAGCAATCGAACGCGACGCAACGCGGCACAGGATGTGGCAGCAAAGACCATTACCAATGGCCATGCGCCTGCGCTGGAGGCGAACAGCAATGGGCTGGATGCCAAGCTCAATGGACTATCGCTGCTGTCGACGTCGCCCAAACGCAATGCCATCTATGAGAGTTCCAGCGTGATGGCAGCGGACACCACAGACGATGCGACGGCGTCGACGTCGACGTCGGCGACAGTTAATAACCTAACGGTCACAGCTGGCAAGGGCAAGGCCAATGGTGATGTCAATGGCGCAGCTGATGGCGACGCCGATGCTGATGGTGATGTCAGCACCACAGCGACGCTGACGCTGGCAGAGAGCGCCGCTGCGCGCAGCAAGGTAAACGAGCTGAAAATGCAATAAGCCAGGATATCTAAGCAACTGACAGCCAAAAAAAAATATATAAAATTAATACTAATCGCATGCCAGGGTTGCCACCCGCGACGAGCAGCTGCCAAGTGATAACTGTTAACTAATTATCGATAAGCATAAGCTTCTGTGTGTGTGTTGAATTTTGTGTGCGTGTGAATAACGAATACATTGTTGCTATTGCCTTGCCCAAGCCAAAACCCCCCCACCCCACTCCCCATCCCTTTAACCTTTGTGTTAGGATATTTTTGCTTTACTGCGGTCACGGTCGGTGAGGCAACCAACCCGATTAATCATCATGCATTTATATATTTATATATATACATATATAAAGATGTAGATGTTCATAATATATATATATATATATATATATATATATACATTAGAGCTCACTTGGCATTTATATACATTGTTTCTCTTGCTCCATTTTCTCTGTTGTTTTTTTTACGATCTGGCTTTTCTTTGTTATTCGTTTTGTGGCTAAACCGTTACACGCATTTATTCGCAATTAATCGATTTACATCAATATATATGTATTTCTATATATTTTTAGCTAAACTCTTGCAGAACGCGTCCCTTTTAACTAACCAAACTAACTCACTTGATTATTAACTTGATTAAACCAAGTAATTTGAAAGCTAACGAAGACAAAAATCATATAACTATTCTATCCAGAGCAATCGAAACCAAAAACCAATTAATTATCGATAACGCAACTGCAACCGTCATTTGTAGAACTGATCGGAATCGATAATAATTTAGGCAGGCGTTCCAAACAAAGTTCAAAACAATCCATATTTGAAAAATTTTAGTTTAACGCAGTAGTTTGTATTTGCAAACAGTCCAAATGTGTGTATAAGGTAGTTTTGAGAGTATGTATTTTTGGTAAGCACAACACACCTTTTCAAATTCGATAAAAAAAAATTGAACACAACAACAAGAAGAACATCAACTATCCGTAACTGTAATAATAATAATAATAACAACAATAGAACAGAAAGAATTATCAATAATAGCAAGGCGTTAAATAAGTAAGAAAACAAGCATTGCAAATACATAATACAAGGAAAGTGTAGAGAGAAAGAAAACCACAATTCAGCCGCAGCAGCAGCAGCAGCAGCCGCCAATCGACAAGGAGCTGTTGAATGATGTTAGACATTAAGAAAACCAGAGGATTCCATAAGATTCCAGCGTCCAAACTGCAGCGCGAGGCAAACACTGCGGCAGCAGCAGCAGCGACAACCGACGGCCAACAGCAAAGAGGCAGCATTAATAGTCAGCAACACCACCAGCAACAACATCAGCAGCAGCACCACCACCACCACCAGACGGCGTCACGACACGCCAAATTCCTGAAATCCAGCGGAGCTGGTGGCGTCGGTAGTGTCCACAAGCAAGCGACTGCTCTCAAATACGTTGCCAGCAACGGGACCGGACCAAGCGGCAGCAGCGTGCGTGCAGCTGGACAAAATTCAAGCACAGTTGCCGGCGGCGGCGGGGTTAATCCTGTGCGTGCGGCCAATCAGCGGTATTTCTTGGTATCCAGTTACAAGGATCCCAGCTTTCTCAAGGCCGAGTGCGAACTGGCGCATGCCCAGGTGACGCTCAAACAGACGCAGGCTGGCAGAAGCAACAAGCGCAACAAAACGAGCGACGATCACAAGAATAACAACAATAACAACAACAGCAGCAGCAGCAGCAACAACAGTAAACTAGCAGCAGCTGCAGCCGCGATAGCAACAAACGGGGGCATTGGGGGCAGCGAGATTCCATTGAATGACATGCGTCGACCGACGACGCTCAATGGCAACAAAGCGGCCGGCACGAGCAGCAGCAGCAACAACAGAACAACAACAACAACAACAATAGCTAGCGGCAACAACACAGCCGTCCACAGGATCGATATTAGATATAGCCATAGTCATAGCCAAGGAAAACAGCAGCTGACACTGGGCCAAAAGGCAACAGTTGGATCAGCAGCAACAACAGCAGCAGCAGCGGCAACATCTTCAGCAGCAGCGGCAGCAGCAGCCGGACGACTTGGGGCTGGCAAACTGAAGCCACTTGTGCTGCAGTGCAATAACAATCAGAGCGCCATGAATAGTCACAGCAGCTACAGCAATAACATCAACAACAACAACAGCAGCAGCAGCAATAATAGCAACAGCAACAACAACAGCATGCAACGCCAGCAGCAGCAACAACAGCAGCAGCAACATGATGACATTAGCTACATTGATAGCGATGATACACCGACAAGCACTGCAGCAGCAACTGTTGCTGCTGCAACAGGAGCAGCAGCAGCAGCAGCAACAACATCTGGAGCAACAACATCGGGCCAAAAGCTGGCCAATATCTGTTATTTTAAGCCCATAACGCCGCCCTTGCAGCTGCGCAGTCAGCACCTGAGCAGCAGCAGCAGCGGCGATAAGCCAATTGGCCACCGTGCGATGCGGCCCAAGTCCACAATCATCTCGTTTTCCAATTCGAATTTTGCGGCGAGCTACGAGAAGTTCAACAATTATAAGCACACAAATGGCGAACAGCGGCCCAAGGAGCGTGAACAGCGGGAGCGGGAACGGGAAAATGGCAGCGGCAATGCCAGCAATGCACGTCGCTACGGCATCGATTCACTCAGTATTAAGGCCTCCATTGAGAAGTTCAATAATCTCAGCGAACAGAAGCGACAGCCAGCCCCGGTGCGCAATAATTCAACAGCAACAGCGGCAGGAGCAGCAGCGACAACAACATCAGCGACAACAACATCAGCGGCGGCGGCGGCAACAACAGCAACTGGCGTCGCTGCTGCAGCTGCAGCAACCACGGGTAGCAGCAGCAATCTGCAGCAGCGCTACAGCGGCGACATGGAGAACGCTCGGATAGCGGCCGGCTATAGCAGCTCCTTGACACGGGCCGCATATCGGACCAGCAGCGGCAGCGGCAACAATGCCGCGTCGGCCGCGACGGCGACCGTGGCGCCCATGAGCAAATCGGCCAGTCGGATTGCCCACGGTCTGTTGGCCAAGGCGACCAATTCCGATTGTCAAGCTGGCCAAGCGATTGCAGCGGCTACTGCAACGCCCAGCGGCCACAAGGTAAATCTTCATCAACATCATCATCATCATCAGCATCATCAGCACAACAACGATGCGGGCGGAGCAGCAGCAGCAGCAGCAGCAGCGGCAGCAGCAACAGCAACAGCAGCGGCGGCAGCAGCAGCAGCAGCTGCAGTCTCTGCCAGCGCGCAGGGCGCCTACTCTTCCTCCTCCTCCTCTGCCGCCGCCGCCGCCATAGTCAACAGCGTCACAGCCAGCGACAGCGTAAGTGGCGCCCAACTTTCTTGGGGGTGGCGCTCTCATTGCGCTCTTTGCCCAATCTCTTTCTCTCTCTCTCTCTCTCTCTCACACTATCTGTCTCTCTCTTTTAGTCTCATTGTGTATTTCAGTTTATAGTTTATAAAGTTTTAAGCAACAGCTACAGGAGCTGCTTCTTTAAGTAGCTCCATTGTCCATTTTTATCACCAGCACAGAATACACCGTAATCCGTTTTTAGTTTTCAGCATATCCTGATTTTGTTTGTATGTACGTCTGTGTGTGTGTGTGTGTGTGTGCGCGCGTGCGTTTTTGTTATTGTAGCTTATTATATTTTGGTGTAGGTTTTCCAGAACAACGCGCCTTGATTTCAAATTGGATTTTGGTTTCGTTTTGCCTATCGATATCGATATCGTATCGATAACTAATCAATTTGGTTTAATTTTGTCTCCCTCTCGCTAACCCCTGCTCGTTCGCTCGCTCGCTCGCTCAACTCGCGCCAGCACATGCACAATATTATGTTTTGTTCATGCTGAGTTGTTGTTGCGATTCGTTAAGTTTGCATGTTTGTATTTTCTTTTAACCGCCAAACAAGCTCACACACTCACTCACTCACTCGCTCACTCGGTCGTTCGTTCATTCATTCGTTCGTTCGTTCGCTCGCTCGCTCGCTCGCACACCAATACAAAGCCAGCCAATTTCAACACACATGCATCCCTTTCTAACGATCGATTGCTCGATGCTTTTGAATAACTGTTATTTTGTCATTGCGATTATTTCTCTCGCATTTGGTGTATGTACATCGATAAATCGAATTTGTATTTCGTGCAGGTGTCACGGAATACCGGAGGCACCGTTCGTTCAGTGCTACCACCTGTCTCGCCAACATCCAGCCGCTACTGGGATCGGGACAGCGGACGCAACAACACCAACGCCACATCCTCTTCCATTGGCACATCATCGTTGAGCAATAAGCATAATAGCCTCGATGATGGCTACAAAAGCACCCGTGACGAGAAGTTCGAGGGTGAGTTAACTTATCTAATCCTAGCATTTCCGGTTCTTTCTTAAAAGATAATTCTGATGTGAAATGTGAAAAGTGATCGAAGAGTTAGCTTCTTGTTTGCTTTTCAAATAGGAAGAGTTAAAGTAGGCCTTAACTTATTTCGATGCGAGTCAAATACAAATGGCTCGAAAAGTACATAATATATGTTTATAAAATAGAGCACACACAAGTTATGTACATTCTATTATATAATTTTCTCTAACTTCGGTTCGCCTTTAAGTAGGCTGTGCTCGGCCTGTAGGTATTAGATGTCAGTTAGATTATTCCAGTATGCCAGTTGACATAGTGAGCCAGATATACATACGTAGGAACTACCGCATAAACTAGATCTCAAAACCATTCAGAATGCCGGCCGTCAATCGAACACGAAGAAGGCAAATCCATAACACGCCATCCGAATTGGGGAGTGCCTTTTGGGCCACGCCCAGTTAGCTATTATAACTCAAATGGCTTTTAATAATTAAAAATTTTGATTATATGCCCTCACCCACAGGTCTATGCGGTCTGAGAAACATTGGAAACACTTGCTTCATGAACTCAGTCATTCAATGCCTGAGTCACACGACTGAGCTGACGCGCTTTCTGCGCGCCCATCATACCAGCACGCGCACGGCAACCTCCAAGGATCAGCAAATACTACACGGTGAGTGATCGCCAAGGATCGCTAGGGTATTCCGATTCATAATGTATTACTCAATTATTCTATTATTTTAGAATTTGCCAAACTCATACAGGAAATGTGGACGACAAATGTGCACAGCGTAACGCCGATGGAACTGAAGCGCGCCTTTTCGACAAAGCATCGTATGTACAGCGATTACAATCAGCAGGATGCGCAGGAGTTTCTGCGTTTCTTTCTTGACTCGCTGCACTCGGCGCTAAACACCGGCGTCAAAGGTGAAACGCTTAACATTGATGATAATCTCAGGTGCGAAACTAAAACTAGATCTAAACTATAAACGTTACTTAAACTAAAGTTAACTGACTTATTTTAGTGACAATAAGAAGGCCGATCTGACTTGGGAGTGGTATGCTAGGCATGAGAATTCCCTGATACGTGATCTGTTTGTTGGTCAATTGAAGAGCACACTGAAGTGCACAACGTGTGGAAATACGAGCGTTACCTTTGACCCCTTCTGGGACTTGAGCGTGCCACTACCATCGTCATCGCGCTGCAAACTAGAGGCCTGCCTAGATCTGTTCATACGCGAAGAGGTGCTAGACGGTGACGAGATGCCCACATGCTCCAAATGCAAGACACGCCGAAAATGTACCAAAAGCTTTACCATACAGCGTTTCCCCAAATATCTGGTGATACGTAAGTGCGACGTGTAATCCCATATCATCTACTTTGTATATATATTAGAAATTCCATCGTTATTCCCCTGATTCAGATCTCAAACGCTTCTCGGAAACGCGCTGGAGCAAGCTCTCGAATATTGTTGAGTTCCCAACGGCGGATCGTGAGCTCAATATGGCCTCATATGGCGCCAACGCAAATTCGAATGTGCATTATTCGCTCTATGCGATCTCCAATCATATGGGTATGTCGCAATCACTTAAACCAAGCTCGCTCCTCCATTTACTTAACTCCAACTTTTCGGCTGATACAGGCTCAACGGCTGGCGGTCATTATGTGGCACTCTGTAAGCATCCGGTCTCACACAAGTGGCATGAGTTCAATGATAATAGGTAATAGGTTATATGCGTTGTTTATTTAATTATTGTATATTATTCATGCATAATTAATAATTGCAGCGTCAGCGATGCTATACCTGAAAACTGTCTCGTTTCATCCAGTGCCTATATTTTATTCTACGAACGAGCGTAAAGCTAACTCTTCCCACAATTACCTAGCAGTTGAATCCAATAAGCATTAACAACAGCTACAACAACAACAGCTACAACAACAACAACAACACCAAAAGCAACAGCAACACCATCTTAAGCGGCAACAATAAACACAGCAACAGCTGCAATAATAAACAAAAAAGAAGAAAAAAAGGAAAAAGAAAAAAAACAGAAGAAGAATAAGAAAAAGATAAAGAAGTGCAATAAGAACAGCAAAGTCACAACACCTTAGTAAATGTTTCGTAGAACTTTGCAATAATGCAAAACGTGCGTAAATTAAAATTAAAACTTAACTATAAACTAATACTTAACACAAATCCAATACCAAATGACAACAAACGGTTAATTGGACGGCAAGCGTGTTTGACGATCGTTGGAGGTGAATGATGTATATAAGAGATGGCTAAAACCAACAGCAACAAGAACAACAACAACAACAAGAACATATGAGACAACAACATTCAAAAATGATGAACGAACAGAAAATAAGAATTATAACAATTTATGTAACACCGCTTTCGGCAAGCCAAACAACAAACAGCAAAAGCAACTGCAATCGCTCTATACTAAACACAAATAAACAAAAGCAACAGCAACTGAAACACGGAACACACAACAACACAACAAGAAACCACAGAACACAAAAACAACAAAATTGTTATTTTTACCAAATTTTGTCTTGCATTTCTCTGGCATATATTTAGTTTGTTTTCTAAGCGTCTTTAACGAAAATTTTGATCCGTCTCCATTGAATATATATTTCACACAGTATGAAAGAAAGAAAGAAAGAAAGAAAAAAAAAATGAACTCGTACATCAACACACTGTGTACAGTATATAAATTTATATATACGTATATATATATATATATATATATATATATTAATGTGCATGTATATATATCTATATATAAATCGAGCGATTTGCCAAATCTCAAACTATATGAAACAATGCCACAATTTGGTTTGCCGAAAGTCGTGTCAAGTGGTTGTGTAAAAAAAGGAAACTAAATTAAAAAACAAACAAACAAAAACTAAACAAAAAACAAAAGAAAACAAACAAAAAAAAAACGCTAAAAAAAAGAAAAACCTTAAAGCAAATGATTTGAACAAATATTAATTTGAGCATTCACCATAACTTGTGCAATGTGTATATCGGTATATATATTTCATAAAAAGCAACAATAACAAATGGTGAATGATTAATCAATAATAAAATACAAAATAGGGGGGTCGAAAGGGGAAAATAGGGGGCGCTGAGCAGCGCAGCTCCACACACATACACCTGCACACACACACCTGCACACACAAGCTTTTAGCAAATGATTAGTTGAGACAACAAAATGCAAAGCAACTAAAACTAACTAAAGCTGCATTGTGAAACGTACTTATGATAAATGCTAGCAGCTAATAATGAATATAATTATTATTAAAGCAACAGAGAACACACGCAAAACTCACATTTACAAACTATTATTGTTTTCTTTATGTTCCAGTCAAATGCGAAACTATTCAAAAAATATACGTGTATTTAAAACCCAATCCAAGCGTCGACATCAAACTAGTCTCAAAGAGTTATGTTAACATTTTGTTGTATCTACTTATGCAGAACCTTGTTTATTATATATATGTAAACATTTTTTTTTTTTGTATTTAGTTTGTTTTATAACTTAGTTAATATGTTTCCGTGTTTCCCCTTGCGCGCACCATATACATATGTTTTATTGCTATTGCTACCTTATTTGTTGCCCATTTAATTTATATAATTTATTTATTTATTTATTGTATTGTATTTATGTTAATCACATAGCAAACAGTTACACACACCAACCAAAATGTATATGTGTACAAAATGTAACTCTTGTTTCCACGCAAACAACAATACACAGTCCTACATGTTACGAGCTACAACTACACACACACACACACACAGACACAGAGACACACTCGCCTACACAGAGCATAAAAACTAATAAAAACAAAACAAGACACATTATTTATTTATTTGTAAAAGAAAGAAACAACAACAACTACTACTATATATATATTTTTTCTGGCTTAACTATTAGTTACAATTATAATTGTTGGATATTTTACTAACGTTACAAACAAACAAAAAAAAAAGAAAGAAAAAAAGAAAATAAAAAAAAATAAAACCAAAAAAAAAATGATAACGAAATATAAAATGCAAAAACCAAATCCCATTACAAGACTATTGAAACAATAATTATCGGCTTGAAACTTGTTTTAAGAGTTCCTTAATTTTTAGAAATTCCAACCCCCATCAATCCCCTCGGATAAGTTATTGTCATAGGTCTATTTTATAAGGAGTTGGGGTATATCCATCATCAATCATCCGAAATAGTTGGAATATAAAATAGTTTTGGAATATGTATCAGCCAAGGAAAATATTTCATTTGAACTGTGTTCAGCTTGAAGATCTTTGTCAATATTCATGTTCGTTTTTTTTAGTTCACAATTCGATAAATCAACAAAACCTACGATTTGTACCACATGGAAAAATCTAATTGGATTTGCCGAAAAAACGGCGCGCGAAGTGATCGCTAATATTGACTTGGTGAAATAGCGATTGCGATTGTGTAAGAGTGGGATAGCATGTTGGTTGGACAGAGACAGCTATATTCGTATTTTGTGTTTATCTATGAACACGTCTGGCTGGCTAACAGCCGATATTTTTAAAATTCTAATTGGACAGCAGAGCTTGCAGATATCGTAATCGATGTGGTGCAATAATGGGGGCAATTGATTCAAACACAAATGCTGAATGTTTACGTTTTATACCAGTTCGGTTTTTCTTTTGTTTTTCGATAACTTTTTAATTAGATTTATAAAATATACTACATTTCATCTTGTCTGTATCGGAGGCTGCCTTATTCTGAGCTATATGCATGTTTGTGTGTGTGTCTGTCTGTCTGTGTGCGTGCTGCGTGCTGATGTATGAGTATGGGTCTCCTTTGCATGCGGCGCAACGGCAACTTGTTTCGTAACTAACAAAAACTATGCAAAAATGTTATTACAAAATATATATATGAAATATTGATGTTTTGGATGTGTTCTCCTCTCTCAAGCGGAGGCAGCTTCGTTAATTATTGGTAATTCAGTTGTATTGTATACATATGCGTCTGGGCGAGAAACGTAAATTCCAGAATCGACACTTGGCCTGAGTCAACGTGCAACAGTTTAAACTAAAAATACAACTAGCCAACTGAATGCCGCATGGGAAGCGACGACGACAACAGGCGGCGGCAGCGACGTAGACGCCGAATAACCAACGATCATTTGTGATTCTCATCCTTGTTGGCCTTGGCATTGGCACGCGTGGCCTTTGTATCCTCGTACATTTTCATCAGCTGGCTCTTGGTTGGCATGGGCTTGATATGGCCCCATTGCACCAGATATTTGATGGAGATCGTGGTGCCCCCTGAAAACATATGGTTTGAACTGTAACGGTGTTTCCCTTATTGTTATCTTTTTCGGGAGTGGTCACTTACCCAATGTTACTGCATAGCGCACCGGCGTTGCCACCTTATAGCACAAATAGGCAATCGCATAGTGTCCCATATCGGAGCCTTGCACCTTCTCAATAATGTTTTCGCTTAGGTGCAAGTACTGCAGCAGGGCAGGTACATCTACGCCGCTGTTGGCCAGTGTACAGTGTACAGTGGATAATGAGTAGCTGTTCACGGGCACATAAGGGCTGCTTACCTTTTTGATAGATAGTAAAAGCCGCCGAACCAGCCAATCGATGTTATCACATGCACCGGTATAAGCACGTACCAATACTGTTTGTACATATGCTTAAACTTGGCAAAGAGGCCCATGTTCGCCGCATCCCCGAACAGTTCATTAGAGGTCGATACTGTTGCCGTTGATGAGGATTTGGTGTCCGTTTTATTGGCGTTGGCACAGTGCGCGGTAGATTTGCTGCTGAGACGCGCATAGCTACGATATTTGGCCACAAGCAGCGGCGACAGTATTGTGGTAGTTGTTGTCGATAAAGGCAATTGGTAAGTTGGTGAGGCCGACGATGCTTCTTTGCCGCTTCCCTTGCTGAAGCTGCCCAAGAAGCTGAGGCAACGTGGGTTTAGATTGAGGCTTAATCTGTTGGGGCTGGCGATGCGCGTGAGCAAACGCATGCAGACAGCGCCGCTGCCAACGCCGCTGCCAGTAAGCAGGCGCGATAGTAGTCCAACCGTTACCATGGCCCAGCTGTTAAGACTTGATTATTTATTTTTTTTTTTTTTAGTTTTTTATGTTTTTGACGAATATTATAATTCGTCTGTTATAACGTTTGATAAGGTTTAAAAACGTTTGCTTGTGTATTTTGTTTAGTCTGTGCTCTACTTACACACTCAGTTTTCAGGCAGGCAACCCGGCACAATTTCACCTGCTGATTGGAGATGTGTGTGTGAAAATATATATTTCTCACGATCAAGCAGGACATGTAGCAGAACCGATTAAACAAGAGGAATTAACATTGCCGGCTGCACAATTACGATTTAATACAAGAGCAAAAGCGAATACATGCACCTAAAGAAGAAACTCCTAAGCGAGTAATTTTAATTATGATTGATGATTTTTGGGCGACGTACATTTCAGAATTAGACTGATGACATAAACTCGTTTATAGCTCACGACTTTTCTACTCACGCTCTCACAACTAATATTTCTAGCGCTGCCGGACTATGCTAAAAAGCTCTGGAGAAACAGCTGATACATTAGCAACACGTGCTTTCAGTTCGTTGGCAACGCGTGCACTTGACAGTTTGAGGTATTTTATGCCAAATATAGTTATCGATATATTATTGTATACCTCTCTTAATTCAATTCGCTTGGAGTGTGTGTGGCGCATTCGCAGTCATTCTTGTATTTGCTTGTTTTTCCTCGAAGCCGGAACTCGTTAGACGCCAATCGGCATGGCTACTGCAAGTGGTGAACTATCCAAGAAGTAAGTACGTGCAATCATTGCGTCAATTGGAAGGCTAAAGCCGTAAAAATACGGAGAAACGGCCAACTAGGCGCCAACTGTGAGGTTAAGTTGAAGTGCTTACTTGGTAGCAATCGCGGCTGTCATAAATAGACTAAGACCAAAAATCGTGTCTGTTGTCAAATGTTTGCACGCAGCACTCTAAGACAGTTAATAAATTTGTCATCGCTCAAACTGCCAACGGTGACGGCTGCAAGATTATATCATGTGAGCGCCATGCATCATGCGCCAAGCAAAGGCACAAAACTGTTGGTACCCAAAATTAGCCATGATTCAATGCGTCTGATAATCTTTCTTACAATCTTTTGCAGTGAGCTGAAACGCCGTCTAAAGGCTGAACAAAAGGCCAAGGAAAAGGCTGAGAAGGAGGCAACGCGCTCGGCTGCTGCGCCACCACCAGAAGCCGGCCAAAAGAAAAAATCTGCCGCCGAGCAGGAAGAGGAAATCTCACCGAATGAATACTTTAAACTGAGATCGGCTGCGGTCGCTGAATTGAAGCAAACACCCGAAAATCATCCGTATCCACATAAATTCCATGTGAGCATCTCGCTGGAAAACTTTATAACACAATATTCTCAGCTTCAGGATGGCGAGACACTCGACCAGGTCAATTTGAGTGTCGCTGGGCGCATTCATGCCATACGCGAGTCCGGTGCCAAGCTCATTTTTTACGATCTGCGCGGTGAAGGCGTCAAGCTGCAGGTAATGGCCAGCGCCAAGTCATACAAAAGCGAGAAGGCCTTCGAGCAGGACACAGCCAAGCTGCGCCGTGGCGACATCATTGGCGTCAATGGGCATCCCGGCAAGACCAAGAAAGGCGAGCTATCCATTATGCCAACCGAGCTGAAGCTGCTCTCTCCCTGTCTGCACATGCTGCCCCATCTGCATTTCGGGCTCAAAGACAAGGAGACGCGCTATCGCCAGCGCTACCTAGATCTAATACTGAACAGCAAAGTGCGCGAAAACTTCCAGATTCGTGCAAAGGTAGAGAAAGCTAGCACCTTAAATGGGCAGCAACAGGCAGCAAATTTCTTTATTAATTCTATTCCCATTTGCACACACAGATTATATCGTATGTACGCCAGTTTCTGGATCGTCTCGGCTTCCTTGAGATTGAGACACCAATGATGAATATGATTGCCGGCGGCGCCACAGCCAAGCCTTTTGTAACGCATCACAACGAACTGAAAATGGATTTGTTTATGCGCATTGCACCAGAATTGTATCACAAAATGCTTGTTGTTGGCGGCATGGATCGCGTTTACGAGATCGGTCGCCAGTTCCGTAACGAGGGCATCGATATGACCCACAATCCTGAGTTCACCACTTGCGAGTTTTACATGGCATACGCAGACTATTACGATATAATTGAGATAACTGAACAAATGATTTCTGGCATGGTCAAGGCCATACACGGCTCGTACAAAATTAAGTACCATCCGGATGGGCCGGATGGTGTCGAGCAGGAGCTTGACTTTACGCCACCTTTTAAGCGCGTTTCTATGATCAAAACACTCGAAGAGAAGCTGCAGGTTAAGTTCCCATCGCCGGACACATTCAATAGCCCGGAAACCAACGCATTTCTGTCCCAATTGTGCATCAAACATCAGGTGGAGTGCCCGGCGCCACGCACCACAGCCCGTCTGCTAGATAAACTGGTCGGTGACTTTATCGAGGAGACATGCATCAATCCAACATTCATTTGCGAGCATCCGCAAATTATGTCGCCGCTCGCCAAGTACCATCGCAGTGTGCCTGGCCTTACCGAGCGTTTCGAACTCTTTGTGGCCAAAAAGGAGGTGTGCAATGCGTACACAGAACTGAACGATCCTGTTGTTCAGCGCGAACGATTTGAACAGCAGGCTAGCGATAAGGCCGCAGGTGATGACGAGGCTCAAATGGTGGATGAGAACTTCTGCACGGCGCTGGAGTACGGTCTGCCACCAACTGGTGGCTGGGGCATGGGCATCGATCGACTGACCATGTTCTTAACCGACTCCAACAACATTAAGGTTTGTGCTAAAAACAAGACCAGTTTCACATGACAATAATTCTGTGTTTATTTTTAGGAGGTGCTGCTGTTCCCTGCCATGAAACCCGAGGAGGCCAATCGCACGCCAGCAGCTAATGCCACTGAAGTCCAGCAGTCCGCCCAACAATAGATGAGCATCCTTTTACACAATTACACAACCACACACAATAGTCATGTGTGTATCGCTTCTGTGCACTGCTTTAAATTATTCATTGAATAAAAAATGTATTAGTTTCAGATTTCGATTGTAGACCATTACTTATATTTTTTTTGTTGCGTGTTGTCGAGCACTGACTGTTGAGCAGGGGGATGAGATCAAGTTGCCAGTTTAGCGCAATGATTTTCTCGTCGGCTTCTGAGCTTCTTAAAGCCGAATGCACTTTGGAAGTGGCAGCACCACCAGCGCTGCCATACTTAAGTATTCAAAAGTAACGGAAGTCCACATGAATGAAGAAACTCGTTAGAGAAAACGGATTTGAGACTTTTATATAATTAATAATTGCACTTTAAAAACACGTAGAATTTCAAAATAGATTTTTTGTATTTCATGCATTTTGGGAAACGGGAAACTCTTTTACTTATGTGGTTTTTTTTTAAATCGCCACGAATGCACTGATAAAATGAGAATGAAAAACTTAGCTTATACCCAAACATTGGGTAGAATATTAATAAAAAAAACAAAAATAAAAACAAAACTATGAAAAATATCTGATTCATTTTGGCTTGATACCATGGTGTGCGTGAGTACGGCGGATACTGTTCTTTAGTAGTCGGGCTCGTCGGCGGGCTTCCTGTACACGCGTCCCTTCTTGCGCATGTATTGATTGATGAATTCGTAGGACTTGTGCTTCACCGACTCGGTGCAGGCTAAAGGATTTCCAATCAAGTCGCAGTAACGCATCTCTTTGGTCGTGATATGGTGGCTCAGCTATATAGAAGAACATTGCAAGAGTTTTAAGAAAATTATACATCGTTCATATATATCATATGTAATATTTAGTATCTGCCTAATTATTGGCTAGCATAGTTCGAATTTACAGTCAGACTGCATAAGAAATCCTCAATCTTGAGGACATTTTTACAGCACAAACTTGTCATCCTAATGTGGGAAAATAGCAACTTTATCCAAAAAACTGAAATAATCTAGATCGGGGGAACGGGAAAATATCTATGAGCAATATTTCAGGTATGTAGCTTGTATAGTCTCTGAGATGGACGCTGTCATAAAAACGGACAGACAGACAGACAGCAAGAAGATATATATATATTTTATGGGATCGGAGATACCGCTTTCTGCTTGTTACATAGATTTACGCATAAACCTAACTGACCAATTTTATAAGCACTTACCCGCTTAATTAGAAACTTGTAGTCAGCATCGTTGGTGATCCGACCCAGATGGCAGGTATCTTTGCGATACGGGCGCAAGAACTCGGCCACATGGCCGCTTATCTCAAAGCGAAACTTTTCGCACGCCTCACGTCCGCTGGAAGTGCTGCTCAGTGGCCTGAAAGGATTTGAGTGTATTCGATGGGATATGGATTTGCAGGAGTAGTTGAACGCTTACGTTTTACGCTTCTTTTCACGCTCACCGCGTTGCTTCTTCTGGCTCTCGGGCAGTTGGAGTGGCATGGGCAGCTTGCGCTTTGGCTTAACCAGGACATCGCCTTCTAGCTCACCCAACATGGGCAGCGGCATCGATTGCAGTTGAATGCCGAGCGCAGCTAGCGCCGATTTGCTGGTGCTTGGCGCCACATGACACGTGCTTATTTTGACAATGTTGTTATTGTTCTTTTGGCTGCGATTCAGTGCCTCCAGTTCGTCCACATGTGTAGCCTTGACGCCATCGACAATGACATCGAGCAGCGGCAGAGCTGCACAGCCGGGCGCTATGTTAGCGGGATCCGCGTCAACCTCCTCGTCGGATGAGTACAAATAGCTCTGAATCGGCAGCATGTCGCTGGATTTGTCCGCCTTGTTGGTCTCGTTTTGGTTGCAGCGAAATAGCTCCTTGCGGCGGCGTATTTTCTCCTTGTTCTCCTTGTACCTGCGCGCCTCCAGCTGATTGTAGATGCGATCCTCCTCGCGTCGGGGACTGATCAAACAGACCGAGACAAGACGATTGCGCCGCAATTCGCGTCGCTCGCGCACCTTCGCCTCGATGTACTGCGCTAGCGATTTGTTACTGAGGCCGCCCACATAGTCAACATCAATCTTCACCAGCTCGTCGGCAGTGTGCTCCGATTGTCCGGTTGCTCGCTCCGGGCCAGGTGAATCGTCAATCAACTGTTGCAGGCGCTGCTGTGCATTTGGTGGCTCCCACTGTGAGATGCGATCCCGCAGATTATAATAATAGATATCACCGTCGGCCGTTACACTCCAGTGCCAGGAAGGCGGCAAAGGCTCTACGCAGCCGGGCAACCTATACTCCAGACCTACACTATCGCCGCTCTCCGGCGAGTGTGGCTCACTGGAAGCGCCGCTGGAGTTGGCATTGCCGCAACGCTGCGGCGCTTTCACCGGTGCATCATCGCAGTTGAACCACTCGTTGGTCTCCGTATTCTGATAGAAGGGCAGCTGCTTGGGCTCCGTTTTCAGATCAGCGCCAAAGTATTCGCAACGCAGCTCGTGCTCCCGCCAATCTACGCTGCAAACGCGCTTCTCCGCCTCGTCTTGGGCCACCTGTCGAGGAACATAACGTCAATCATTAGTTAGCGTGCAGAGAATGCACCGAATAATTACATACCTTTCGCTCGAACAGGGAACGTCGCAGCTTCTTGGATATGGTGCGGCGTGTGTCATAATCGCTGGCTCCCGCCGGTTCGGATCGCCGTCGGGGATCACATTTGCTGATGCCATTGAAGAAACTGGCGTTGCCAGCACCGCTGCCACTGCTCCCGCCGCTCCCAGCTTCTGCGTTGCCAGCATTGCGCTCCTTGGGCTGTGCGGGTAGGCTGCAGATGGTATTGTTGAGGCTCATCCGTGTTGGCTGCTTAGGCTTCTCGTAGCGATTGCTGGTGTCGCGCCTAAAGCGATCCTGTCTGTAGCGATCGCTGTTTAGCACCGAGGAGGCGCTGTTGCTGTTGCTATCCTCCAGTGCGGTGGCCGTGTAATGCGGCTGCTGTTGACGATCTGCCTCGCGTTCGTGTTCCTTCATTTGTTCGATGCGTTCCCGTTTCGGTATGCGAAAGATTTCGGGCAGGGCATTCCATTTCTGTAGCAGCGCCACCATGCGCTGACGCACTGCTTCCAGATCGGGCTCCGACTGGGATGGCTGTTGTTGTTCTTTGGGCTGGTCACCTGGCATGCTGGTGCTCCAGAGCTGGACGCTCTGATAGACACGACTATCGTTCAGCATCGTCCTGTTTGGTATGGGCAGTGATTCGAGAGCGTCGAGCAGAGCGAGGCGCAGTTGATTGTCGTTGCCGCTCTCACTGATCCATGCGTGCAGCAGTCGGAGGCCATGGTAGTCGAGGAAGAGTCGGCGGCACGGCAGCTCGCCGCGCGTCAGCACGCCCAGCAGCTGGAGGCGTGTCTGCAGCAGCTTAGCGCGCACCATGCAACGGGAGAAGCGCAGCGTGTCCACTTGATTCTTGAGGCCGCTGCGATTGAGCAGCTGCAATTGCTCAAGCACATCCGGATCCTCGACCTTTTCCAACTTACGTGCGGCAGACTTCTCACCATCACTGCTGCCGCCGCTGCCAGAAGGCCGAAGCCAACGTCCGGCCTTGTATTCGCGATCCTTAGCTTTGGGCTGTTCCTTGCGCATCTTGCGCGCAGCTGTCGACACCTTCAATGGCTTGCTCGGCCTCAGTTTGCTGCTCTTGGCTGATTTGGTTTTGTGTGCCTTCTTGTCTGTTTCCGGGCCCTGTCCCGACTCCAGTTCGTCCGGCTCCTCGGCCAAGTATTCCGCCTCACTGTCGCTCTCCGCATCCAGCTGTTCACCCTCATCCGAGTCCGGCTCACCGCCAATCCAGCCGCGACAGTTGGTCGCCTCGCAATAGCAGCGCTGGGCGTCCCGTCCATATCGCTGATACTGATAGTCGAAGGTGATCTCCTCGCCAGGCATGATCGTCTTAACGCTAAAGAAACCAATGCGCAACTCCCCGTTCACCGTCCACTTTTGTGTCTCCGCATTCGGATCGCAGCTGTGGTTGATGTACCGCGAGATGTTGCCCTTGGCGGTCGCATCGATGATCGCCTCGCCCCGCAGCGCCATGAAGTAATAGTGGCGATTGCGATCGCGCGAATAGAGGTGCTGGCGGCGCTCGAACTCCTCGCTGTCAATGACCTCGCCCACATATTCCATAATGAATTCACCCGGCGGTATCTGCAGTTCGGCCGTGATGCCGCAGCCCTTCTTCTCGGTGCGGAAGACGCGGCAGGGCCAGCACTGGTGCAGCTGGAAGCGTTTGTTTGTACAGCGTTCACCATTCGTGCACAGTGGTCCGCATTCAATCATTAGCATGCGATTAATGCAGCCGGCGCCGCAGCATAGATGACCCATGGCCTCCTCGTCGCCGGTGAGAAAGCAATCGCATTGCATTTCAGCGTTCTCCTGGCTGACCTGACGGGCGCAACGGTAATAATTGTCGCGCAACAGCTGAAAGGAATTGAGACCCTCCTGGCGCAGGAACTGCTCATTGATGGCATCGATGTGCGCCAGCTCGGCCAGCTGCTCCTCCATGCTGATGGAGGAGGATGCCTGGCTGCTGCTGCTGACGCCGCGGCCAACGCTCGCCTTGGGCAGCTGCGGCTTCTGTTTGATGCGATGTGAGCGTCGCACAGCGCCGCTGCCAACAGTTGGGATTGCATCCTCGTTACAGCTGGTGCCGCTGCTCGGCTGTGGCGAGGATGAGGGCGTCGTCGCGGGTGTTTCCATGTTCGCTACTCGCTGAGCAAAATCATCATCGGGCAACACATTTGTTATCATTAACTGCTGCTGCTGCTGCTCCTGCTGCACATCCTCCAGTTTGTGTTCCAGCAGCTTAACACCATTTTCTATGAACTGGACAATGTCCTTTAACGGATTGGGCGCCTCGAGCTCCGCTATGGGCGTTGGTATGCCGCAGCTGTGCACTTTACTGGCGGAACTGTTGGACTCAGTGGATTCAGTTTCAGTAAGCGCCAATTGCAATGAATCGCTGACTTTGCCCGATTTGCGCCTGAAGGCACACTGCGAGGCGCTCGAACTGGAGTCCACTGAGCTCTGGCGAATCAGGCTGCTGGACAAGCGATTGCGTAACATTTTTTTAAACTTCCCTTTGGGATATGGCTCGTTGGGCTGCGTTGTGCCGTCGGAACTCTGGGATGTCTTGTGCTGCGGATGCTGCGAGTTGCGTCGCTTGGGCAAACGAGCTGGGGTCTCCAGCTCGGCGGGATACTCACAAATGGTATTGCGACGTTGATTCTTCTTGAGGCGTTGCTTCTTGGCGTTGGTCAATGACACAGTTGGTGAATTGCTGTTGCTGTGACCCTCCGGCTGCAGTTCCAGCTTCGCTGCATGCTTCTTGGCGCACAGCTTGAGCTTCTTTTTAGTTTTCTCATCATGACGCACCTGGGCTCTGGCCTTGTCCATGGCCTTGAACAGAGCATCGCACTCGATAATGGACACGGACACCGAAGGCACCTGGCTGCCATTCACCTTCTCCTGTTTGGGTTTGCCAGCGACATTGCTATTGGCTGTGGCAGTGGGACTACAGCTGGGCATTTGCTGCTCCAAAGGCTGCTCCAGGTTGAGTGAAGCTTCTGACGTATTTGCTAATGGCTCTACGACACAATCGGCTGCTGCTGGCACAATCGGATCGTAAAGGGAAGAAACTGGCGTAAGGGCTTCCTTTGCTTCAGCGGCAGACTGATCTGGCGAGGGCTGCTGCTCTACAATTGCAATCAACTTATCATCAATCGCCTGCACAGGCGGCTCAGTTGGACCTTTAGCTGCCTCCGTTGCAGTCACTTTCAACGCCTCCAGGGGTTCGGAGGCAGCATAATCCAATTGGACGGCGTTTGACTCCGATTGGAAAATTGTGTTAGACACATGTTTTTGTGTTTCAAATTTACAATTAGCTTCCATGTTGGCCTCCAATTGCGGCGACAATTCGAACAGGTTGCTATTGCTATTGCTGCTGTTGCAAATATTGCTACAGTCTCCGACGAGATCAATGGGTGCATCTAGCTGCAGCTCTTCGGCTGCTTCACTCTGCAAGATTCGCTTGGAGCTAGCCGCTGCGATTTCGGCAAATGTTTCCTCCAGCGTCATCTTGCTGCCGTTTGTACTGAGCGCGCTGCCACGCAAACTGGAACGCTTGCTGCGCCGCTTGCTTGTGGGTCCTGGTGAGACATCACAATTGGCCTGCTCTCCTAAGCTACTTATTGGAGACGGCGATTCAGACTCCAACTGTTGCTTATCCACATCCTTGGCAGAGCAGAGACTGGGCGTTAACTCCGACTCAGTGTCTGCCTTCTGCTGCGAGGAAAGCAGCTTGAAATTGTTGCTGCCCTCCACAGCAGGCAGCCCTGCATCCGCTTTCGTTTCATTTTCCTTTTCCGGCTTGGCCGTATCTACATCCTCAAATACTATTTGGCAAGCAGAATCTTCTTCATCTGCTGGCAGCACAGTTATTGTATCAGTCTTCATGTTTACTTTTGTTTCCGCCGGCGCTTTGGTATTGACCGACGGCTTTGGCTCGTTCAGTTCGTCAATTGCTTGCAATGCAGGTGCCTCTGTTGAGGATGTTGAAAACTCCAATGGGTTAACTGGCAGTGTGGGGCCCTTTATCGACTCACCCGAGTCAGAGGAATCCCGACTTATGGG
This sequence comes from Drosophila kanekoi, assembly GCA_037075305.1. Taxonomy (NCBI): domain Eukaryota; kingdom Metazoa; phylum Arthropoda; class Insecta; order Diptera; family Drosophilidae; genus Drosophila; species Drosophila kanekoi. The sequence continues at coordinate 3,931,833 of JBAMCE010000451.1, read as the reverse complement.
CATGTTCATGCGCTTAAGGGATACGCGCAACTTGGATTTGAATTTGGGTTTTAGTTTATTTTCACAGCAGGCGTTGCTCTCCCCGTTGGCAGTGGAGCTGGCTGAATTGGTATCCGAGTCCGAGCAGCTGACACTGGGTTTAATTTCAGCTGGGCTCGCGCATACATCTCTTGGCACCGGAGCGGGCTGTGCCTTGCGCGGGCGTCCACGTTTGCGTTGGACCGGCATTGGCCCAGCTTGTGGTGGTTCATTTTGCTTTTGCTGACCAGCCAAGCCCGGATCCTCGCTGTTCACTTGGGCAATAATCAGGTTCGGTGTCAGTTTTGGCTTGGCAAAGGTTTCAACCAGCGGGGGAGGCGGAGTCGTAGGCGTTTCCGATGGCAATTGATCAGCTGCTGTGGCTGTAGCTTCTGCAGGACCGCCAGCGACAGGTGAACGTATACTTGGTGTTGTTGCATCATTTGCAGTTGGCAGTGCTTTAGAATTAATGCGCGCTTCAATTTGTGTTTTGTGTGTCTTTCGGTTTTTATTAAGCAGATCGCGCACATCGAATTTAATAATTTTTTTGCGGGAGCTGCGTCGGCACTCGCTCAATGTAGGTGATACTGTAAGCACACGTTCCGCCGAGGTCTCCGTCGTCTCCGTATCCTCAGCTGTTGCCTCGGCTCCCACATTTGTGTCAGTCGGTTGTGGGTGGGCCTTCGGTGGCCGACCGAGACGTTTACGCGGCGTCGGTGTTTGAGCCGGGGGCTTTGCAGTATCGTTTGGCGTTACCTCGTCCATTGAATTCAGTTGGCGCCAAAATCAACGTGCGACCACTTTGATTTTGCCGGCACACAATTTTAATGATAGCCTAAAATAGTGAACATTATAAATTAAAGCAGTGCCGTACTATTCAGTCCTACATGGATTGCAACAATAATACCTATCAACTAATAATTATCCTACTGACGAGCCTCAGTTTCAGATCGTTTTTTCTTTTTCTTTTGCATTTGTTTAAACACTTGCACCAATATTAACTGTTTAATTCAATAATATACATATATCATATATAGGGGCCAAGTATATAAGTCAAGCGTTGCCAGATGTTGCGCTATCATACAAACATTTAATTTGCTTAGCTGGGTAAATAACTTATCGATAGTCATACACTTGTGCAGTTTGTGCTACAAATGTGTGACCATATATTTTTTCAAATAATTCACAATAGTTATACAATCATTAATTGTTGGTAAGCACTAATATATCGATACAAGTTTACAATATCACTCTGCAAAGAATTTCAGCGCGCATTTTCTTTAAAACGCACTTTTTGTTTTAGAAGTAACAATGCCGCCAAAGCGTGCTAAAAAGGGTGCCCCAAAACGCGTAAGATAAAACAAATTTGTCGCTAACTTGAATGAATAAATAACTTTATATTTTCATGTAGTCGCCGCCAAAAACCGATGAGCCTAAAGCGCTGGACCCTACAAATCCGGTGCTTTACATAGAGCATTGCCGCTCGTGACGAGTCTTTCGTCGTCGCGCCGAGGAGCTACATGCCGCACTATTAAGTAAAATTCGCGATGCTGGCCAGCCATTCCAGCTCCAATTGCAGCTGAATGTCCAAGGAGCTCCAAGACGCGGCGCATTTGAGTTGTCCTTCGCCCCCCATCCCACAACAATTGCAAATGAGCAGCGTCAGATCTGGTCCGGTCTAAAGCGCACACCGCGCGCCCAAAAGTTTCCCGATGTCGATGAAATGTATCAGCAAATAGTGCAGGCCTTTAACGATCAGTCGGGAAAGCAAGCAAAGAAACGCAAGCGCAAATCGCAGTCCGCATCGCCATCGCCATCACCAACATCCACAGCCACGCTGCCAAAACGCAGCAAGGCTGCAAACGCTGACGCGGCTTCAATTTCCAAGGCCAGCAAATCAGCAAATTTTTAAGCAGCCCCATACATTAAGTTGGCGTCGATAGTTTTTCAGCAATAGCGCCATATGATCAGTAAACGGTAAAACCCTAACGGGAGCCGTTCACTGTGAAACGTTTTGCCTGAAAGCTGAAGAATTTCTGACGTCATCCGCTACAGCAATCCGACCTCTTCACGTTACGATAAATAAAGAAAATTATCAATAATTGTTGATTCTGTTGTCGCATAAAATTCGTTTAAATATATAGCGCGTTCAGAGAGTTCAATGTGTATACATAAAAAAATATATATTGTGTTTCCAATTTATGATAATTTGTATACTTAAGTCTCTCAAATAATGTTTGCATGTTGAATTCGAATAGACAAAACAATATAGAGATCGGTTGAAAATTGCTTTATAATTACGAGTTTTATATACATAAATATTATTTATATTTTTCTTTTTTTTTGTTCATACAAATTTTAATCTTATTTTTTGTTTTCAGCCAAGTTTTTGTTGTTAGTGTAATGTACACTGTACACATACTATAAACATGTAAAGTCCAGATCTAAATATTCTCAAAAATTTGTATAAAAGCCTTCCAAAGGTGTGTAAAATTATGTTTTTTGTTTTCTTTCTTTTCAATTTTATTAGAATTTTTGTCTTTGATTTTCAAAATGTACACAGTTTTTCTTTTGTTTTCTTTTTGTATTTCAGCTCTCTTCCTTAAGAAATGTACTATTTATACCTATAGAAAAATTTTGGTTTACGAAATCGTTTTTCTTTTTCTCTTTCTTTTTTTTTTTGCGCTGGACTGGACTGAAACCCTAAACCCTACCACACTGCCTAAGAATACATTACGCCAATGAAATTGAAAAATTTGAACTTAATATTTAAGTTAAAATAAAGAGAAAAAACAACAAAAAAAAATAGAACAAATCAAGATTGAAAATAATTTGAATATGGCGGCAACAAAAACCGTTTGTTGATTGCGATTGATTTGGCCGCGTTCATTTTAGTTTTAAGTAAAGTTGCATTTCGTAAGTATATAAATATACCTATGTATATTGTATATATATATATATATATATACATTTATGTGTATATAGGCTATATATACGTTAGATTATCAACAATCAATTGGCTATGGGAACGTACAATTAGATAGGCGACAGAGTTATCAGTAGAATAAAAATTTAGCTACGCCTGCTCGGATGTGTTTTTGGTGGTTTTGTCCTGGTTAGTCTGGTCAGGTCTGGTCTGGTCAGGTGCTGGACTCGAATAAGGAACTAATAAACTAAGCCTTAAACTAACTTTAAATTACATATGTTGAAAAAAATAGTAATCACCGTTTAGGAAACGAATGCAATTAACAGATAAGTAGATAGACTGATAGGTAGTTGGGTAGTGGGTGAATGTGGTCCATGCAAAATGCCATCTACATGGATGGGTTGATCCTAGCGTTACAGATACTTGCGATAATTGCGCAAATGCGCATTGCCATCCTCGACGCCAACGCCGACACCAACGCCAACGGCGGCGGCGGCACTTTCGAACGATGGTGGCTCATTAGCCAGGCCCGGACTGGGCGGATCACATGTATTGTTGGGCATGCCGCTGGCGCTGGATGTGGTGCTGCCAGTGGTGGCGCCTTTGGCACGTCGCCTGCCCCGTGTGCCAGCGCCACGAGATCTGCGCCCACCGCTAGATGTCGGTGTGCCGCCAATATCGCCCGCCTCTATTGCTTCAAGTGACGCATCCAGCGCCGCATCTGTCGTGCTAACACGCATCCGCGTCACAGCGCTGCGTCGGCGCGCGCTGCTACTATTGCTGGTGTTGGCAGTTTCGTTGCTGGCGTGGTGTATCGTCGAACGCTTTCCCGGTCGACGTTTACGCCGCTTTTTGTTCCCATATCGCGGATCATAGTCGTATTCATCGTCAGCCGGAGATTTTGGCTCCTCCAGCGAGTCCACATCGTTCATGTCCATTTCATCGTAGAACCACTCCTTGGGCAGATCATCTTTTGATTGTTGTTGCTGCTGCTGCTGTTGCTGCTGCTGTGTTTGCAATTGACTGTCTTTGCTGTCGGACGTGTCGCCGCCGGCGGCGCCCAGAGAACAAGACTCCTCCATGCTGAACGCCCCGTTAAAATCGTGCGTCGTATCGTTGTGTAGCGTACTCAGCACTGTTGGTGTCGTCGATGCGCCCGCGCCCGTCAGCATGTTGAGGCTTAACGTTGAGCTGCTGCTGTTGGTGCTGGCTATGCTAGCGGTGCCGCTGGCACCCGTGCCACCAATATTAATGCCACTGGCCACCAACGCCTCGTGCTCTTTGCGCAGCGCCTGAAAAGGGCGCTCGGGAAACCGACTGTGTGTGAGTGTGTGTAGAGGTTAGATTTAGGTACGATATCAACGTGGAAGTCAACGAGAAACTCACCTGTACATCTTGGTCAAGTACTGGCGCCGACTTTTACGCCAACGTGCCGCGGGATACGTGTAGATTTGGCCTTGGCGAAAGCCAGGCATTCGTTGTCGCTTGTCCATGAACAGCTGGGAGTGATTCTGTGCAACGCCCGTCTGTGGATCGAGAAACGGCAGCCGCAGTCGCCGCTCGATGCACAGGCGTGTGTTGAAATTGGCGCTATATTCGATTGTCTCACGGTAGCTGACATCCTTGAAGAAGCTCTCAATCTTCGCCAGATTCGGCATCGATACGATTTGTATATTAACGGCCGAAGACATGGCTCCGTTCTGCTCAGCTCCGGTCCGGCCCGCGCTCTCGCTTCGCTTCCCCCTGGTGTAATGTTATCTGGTTGTGTGAGCAACGCTTAATCCATTTAAAAAGAGCCCCAGCGGCTAGCGCTGAGTTGACGCTGCGCCGCTGCTGCTTGCGTTGACTTTCGTATTTTGTTTCTTATCTCTATTCGCCTGTTTTTTTCACACCGCTTTCACTGTTTTCGTCTTTTGCAAATCCTATAGCGCTAGGTTGTGTGTGGCTGCTATTAGCTATGTTTTCTATGCGATATATCGCTAGCATTTAACAGGCCTGTGCTATGCTGCAGAGCTGCAGGCGCATTTATCGATATCTTTGATTTTACACAAACTTTTGCCATATGATAAACTTGTAATACTTCTGCGTATGCTTAAATTCAGCCAAAACACGCTTAAAATCGAAAACAATGCACATCTTTTTCGTCACAAATTTCAAACTATATGCCTAGTTTGCCACCCTGGTGTCTGGCGATACGGCAACGTAGGCAAGTATTGTTTTTGTTTACTGCTGACGTTGCCACTTTTGACGTTGACAGCTCTTCGTGAGTGCGTGCGCGAACGCCTGTGTGCATGTGTATGTGTAAGTGTGCAGGGGTCCGCCGCTTTTCGGTTTTAGTTGATTTTTAAAAGATTTTAAATGGAGCTGCACGCCGGAACGACACTTTCGGCATTACTATTTGGCCTACTGTTATTATGCGGTTCAGCAAGCGCCTGGCACTCCGAGGAGCTGGAGATTTTCGATCTCGTCGAAGAGGTCAACAAGAACTTTTACGAGTTTATGGGTATCAATCAGACTGCCACGAATAATGAAATAAAGCGTGCCTTTCGCACCCTTTCCATTGTGCTGCATCCGGATAAGAATCCGGCCGAGGATGCCAATATCCAGTTTCGCAATCTCGTCTCCATCTACGAGGTGCTCAAGGATGGATCCAAGCGCGAAAAATACGACAAGGTGCTGCGCGACGGCATGCCCAACTGGAAGTCCGCTCTCTATTATTATCGCAGGATGCGTAAGATTGGCCTCTATGAGGGCGCCTTTATTATATTCCTGATCATCACCGTTGGCCAGTACATGTTCGCCTGGGCAGCCTACTTGGAAAAGAAGTACACAGCCGAGCAGGTGTTCGGCAGCAAGCTTAAAAAGCTGCAAAAGCGCAACAAAAACATCGACATGGACGTCATTCTGAACGAGATTCCAATGCCATCACTACTCAATACGCTGCCAATTCAAATACCAGTAGCCATCTGGAATCTGCCGAAGACAATTAAAAATGCATTCACCAAAGCCAACGAACTGAAGCAGTTGGCGCTGGAGAAGCGCAGACAGTAAGTAAAGGGACTGAGGTCATGTGCAACTGAATCGACAATATTTTATTGCAGGGAGATTGAAGCGGCACGTCGCCAGGAGGAACTGGAACGTGAGGCAGAGGAGCAGGTGCGTCTGCGTAAGGAGCAGAAAGAGAATCTGCGCAAGCGCAAGCAGAACACACGGGCCCCTGAGAAGACCGAGGAGGAGTTACGCGGCTATTCGCAGATCCAGGCGCGCGAGCTAACCGAAGATGACGCAATACGTCCGGCTTCCCAAAAGGTGAGCGCCAAATCCCGTCAAGCTATCTGGAGACTCATTTTGTCTGTTTGTTTTCCAACTACGTTTGAAGACTACGGTTAGCGGCGGCTTTTGGACAGATGAGGACCTGACGGAACTTATCAGGCTTGTAAAGAAATATCCGGGCGGTGCTGGCAGTCGCTGGAATACCATAGCCGAATCCATGAATCGCACCGTCCAAGAGGTGACATTCATGGCGGCCAAAATGAAGGAGAACGGCTATCGCATACCAGGACAAACGGAAAGCGTTGCCGAGAACATAGTCCAGGAGTCGCAGGAGGCGGTGCGCAAGGAGAAGGGCAAAAAGGGCGCACAAACTGTCAATGAGAAGAGCATGCTTATACCGGAGACCAACTGGAGCCAGGAACAGCAACGCGCTCTGGAGGCGGCTATCGTTAAATATAGGAAAACGGCCGGCGGCGATCGTTGGCAAAAGATTGCCAACAGTGTGCCAGAAAAGACCAAGGAAGAGTGCTTGGTGCGCTACAAATACTTGTGCGAACTGGTCAAGACACAGAAGAAAGCAGAGGAGGAAGAGGCTGAGCTTGAACCTGAGCCGTCGTCCACTATTGATGAGGAGGCTGCAGTGCCCGAGCAGAAAGATGAGCCAGAGGCGGCAACAGCAATTGCTGCGGCCGCACCTCAACAGCCAGCCAAAAAGCTGAGCAAACGCGAGCAGCGGAGACGCAAACGCGACATGTCCAGCGACGAGGATTCCGATGATGCATATCAGTACGAAATCAGTTAGTTCAGTTGCTCCCAAAAGCCCATACGACACTTGGCCAACAATTGAACTGCATAGGCCAGCCAAATACCAAAATGTAGCTTCACTCTTGAAGGGGAGCAAGAGAAGGTGATGTGCGAGCGGGATAGATAAGTAGCTAGTTTCAGACATACTGGGTGTATGCATTCTATATAAACTATTATGCCAAGATCAGGTTAACTATTTTCTAGCTAAACACATGTTTGAGCCAAGTGAACTTGTTATGAATGGCTACAGTTTAATATATATTGATATTTTTTGTTGTTGATCCAAATCCAAAATTAAGCACTAGTTTTCTCTCACTCGAAACGATTGCCTGATTTTTGTTCTTTTCTTTTTGGACGGGGGAATTGGTTGATTGTCTGTTTTGGGCATTAGTGATAAGTTAACTTAGATTTTCGTGGCTCAAAGTTGTAATGTTTAAGCATTTTGCTGCATAAAGTTTAATTTAGACTCGACACGTGGTACGTGAAACGCTTGTTTTGAATTTTGTATATACATGTATTTTATAATTATAATATACTAAAATATTTCTTTGCTAAGTAAAGTGTAGTAACAAGAAAAACAAATGGAGCGAAAAGTTATGAAAATCGAATGCAATTTCACTTTTGAAAAGAAAGTTGGTATTAACTTTAGATTGATTTAATGATTGAAACGAGCTGTTTTTATTTTTTGTTCTGCCTAACCATGTACTGGCTGGTTAATACTACGTGTCTGCTTTGTCCGCTTCGTTGGAACAGGTGGCCAGCACAGACTCTTTGCTGATCTCTAAGAACGACGCTTGGGACATTTCCGTATCGTCCTCCTCCTCCTCTATTTCCATTTCGTATATGGTCATCTTGCGCCGGCGATCAGATAGAACGGTGGCCACCTTGCGACTACCGGAGACGGCCAGCATTTCACAGACACCGTCGAGGCCTTTAAATGTGGCCGCATCCGGTATATCGTGCACGCTGTGCGTTACCGTCGCCTCGGGTAGCTTCATGAGGGGTGCCAACTGATGCTGTGTGCAGTGATTGCGCGATGCGCTCAGCGAGAACTGAACAAAGTAGCTGTGTGGACGTACACCGGTCGCAGGCGTTGACGCCTGCGCCAGCATCGATATCGAGGATTCGTTGTAGAATTGGAGATCGACAAAGCGCAGATTGTAGTAGTCCTCCTGCAGCTGAGCCGTAAACGGGCCAGGCTGTAGCTGAACGCGCGTGCAGCGCAACAGGTAATCATCGCCGCGACTGAATTCGAGCACCATGGCTTCTTGTAGGCTGATTGTCAACGCCAGCATATCACATTTGGTCGCCTCGTGCACATGGTAGCTGCAATTCACATAATCATAATTGGATTGCTGTTCCGGGTCAGCGGCAGATTCGGTCGGATGCTGTTGCAGATCACAGCATATCACAGCTGTGCTCAGCTTGAAGCTGGCACTAATGCTTTCCGTGGGCTTATGGAACACTGCGTCAATGGCGTTGAACATTTTGTCGCGCTGCTGTATCAACGACAATTTCTTGTCATGAGGCACAAACAGGTTGCACTGCGCAAGGCATTCGTTTTCGGCGAGCAGGCGTGGCCAGAGCTCGTCTGGTTTCACTGTCTGCAGCTGGGTTAGATATGAATTCTCCAGATATTGCCCAACGCGTTCCAAATTGAATTTACTACGCGCGGTTAGCGTGGGACTTGGACTGGCATCACCAGACGAATCCTCTCCTGCTATACCAGACGCCGTTGCCGGTTTCTCCTCAATGCCGTCATCGCCCTCACATGGTTCCTGGATATCGGGCTCCATGGCGCAAAAGAATTCAGCCAGTGCAACATTCTCCTTTCCGGTAAAGACCATATCATCGGGTATCTCTTGATGGGACAGACGCAGTATAGTAAAGATCATCCACGAATGAAACAGCTTCATGTCATAAACCAGCGTGTCAATCGTGCGCTGCAGCTCGTGGACTTTCAGCAAATAGGAGCCGCAAGCGCGCATCGCCTCGCTGGCCACATCCGGCGAGATGAGTGCCTATAATGGAAGATTATTTTCAATTGGAATGAACTTCGTCGTTACAAACAAGACAAACCTCAAAGAAATGCGTCATGCGTCCAAAGCCCGCAATTGTATTGAGAAAGTAAAACATGTTTATGGCGGCTCCGTTTAGTTGCTTGAAGACCAGGCCCTGCAAATTGTTGAGGCTCAGATCCACTGAGTTGGCTATCTTCTTGAAGCCCTTCTCCGTCAACGTTCTGTGGCATTGTAAGCAAAAAAAAAAAAAAGAACAAAGCGGCGGGGCCCATGAGCACTGTATACTGAGTGTAGGGACTTAACTCACTCGAACAGAAACTCCTCGACCTCCAGGGTGGCGTAACCGAATACGAGCAGCTCCAGAAAGTGTGCAGATATCATGCCATATGCCTGCGAATTGGCATACTTGGTCAGCTTGTTGTCCATTTCCAGTTGGACCGTCTCCCATGCTTCCGTCAGGCACTGTTGTGTGTCATTGATGTAACTATATATGAACGAATGGAGCAATTAGTTGGGATAATAGCCACTGCAAGAAGAGCTTACTTTTTAGTCTCTAGTATGTGGGCACAGTGGGAAGCCAGCTCCAGCATGGGTGTTATGGAATCCTGCAGAACCTGATTGTGAAAATGCAACAGCTTGAGCTGTTGGCCATCACGAAGTAGCGCATAGATGGCATTAAAGTCGCCATTTAGACGCACATCGTACACATCGAATTGATCCGGATTTAGTATATGCTGTGTGAGATCAATGCTGCCCGCCTGTAGGGCGCCAAGGAGCAGTAAATGCACTTTACCGCTGCGCATGATAACCACCAGAAAACAGGGCGAGCCCTTGGGAAATGACTTCTGATCGAGCGTCTTCAGGCACGGATCGATATTGGTCAGCGGCGGCAGTTTCGGTAAATACCGTCTGTGCTTGTCCTTCGCATTGCATGTGTAGCTGTCGAGGCTCTCCTTGCAGTTGATCGCCTTGCTGAAGTACACCTTCTTGATGTCATCATCGTAGATTAGGCCCGATATTATCGTTTCGCTTTCGGCATCCAGTAGCGCCACCTTTCCATTGCTATAACCGACCGCCAACAGTGTCTCATCCATTTGCCAGCTCAGTGAGCGCACTCGCACATCCTCGCCGGGCGTCGGAAAGGTGACGATTTTCTGCCAGTTCAGTCGCTGTATGATTACCTCACCTAACAATTAACAATTAACAATTAACAATTCCATGGAAGGATGAAAAATTAGATGTCGCGTCAGCTGGATGCCGCCTACCTTTCTCGGTGCCATATGCAATGAGATCCATTTTGTTGTTCCACTCCATGCGCTCCACAATGCAACTCATGTTGCGTGCGCCAAGCAGCTTCATAGAGCTTGATTGAGCCATTATTTATTTAATTTTAATTGAAACTCACAACATTTGTAGCATTTGTAGTATCTTTATTTCTAGTTTGCCGGCTTGGCAGCGCAACTTATCGAATACATCGATTGCCCCCTCTTGACGATTGGCGTTGCCAGATCGCGTTTAATGTTTGTTATGTTTGTAAAAAGGATTTAGTAAATCTACGCAAAGTAGGCTTAAGGCTTAAGAGAAACATTATTATTTTAGTTATACATATTAAAATGTATGCTTACTTTATTTTAGAAATACGCTCAATTTTGTTGTTGTTTGTTTGTTTTGTTTTTGTTGGCGCAATAAAGAACATGCCTGTATGTATATCTATGTATGTATGTATGATTATGTCTATGTTATTTGTATGTAAAAATGTAGGAGCGAGCATGTGCCTGTGCGTGTGTGTGTGTGTGTGTGTGTGTATCTGTGTGTATCCATGCAGTTTTGCATGGCATTGTTTTTGCTGGCTTAACAAGTTCAGTGAAATGAGCTAGACAGCGTCTCCGTTCCCCAATTCGGCGCCAGCGTCTGGTTTTATATTTTCATCGTTAATGCTGCCGCTCGGACTAGCGTCAGCAGTGCTTCCAGGTGTACTAACACTCCCAGCGGCGTGCGCACTGCCACATCCGCTGCCGGAGCCGTTACCATTGCCATTGCCAGTGTGCCAGGTTAGACGTTCCTCGTAAAATTGTATAACGACCTGAGGACATTTGACGTTCGCCAGCTTGGCGGGCACCAGATCGGCGTGATCGCTTCCCTTCCACTTCATCAGAAACATTAGGTATCCGGATGAGTCGGTCGCACCAAGAATCTTTGAGGGTTCCAAGCCGCGATCAAAGCCAATCAACTTCTTTTGTTCGTCGGTATCTTCCTCCATGAATGATTTTCGCTTACTTCGTATTGAATCTGGTGTTGACGATGTGGAAAGGCGTTTTTTTGTTTCTTTTTTATTATTTTTTAATGATTCTTCAAACGTTGCTATTAAATCCGGACAATCGAGATTTTCAACCGGCTCCCAAGTGTTTTCACTGCGTGGATACCCCTTCCACTTTAAATAATATTCTGTGCGACCATTAACTGTGCGTTTGTCCTCTACGCGCTCGACTGAGAATTCGGCCATTGCAATTTGCGTTTGTGTTTTTTGGAAACTTTATTTATTTACTGTAAATTAAAAGTTTTGTGTTTGAAAAAAGTGACCAGTTTCTAAGTAGTATGGTATATTGGGTGACCAAATTGCAAAAACGAACCTAAATGCGCATATCGCATTGCAATATCGAAATTAACACAGGGCTGCATACAACTATCGATAACAAGACATTCAACAGCTGACTGGAAACGGCATGTGAACAACGTGCGCGACAGCCAAAAAAAAAATAACGAAAAAAAAAACTTTTAAAATTATTTGAATAGACTGCCTTTGCAGATAATACAGTAATTCAACATGGGCGAGTTTATTGCAGAAATGCAGGAGCGGCTTCTGCCGGAGTATGAGCAAATGAAGCACTACCAAGTATTTACCCCAGAACAAATCAGGTAAGCAATTACTCGAATTTAAATGCATCTTCAAATATCTTTATGAAAATGTTTAATTTGCAGAGAATGTGTACGCAAGCGCGAACGCCTCTTTTTAAATATAACCAAAAGCCACATAACAATGTCCGACTATTTGGAATTTATTGCATACGAGAAAACAATGCACAAAGCTCTCACCGAAAAGGAGAAACTGACCGGCCTCAAGCTAAACGGCCTTAAAGCCTCCATTTGCACCCGGATTATGCGCATGTACAGGGAAATGCTTGCCAAGTTTGCCCACGAGAAGCCTCTGTGGGAAAATTGCATAAAGTTCAGCAAGAAATCTGCGCCACAAGAGGTAGCTGGCATATACGAGAAGATGCTGTCGGTAAGTCAAAGCAAAAAGTCAAAATGGATTGGGTACAAATAAATTGTTCTCTTCGCAGTACCATGGGGGTGATCCGCAAATTTGGATCAATGCCGCATTGTGGCTCTACGAATACAATCGTGCCAATATTGCGCGCGTACAGGACATACTGTTGCGTGGTCTACAGCGACATCCCGCCTCCGAAGCGCTCAACAGTTGCTTTTTCAATATACAGCTCAAAGAGGCCGCCGCGGCGGACAACAAACGTGATTTGGGCGACAACACGGTCTCGGAGCAGGACATACAAATGGAGCGCGTTGAGGCCGTCTATCGTAACAGCCTGTCAAGCATTACAAATTTGGATTACTTTCTGAAATTGCTAGAATGCTGTGAGGATCACGCGGAGCTCACCGCCAGGCTACAGCATCGCATAATCGATGATATACAGACAAAGTTCTCACGCGAGCCAGCGCTGTGGGATGCGCTCGCGAAGCGTGAGCTGCGTGGCTTTCATTTGGGTGATCTAATGAATATGGCAGAGAACGAAGACGACGCTGAGCCGAGCGAGAAGAAGACGCGTCCAGACACGGTCCAAGTGTTTCAGTCACGATCGAAAAAGCGTTGCATTGAACTCTGCGTGACGGTCTACAAGGCGGCCGTCCAGCAGTTGCAGACGCAGGAAATGTGGAACTTGTATCTGGACGCCATGCTGGCGTTAAGCAGGAATCACAAATCGGAGCGCGCATTCATCCAACAGTGCCTGGCAACTGCGCTGCAAGATGGCCATCGCTCCCAACTGATGCATGCCAGGCATTATGCCACGCTAAGCATGATACTGGGTAGCACCGAGAACGGCGGAGAGGCCTGTGTGCGCATTTTAACCGAGGCACTGCAGCACGATGCATCGCTGCGCATGCACGAGCTCCTGCTGGCCGCCCATATCCGCAATGATGATGAACCTAGCGTGCACAAGCTGTTCAGCCAGGTGCGCCGAACAATGGGCGCCGCCGGCCTCTCCCTCTGGCACATGGTCATTGCCTATTATAGGGCGCGCAATGATAATCAGGCCAAGCGACAGTTAAACGACATTTATACACAGGCCTGCAAGGAGACCTCGCCGGAATTTGCCGATCTGCGCTGCAGCTACTTGCGCTACCTGTGGCACGAGCATTCGCCGACCAAAGCGCGTGACGAATATGCCAAATTGGCGCAACAGCCGCCCATGTCGCTGCAGCTGCACCGCGAGATGGTCAACCTAATAGAGAGCTCCAAACTGAAGGTAAGTCCTTTATCATTGCTTTATAAATTTTGTATTTATATGTCGTTTTTTATTTAGGATTTATCTACAATTAAAGCCTGGCGCATGTGCTATGAATTCATGACCACATACTTTGGCAAGCGAGAGCCGAGTGTTTGGCTCGAATACATTGCCTTCGAGCGGGATCATGGAGAGGTCAAGAGCATTTCCCTGCTTAGCCGGCGTGCGCTCGCCACATTGGAACCACAGTTTGTGTCCATATTTGAAGCCGAGCGCGCAATGGCGCATGTTGGCATGGCCGTAACTAGATAATTAAGCTAGCTAGTAGTTAGTTATTCAATTTGATTTAAGTCATGTTTATGTTTAGGTTTTTTTTTTATCAAATACTTCCGTCGAGAAATTCCTTTCGAAAAATCCTCAAACAAAAGTAGGATAGCAAATAAAATAATATTCAACAAGCTACTCGCGTATTGTCGTCTATTAGTATAAGAGCGAGAGAGTGATATACTCTTATATATTCACACACGAGAACAAGTATGTAGAGTGAGAGAGAGAGGGAGAGATAGAGCACAGATATAATTTTATTTTGTTATCGGAGCTGCAAACCCCAAAATTTAGCTTTGTGTTTCACAGAAATTGTGGTACATATTTTCATATATAGTTTGCTTGGGCTTCAATGGAGTTATGTACTAAATATGGGCTCATAAATTGATTAGTTGAGGGCCTTGTTATTTATGCATTGGGGCTGAGTTAAACAGTTCGGTTTTAATTGTATAAATATATAAATAGGTATTCTGGATTCGAACCGGTTCCGGTTAAATCGGAAATGAGTTTGAAAAAAAAACTTTCATACAGCCGTTTTCCGCCAATTTACCACTGTTGCACTTTCCACCGAGAAAGCTGGCATTCTGCGAAAAGTGTCAAGCTCTTCTCCAATTATTTTTCGTACAGATCTTGGAAAATAAATAAAAACCAAATTTTTGACCTCTATTTCCGCCAAGCCGGGATGGACTTTCCAAAAAGTGTGGAACACACCTCTAATGAACTTAAACACAGATCTTTGAAAACCAGGTTGAGGCCAATCGGATGGTAAAAAAAAAGTTACATACAAACATTTTTCGCGATTTTTCCACCCATGCGGGTGGATTCTCGCGAGACCCCGTTTTAACGGGCACCTTTATCACGTTAGTACGGTAAAAATTTCAGCTTCCCAGCTCTTACGGTCTATCAGTCAGTCAGTCAGTCAGTCAGTTAGTCAATCAGTCAGTCAGTCAGGACAAACAGTTTTGTATATAGTGACATACATAAACCCATACATACATACATGCACACAATTGCGTGAAAATGGTGTAGTCCGTCTTCAATGACATGTTACGCAGATACTTGAAAATGAGAAGGAAATAAAAGCTTATAATGAAAAAATTAAAATATTATACAGGAAAACATCTAAAAAGTCTGCTAAAATATAAGTTATTTCCTTTAAGCCGTAATAAAATCCTTATTTTTGATCGTTATCGTTTATTAAACAGTTTTGGGAGACAGTCCTGATATTCTGCACATACATACGTAGATGTGCACACATACAAATTTATAATTTATTTGCATACATGTGTAAATAGTTAGTATTTGGCTATTGATGTTGATAAGCATAAGAGTATTTGTGTGTATGCGTACACAACACATAAATACGCACACACCAGTTGCTGTTACGTTAACGCCGATAGCATTGTCGCTGTCCGCAGTCGCAGTCGCAGTCGCTGCCGCTGTCGCCGTCGCCGTCTCCGATTGACGCTGCCCAAGTTGCCTGAGCTTTGGATGCGCGCGCTGGCGCTGCTTTGGTTTAGTCAGTTTTCGCACAGCGTTTGGGCAAGACGTGCACACAGGTCGAGCGTGAGTGGGAATAAACCAAAAGCCAAAAAGCATTTAGAAAAGCGAAGCACAAACGTCATAAAGGAAACAACATGGAGTTGAACAACCGTTTGCTATTGAAGATCATCGAGCTGGTAAGTGCAAATCTGATCCAGTGTCAATTCTATGCATATCTATTCTGTGTGTGACTATCTACAATGTATGTATGTATGTATATCTATGCGACTCTCTGTATCTACGCTTTGAGTCCTTTTCATCAGTTGTTGTCTTGACTATCGCTTCGTAGCAGACAAATCTGCGCTCGTTTGTGTGTTTGTATTGGTTGCTGCTCCCTTTACGTCTTTCTCTTTTCCCCTTTCCCTTTCCCTTTCACCGTACTCTGAACGACTCCTTTTGCTGGCTGCCGAGAAAATTATTGCTGTTGTTTTGATTTATATTTGTTGTGTTCTCTTCTTATTTCTACCCTTGCGCCAGTTGCCTTGCCTTGAAGCAAGAAACCGGTTCCCATTGGCCAGACTCGTTTTCATTGTTGGTCATGACTTCATTTGAGGTTCTGTTTTTGGAAGTTTTTGTTTTGCTTTTGGCTTTGTGCTTCCTTTTTTTCACGGCATTAGCACTCGCAACTGCGTAGTTCTCTAATGCGTGCTGTGGCGCATTAGTCTTTTGTTATCCCAAGCCGGGCATGATGTCATTAATATTGTGAGATCTTGAGATCAAGCCTATAAACGCTACAGCCCAAACAATTGGTCGCTTGTTTCTCATGGCTGGCAATAGAATATTAAAAAAAAACCCCATTCATTGGATATGACTTCCGGCGAATAATGCCGAGATGATGCTCTCCATGATGTCACCGTTACGCAGACTGGTTTATATTCTGGTGATTTATTTGCTTGTCTGGAGCGTCTGGAGGAAACGACTTAGTTGGGCTACAATTGCGTTTTTTCTGTATTGCTTAATTTGCTTGCAAATTGTTAATAATAATAGGCAAATTGTTTTTCGAATATGTGCACACGCATCTGTATACAATTTTCACTGCAGTTTATCAGCTGTTTTTTTGTTGTTGTTTTCGTTTATTATTCATGTGCATTATTGGCATTCCCGTTACACTCATTCGCGAGGCATTCTGATAACGCCGTTTCACAACACTGCCCCATGACGCATGCCCCTTTGTGCACGGATCTTGTGGCTTTGTGCTTATCGGCGCAGCCTGCGCCCGCGTCTGACTTCATGATCGCTCTTTCGATTTTATCATCTAGGTCAGTGGACGGATCACAGTTAAATATAGATCATTGTCTTTGCCTTGGCGGCATTCGCATATCATGTGCGAATTTGTTGCTTAATTGGTCAACTACTTGAATCTAGGCTCTCAATTGAGCTCTTATTGTCACGAAATATATAATATATTGTTAATATACGATAAAATATATACTATAAAGTATTTGGGTGAATAGGCTATGTGGTTAGATCGATTGGGAACTTAATCTATATAGATTAATTACGCATAAACATTATTAACTATTACAAGTGTATTCAGCATTCGGCCAGAACCGCGTTGAATAGTTCTTGCTGCTCTCCTTGTTCATGCTGTACGTAAACAAAAGTTGACATGAAATGAATCATAATAAATGTTCAACACTTTGTGTTTTTTTTAAGGTTAACTGTGTTTCGATATTTATCCAAGTTAACATTATGGCCACATGGCCAGATCGATGTGTGTGTGTGTGTGTGTGTGTGTAGTGCTGGAACGTGGTGGATTGTGACCACACCTTTATACCTTTAATATACATACCTAGGCTTAGTTTTGTGGCTTTCGGCTGACTAATTAAATGAATTCAAATCAAAACCGAGACGCGCCTCAAATCGCACGTAGTTGATCACGAACTGAAAATGATGATGATGATTATGGCGATGATGATGATGATGATGATGTCATAATAGCAAGTGCGAGCGCAAACAGATTCACATTACGCATACGCCATGTGCGCCAGTGGGGCAACCGACAAAGGTCGTAGCTGCGGGCGCTGCATTGAATAAACAACAACAAAAACTCTGTGTGAGCGGCATAGCTAATTTTCAATACATAATATATATATCGTATATACATATATATATGGATATGATATTTGCCGGTGGGTCGCTTAATGAGCTGACCAGCAGCAGCCCGTGCTGACGCATCCATGGGCCGTTCGGGCCACATTTTTGGCCAAATATTTGCTATTGGCTTACGGATCGCTGGTCATGGGAAAGAGCTCAAAGCGTTGCAGATAACGTGCCGGCAATGATTGTTTGCATTAGATACTATGTACATGCATACATACATACATACATGCATACATACATGCATATGTACAAATACATGTGCACAACGAGCGTGTATAGTGTGTGACCCCGCCTTCGCGTTCTTTTCTTTTTGGCGATAGAAAAACAAAAACAAAAGCAAAACAAACACAAATCTCCGAATACACTCACAAATTTATTTACGATCTAATAAATGTTTTAACTGGCGCATTTGTTAATTTCACAATTGGCAATTCATTTGCTGCTTTTTTTTTTTTATTTTGAGACCTTGTTGCCACCAACCCCAACAAATGGCCGGGTCGCTCAGCTCGCTCAGCTCGGTTCGTTCGCGGGGCTTTGGGCAATGTCAGCGTCATATAATTAATTGCCAAATGCCTTTGACTAGGTGCAAAGCGCACCTGATTTCAAATAAAATTGATATACGGGCATGGCTCGAAACGGCGGCCCCTAATTTGTACAAGTTGCTCGGCTATATATTTGGGCCATAAACGGCCGGCTGGGCCTCACTTTTGGGCCAGCCAAATAGGCAAAAGGCGGGCAGCTATGAAAAACTACTTGGAATTCCCAATTTCTGTTTCTGCGCCTGCCAATTGTAAACGAACCGAGTTCCATTCGACAACACATGCAAATTGTGTTTAAACTAAAACGATGAAATGTACACAGTCCGATTTTCCATTGAATTTTCCTTAATCTGATTTGCCAGCAAAACTTGCAAAACTTGAAAGCTGTCGGAAATATAATTTACCGATAAATTGTGATAAATAAATGAGGAAACCCTTTAAGAATGGGTAAAAAGGGTATATTGTATTAGGGCAAATGTATGTAACAGGCAGTAGGAAGCATCTCCGAGCCCATAAAGTATATATATTCTTGATCAGCATCAACAGCCGAGTCCATCTAGCCATGTCCGACTGTCTGTCCGTCCGTCCGTATGTATGAACGCAAGGATCTCAGAACTTTGAAGGTCCTCCTAGTTTGTTTGTTTGTTCCGATAGTCGATAACTTGCCCCGTTTCCAAGCAATCGATAAAAATCGATATCGAAATCCTGTTTCTTGAGCAATTGTGGTAATTCATAAGAGCTAGAGTTCCCAGAGATGGAAAGTTTCAAGATCTGCAGACGCAAAGGATTTGTTCGCAGTTTTCGAGGCGGGCTAAAGAACATTTTGTTGGACAATTAACTAATTCCATTTTCTTTAAACAATAACGAAATCAATATTAATAACTTTATGCCTTGCGCCGCTTGAGCTTTACAAACTTTTCTGTTAGGGGTTTTTTTCTTCTGAAAGCCCAAAAGACATTAATGTCAAAATGAATCGTTATTTTTATTGCAATCAAATGGGCCGCCGCAAGGCTCAAGTTCATATTTTTACGCAATTTGTCTCACGAATTGGCTATCAAATATTCAAGAGCCCATAAAATCAGCTGGCCCAAAAGTCAAACTATGTTAGACGCATTTCAATTAACGTAATTGCCAAAATTTGCTAAGCTAGAAATAAGTCAAGAACATTGTAATCATAATAATAATAATAAGAATAATTGTTATTGCTTTTTGAATTGTTATTATTGATAATAGTAATAATTGTTATAATAATAATACTTATTGTTATTTCAATTGTTATTATTATTTTAATTTTCATCGCCTTCTTGTTTTTCTCATTTTTTTTGCTAATATTATTTTTATTTGAGTCATTTTTATTATTATTATCATAATTATTATCATTATCATTGTTATTATTATAATTATTATTATTATTATTTTCATTGTTATTATTATTATTATTATCATTGTCATTATCATTATTATTATCATTATGATAATTATTATTATTATTATCATTATTAATATTATTATCATTATTTTCATTATTATTATTATCATTATCATTGTTATTATTATCATTATTATTATTATCATGATTTTTTTTATAATTATTATTGTTATTATCATCATTATTATTATCATTATTATTTTCATTATTATTATTATTATCATTATTTATGTTATTATTATTCTTATTATCATTATCATTGTTATTATAATTTAAATAATTATTTTATTTGCTGTCTTAAATTTTATAATACAATAAATAACAACAAGAAAGTTGCAATAGAAATTATTCTATTATTTTCAATATTAATAGAAAAACGTTAAGAAATTATTCTATTCTATTAAGCAGCCAAGTTCATAGGAAAAAAACATCTGAAATTCGAGCCCGTTTGTCTCTGGCCAGTTGGGCAATAAATAAGGTAGAATGTGACTGGCAAATGCAAACAAATGTGCGCAACATTTGGTAATTATTGACATCATTTTAGCCAATTTTATTTGCTGCTAATGGGCGTGACATAAACAATAATCCGCAAATATAGATACACGATACATATACATACATTTATCTAGTCCGATATGACCGTGAGCCTGTGTGTTCTATCTCAAAGCCCCTAAACATGCTACCTTAATGACATTTTGTTGTCGTTGTCGTTGTTGTTGTCGTTGTTGTTGGCAGCTCGCATTACGAATCAAACAATTGGCGGATTGGGGTTGGAGTGTGGGCGTCTCGACAGGATATGTTGCTTTGTCACATCCTTTTAGCTGGCAATTAGCGGCTTCTGACGGCGTTCCTAATTGATTGATTGATTGATTGCCCCACACTCCCGGGCACACTTCGCATTTATAAACAGGCGCAGCCCTCTCCCCCTCCCTCTCCTATATGTATATATATTGTTTGTGCCCGTAAAGGTAGTTAGCTGCGTTTGTTGACACTGCGAGCGCTAAATGGCCCATCAATATTACGCCCATTTGCCATATCGATATCTAACTAATTTCCATATTTGATAAGCAAATTGGCTTCAGGCACTCCGAACTTGCAGTTGGCCAAAATTCCGTATGGCGTTAAGTCCGTCGACTTTTGCCGTATTAAATGACAACGGGCAATACGACTTCTGATAACATATGAATGCCACTCGACTTAAGTGCTGCCTCGCCTACGAAATTGATAGATAGTTGGAAATTAGCTTGTTGAATGTGCTTTTGCTTCTTCTTAACTTGGATTCCATTTCAATTAACCAAAACTTCAAGTCTTACCTATTTACTTAGCTGAGATGTTCCTTGAGCTTAACTTATCTATTATAGGTTCTATAACGTGGTTATAAGCGGGGTTCATTTATGATGCGAACCGGTTCACGAACCGAACTTCAAGGTAGAGAGAACCGTGAACCGCTTCGATTTAAAGTCGGGTTGAAATTTCATATATTTTTGTATTCCATATCTGAGTAGATTCAGGCAGCGATATCGGAAGGGATATGAAACATGTATATGTATCTATATGAGCCTAGGCTTGAACCAAAAGCCATATAGCTTAGTTCCTTCTAATATATCGATAAGTATCGATTGACAGCAATGTTTCTTAAGCACATCTCTATATTCATAGAGCGATATATCTTCCTTAAGTTCCTTCGTTATCCCTGTACGTATAGTAAAATGTAAGAATTGGAAGCGAGTTTTGAAAGCGTCTATAATCAAGCTCTTTGAAGTTTTCTTATTGCTATCTATAAATTTTCTGGTCCAACTTTGTGTCAAGAAACCAAAATGTTTGTGAATGCACCTGCCTAGAGTTTACTGTACCGACTCGTGTGTCTGTCTGTTTCTATGTGCCTCCTGTCCCACATTGTCCGTTGTCCGTTGTCCGTTGTCCGCTGTCCGTCGTTTGTCGACCTGCACAGCATCTGATGCAAGTTTCGAGCCCTCGTCGCAGATCTTTACCGCCAGCATCATAATCCTGATTGAGAGCGTGGCGGATCACAGCTACAGCAGCCAGGCGATGCTGGTCTGTGGAACGCTGACCGGCTATCTGATCATCTGCAGTTGTCTGAGCATAGGTAATATTGTGATTGCGTTGTGGAGATGCGATGCCTGTCGGCCGTTAGCCTGAATTGCCATATCAATTGCAGGGCACTTGGTGGGCGCCAAACTGGACAAGCGCATCGATATACTCTTCACGGTCGCCGGCTGTGTGCTCTTCGTCTCGACCGGCGCCATCATACTCGATCGCTGGATGAACTGCTACGAGATCGCCAGCGAAAAGAACACCATCTTGGCCTCCGGCGTATTGGCCTTTGCCACAGCCGCCATTTTTATCGCTGACACATTTATCATATTTCATGCCCAATAAAAGTTGCAGAAGCCAAACCAATTCCAACGAAATGATCTACTTTTTAAGCGCAATTCGGGATCAATCATAAGGGTCACATTTACTCGAACGATTAGAAGCCAGTATTAGTCATGAAATCCAGCTGCTAATTAAGATTTTAATTTATTTACTTAAACTATATTAACTAACATATTTCAAGTTGGAATTTGAAAATATATGTCCCTAAGTGATTCCTTAATGGGCTGATAACCGGTTTCTGAGCCGAACCGGTTCGAATCTGCGAAACGAAACCGGAACCAAGCCATATTAGAACCCTGAAAACATTGAAAATGGGTAAAAGGGTATATTGTTTTTGAGCCAATTTATGTAACAGGCAAAAGGAAGCAAAAGCTGATCCCATAGAGAATATAAGTATGAATCGATCCGTTCGTCCGTCCGTCCGTCCGTCCGTCCGTATGTATGAGAGAGTATGAGAGACCTTTGGAGTATGCAGAACGAGTTTATTTCCGATAATCGACAACTTGCCCCGTTTCCAAGTAATCGATAAAAATCGATGCCGAATTTGACATGTAGCTTTCAGCTTAGTTTATAGAGATCAAATATCTTTCATTTTAGCTAAAATGCGGATCTAGTATTCGAGTCGATAGCTTTCAAACTGAGATACTAGTTCGGATAGAAACACACAGACCGACGGACGGACAGACAGACAGACGGACGGACAGACAGACAGACGAACGGACAGGCAGACAGATAGACGGACGTGGCAACATGATCTAGGCAGATCTAAAATATATACACTTTATGGGGTCGGATAGGTCTACTTTCCTGCGTTATAAATTTCACGATAAGATTATAATACACTCCCTCTACAAGAGTATACAAATATGTGAGAAACAAGGCAGGAAGCTGGTTCAAATCCAAAGCTGAATAACTGGGAATTTTGGGTGTTGGGATCGGCTGTTGTTACCGATCAATATGATATATACTTTACTTAGACGTTGCATATTGCTTGACAGAATCTTAGTATCTTCTACAAGAGTTCTTGATCTTGATCTGTTCTGCAAGAAGGCAGCATTTATTAACTAAACCAAAGACTAATTGTTATTGTTCATATTTTCTTATAATCCTAGGGCATTGCCATTGCCTGCGTTGTGCTCTACGAGGTTGTCGGGGATCTGAGCAAGCGTCCATTGATTGTCTGCGGCACAATTGGCGGCTTTACAATCATCTGCGCCGTGCTGCTGATCGGTGAGTATACGAGATGGAGCTCGACTTGATGATGCATCCCTAATCCCTAATTCTCTTCGCATAGGACACGTGATCAATTCGGTTGTGGAGAAACGCCTCAATGCGCTAATCTCGCTGCTGGGCTGCATTCTGTTCGTGGCCTCCGGTGCCCTGGTCATTGATGAGTGGCATGATATGTACGATTTCTTGAAGGATCGCAAGCGCAACGCCATCGCCGCCGGCTCCTTGATGATCATCAATGGCGCCGTCTTTCTACTGGATACGCTATCCATCTGCCGAACGTAAGCCCCATCCAAACCAAGGGCCGTCTCTTTGTATTTGTTTTTTTTTTTTTTTGTCAATCGAAATTCTCATGGCTTCTGTGTGGGTCATAAAGCGAACAATGAATCTAATGTAAACTCTATGAATATCATGTACACCCATCTATATACGTATACGTAACTTTTTTTTTTTATATACATGTCAAATATATCTATATGTACTCTATATCCATATGGCACTTGAGCTTAAATCAGCTGTGCACGAACAAGAACCAAACGAATATTAAACTGTTAACAGGAATCCATTAAATATATAGCTATATACATATATATATATGTATGTATATATGTATATATGTATACTTGTGTATGCTTAAGTATGTCTATGTGCCCTTCGCTATCTGCTTGATCTGGAGCTGGTCTTATGTAACAATTGCGGGCTATTTCGTACGTTTTTGTCTGTCATGTCAAAATTGCGCATAATTGCGTGCAGCGAATTTTCTAAGCTTTCCGGGGAAAACTGCTTCAAAACACGCCGCGTGACGTCACGTGCCAAGCCGCCGTTAGCCTCACCTGCCCTTGAGAACAACTCACATTTGCTTTCCATTCCATGCGATAATCAAGCCTCACACGTTTCTCAAGTAGCTTGACACAAACCCAACTTTATTCATTGTGAATGGGCTTATTTAGATTTTAATAGCATTTAATTAAATCATAAATTGTATTCAAAATGGATAAATGGATATTTGCTATATTAAAAGTACACACAATATATCTATATGTATATATATGTATATGGATTATTCTTGCCAAGTCTTATGATCATGGTCAAATCTTGTAATGTGAAGCCTATGAAGATTCCTGGAGCGAAGGAATGAAAGGAATGAAAGGGAAAGCCAAGCAAACAAATATATTGTATGGGGCTTAACATCATGTCGATTTGAAGGGTATCCTTGCGTCGGTGCGTTCTACGTTTTGTTTTTTGCTTGTTAAATACCTTATTTGTTGCATTGTCTTCTGTGCGTGTCTTGCGTGTGATTTTTTCTGTTGTTGTTGTCGTCGTCGCCGTCTTTGCTATTTGACAAAGCAATTTATTTAATTTATAATCATTTTATGCTCAACCCCATCCCCTTCGCATGTCCCTCCTCATGTGGCCCCTCTAGGCGCACCGCGGTACCCGTCTTAAGGGAGGAGCCGACGCGAAACAAAGTCGAAATAAATCGCTTTTAGACTGAGATGCGAGAAGCAGTTACATTCTACGGAGACTTGACGTCAGAAAAGACTTGAAACCGAGTTGTGATTTAAATTAAATTACTTTTTTGTTTTGTTTATTGTTTTTTGTTTTCGTTATAATTATATTATTTAACAATTTACACTAAGTAGCAAGCGTGCGTCTTGCCTTTTTCCTGTTTTCATGTTTATTCCTCGACAGTTCACAGTTTCTGGTCTGATCGGATTTGAGCTGTTCTCTGACCAAGATCAGGGCATGCTTTAGTCCTACGGAATCTTAGCAGGCTTTCGAAATCAGGCATTCAAAATTATTTCACAGCATCTACAATAATATTGAATAAACCCGAGCAAAATGGCAACTCAAGATGAAGCCAAGCCAAAGATCATGGCCTGCGATTTTGAGGTCCGTGGAAAGGTGCCAAAGGAGGCCTTTGAACTGTTTGCCGTCGCACAGGCAAAAATGTTGGGACTTCGTGGCTACATAACCCGTGTCTCCGAAGATTTCTACAAGGGCCAGCTGCAGGGTGAGGGCAAGGTAATTGAGGCCTTCAAAAAAGTCATCGCTACGGCAGGCGAATACGTGGCTGCCATTAAGGAGTTCGTCATAAAGAATATGAAAGCCATTGAAGAGTATACCTATAAGGCCTTTGAGGTTCGATCGTAAAAGGATACTCACAGGATCAGACGTCATTCATGTTGAGTTATTAAAATCGAAAGGTTAAACAAGACTTTAATTTGTGTATGACTTTTGTGGCACTTGTTGACTGACTGCTAATGCAGCTATGGACTAGGTAAGTTTTCCATTGAATAAGATCTCTGAGGTAAGATCTTGAAGAACATATTGCTATCAGGGCTGCAAAGACTCGGTTCGTGAACCTGGTTTCGCACATCTGTGATCCAGATTTTTTGTTTAAAGCTTGGTTTTCATCATATATGAAGAAATGTTATATATGCAGGCGAAATGTTATAATTGATCTTATGACTCGGATATTCGATATTGGGCAACGATTTCGTTTAAGGATTCGATTCATAGTGAAAACAAATTGGGTTTTCGGGCTCGAACCGGTTCAGCTTAAACCGATTTCAAGCCTTTTCTGTTGGGTCTGGTCACATAGAGTTCTTAGAAAATTACTCTTCATTTACATATTCAATGCAGAAATCAAATCAGTTAATAGCTCAGTGATGCGAGTATCTTCCGCTTGGGTATAAATTCTATTAGCCAATGCTCGCAGGGGCCACCTTTTTGCATGCTAATCGAATAACTCAGCGTCGACGACCAGATCGTGATTATATTTCGAATGATATTGAAGTGTTTCGATCCATACATATATCAATGTGCCCATGTATCTGTCCTGAAAGCAAGTACAGTAAATCTGCCACAACAGTCTTCCTAAGAAGTCTGTTGACTGATTTTTCTACCTGTGTGTGGGTGTTGATATAAATACATACATACATACATATGTATGTATATAAGACTTTTATCAAAATCTGAATATGGGCTATGACAATCTATCGTAGGCAAAGCGAGGTTCAAACAACAAAATCAACGTTATAATTTTATGGGTCAATTTGCGGACCGCCATTACGAATGTACTGTTGTACAGGTAAATATTCGTACAAACATTCTTATGTATACACGTAATGCATGTTTGAGCACTAACCCATATGCGAAAAAGCCGCAAAGATTGAAGGAAATTAACTGAGGCAAGGCAGCGACCACTGTGGCAGCATCGGCAGCTAATCAGTCGGCAAAGTGCGGCGGCGACGACGTCGCCCCGTTCGTAGTCAACGAGCAACGACTGCGGTCGCGGCGAATAAGTCGGTGTAATTGCAACGCAGTGGCAACGCCGACTAAGCGAATAGAGCAGGCGCAACAGTGCTGTCAACTTCGATGGCCGTAAAATGAAAAGCTTTTACAGCTTCGACTTGTGCGAAGTTATAGCCAGAATTCTTTACATTTCCGTACCTAGTTGAAATGTGGAAAAATATATTAAATATATTTAAAGCTTAGTATTTTAACAAAAATGTTCTCGTTTGTGTCTCGAATTGCGAAATCAAAAATTGCCTTACAGCTGTTATAACACTATATATATAAAACTATAACTATATGTAATAAGAGCAATATATTTGCTCTTAGCTTTAATTTCCTACTATTGCGACTGCACGCTTTGTTCGTATCTAGCCTGAAAACGGCTAAACAGTCAGAGCTGCTCGTCGGCAGCGGTGATTGGCGCAGTCGCAATCGAATTGGAGGAGCCGTCGCCGTCGTCGTCGTCGCCATCGCCATCAGCGTCGCCGTCGCCGTCGCCGTTGTCAGTTTGCTTTGAACACTCGTACGTGAAAGTTGGCGCTGCGTCTGCGTCGCACAAAAAGCTTTGCCAAAACAATTTTGAAAGCGCAGGCGTGCAACGGTTTTTTCTTCTTTCAAGCCACGATTTGTTTTTGTTATCGATGGTTTTTGTTTTTTTTTTTTTTGGTTTTGTTGTAGTGTGAAGTGAAAAGCATATGAGTTTTGTGCATATTTTACAGAGTTGTTGGGCGTTTTGATTGTTTATTTTTTGGTTATAATTTTTTTTTTTGTAATCTTATGATTTGTGCAATTTTGCTGTAAGCCAACAAAAATATGCAGCAACATTAATAACAACAGCCAAGACAACAAAAGTCAACAACAATTACGAGTGCTCGTACCAGGCATTACGACCAAAGGAAGAGGTAAGCAAATATGCAATGCATTTGTTTTTTTGTTTTTCTTTTGGTTTTATTTTGTTGCTTTGTTTATGTTTGTTTCGGGGTTGCATTTGCGCAAAAACCACAAAACAAAGATAAACGAAAAAAACAAAAACCAAAAAGACCAAAAACTGGCCTATCCCAGCTGACACACATACATACATGTGTATGCATATGTACATATACATATGTATACTATATACACGCGCATGGCTGGATGGATATGGGGACTGTAATACACACACAGATAGGCAAACACCGTTGCAGATACACAGATACTGATACATTCGCACAGACACAAACAAGCTAGACATAACCTCATTAAAGTTGTCGCTGTTGTTGTCCTCATTTTATCCGGCTGCCATCGAGCCCAGCCATCGGAGTTGGAGTCGCACTCGCACTCGCACTCGCACTCGGACTCGGACTTGGACTCGGAGCCGTCTTCGATTATTGAGCCGTTTGACTTTTTCCCATCGACGACGAACCTGTTACCTGTTAGTAGCAAAAAAAAAACAAAAAACTTACAAAAAAAAAAAAGAAATATATATATATATATAAAATTTATAATAAAAACATCTCGCTGCCTCTGGCAGCCTCTAGAAATCTGTATGCGAGACAATCTTAAAGCTCTTTTTCTTTCTTTCTTTCTCGATACACTTCAATTAGATCAGGGTAGCAAAACATGTTCATTCAGGCTTTGCTTTGGTTTACGCATGAATGGACAAGTTGCTCTAGCTGAACTACATATTCGAATTCGATTTAACCCGCAGTTAGCTGGCACTGAGTCATACATGTATGACTACCTGGTCAGACAACATTAGGGGTACTCCCCCCTCAATGCTCCTTGTAAAAGTGTTAGGCAACAATGTTTTGCCAATTTGTTTGCTGTTCCCTTTCTAAAGCCGGGCATAATATATGTACCTATGATTATGAAATTCATAATTTGAATATATTTATCACATTGTTTCAGTAGGGTATGCCCTAGTCGATGTTCTTTGCCTCTCCTCTTGCTTTAACTCTGCTTCTCGCTTATTGTTGTTGCCATGAACTTGCTTTTTGACCGGGCCCGGGCCTGGGCCAAAACAGTTTCAGCACTCGACGCGGCTTGCCGTGCTTTTCGTGCAATTTTCGTTTGGATTCGCCCGCCTCAATTTCTTGCTCCTGGGCCACACCCCACCTGCACAGCTGCCCAGCTGCTCACCTGTCCAGCTGCCCAGCTGACCCCCTGCCCTGCTTCGAGCGCTTCGCCCAGACAACAGCATGAATATTATTATATTTCAGTGCCGCATCATTATTGCCGCGCTTGAAATTTGCTTTGGCTTCGGCTTCAATGCGCCCTGCGTGCCCCATGGCCCCGCACCCCTTCCTGGCCAAGCAGCTGCCAAAGGAATTGAAAGTGCGCGCGCATGCGCAATTAAGGCCAAGTGCGCAAAAAGCACACGACTAAATCAAATGAAATCAAGTAACTGCGACCCAAAGACAAAAGTGTATATAAAAGTCAATCGAAAAAAACAACAACAACAACAACAACAACAAAGACAACAACACAAACAGCTAACAAAAGCGTCCAAGTCGAAGGCTGAAGTGAAGCGAGTGCCGCAAAAAATTCACTTTTCATATTTGGGGGCACACACAGAACGCGACTCCAGCTTTGCCGCGATATAGGCGACACACACACACAAACACAAACACACAAAGAAAACATAATTTGTTTGTTTTGCGTATCTTTTCTATAAATTTTCTCAAGTTCGGAAAATGAACTTCTCTCTAAGAAATGTGCTTCTACATATACATACATATATTCTAAAGAACAAGTACGTTTTTCTTTCGCTCAAATGTAGATAACTATTTTTTGAGTGCACATACACATGAACATGCACACACACACACACACGCACCAGCATGTGCGGAGCGAGTTGGTGAAAATCAACATACAGGTTATACAGATTTATGATCACTTTCTGATACTCTTCGCTGAGTGCGTCCGTTCATCAGACCGACCGTCCGCCCGCCCGTCTGTCCCCCCCGCCCGCACGTCCGTTCGCCTTGCTCTGCCCATCCGCTAGTCTATCCATGTTCTTGGGAATGTAGGTGAGCTTGAATGGAAATATATTAGCGCAGGCAGATGATGAGTGTGGGCCTGGTCAGCCATGGATCGAGGTCACGAGCTGAAGATCTTGGAGAAAATGGCAAAAATGAATATCATGGCGATTATCACATATCATAGACGATATTTTCATGGGCTTGGAAAAGCGTATCGGGGACCATAGCACAAAATGGATGGATAGACGTCAGTTTTCGTGCTCCTCATAGTGCTGGAAAGATTCTGGGAAATCGCCCAATTCTCGTTACTCGTGCTTCAATTGCGATACTTATTTAAATTTAAGCGTGTGTTTGTCGTTTTTTTCTATTCTTTTATTCATAAAGGTGTGACTAGCAGATATTAACCGGCTTTGCGCGGTTATGCTTTACTTGAATTCGCATTTCCACCCAGTTTCCATCAAGGAATTATCAGTCAAATTTATATTTGGCTTGGAGTTCTGTAATTACCCAAATGTACCAAAATCGATAAATATCGATTTTAAAATCTACCTTCAAAAGACGCAAATATTCCAAAAGATCTATAGACTTGGCGCGGAGTATACGTAATTAGTCTATTATGATTTTCGATAAATATCGATATTTAAACCCACATTTGAGTATACTTCAAAGCTTTAGTGATCAACAACAGCAAGTTTTCCAGCCAAGAGGGATGACTTAGAGAAAGGCGTGAAACACATCTCAATTCAATGTTCTTAAGACGCTTAGAAAAGGGTTTGCCAGCAAAAACCGTTTATTCAACGGTTTTTCACCAATTTTCCACAGTTGCGCGTGGAACCATTCCGCGAGCATAGTCGAAACTACATATTTCCGCCGCTCGACAGGCTTGTCACCGTATGTGGGCCAGACGTACCTTCCTTTAGCTTAACCCGATTGGGATTGCAATGTTTGCCATCATCAGTTGATGTGGTGGGATTCGTGATTAGCTGACGCTCCCAAAGAGACTGTGACAAGATTGGAGATGAGTTTTACACGTGTGTCAGTTTACCTCGCCCGGTTTCCGGCCAAGCCCGAATCTCAAGCAGAAGGGTCCAGCGTCCGTTGCTCGAGTCGGGGTTGTGTGTGTGTGTATGTGTGTGAAGGGTGCAGCAACAATCAACACCTGCTTCAGCTTTAGCTTCAGCTCCAGCTGCAGCTACATAGACAGCTCCCACTTGGACTAATTGTAAATTGCACAGAACGCGCATTGGACACGGCTCGATGACTCCGGCACTCGAGTTGGTACTGCCTTGCGTTGCGCTTCCCATGCCAAGTACAAAACAATTTTATGGCCATTTTAGACTGCCATCTGTTGTTCAACAAATTGGCTGCTTTGGCGGCTTAAATGCCGCTTGGCATACAACAAAGAAGTGTCGATGTTGCAGCGGGCGTCATATATCTCACGGCAGCAACAGGCGCCAGCAAGCGGCAATGCTCTTGCTTGTTGTCTTGCCCGCTACCCATTACAAATGAGCCAAAAAGGGTATCAACAGGTCGTCTAACAGTCAGCCGAGTCAGCTGAGTCGGAGTCACGTTCCAAGCTGTCCCAAAATCGATAAATATAGATTTTCAGTTTTCCATTCCCTTTTAGTATGCGCCAAACGTTGAACACAACTTAATGTGGCATCTGTGTTACGTAAAATCGATAAATATCGATATAAAAACTTACATTTTGCATGGTGTTTCACCCTCATTGCTCAACAATCGATAAATATCGATTAAAAAGTTAAAGTAAACGTATTCTACTCAAAAGATCTATCGATTTGGCTTCGTAGCTGATTACAGGGTATCTTCGAGTCGAGTGGTCTCAGCGAATGCACTTGTTGCTGTTATGGCTGATGTTGGCATAAACTTGGCTCTTAGCCTGACTTATTTATCATGCAAACAAACGGGCAGCGGCCCCAATAGCAATAACAATAATAAGCCTGAGGCCCCACACATGCGCTTCGACAGCATCTGGAACGGGAACGGGAACGGGAATGGGAATGGAAACGGGATTGGGTTTTGGGTATGGGTATGGGCATGGGCATGGGAATTGCCACAATGGCAACATCTATGGATATTGCCGCACATATGTATGTATATTTCTGATTGTTTATTTGTTCTTTGGCAAAGACAACGGCCAATGTCTATTATGTCTATATGTGCGCTGCGATTTCGGGCGAATGCGACGCGCCAGATAAACAAAACCGAGCGTGACTAATGGTTGACCAAGCCCCACGACAGCAGCAGCAGCAACAACGTGGGAAAGCTAACACTCGCCCACGTTTTGATCTTTGGCTAGGATTTTGTAGTAACAGGCAGCTGAGGCAGTTGAGGCAGTGAAAGCGTTGTTGCATGTGCCACGGCTGCCTGCTCCGCATTCGTAATTGTTGCTCTTGTGCCGATTCAAGCGTTGGTCATTTAATTGCCCAGCACTGAGCGGAGCCCGTGCCCGGATATTGAGCTGAAGCTGCCGCTCGCTCGTTAATTGGCCAATGCAATTGACCGAAACTGGATTTGCATATGGTATATGCCTCGCAACTGTCATAGCTGTCATTGCCATCATCATTAGCAGCAGCAGCAGCAGCAGCAGCAACAACAACATTGAGTGCGGGCTTCCTGCGCTCAGGCATTCGCATAGTTTGTGAGTACCAAAAGCAGTCAAAGCATAAATTTCAGCTCATTTGCGTAAAATAGTCGCTCATGGGCAAGAATTTGGGATCATTACGCCAACGCGTTTGCGACAATTTAAGGTCAATCGTATTATCTCTCTCTCCCTCTCTCTCTCTCTCTCTCTCTCTCTCTCTCTCTCGCATTACAATATGAAAAGCATTGAGGCGTTCAAATGGCCTATGCCTACATGCCTTGAACTATATATAGGCATTCTATTGAGCTTTAGTGTTTTTTTGAGAATATACCCTGTACTCATCACAAAAGCTAAAGGAGTTTCTAAAAAATGAACTCGTTGCTAATCGCTCATCGATTTGCAGCTGTTGAGAACCTATCGATAGGCATATAAGCTATCGAAACGAAATATCGATACTGCAGGCAAAGGGAAAGGCAGGTTCTGAGCATTAACAAAAGCGACTTTACATATTTAATAATATATTCAATGAAGTGTATATGTTTTAAAGCCTTCCCGTTACGCTCAGCCCAAAAGGTAGCAATGCGTTGTTGTTATCGTCTATCGTTATCGATATCGCATTTCCATATGTCCAGAATCTCTAGATTTCTCTGCTATTGTCCAAAAGGATTATGTTTAGTTCGATCCGGAAAGAATACTTGAAGTTATTTAAGCGACAGAAATACAAATTTTAGCCACATTAGCGGGGTATCTTTTAGTCGAGCGCTTGCCCCAAACATGATTTCCACTTGCTTTTTTTTTGTGCCAAACTTCAAATTGACGGTGATTGTTGCCCGCATCAATTTGGGCCATTTGATTGTTTCAGGCTTTGCCCATATGGAAATAAATAAACAAAACCCATTGCCAACAGTTATGCATATGTATGTAGATAGTTAGATATACATAGATATAGATGCTCGGCTCGCTGGTCAGTGGGTGTACTTGGATGGGAAGCACACGGCACACGGCATACAATAACAACAATACCAGTAAAAAACAAGTAAGAGGTCGGAGCTCCCGTCTGGGGGATACCCTGAACCCTCTTCTTCCAGCACCTAATGCAGATATATATTCTATTCTAGATGCTACATGTCAAGTTTGCAGTATATCGATATAGATTTTTATCGATTGCTTGCAAAACGGAGTAAGTTATTGACTATCGAAAAATGGGTGAAAGGGGTATAATGTATTTGAGCAAAATGTAAATGTATGTAACACGCAGAAGGACGCATCTCCGACCCCATAAAGTATATATATTCTTGATCAGCATCTATAGCCGAGCCGATCTAGCCATGGCCGTCTGTCCGTCCGTCCGTCCGTCCGTCCGTTCGTCCGTCTGTCTATGCGTATGGATGTACGCAAGGATCTCAGAACATATAGGAGCTAGAGCTGTAGGTTCTCCTAGTCCATGCGCAGATCGAGTTTCGTTTCCGATATTCGATAACTTGCCACGTCTCCAAGAAATCGATTAAAATCGATCTCGAAATCCTGTTTTGCGTTTGATTTTGTAAGCTAAATATATGTATATAAAATAATCAAAGAAATCCATGAGCTCAATTATTATCAAATTACTTTTAATATGTGCGGAAGCACTTAGCACAGTTTAATTTTCGAAATCCGTATGGGCGTGCTGAGATCAGCCGGATCACGACGATTTGCGGGCATTTGGTTCCAGAAAAAGGTCGCCAAAAGGTCGCCCAAGCGAGAAGCTGTCGAGAAATGACATTCGCCCAGTTGCCAAGGAAGTTTATAGCTCATCAAGAGCTTATTGCTTGACCCCAAACCGAACCAAACTGATGGCCCACTCCCCATTTGACAGTTCGAGCCCAGAGCCGATTAAACACACACAGTCTGCCCCCCCCCCCCCCTGACCCCGTAACCCCCTCCTCTTACAGCATGTTGAGCGCAACGAGACAGCGCCAAGGTCATCGCGGCTGATGATGATGATGTTGGGCCACTTGCGGCCTGTCACTGGAACTGGTCACACAGCCCGGGGCCGCACACACCCATGGAATGTGTGCGTGTGTGTGTGTGAGTGTGAGGTGCTTTTCACCATGATTTTATTTATGCCCATGCATAAATGTCAATCGGTTGGGCGGCCTGAAATTCCGTTGTCAGATGTTGCAAGCGGCGCGGCGGCTCACAAGTGTGTTTGTTGATGGGGCAAGATAAAAATGGAAAAATCTAAATAAAATAAAAATGAAAATGAAAATAAATAAACAAAGTAGTTGCCGCCGCATTTGGATGGGCGCATCGTAAGCGCATTAACTGCTGTGACGTCAGAAACTTCTGTGTCGAACCTTTGCAATCATCGAATGATGCAAAACGAAAGTCAATTTTTGTTCGGATTTCCAAATCGAAGTCGAAAACGAAAACAAAACCGAAATCGAAACCGAAACCGAAACCTGAATTTGAAATGCATTTCGATTGCGTCTAAATGGAAAACTGCCAGGCGATAAATGAAATAAATATATAAAAGAAAAGCTAAGCAGCAGTTGTTGTTGTTGTTGTTTGTTGCTTTCGTCACGCTTATACAATGTTTCTTATACCCTGTATCTATTGAAAATGGGAGTATTACGATGTGCAAAATGCAAGCTAAGGAGTCGGTTCGATTAAGCCCAGATTGACACTCTGTCCGTCTCTTTCAGAGCTTGAGATCCTTTCCCGATTCTCTTCCACTGAAGACTTTTAGATGGCGTTTTTGGGCATCTTTTGGAACAGTCAGGAGCTTGTTTTTTGCTACAGATAAAGATTAGGTTTAGTTTTAGTGAATTCCTCCCTTCGCTCTTCCCAGAATTGAACAAATCCGAACAAAGCTAGAGCCGTGTGCCCTGGTATGCCACGCCTAAGAACATTATATGAAGATCGGACCACAAGCACCGAAGATAATCAGGTTAAATAGTGTTGGAAAAGGGAAGCAGAAACACAGGAAGAGGGAAAGGCGTGCCAGCACTTCGGTGCTGGTTAGAGGGTATCTGCTAGTCAGCCATAACCGAGTAGAGCACTCTGGTTTCTTGTTGCCGTTAGTTAGTAATTTATTTCATTTCATTTTTTGTGTTTTTTATTTCGTATTTAAACTATGGTTTTTTAATGATTTTTTGTGCGTTGAATGAATGAATGCGGCTGCGGCTGCGCAATGCCAACAACTTTGACTGCGATTATTGAAGCTGAAACAACAACAACAGCAATAATAATAACATAAGCAACAAACACGTCGGAATCGTTACCGTCTAAATGAATTCAATTAAAAATTCACAATCAACAATAAATAACTAACTCAAGCGCGCTTGGCGGCATTTGTTTTGCCTTTGCTCGGACTTTGAGATACCAATGCAAAAAAAAACAACAACAACAAAATTAGCAGCACACGGCTGCGTTGCACAGTGGTGCAATGTTAGGGAAAAGCAAAAGAAAAAAGATAAAAGAAGAAGAACGGGGAAATGGATTGATTTTGCGGCAGGCATCAATCAGCTGTGAATGGAGCTTTCCAAAAACTAAAGCTTATTTGAACTTAGCTAGTTGCTTCTCGCTACGACGAGCGATATGAATGCATGAGAACAAAGAGATTTGAAAGCTCCCTAAAGCTGCGAGCAAGCTTTAGTCAAAACTGAACTCACATAGTTGGTAGAATAGAAGCTTAAAAGCTGCTAAAAGTGTTTTGCTCAAAACGCATTCGGTTTAAGCTGCTATTTTGTAGAAATTTCTAATGCCATGCTATTATGCCAGACAGTTTGAGAGAAATAAGCAGAAAGCTTTTATCATCTATTTGATATCAACTGAAAAGTCTGTAGGACAGCTAAATGACGAGGTTTCGGGTTGCAGTGCCTGATCGTCTCAGTGCCAATGCTTGTAATTTAAGCTCTGGAAATAACAAATGTATTTATTTTTTTATTTGTGGTATATTATGGTGCACGATATTTCTAGAATTGTTTTCTCATGCTAAGATTGCTTGTTTATCTCATTTTTAATTAGAAAAAGTATTCATAAAGAGAGAGAGGAGAGAGAGAGGGACAGAGAGAGACTGAGAGAGAGAGAGGTACAGAGAGAGACTCAGAGAGTGAGAAAGTAAATGAGAGTGAATTAGTTTGAGAGTATAAGCAGAGATAAACTTGAGATCAAACTTATAATCGTAAGCATTCAATGCTGCCAGCCTTCTGTAACTCATGAGAATCGCGTCGAAAGGCGCTATTTTACAAGTACGTTATGTTAAGCTAGCAGAGCAGCAGCCAGTAAATGTATATATATATTCATATATATGTATATTGAAGAAACCTTTTTATATTTTGTTTTGAACAGTTCCCTTTCCTGCCTAATTGAAATATTTGATATGCCCAACAAATGGCATTAGTCACACTGTGCGAGTGCACGAAAAACGCAAATCAAATGAAGCTAGTTAGTATACAGTGTGCATAAAACTGCGACTGCGGCTGCGAGCGTGGGAAAAAAAATACGATGGCCCAGCTGCTTGGGGCCTGGTCCCTGGCCACCGATGATGACATGGGCCAGTCGACCAGCGATTGTGACTTGTGACTGTGACTGCATTAGGATATGTAACTATGATTTTGACTGCGAGTACGATTGTGACTTGTGACTGCGACTGTGACAGCGACTGTGGATGTGACTGCGACGGCGATTTTGACTTGTGACTGCGATTGTGACTGCGAGTGGGATTGTGACTTGTGACTGCGATTGTGACTGCGACGGCGACTGTGACTTGGAGCTCCGATTGTGACTTGTGACTGCGATTGTCACTGCAAGTGGGATTGTG
Source organism: Drosophila kanekoi (assembly GCA_037075305.1). Lineage (NCBI taxonomy): Eukaryota > Metazoa > Arthropoda > Insecta > Diptera > Drosophilidae > Drosophila > Drosophila kanekoi. The sequence continues at coordinate 3,895,038 of JBAMCE010000451.1, read as the reverse complement.
ACTTGTGACTGCGACTGTGACAGCGACTGTGGATGCGACTGCGACGGCGATTGCGAGTTGTGACTGCGATTGTGACTGCGACGGCGACTGTGACTTGGAGCTCCGGTTGTGACTTGTGACTGCGATTCTCACTGCGAGTGGGATTGTGACTTGTGACTGCGCCGGCGATTGTGACTTGTGATTCTGATTGTGACTTGTGACTGCTCTAGTAAATGTAACTGCGATTGTGACCACGACTGCGACTGTGACTGCGACGGCGATTGAGACTTGTGACTGTGACTATGACTGTGACAGCGACTGTGGATGTGACTGCGATTCTGACTTCGATTGCGATTGTGACTATTACACTGACTCAAGCAAGAACACGCATAGCCGACTTAGCAATACCCTGTTTACAGTGTATATATACAGGTCTGAAAGGTTTTCCTTAATGATAACAAGAATCTTAACAAAAAGCAGAGACTCTTAGACTGTTATCAAATGAAATATCGACTTTCGCCTGTATTAGTTTAGTTTAGTTTGAACTGAGAAGAAGCTCAGTCTAAAAAGCCCGCTGTATAAAGACACTCTCTGCCTAATGGACCTGGCCCCCGGCTCTCTCTCACTCTGCCAACACTTTGCGTACAGGGTATACGAAGCCAAACATGAAACGACGGCTATTTGTTGTTGGGCTGTCAGTTGTGAGTGTGTGTGTGTTTTTTTAGGGTCAAAACACTTTTCAAAATCGAATGCAAATGTGAGTTCTGATTGAATGGGCAGCGATGCGGATCTGAGCCGCGCTGCTGTTGTTTATGATTTTTATACTATTTTATGATCTTATGATATTGCTGCTGGCTTATGGACTTTCATTGATGGAAACTTTCAAAATGGGTTGATAAAAAAAAAAAAAATTGGCTTTTTGGCCAACGAGAACGGGCCGCTGGCCAAAATGCGAACAGGTTTTGTTTGAGAGATACGCAGATACATTTTGCAGATACTTCATTTCGCGGGTTCGCCATCAAACTAACAGTTAGCTGCTAATGTGTGAGTGTGCGACTGTGTGTGTGCAAGTGTGTGTGTGTGTGTTTGAGTGTTTCACAAGCCATCAGCAGAAGTACATAAATTACATTGGCAGTTTGTCGACGTTGACGTCGACGTCGACGTCGGCGTCGTCGTTGGCGTTGATTGTTGTTGAAGTTGTCGCCTGATCGGGCGCTTTGTTGCCGGCATTGTTTGAGCCAGGCCTACAAAAGTCTCCCAAGATTTTATTGGCTCGTTCTGCGCCGTCGTCGTCGTCGTCGTCGTCGTTGCCGTTACCGTTGCGAAACGTGTCCACAATGGACTCCGGTCCGGTTTAATGCGTTTTAGCGAGCATATAATAGAAAAGCTTGCGAAATACTTATACGTACACACATATCTATCTCGGACTCGAACGCGTACTCGAACTCGAACCGCTCAACTATCTCAACTATCCGTGGCGAGCGTTTTGAGCCGCAATTGAAATGAATGACCCGCTATTCATTGGATGAACCTGAATGGGCTCTGCTTATCCAACTGAATGCCACAGAAAACACTAGCAAAGTGTTTGTCTCTTCTTCATTTTCTAATTGCTCAACAAAACCATTTTCACATCTCTTGATTGCAGCTCCACAAAAGTAGTTTATATAATTTCCCCTTACTTGTGTTAAATATATAATATTAAATATATAATATTTAAATAAATTGTCATGATCACAGCTCATTTTATTATGTTGCTTATGCAAGCTTTAATTTCCAAGAAAATAATAACTAAATCATTATTTCTTTAACTTACTCAACTTGCAAGTTCAAAAACTCAAAGATATTTTAGTTTGTCTTAGCTAGGAGCTAAAATCTTTGTTTGTTTTGTTTTTACTATTTAATTGTCAAGCTGCAGAGCACTGAGATTGTTTTTTCCCTTTTCTTATTTGACGACCCGCCCTGTTCCTCATAATATTGCATTTAGACTTCAATCGAGTCATGTTTACGTAGATTTTATACTTGACGAGCCCACAACTGAATTGCTTAAACATTTATTTTCATTGATATGCGAATATATATATGTAAAAATGTACCTACCCAAAAACTCACCCACAAACTTATGATGATTTGATTGTTATCGTAGGAGGCAGATAGAACTTGTTTGACACACAACATCACAGAAAGAACGAATTAGAATATAGGCATCAGACAAAAATATCAATGAGAGAAAGAAAGAGGGAGAGAGAAATAAAGAGGGAGACAGAGAGAGAGAGAGAGAGAGACAAAGAGAGAAACAGATAGAGGGAGAGAGAGAGAGACAAAGAGAAATACAGAGAGAGACAGATAGAGGTAAGGATAGAGAGAGATAGAGAAAGAGAGAGAGAGAGGTAGATATAGAGAGAGCCAGAGAGAGAGAGAGAGAGAGATATATAGAGATAGAGAAAGAGAGAGAGAGAGACACTGAGAGAGAGAGAGACACACAGAGATGAAATTGATCAAACTTATAAACGAAAGCATGCAAATCTGCAATGTTTATTTAAATCTATGAGAATCGCATAGAAAGGCGTTTAGAAAGTACATTTTGCTAAGCTAGCTGCGCAGCGGCACGTAAGCTTGGTCTGTGCTTTGTTTAAGATATCATGTTTTATATATATATACACACACATACAGAGACACGCATATAAGTCCTTTTACGTCCTGTTTCGAGAAGATGTTAACACTAGAAAGCAATCGAATAATTTCTTCAAGTATTTCAAATACAATGCATGCTCTATGCATTCTCCTAAAACAAACTCTATCAATAAACTATAAAAAAAAAGATGTGTTGTGCGCTATCTAAATAGATTGACAAACAGTAAAACAGGTCATGCTATGAAGCAAGTAGTTATCAAAATGGAATAATAGAATATTGTCCGCACAATAAGAAAAAGAACTTGAAGAGGGCCAAGCACGTTCTCAAGCGCTATGCGTATGGGAAGTTAACAAGCTTCAAGCAATGGCCAAAATGTATAACAAACAAAATCAAGGAAACGAAGTCGTAAGACAACATTTGTATATGCAGCATTCGTTTCGAGTATTTTAGAATGCTTTGCCAATTTATAATTAAGTAATTTTGACCATTTTCGTATTCGTTTCCTCGTTGTTGTTATTATTGCTTATTGGATGTGATTAAACATAACTATAATTGGCCTAATCGTATTTGAGAACTCGTTATACAAGAGCCCAAATTCATCAATCTGACTTTTCCGATCAAGCAATAGATCAAAGAAAAACATGGAAGTGTACAAAAACAAAGAATAGATAAAGGTGGACATCTGTAAACATCTTAAGATGTCTTCTAGGGCAAAAAAGCTATATTGAAATTATGACAGATCTTTGTCTATCTATATATATATATATATCTATGGGTAACATCACCTGGTCACGAAATGGGAGACAATCCCGACCCTCTAGCCAAGACAGTCGAGTCGTCTATCTGTGCGAGAGACTTTGTGACTTCTTTCTGCTGCATGCCGGATCGAACCACTATATCCTATAGCTGCCATTGGCATTATGTGTCGAAAATTGAGATGTTTGTTGAGCAACTCGAGACCTTTTGATTGCAAAATCGAACTACCACATCATATAGTTGCGATTGGTAAGAAATGAAGTTCTTGCATGAACTTTGAGCTACTTTTAACACAGGGAAATTCTTAACAACATCGGACTACTATATCGTAGTAGAGGAACAATCGGTCGAATATGAGTTTTTCTTTATGAACTAGCTTTTTCTTGAGCAAACCTAAAATTTATTAGCATAACTTATCAAGATCGGACTTCTATAGGGTTCTATAGTTCTATAGGGGTAACTGTTCGGAATTGGTTAGCTTATCAAGATCGGACATCTATCTCATATATATCATATAGGGATACTTGGTCGGAATTGGTTAGATAATCAAGATCGGACATCTATATCATATATATCATATAGGGATACTTGGTCGGAATTGGTTAGCTAATCAAGATCGGACTTCTATATAATATAGTTCTCCAGGAATACTTGATCGGAATTAGTTGTCAGTTAATAAAAGCTCTTCTAGGCCATCTGCCCACTAGACTTGGGTATTTGATGTTCGGTGTGCTCGTTGTGTTTAGGATTTGTCGGGCATACCGGTTAGCTGTGCTTTGACTGAAATACCCAACTAACCTTGGGTGAAATTCTTAATGCCATGGCCAAAAGGTGGCACGGCCTGCCGAGCTGCCGATCTGCCAGCACCTGTTGCCAAAAGCTGTCGCCACGCAAACCAGTTGTGGCTGGGAGAACCTTACCAAGTGGTCCCAATAAAACTGAGCACCGTTGGTCGCAGTGGTCAGTGGACAACCACGGGAACGATAAAGCTGGGCAGCAATAGTCGCGCCTTAGTTAGTTGCTAGAATATAGGTCGACGAGTCTTGAAACGAGAAAGTGCGTCTGTCCGCGGCAGATGCCAGACAGTATAAGTGTGTGTGCGAGTGTGTGAGTGAGTGTGTGTGTGTGAGTGTGGCACTTTACAAAAAAAGATGCATATTTGAAAAGCGGTCCACGCCGTTAGCATCAGCCTGGTCAGAGTCAGGCCAGAGCATCGATTTGCGGACCACACAAGAATATTTTTCTCATTTCATGGTAACAGACAATCCAACTGGCCGAAGGCCAGGCTAAGACTAGCTACGACATTTCTATTGGATCATTATATTTATATTTATGGTATCTATATTCTTTTTCACTTTGTAGCTGCACGCTTCGGGATGTCTGGGGCCACACACATGGCGCTGCCGGCGCATGCCATGGGGCCAGCGGCCGGCGGAAGTGCTGCCTCCGGCCAGAGCCTGCCGCTGGGCAAGCGTGGCCACAAGCGCTCCGTATCGCTGGAGACTAATGCGCCGTTGGCGCTGCGCAGCACGCCCAGCTTGAGCAGCATGGGCCAGACGGCGAGTGTGGGATCACCGCAGCTGCAGCTGCCTGGGCACGGAGCACTGCATACGGGCACATTGAAGTCGCGCCAGGAGCAGCGGCGTCTGAGCCAGAAGTTTGGCAGCCACAGTAATCTGGATGACGATGCCCTGAGTGGATCACAGATGCGCAGCAAGTTCCAGAACATACGCCAAATGTTCGAGCTGAGCCGCAGCTGCGTGGCCAGCGCCGGAGAGCTGCGAGAGAGAGCTGACAGCAAGTCGGCCGATGAGGCGCTGCAGTCATTGCCGGCAATGCTTAATGGCCCACAAACGTCGACGGTGCGCCGCACCACGCCCATAGCTGCCGGAAGCCGACTGGCCATTAGCGAACAGCAGCCACAGCAGCCACAGCAGTCGCAGCAGCCGGGCGAGGCCAAAGAACAGGTGAGGCTTGACATTGACCTGGCATTAGGTGTGCCATGGTGCTTGGGTTGGGCGCACTTGAAATTGATTGATGTCGCGCTTGCCTTTCGCTGCAGCAAATCGGATCCGGTAACTTTCTGCGTCCGATCGCCTTCAAGCCCATTCCCTTTGAGCCGGACTATCGCATTGCCTCCCAACAGCAGCAGCAGCAGCAGGCGCAGCAGCAGGTGCAGCAGCAGCAGGCGCACTCGGCACAGCAACCGGTGCCGGGCGAGCGTTACGGCTACGGTTCGACGCCCTCCCTGGTGCCGCTCTCGACGGCGGCGACACACAAATTTGGCAGTAAGTAACCCACTTTCTGATACCGTCGGCCGTTCTACATTTTTGCCTCATGCCAGGCACAACAGATCTGCGTCATTTGGCGGCACGCAGACGCGGCCACCGAGTTGTCCAGCGGAGCAGCAACGAGGATGGCCTAGGCCTGGGCCTGGGACTGGGTCTGGGCTTGGGTTTGGGTCTGGGTCTGGAGTGTCTCACCGGCCATGATAGGCCGGATGGCAGCATCAGGTAATTACAATCTTTTCCCAAACTCCAATCAAGCAATTGGCAACTAACCCGTGTCTTGGTCAACGATTTGTAGCAAGGGCAATGCCGTGGCAGCTGGCAGCGATCTGACGCCCTCGCCCTCGGACTCGGGCATATCGGAGCTGGAGGCGGCACTCAAGGACCGCGACTCGGAGCTGTCGTATCTGCGACAGGCAATGGAACAGAATGAGAAAGTAATTTTCAAAGTCCAAAAGGTTAAATAACAAACACGCCAACCCGCCAGCCTCACTGATAGACGCCACATTGTCCACTTTCATTTCCAACAGGACAAGGAAGTGTACTGGGAGCACGAGACGCAGCGCCTGAAGCTCTTCTACGAGAGCCAGCAGCGCGAGTATCATCTCAAGTTCAAGAAAATGGAACAGCTGCTGGCCCTGCAGCAGTTCCAGCTCAAGCAGCACAATCTGCGCCAATCCGAGCAGCTGCACAAGTTGCAGCAGCAGCTCGATCTGACGCGCTGCAGCAACAAGAGCCTCAAGAACTCCGAGCAGCAGCTGCAGTCCTCCGCCCAGGAACTTAACCAGCAGCTGCACGAGGCTCAACAGACGATGGCCGCTCTGCGTCTCCAGCTGGAGGACAGCGAGTGGAAGGTTTGCGAACGCAACGGCGAAATAGCTTTACTCAAGACGCAGCTCAAGGAGGCGCATGTAAGTTCCACTTCAAACTCCAAGATCCAAAACAATTTATAAGCTCTAACTAATTTAAAAGTCACCGAGTCTATGAAGTTGCTGGTTCAAATCTCTGTAGAAAAGTTTCTTTGGTTCGTTCACGAAATGAATTCACACAAATGTGTGGAAATAAGTTTAGATCCTATCGATTTGCTACTAATTTCTGAAGTTCAAGAAAATCGATCTATTGTGGAGATCTGTTTGGTAAAGGACTACTAAAAGCTGTTGGCTGATATCGATTGTTATCGATTTTAGGGTAATCGAGCTTATCGATAATTCGACATAAATTCTTCAAGAAGTTATATTTGAAACGATCTGTTATTGGATAAAAGTAAGCTTAGTTGATATCGGTTGTTATCGATTTTAGGGTAATCGAACTTATCGATAATTCGACATAAATTCCCACATAATATCCCAGGTATACATATATCTTGACTTAATGGATTCTCATTTCGTTTGCTCAGCTTGAAATCAATATGAAGGATCATGCGATTGTTAGCCTGAGACACAGTAACAACATTAACCATATAAACAACAACAACAACAACAACAACAATAACAACAACAACAATAACTACAACAACAAGAACAACTGTAAGACAATAACATGCCAAAGTGAACCAAAGCAGCAGACGGAGGAAAACCAGCAACAGGAGCAACAGCTGCAGCAGCTAAACAAAATCATTGCGCTCAAGGATCAGGTGATCGGAGCGCTGACCAACGAGCTGGCCAAGCTGCGCAAGGAGCTATCCGATCTGGCCATTGCGCACGAGTACGGCGAGGAGCCCTGCGGCCGTTATACGCGTCTCAAGCAGCAGCTGGATAGCTTGAACGAGATCTGCCAGAAGACGCGCAAGTATACGAGTCAGGCGACGGCGACAGCAGCAAAAGCACAGACAACGGCACCACAGCAGCTGGACGCCATCATGGAGCGACTGCAGCTGGATCAGGGCCAGCCGGCCCAGCAAGCCCTGGACACACTCATCGAGGAGTCGACCACCTATGCCGAAGACATAGCCAAGCTGCGTCAAAAGCTTGACGATTTCCGCATCAATCTGGAGCTGGAGAAGCGTCAATGGTGCGCCGAAAAGGACAAAGTCCTTGGCTATCAAAAGCAGCTCCAGGCCCACTACATACACATGTACCAGAAGCTGCGCTGCCTGGACACAGCTGCCAGCACGAACGCAGCTCCAGCTGCAGCTCCATCTCCGGCGCCAGTTCCCACTGCAACGGAGGTAAGCAACCAGGGCTGAACAGTTTTCGTAATTGCTCTTGGACTCTGGACTCTGGACACACTTAAGCAATTGGATGAGTGACTTCTGCTGTTTTGCCCACTTAACTCATACGATTTTGGCCTGCGTTTCGATTATTCATATACATCTATATAAATATATATATATATATATATATCTTGCCTGTACGAAGCAACATTGTCTACGTTTAACAATCAATTACTATATTTATGCTTTGCCCAGTTAACACATGATTTAACGAAATGCTTGACTATAGTTTCGATCTTAAAAAGATTTGCATTTTTTATATAACATATACCCGAGACATTCCAATTAGAACAATCACGATTACTGCGATGCATGTTGAGCACATACATTGTATGCCGGGCATCGCCGGGTTATTTCTTCCAATATACTAAATATTTTTCATTTCAAATAATTTTGAAGCAATTTACATTTGCCTAGCGTAAATATAGTAAATGCCCCATATCGGATACATGATTTTGAACACTGAATACAATTATTTTTGATATATTTATAAGAAAAATACAAACTATATTACAAATGCGTAGTATGTATATATATATACGCATATAACTTTTGTTCTTAATTCTTTGCATAAAAAATAAGAAACAAAACAATTTTCGATTCTGTTTAATATATATTCATATTTGTGTGTTATATGTAGTTCCATTATGTAAATGAAAAAAAAAACAAACAAATTATATTTATTCAATATGATAATTACACGTAGTCAAGTATATGTATGTGTGCAAGAGAAATGGCTTAACTGGGCGCTATAAATAATAATAATAATACAAAAAAAAAATATTTAAACATATAATTTTGTGTTCCTTTTTTCAACATTTAGATATTTTAATGCAGAGACCTTTAAAGCTCGTTGTAAGCATATTATAAAATGGGCAGATAAGCGAAATTAAATACAATATAACATTCTTCAAAACTCACCCACACACGCACAAACATACAAACACAAACACGCACACACACACACGCACGCACACACTCACACACACGCATACACAGACAGATTCATACAAGCTAAAGTATGCAGTCACACTCTTACATAGCTATGTGGCTTAGATAGATACGATATGCTAGACACACTCCTCCACGTAGGTAGCCGGAAAGATGCCAATTTGATTGCGCAATGCGCCCAGCCACCAGCCGTCGTCCTGTTTGGCATGCACCTCGATAACATCGCCAGGACTCAGCTCTAGTTCGTCGTAGAGTTTTGGTGTGTAGCTGTAGAGGGCCTTGCAGCGCCCCAGCACCTGACACTGGTTGCCATCTTTGGAGCTGACGCTGGTGAAGTTGCTATTGGCGCCTTGGGAGCTCACGGATGAGCTTTGCACCTCCTGCGCATTTTGATAGAAATTCTGTGTTGTTAGCGGCTCAGCCTCATCCTCGTCCTGCGAACTGAACTCATCAAAGTCAGAGTCCTGCTGATTGGAGCCGCCATCTGCCTGGCCGCGATCCCCGTTCGTCTGGCCAGCGGACAGCGTTTTGGACTTGACTGTTGCCGTCGTCGCCGTCGCCGCCAGCATTGCATTGGTTGTAGAGATTATCTTTGGTTGGCTGGTAAAGGTTTCAATATTGCTCTTGCTGCGATTGAATTGCTTCAGCAGCGCCGATGTGGGCGCAGCCACCACGCTAATGTTTGCACAGGAGCTGTTCGTCTGGCTCTGCAATTGCGAATAGTCATCCTCATCATCCGCGTTGGCATCGCTATTATCCTGCGACAGCAATGTGCTCGTATTCTGCGTCTTATCATTGTTCTTCATCCAGTTGGGTACCTTGAGAATGCTCTGCTGCAGGCCCGTGCGATCCCGTGTGATCTGCGGATGAAGTATAACTGGTTAAAATTTTTGTTTCGATTAGATCGTGGGCATATGTGTATCTGTACCTGTATATGCTGCGCCAGCGGATGTGTTGTGCGCGGTTTGTGGTCCAGCTCGAGCAGCGCCGAGTGCAGCTTCAGACGTGCGCCCTCCAAATAAGTCAGCATGGAGCGAATCTGCAGCAGAGATTAATGTGAAAAGTTAAACCAAATCAAACTTTTTGTCAGTTAAACCTATGAAAACGTACATGGTATAGCTTGTCGGTAATGTTTTGATGCTCCTGGTTGTTGAGCGACTGTGATAGGCCGCGTAGCCCATCTCTGGAGCGTCGCTCCCGTTCCAAATCTGTTTTGACCAGCTGCAGCAGCTTGATCAGCGAGTGCTTGCGCCGCTCGCGGTTCATGGCCAGCGTGGTGTGCTCGCAATAGAAATCGGGCAGTAGCTGCTCGCTGGGACCCTCGGAATTGCGGCGTATATTGCGCACCACCTGCATATCCTTGGCCACATTGCAGGCATCCAGCTGCTGCTGCAGATTGTTGGTTAGGCTGCCCAAAATGGGATTCATATCGCTGATAAGGCGCGCATATTGCTGCACAAAGTTATGCATGTTGCCCACACGGTGCTGCTCACTGCTCTGCAGCTGGGAGGAGCCGCGGAGCACGGCCATTTCCCAGTCGACACGGGCACGCTCGGCGCGCACGCACAGCGTATAGTATTCAACGTCCGCCCGTTTGACCGCCTCCTCGGCCTTCTTGCGCTTGTTGTCCAGCTTGACGCAGTCCTTTTCGGCCGACTTGAGCTCCTTCTCGGCGGCCAGCTTGTTGGGCCCCTGATGCAGCAGCGCTATCGATGGCGATTTCTGTATGCGCACGTCCAGCATCGCATCCTGCAGCTTCTCGTTCTCCCTAGCGGCCGTGTGCGACGCCTTCTTGGCCTTGGCCTCGCTCACGCGCCACTCGCTCAGCACTCGGGCCGCTTTGTCCACATTGCTTTCGACCTGGATTCAAATACATGTTTGTTTAGGATCGCACACGATTCGCATTGGCTGGACTAACTTACCGCCTTGCGGGTCTTGTGATGGTTATCCACGACCGTCTTGAGCGGCTTAACAAGCTCATCGGTCAGCGAGGCTGCCAGCTGGCGATGGATGTCGCTGCGACTTTCCATTTCTGTAGCAACACCACGCCAGGCATCTGCGACACTTCCGGGCACCTCCCGGCCAGCTTTATTCAGTTTATTGGCCAACTTCGAGAGCGACTTGGAGTAGATCAGCTCCGAGTCGGCGCTAGATAATGGCCAGAAAAGATAATCAGGAATATTTAATATAAACAATCAATTTGATTCTATTCTAAAATATGAATACTTTATGGTTGAGGTCATGTCTCCTTCTGCTAGTCGAAAATCAATGTCTTATCAATTCTAAAAGGCGCTGGTTCTAAGGGAGATGTTCGAGAGTTTATATCGGACAAAACGACGACTACCTTGTTCAACTGAACCAAACCTCTCGATGGATACACTTATTTTATTGGGTTCTAGGCATAGTCCTGGGTAATACTAGGGAGACTTACCGCTCTTGGAGAACAAATATGAGCTCCTTGCTGAAGTCACCGCCCTGTTTGATATAGCGTCTGAGTTCCTCGAAGCCGTTTTGTCCCTATAGGAGAGAGTGAAAGAGAGGAAGAGAAAGGTTAAAAGAGATCACAAGCACCGGGTGCACATATGAACGTGGTATAAGTGAATTGGGACCAAACAATGCTCTAGGCTCGTCTGTACCTCGTCTTTGAAGCGTTTGGAGTGCGGCGACAGATCCTCCTCACTAGGATGTTGGGACAGTGAAGGTTCGTACTCGGTGCGATCGGTGACATCCTCACAGCTTTCGGTCATATCCCGATCGCGATCGCGATCCCGACTGCGGTCCGGTGACATTGACTGCCGGCTGGCATTGCCGGTGGACTGATTAAGATTGGTTTTAGATTGTGCCACACGTTTCAGTGGCGTCTGCTGGCGCACCGCCTCCTTCAGCTTGGTGCCCTCCTCGCCGAGCCAGTGCTTCATGCCGTGCCAGCCCTTGCGCAGCTTCTCCTTGTTGTGATTAAAGTTGATCAGACGCTGGTTCTTATTCTTGAGCAGTGTGATGCGACGCTCGCTGGGACGCAGCTGATCCCGATGCGTGCAGTACTCCAGATCGATTTCACGGTTAAAATCTTCCGTCTCGTTAATCTGTCTGGTTATCTCCTGCAGCTCATCAATGGACACAAACAGGTTTTGGGCATTCAGGCTCTGATAGCTAACCGACTTGAGATCGTAGTCAAACTCCTCGTTGATGCTTATCTGGCTGTGGCTTCGATGGCTTCTGCTCCTGCTTCTGCTCCTGCTTCTACTTCTGCTGCTGCGACAGCTGGTCAGGCTCTGCTTGGAGCTTTGCTTCGACGGCATCATCTGAAAGGAGTCGATGCTCTTGAAGCACTGCTGCTGCGCCAAAAATCCACAAATGATGTGTGCGTTGGGCTCGGATCGTTCATTGTCCTGCTGGCCACGTTGGGGCGTGCTATGATGGTTATCCTTGTTGTCACTGGCCGCCAAGCTGAGCTCACTGGTCCCATACAGCTCTGGCAGTTCAGGCAGGTTTAGGCCAAGCTGTGGCGGCGCCGTCATATTCATGTCCAGCGTCATCGAAGGCGACTTGTGCAGATAGACCTTCAGCTCGGCTCGATGTAGATTCTGTACGGATTGCGACTGTTGTTGGCGGGCAATGCGTGGCCGTCGCATTGCCGGCTCCACATCTGGCTGCGGGAGTGCGGGTGGTGGTGGCGGTGGCGTCGGTGGCGGGGACAGCATCCGGTCGGGTTGATGCGTTGGCGTCTCAAAATGCTCTGTTTCCGCATCGGCGCTTGCCTGCTGCTCGATTTGCGGCGTGCCACAAGCATCCACGAACTCTTCCTCATCGGAGCTGCGCGGCGTTAGGGTGCGGACTATCGAGGATGTCTTCGCAATGCCGCCCCCAATCTGTTTGAGGCGCGCCTCCGTCACACCAAAGCGATCTGTGTCCAGAGTTGTGGTCGATATCAGAATGGGCGCCCCAATCTCTAGCCGATGGTCTTCGGAATTGCTGCCGGTCATATTGTAGCTGCCCGTGGCCAGCTTGCTGGGCGAACCGGAGCGATCCTTGCCGGCACCTCCGCCCGACAAAGTCATGCTGCCCAAATGACGACGGCTGAGTTTATTCCCAAGCACCGAGTAACGTTTGATGCGAGTGAGGAATCCTTTGCCGCTACTCCCATTATTATTATTAATGTTGTTGTTGTTGTTGTTATTGCTGATGCTGTTATTGTTGTCGGCATTTGAAGGAATTTCAGCGACAGCCGCATTGTCCTTGCTGCCCAATTTGAACTTATGCGCGCGCAAATGGTTCATCGTTCTACGCGAATTATTATAATTAAAAATTGATTAGCTTTTTGATTTGAATTCGATTTGAGACAGCTCTGCGTGAATCTCGCATACGTTCACGTTCACATTGCGTGCGTGCGCACTGCAAATTGTCCAAAAACTGAGTGGATAACGCAACTAGAACAGGCGACAAGTGCATAAGCAAGCGGCAAGCGACAGCAAGGAGAAGTGGAGAAGTGCCGAGGCAGAAGGAAGCCAAAGCAGAAGAATAAACACGAAAGAAGGCTGTTCTTGTTCTTTTTGGTGTTGTGTTGTTGGCATGTTGGATTGACCATAACTGCAGCACGACTACTGTACACCCTTTATGCGCTGACAATTCGATATTGCGCGCAATGTTTTTTGCAAGTAATCAATATATATTTTTCCACATATCAATCAAAATCAAGCATGAGCATTTGTAATAAATTCACAGTTAACTATTAGTCTCAATCGGCAAAATTAGTGCATGCATACAAGCCGGCAACTAATATGCTCGTCAATACCCTAAGTCCACAAAACATAAAAAGCAGACAACGCTAGGCCGACGCTCACCTACATACGCATCGCAAACGCACACACATAACACATCAGAATTGTTAAAGGGGGGAAGGGGCAAGCAGAGCATAAGAATCAGCTGCAGTCAAAAAGAGCAATAAAAGAGAGACGCAAACAACGCACTTACTCTTTCGAACAAACAAGTGTTGCATTATTTGACCCCTGTCAGTGCCTGTGAGGCTTACATGCATATGTATGTATTCCTGTACATAAGTATTTACTCATATACAAATATACATACATATACAGCTTGGACATAGCGACCCTCCGATTGGGACCCCCTATCCATGCTCTTTTGCCCCACTTTTAGTTCAGGTAAAGATTACAAAATGGTTTGTTTATTGAACGGCAGCGATGAAGGCAGCGACAACGGACAACAAAAGAGTGCATTAGAAGTAGGTGGGGAAGCAAAAAGAATAGGCAGACGAAGACTGGAGATAAACAGTGATGTGCGTTTGTTATGTCAAGAATCGCCGCGTTGGCATCGAACTGACAGCGACTGCCTGCCCTCAGCGACGCGTCGTCTGCCTGTCTGTGTCTATGCTTTGTGTCTTGTGCATCGACATAAACATACATACATCCATACGTCAAAATCATATATGTATACACAACTACATGTGCATAAACACACATTCATACACACACATATGAACATAATGTTTTTGTGCTTCTGATTTTAGCTTTTCATACCCTACACTCATAATATGGATTAAAATGTGAGTAATCAAGATGATCGACAATATAAAAATGATGGAGGAAATATCAAAATCTCTTATATGCACAAGGCTATGTGCACATAAATATTTATGTATCCAAATGTGTGCCTGTTCTTGCATTTAAATATGTATATGTATCTTTAGATTAGTAGAACTGCGTACTATGACAGCTTTGGTCGGGCACAGGGTATATTATGGTCCAGCAGCTTAGACTATAGAATTCTTATTTGTTTTCTGTGCCATTTTCGTTCCATTGCTTTTGCTTGCAATCGTGTCGGTAATTATAGAAATCATTTATTTATGAACTATTTAGTTTTGAGTTAGGCGAAGAGATTGTTTAAGGCATATGCGACTGGGAAATGCCCTGCAGTGGAGCTGTGAGAAGGGATTTTATGAAAATAATTTGATCTTAAAAGAAGTTCGGCTACGAGTACTTCTTTTTCTACCTATAGATAAAACAGAGATAACTGTTAAATAAAAAAATAGGATGAACAATATAGGCTCCATGGTTTACGTGACTAACCCCTGAGGCGGCCAGTTAAACGCAAACATTAAAAACTGCTGCTGCCGTTTGATGAAGCTGCGTTCTGGTTGTTGTTGTTAATATGAAAACAGATAGGCACTTACAAAAGAAGGTACGTACATACATATGTATGTGTATGTATGTATGCTTGTCATTCATGTAACTGTTTTGCGTTGTAAGATAATATTGGTATAAGGTTCAGGCTAGGGTTCGGGTTCGGGCTTGTCTGGTTATTAATTGCGCTCTGCTTGTAACAGTTTACGCTTTGCCTTTTCTATTCCGATGCCAACGAGCGAAACCGTAGTAAGTAAAACAATTTAATTACATTTTGCGAACTGTTGCTGTAAATGTTGTTGTTGCTGTTGCTGTAAATGTTGTTGTTGCTGTTGCTGTTAATGTTGTTGTTGTTGCTGTTGTTGTTGCTGTTGTTATTGTGTTTGCCTTTGCATTGTTGTTAAAGCAGCTAATTGCATTTGTAATTTGCAACGAAAACACGTCAGAATGGTCTTGTCTAGAGAAGTCGACTTGTAGCTACCCTGTAATAGGCTTAAAGTACATATATAATAGCACAGTTAGACCCACATATAAATACATTTAACCAAAATACGCTTACTTTTGGAAAATGATAGGGGTATTTCGAAAATAAAGTTAAATGTTTAGCTTGAGTACCCTTATATTCTTTCAAAATTTGGTCCATCATCCTACGGTAGCTATAGGCAATAACTTGACCAAGCTATAGAATTTGGTAAACATATCACTGATAGCAGCAAGGCCGAAAGTTCGTCTGGCAGCTACAATAGATGACATCGTGGTGCGATCCGGACGACTCCGACATACATATTTGCTGCGGCAAAAATATGGCTCAATGCCAAGTTTCATTGAGATATACATACATATATGTATGCCCTATATTAGACATAATTTGTACCATAATATATTCTATTATGCGAATTTTCAATCTTTAGAAATACCAACGATGTTGAAATCGTGCGATCGGCTTGAAGTTGGCTTCATTTGGTAACTCTTAACATTTAGAAGAGAGATTTAACCCTCTTTATAGATGGGGAACTGAAAATTACAAGGAATGGAGCAGTTGCTGTTCTAGAACAAAACAGAATAATACAACTCAGTTGTTACTCAATTTCGATTATATATACAGAGGAGGCAAAGATATTAAATCCAATAACTGAACCCAACTTTTAAATTAAATATGTATATGTTCATGGCAATGTCTATGAATTGGGATGCCAATGGGTACATCGTACTTTTATAACGTTTTACGAATAGTTACGATGATGGGAGCTAGTCGGGAAAATGTACAAATATCTTTCATATATTGGCACTAGGGTGACCATATATGGCATAAGTACTACTGACGAGCTTTTCTATAGATGACAAATCGAAAGTCAATAACTCTGTTTAAACCTGGCCGGTAGCCTGTTTAAAGCTATTATTGGAATGAGAGCGAGTTTTACGCAGTCTGTTGCAACCGATTGGAACATGCTGCTTGTTTTTGTTAAGGAGGAAGTTGATGCTAGTAAGGGTTGCTACCAGTTCTATAATACCCTCTTTAGACATTTGATAAAGATCAGAGGCTGCACTGGAAAACAATGTGTAATAAACAGAAAGGAGAACTTGTGGCACGTATCATGCTAATGGAGTGCAACTTGAACTGGAGTGTGACAAGTCAAGAAAGAATTCAGCTAATGAACGTGGGGGACTCGAGTCTAGGCCTTAGCCTTAGCCTTAGCCAACAAACCGAAAGGCCACTTGAGAGTACTCCATGCACCATGCACCATGCACCAAGCCTGCAAGCTGCAGCCGTGCCTCATGCTGCATGCACCACAGTGGCAGAGGCTAATTGCAAAGGGCGCACCGAGCGGCCGCAGCAGGCGAAACCTGCCATTATGTGGGGCCGTTGCATGGAGCTGGGCTTTAAAGTCAAATAACATAAATTATGGCCAGACGGATAAAAAAAAATCAACTGAAAACAATCAGTAGAGTCGCGGCGAGCCGCAGGCTATGCCAGGTTATAAATAGCCCCGATTGCAATTGCATCCAGCAGCAAGAGCAGCTACAACAACAACAACAACAGCAACAACAGCTACAACAACAGCAGCTGCTGCTGCCAATTGAAAATCCTTTGGACTGTGCGTGCAGCGGCATCCTTTTTTTGCCTTCATCTTGCGTTCAATTCATTGCCCATTATGGCAATTTATATTTAATAAATAGGCGAAAAATGCAATGGGCATATTTTGTGAGCAGATCCAAGGCCAAGGTCATTGCCGCTGTCAAGGTTACAGTCCCAGCCCCAGCCGCAGCCTCCGTAGATGCAGCGCACTTACATGTTTACGTTATGTAAATGGGCTGGATACAGTTGAGTGCGTGCACTGTTAGTTAACAGCAGGCCGCGTATTTATGTGATGTGAGAGCTTAATGCTCTGTTAATTATGCGCTCATGGTTCTGGTTAGTTTACCGCTCAGTTTTCGTTGTTGGTTAGAGTATAAATAGGATTTACCATTGAACATTTGTTGAGGCCCGCAATTTTGGCATCCGTTAAAATTTGGATAAAAAAAATTTCAGAAACTTTTGAATTTCAAACAACATAGAGCAAGTGTATAAAAATTTGGAATAAAAATTGATGTGTAACATCAAAGCAACGCACACTGACAAGAGAAATCCGACTGCTATGATAAAGAAACTAAAACCAGTTCAGATAATTATGCAATAACCTAAAGTGATCAATGCACTAATGGTTTCTTTTTACAACGAGCACATTAGGAGCACAATTTCTTGAAGTTTATTTCCAGAACTAGATCGTTCACATTGCGATCATTAGAGAACACGCCCCACTTCGCATTTAGATATTTTTGTCTGTTAAGTATGCAACAATCAGCTATTATTTAAGTCCCATCGTTAGATGTGTTTTCTTGGCAAACGGAATGCGCTGCGACTTGAGAGCATGTCATTCCAGAGTTATGTAAATGTTCTTGTGTTGCAACAAGTGTCATGGCTACAAAAATAAATCCAGCCAATTCCGAACTATTGATATTGCGTGTTGCCGTTGAGTTCTTGTGAAAAATCTTTGAAACTCTATACATTACCTAATGGAAAATGTGTAATTAAATCATCTAGCTTATATCTATACACAAACATGAGTTTGCAATGTATTTCTTTTTATATAAACGTTATAGTTATATAATAAGCGGTCGCCAGGCAAAGTACACGTTCTGCTGTCTATTTGCCGCGGAGCTCGAGAACACACAAACGATTCTTACTCGTACAACTCCGGAGCTTATTTTCCCATAGAGGGTCGCTAGATTATAAGGTGCATTTATCTCGTTTAGTGTCGAGTATAATAAACAAATTGTTGGCCCATTAGCACCCGTTGCCAAAATCGAGAGCGGCAACAAATATACATACACACATGTATCTATATATACATAGAAGCAGCTTGTGTTGACTGATGACTGACTGACTGACCGATGAACTGACTGACTGACTGATGGATTGACTGACCGACTCACTGATTGACTGACTGACGGATTGATGGACAGCCAGACTGGCTGACTGATTGACTAACTGAGTTACTGATTGACTGATGGATTGACTGACCAACTTACTGATTGACGGACTGATGGACAGCCAGACTGGCTGATTGATTGATGATACTCACTTACTGACTGATTGATTGACTGACTGACTGATAGACTGCCTGACTGACTGATATACTGAGTGATTGGCTGACGAACTCAGTGGCTGACTGACTGACGGACTGATGGACAGACTAACTGACTTACTGGTTGACTGACTGCCTGATGGATTGACTGACCGACTTACTGATTGCCTGACTGACGGACTGATGGATAGACAGACTGGCTGACTGATTGATGATACTCACTTATTGACTGATTGATTGACTGACTGACTGATTGACTGCCTGACTGACTGATATACTGAGTGATTGGCTGACCGACTCACTGGCTGACGGGCTGACTGACGGACTGATGGACAGACTAACTGACTTACTGGTTGACTGACTGCCTGATGGATTGACTGACCAACTTACTGATTGACTGACTGACGGACTGATGTACAGGCAGACTGGCTGATTGATTGACTGACTGATGGATTGACTGACCGACTTACTGATTGACTGCTGGACAGACTAACTGGCTGACTGATTGTCAATAAATATAAATTGTATACATCAAATAAATATAAATGTATATATAAAATGTTAAAGGCAAAATATGGACCCGATCAAAATCGGGTAATGCCCACTAGCCTGAATATTTATAAATATATATATTTATACAAAGCATAATCAGCATAGGAAATGGCTAGAAGAACATTGTGTAAGAGTTAAGGAAAAAAGCGGAGCCGAACAATGCCGGGCTATGCCCGCATGCCTATATACATATGTATGTACATAAGTAAGTACAGCAGATACCATAGAGCTGCCAACCTAGGCTAGTTTGAACGATTCGCCACCTCTATACGGTCCTTCTGTTTGCGAGTGGTTCGGTCTGCGGCGCTTTCTGTTTCACTTAAACAAATATTTTTGCAACTTATCTCGAAATGTTGCGCCAAATGCAAAAGGTCGGGCGAGGCGGCGACAATGCGAAATGTTCCCTTAATGAGGCATTTAATTGTTAAATTGTTTTTTCGTTTCTTCTTCTTCAACTTTCTGTATTCGTATTATTTGCACAATGTGATAATAATAAGTGTAGAAAATGTGTTCCTATGATTAAGAATTAGCGTCAAGAGTCTGACTTTCACATGCGAAAGCCTACGTGGCTTACATTCCGTTGACTATCGGTACACCTAGCTAATTATATTGTTCTACAAAGAAAGGCATCACATTTCTGACCAGAATCAGAAATATATACCAATTAAGTATATATATATATATACCTGAGAGAGAAATGTAAACTCTTAACACAACTGAATGAACTGTCGAATCATTCACGGCCATCTTTTGCAGCTGTACAGAGACTTAAGGCTTGTTTGTACGTCATTTCAGTTATGTAGGTAATGATATAGTACTTGATATAGTACCAGGCATAGAATCAGAAATATATACCAATTACATATATCTGAGAGAACTGTAAGCTCTTAACACAACTGAATGAACTGTCGAATCATTCACGGCCATCTTTTGCAGCTGTACAGAGACTTAAGGCTTGTTTGTACGTCATTTCAGTTATCTAGGTAATGATATACTTAGTGCTTGGCATGGACCCGATAATACGAACAGCTCCCACAGGCAGGTATAAATGTGCTTGCTTGTATAAGACAACTGATTAAATCGCCCGACAAAGATTGCGAGCCAGATTGCCAGTCTTTATCTTTATCTGGCAGATGTGCAAAATTATGTATCCAGAGAGTTTAGTCACTTAGTAAGTTATGTACTTAGTATCACATGTTCGAGTGGAATAGCTTCTCGTTCCGGAAACGTAAGTTGCCAGGCAAATGTTCAATTAAAGCAAGAGCTTTCAGGCAATCAAAGTGTGTGCTGCAGTTGCAACTGGCCCCTGAGATCAGTTTAGATTGCTTTCAGATTGTGACATAAATAACATAGCATTCACCATTTAACATAATTAACCTCGAGTGCGAGCTGTTCAACGGGGGCTAACTGCAGGGGTCTTGGGGTTCAATAATTTTGTAAAGTTTAAATAATGTAAGCCCCCCTCCCTCGCCCGACAAAGTGTCATTGACATCTGTGCAGGCTAAAGCTGTACAAGTGCGCACAGCTAGCGGCAAGTGTCAGCGACATATGCTAAGTAAAAGCTGCTTGCATTTCGATAATAAGGGTCGAGTAGGGTTGTCACCTCTACTGGCCCAGCCTGAAAACCGGTTCGAAGCCGAACCTGTGACAAACCAAGTTTCAAACTAACGAACCGAACCTTAAGGACAGGCATTGGTTCGAATCATTAGCTGAACCAGCGACTTCTTTTTCAAAGGCTAACAGTCAGCCCCGCTCGCTCTCTCCTCCTTAGATGGCAGTCTGTTCTAGTAAATGGGCAGCACCGTCTCCTCCTTAGCTGACAGTCTGTTTTAGTAAATGGGCAGCACTGGCTGGAGTTTTATTTTCATTTGAATTTGATATTCCGGCTTATGCTTTTTGTTGACCCATCGGAATGTTGCGAGTTGTTGTTGTTTCTGATGTTGTTGTTGTTGCTGTTGTTTTTGTTGTTGTTTCTGCTGGTCTTTTGTTCCATGCGTTGTCTGATGGAGAACTATGTTGGATTTATGTGGTTGTCACTAATGTGGCCAGTTCTCTCATTTGTTGTTCTTTAGAGAATTAAAGAGACGCCTAATTAACAATGCTTGGTCTTCTCTGAAAGAATTGACTAACGGCTAAACAAATTGATGAATACTCTGTGGAAGGGCATCAGGTGTTTATGTTAATAAGGTCGGTCGACAGGGAGCCGAGCCGAACGCATGAAAAGATCGCATAAGATCTAAAAACAAAAATAAAACTAAAACTGTAGACAGACTATACTATGATATTGTTCGCATTATATTGTGTTCTATTTTAGCCGAAACTGAAATAAAATAATTGGCACAATTTCAAGAACCCAACAACATCGGCAGAAATGTTTAGATTTTTCATTTGGAAAAGTTTCGCTCATTAAATGCAGTTTTCGGCCACAAAAAAAGAGAAGAAGAAATCTAGAAAGAAATACACAAATTACGTGCAAAGATACATGTGTGGGCAGAATGTATCTTTGTTGTGCATCTTATTTGTAATTTGTCACACGTCCGACCATCAGATCCAACAACATTGCCGCATCTCAAGCTCAAGTTTGATTTTGTCGCATGCCGCAAAAGATGCGGCCGAAGGTCGCAGAAGACAAGCGATAAAAAGCGGCATTTAAACATATGTATGTAGATAGGTTCTTCAAAGAGCTCTCAGCATGTTTTCTTTTGATTTGTAGATACAAGTGTTCTTGTAACTAACTGCAACCTGCTGTCGCACCATCAGCTTCTACTTTTGCAAATTGCCACATGTTTCTGGCTTGTTTTTTGTTTTTGTTTTTGTCATTTTGTACATCCACACATTTTTCGGGCTGTCACAAATCGACGCAAATCAATCAAAAATTAAGAACAAAAAATTGATTAAATATGTAGATCACATTGCGTTTTTGTTGTTTTCTCACACATTTGACACCGCACAGACAGGTACAAAAAGAACAAAAAAAAAAAATGTATATATATACAATAAATAAACCTCACGCGCCCACTTTCCACATTAATTTACGCGTGTGCGTTATGTAAAGGCAAATTACCGAAAATCTACGAGATTTTAATTAGGTGAACACAAAATTAACGTCGAAGACGACGACGACGACGGCAACGGCGACGGCGTTGTTGAAGCAGATGGCGGCATTTACTTAGCCCCTCGCGGCTGCGGCTGCGACTGCGACTGCGGCTCCCAGATTAATTTAGAACAACGGGCTACGAAATATAGCAACTACGTCGACGCGACGTCAACGACGCACAACGGCAGACTAAGCGCAGCCGGCTAAAGCAGCAGCACATCAGCAGCAGCAGCAGCAGCAGCAGCAGCAGCGGCAGCCGCAGCACCGGCGGCGACGACGGCAGCGGCGACAGCAGCGCCAAACGCAAACAGAACCAATGAAAACAGTTTGATTGAAACGTGTACGACTATACAGATACCCGATCCCGTACCTCAACTGCATGAACTTAAGTAAACGTACACGCTCGCGAGCATCAACGAAGTATGGGCAGCTAAATAGGAGATGCAATCGGGTCTCTATCGAACCGGTTCAGTTTTTTAAACCTTTAACCAAAGCAGTTGCTTACAAAATAGCCAAATCGAGAACTGAACCGCATCATATTTTTAATGATTCGAAATAGATCATATATTTTTTTCAATGTGGATTGATTCGAAATAAAAAGTGTAATGCTTAAATGTGTTATTATTTGTAAGCCTAGCATACCCGTTTGCCGCTTACGGGTGCGGGTATACTGCACAACGAAACTGAGTGCGCCCAACTGGAGAGCCGCATAAGCGTGGAGCGCTCAAAAGAGTGCGGAGTGCGGAGCGCAAGCGCATCATGCCGGCTGCTGCTCCGTCTTAACGAGACGACGCAACGCAAGAGAGCTAACGTCGATGGCGACGCTGACGCTGGCGCTGCCGCTGCACCTGCTGCGATATTCTTATTGTTGTTGTTGTCAACGCGTAGGCCAAATATTTGGACGAGACTGCAGTCTTACGGTACCAGCATCTGTTGTCGCAGCATGCAAAGCGGTATTCGCTGATTGGGTCTGCGCACATGTACCGTTTGCGCACAGTGTGGCCAAAGTTGAAGTTCCTTTACCCTGCCTAGGGGAGCGACAACAATCAATTTGATAAATATTTGAAAAATCATTCGAGCATATGTATTATACCCTATAAAATAGTTTATATACATAATTGTCGGCCACATTTTATTGCTTTTGAAATGTTTATTTTATGCGAACGCGTAACAAATTGTTCGACTGAGCTTAAAATGAAATAAAAAATAAGTATAGCATATTAAGTATTATTACTTATATTTTCGCTTATTGCACATTTAGCAAATCTAGCAAATTTATACAACTATAATTGCCTTACAAAGTATTACAATATCTTAAAAACATTTAGTCAAAAATTAAAACAATACAAACAATAGTTGAATATAGTAACAGTAATAAAATATACTTTACTATTCATATAAATAGTTGCGTTAACCGTTTTCAACAGATTTTCCTTAGCCTCGCACCACTGTGCATTAGCTGCTACAATAATTTAACCAGCTAAATGCACGTGCTGCTGCTGCTGATGCCGCCGCTGCGGTTGACAAGTACCGGTATTATGGGCAATGTCAGTTGCAGTTGCATAACTGCTGCAAATTTATGCGGCTTAGCAGAAAACGCAGCCGCCGCAGCCGCCGCAGCAGAATGCATATGGATGTGTGTGCATGTGCATAACTATTTGCATTAACATTCAGCGCGTGATTAACACAGACGGCGCAGTTCACACGACGACGCTGGCGTCGGCTGCGACGCCGACAGCGGGCTGCTGCACTTGTTGCTTGACCGAGATTCGCAGGGTTCTTGCACAAGCTAACAGCAGCAGCAACAACAACAACAGCTGCGTCTCTCCATTAACAAAAACATCTCCATCAGATGTGACAATAATGCTCGAAAAGCCGTTGATCGTGTTTTTTGCGTTTGTTTCTTGTTTTTTTATTGTTCTTTTGGCGATTTTTTTTGTATATTTTTTTAGCAACATTTCATTGTGACTTGTGCATTTTTTGACATTTATGTGGCAATCAGTTGTTTATCAGCACACAAAAAAAAACTTTATTAGACAGTGCAACTTACTTGGCCGGCGCATTGTTTGGTCTGACTGGAAGTTGTAATTGTTTAGAGGCTTACCTGAAAACATAAAGAAATCAATTAAACAAAGTTAGTTTATGTTCTATATGATAAATGGACATGTTATGCGGGCGGCTTATTTAGTCAATGATAACATAAAAACCAACACCAATTACCAAAAACCAGGTAATGCTATCATTTCTACCAATTTTCCATGTATGTATGGACCCAATAAGTCCCAACATCGGGTTACTTTATGAGTAATTATTAAATGTATATAATTCTTTAAGATATATGTATGTCAGTTTATGGCTGTATCACAAATGGTTCGTGTATCTTCTATATAAATGGTTCTTGAAATAGCTTAACAGACATTTGCCACATATTTTGTGTGTTTACAGCTTGTTGTTAAAAGACACCAAAAAACCTATTTTTATGGAATATATAATATAGTTTAGTTTATTACAGATCAATTTGTTTTACAAATAATATCTAACCATCTTATCTTTGATCCTTCTTGTTGAAGAACTTTATGATCTCTGAGAAGCCCGAGGCAAGATTATAATAGAAAAGCTAGATGGATAAGCTCAGGTTCCTGTTTTGGGCGATTTTTGGTCTTAAGTATTTCCAAAAATGGGCTTTTAGGAGAAAATTGTAGTTATACAATGCCTTGGTCGCAATATACTATAGACATATAACAGCTCAACGGCATTTCCCAATGGGCGTACCATAGGAACTATGGGTACTACGTCTGGCACCAAAAACAAATCTAAACAAACCAGTTGTTGAATGTAATTCTTTTAGCTGTCAGTTTTGTAATCTGGTTAAGAGTTGCAACTAGTTATTCGGTCAGCTTTTTATAGGCCCCTTAGACACTAACCCAAAAACCTTTCATGACCTTGCGTTTCTGTCCTTTCTTTTTAACGAGTTTTGCATATATTATAAACATTATCTGGACTTCGAGACAGCTAAACTAAGATTTATAAAATGGAAAGGCTGCCATTTTATAAATCTTAGCTTATCTGTGTAAATATATATCGAAAATCGAAAATGTTTTAAATGTGTGGAATTGCAATGGAATGTTATTACAGTTATGAGCGATAACTAACTTTAGCTTTCATTTGAACACTTTGGTGGCGCCATCTGTGGGCTGGTAGAGCGTTCATAGGAAGCTTTCGCTGAAAGCTCGAGCTGTTGCTTTGTTGTTGCCGCCAAGCTTAAAGCTAATTCAAGTTTTGCACCTGCGCAAATAGTTTATTGCTTTTATAATGAACAGCGATCAGAAGACCTTGCAAAGTATTTATTTGCACAGGAAGAAGCAGAAGAAGGCCAAGGCGTAAACAGGTAAAAGATCGGGTCTCTGCATGTATAGGTGTATCTGTGTTAGTTGAAAGACTGTTGCTAGCTGTTGGCAGCAGCTTTTGAGTGTTCGAATTGCTTATAAATAAGTTGCACTTACTTGCTAAATAGCCCGGACTGGGCTGCCAAACGAGTTTAACAATAATATAAAAACACACACACTCACACACAGAGAGAATGATGTGGTGCAGAGGGTGCGAGTGCGGGTGCGGGTGCGGGTGTGGTTGGGGGGGGCATGGGGGTGGTTGATGGCATGGGCAACACATAATAAAATTAATATCCATTAATTGACGCCAACGAGTAAATGTTCGATAAGTTGATTTGAGTTGAGCTGAGATGTTTGTTGTTGTTGTTGTTGATGTTGTTGTTGTTGTTGTGGTTGGATGGCGGGCGTTGGATTGGTTGGTGGAACACGTATGAAAGCGACGGGGAGATGTTCGTGTTCAACGCTTACCTGCGCATTACCCATTAGAGCATCCTCTTCAATTTCAGCTTGGACAAGTTCTTCAACATTGGCATATAGCGCCTCCACTTGTTGTGGCTGTTGTTGTTGTTGTTGTGGTTGTTGTTGTTGCTGTTGTTCGTGTTGTTGTGTTTTTTGATCCTTCGGCTGTTGCTTCAGATGCGCATTGAGATTTATCGCCGATTTGGATTTTCTTTTGGCATAGCGAGCGGAGCAACGCAAGCTTTTAAGCACGCCGTACGAGCGCGCGTTGGCGAGCTTTTATAAGAGAGTGAGAGAGAGACAGATAGATAGAGAGAGAGAGAGAGAGAGAGAGAGATATTTGGGAATATCGGGGGCAGGGACAGGGACAGGGTCAGGGGCGTGAGCAGTTTTGCTAAATTTAAATATTATCTTCAACTTTATATAATATGCAGTAAATACATAAACAATGCATGTAGTATAAATATTAATAGGTAAATACAATATTAAAATCTAAGGTGCAAATTGTGATGAGTTAATGCATTTATTTTTGTCGTGAGTGTTAGCGCAGGTGCAGCGGTCAAATAGTTAGGTGGGTTAGTTGGGTTTGGGGGGATTGGGGAGATTGGGAGGTGTGCTGTCCACTTTCTATTGCCTACGTGCCGGCATGTGCCGTGTACACAGCCAAGCGGTGTCACTTGCCATGTCTATGAGCCCACAACTATGGCTTTGCCAACTTCCGGAACAACAACAACAACAGCAACAACAGCGACAACAACAACTAGCTCCCGTCTTGGGCCTGGCCAATGATGATTCAATGGGCAAACGCTCGCTTTCTATATATAGACGCATGACCGATGTCGGCTGCGATTGCAAAATGTTGGCGCGCCGATAAAATCAATGAACTTAACAATTAGCAACAACAATTTGGCTTAGTTGAAACAACTAATGACTTGTTAATAAAACAATAGTAACTAGCAGCTGGCAACTGGCAACTGTAAACAATGTTGCGCATACGCCGCGTGTGGCTGCAAGGGCTTTGAAGTGGGGCGCCATCATTGCCGAAAGAAAGTTCATGTGGCAAGAACAGGCGGCAGACTGTGGTCTTTTGTCAAACGAGTCTAACCAGAACCATAATCAGAACCTGTCTCTGCAACCAATTCAGAACCAGCCCGCAGTTTCAATTGCAGCCAGCAATTAACGTGCCAACTATTCGATGCAAAACCTCGAGCTGAATGTCGAGCTCCAAGCCTCGGCTCCGAGCTCCCTGCACGTTGCTTCAAGTTGCGCAAATTGACGCCCTGTATGTATATAAAACAATACAATACAAAAAAAAAAACCCATTGACAAACTGACGCGGCAAACTTGTTAAGAATCGCTGCCATTCGCAAAAACGAGGGTTGCCGTAACAATGGGCCATATATCTACAAAAACTCATCCAAGGTACAATTAAATTTTGTGTTATCCTTTGAACTTCTTAGCTCATATATATCCTGTGCAGACAAGCCAGCTATAAGTATATGATATGATTAAAGCACTTCCTGTGAATCAGTCAAATTCTTCAAACGACCCTCGCTGACATTGCTGAAAGTGCAATTTTGCTTTACACTTCGCTGGGTATGCAATGTGCCTGTGAATGCGGCTCAATGAAATTGGCCGGGCGCGTCTCGGCCTGGACACGCGGGGCGCGAGAGAGCAGGTACAAAAGTGCAGCGAAAATAAGTTAATAAGTTAAACAAAGTTGAACGCAATCGAATGGCTGACTAATGAAATCAGCTCGATTTGTCATATTATCGTTATCGTTTCTAATCAATTCAAAGTTCAGCAAACTGTCTGTGGCACAAGGAGAACTTCAAGCGACCATCAAAACGAGCTCATTTTCTTGTCTAAATCTAGCGCAGATTTAAGAAACATTCAAAGCAAAACCTATAAATTGAAGAAACAATCAGCTTTAGTAGAAACCAAGCATGAAAAGGGGTAAGTGAATGGATATCAGGATCTTTAGGAGCCAGAGACTTTCAATTTGGAATGAAGATAGATCCAGTTTTTTTTTAAATGATCGATAGTTCGGCTCTAAATCTCGATATATACTCAAAAAGTCAAACTAACAATCGATTCGCAAGAAATGGCCACTTCTTCCAAATCGATAAGTATCGAGATACACTCAAATCAATATAATTCGATATTAATCGATGTAAAAAAAAAGGTCTGTTTGAAAGAATTCGGAAGAATCGATAAGTATCGAGATATACTTAAAGAAAAGCTAATCCAGAAATCGATATCTATCGATTCGTAAGATATGGCCCGTTCTGCTCTTCGAGTATGCCTCGCAGATTCTAGGGGCTGGGGAAAAGGGGCGCATTGATGCATTAGTTAGTTAACTTTTAAAATATTCACACATATCTAACTTTGCATAGATTATAGATATTTTGGCCGTATGCGAGATATCGTATAGGTAACAAAAATGTTATCAAAATCTTATCAATATAGAACTTTTGGTGCCAACACATTTCTACCAAAACGATCGATCAAAAAAGTGAGTTATATTAAGCAGCACGTTGTGTGCTTCAAATGAAAATATTAATTGCTGCATTTCTAAATTTGGGCAGGTTTTTATTTAGTCGCTGGCAATTAAAGGAAAGCTTTATATGTGACAGCCTTGGAT
This sequence comes from Drosophila kanekoi, assembly GCA_037075305.1. Taxonomy (NCBI): domain Eukaryota; kingdom Metazoa; phylum Arthropoda; class Insecta; order Diptera; family Drosophilidae; genus Drosophila; species Drosophila kanekoi. The sequence continues at coordinate 3,866,316 of JBAMCE010000451.1, read as the reverse complement.
AAGCTTTATCTGATATCCATAAGGAAATTGTTCCTAAGGACAATTCAATTTGAAATTGGAACAGTTCAATTGGTAATTGGAACAGTTCAATTTGGTTCACTTTGTTCATTTAAGCCCTGCAATGCCGGGTAATTTCGTCTGGTATTACGCATATATACCCTAGACAAAGGTAACCCTAGACGAGTGTCCATATATATTGCTACCACGGAAATCTGGGCATGTCTGTCAAATTCTTTGGGACAACAAAGTCGTCTGCTGCGAGATATTGACACCCTTCGTCTTGGGCAGCTTTAGTCAATTACCAAGAATCGTTGGGCCATGTAGGTCAGTGACAGCTGCGACTGGGACTAACTAGCACAGCCACGCCCACCAGATGAGTTTTACAAGTGCCTTGGCAATAAATATTTGATGAACTCGCGGCGTGGTATGACAAATGCTCGTACTTAAAATATTTCGTTGATTATATGTTTACCTGTTTGCAATTGTTTATCAGCTGAGCTGTGAGCAACAATTAAAGTCATTCAGCAGTAAAAAAGACAACAACAACATCAACAACAAGTGAATGACGCAAAGTAAATACGAATAACGTGAAGTGAGTGTGGGTTGAACAAAGCGAATAGTTTCTGAATAGAATCTGAGTGCTTCAAGCGATTCGAGCTGGTATTATTGAGAACTAAGCGCGGGTCGAATGCTTTATGTGCCACAAAACTCAAAAAGAGTCAAGATTTCACAGAATATAATGACAACTGTTAAGATATTAAATCAAAGCGAATAAATTGAGGTTCTGTTGCTGTTTCCATTCAGAATATAGAAAAATATTTTCTATTATTATACCCAGAATGTATGTATTTGAGCAAATATGTATGTAACAGGCAGAAGGAAGCATCTCCGACCCCATAAAGTGTGTATATTCTTGATCAGCCGAGTCGATCTAGCCATATCCGTCCGTCTGTCTGTCTGTCCGTCCGTCCGTCCGTATCTATGAACGCAAGGATCTCAGAACCTATAAGAGCTAGAGACTTTAGTTGTACGTCCTCCTTGTGCCCGCGCAGATCGAGTTTGTTTTCGATATTCGATAACTTGCCCCGTCTCCAAGTAATCGATAGAAATCGATATCGATATCCTGTTTCTTGAGCAATTTTGGTAAGAAAGAAGAGCTAGAGTCAGGAAACTTGACATGTAGCTTCTAGAATAGTATATATATCTATCGAGAGATGGATAGATAGAAAGATAGATAGATCGATAGATTGATAGATAGATAGTTAGATCGATAGATAGATAGATTGATAGATAGATAGATAGATAGTTAGATTGATAGATAGATAGATAGATAGATAGATAGATAGATAGATAGATGGGTCGATAGATACATTGATAGATTGATAGATAGATAGTTATATAGATAGATGGATAGATGCGTGGATAGATACATAGATAGATAGATAGTTATATAGATAGATGGATAGATAGATAGATAGATAGATAGATAGATAGATAGATAGATAGATTGATTGATTGATAGATGGAGAGATAGATAGATAGAAAGATAGATAGATAAATAGATAGATAGATAGATAGATAGATTAGTTTATAGATGGATATGGCATTGGCATTGAACAGAGTCGAAATCGAGTTATTGTAAGATCTCGCGTGACACGCACGAAGTGCAACACGACACGCGCTCCTCTCTAGCACTTGATGTCTTATGAGAAATTTGAACAAATAAAATCGCAAGCTCATGCGGGTGGATTGATAAATTTCTAGTTAGAAATTTCTAATTCTCATTGTTGTTGTTGTTGTTGTTGTTGTTGAAGTTGGTGTTGCATTTAACGAGGTCGCGCGCCTAGGCTTGAGACGAAGTCTGGGCACGTTTTTGTTACCATTTCGAATTGTTTGGGGTCTGTCTTGAAAATCAATTAACATTCAAGTTTCCACGGTCTCAGTTTTTTTTTGGGGCTCGCATTGGAGCTCGCAGCTCGGAGCTCGGAGCTGTTGTTGGAGCTGCAGCTGCTGGTGGGGCGCAATGAACGCGTATATGGGCCACTCGGCTGACCGTAGCATTGGACGTGACGCGGCTTTAACTGTCTTTTGCTCTGTGCTATTTTTCTTTATTCATTTAGTTTTTTTCGGTGTGCCCCCGTTTCAAGGTCGACGCGACTCGCCGCATTCGAGTGCATTTTGTGGGCCAAACGGCAACTGGAATTGCTTTTGGGCCAGATTTCCACAGTGGCTTTTCCACTTAACTCAACTGTCAGCCATATCTTAGCTTGTCCTAACTGTAATTGTCGCTGTTGTCAGAGCTTTTTGCTTTTTGCGCGCCCGACAGATAGCAGACCTCCGACCCCCTCATAAGTCATAAGGCATATACATATATATATACACATATGTATGTATATATATGTATATCTGTGTAATCATAAGTATAATAAAAAACAAGTAAGAGGTTCTAGTCGGGAGCTCCCGACTAGGGGATACCCTGAATCCTCTTCTCTCAACCCCAAATGCAGATATATATACTATTCTGGAAGCTACATGTCAAGTTTGCTGCGGATTTCGATATCGATTTGTATTGATTACTTGGAGAAGGGGCAAGTTATCGAATATCGGAAACAAATTCGATCTGCGCGGGCACTAGGAGGAACTACAACTAAAGTGTCTAGCTCTTATAGGTTCTCAGATCCTTGCGATCATACAAACGGACAGACGGACGGACGGACATGGCTAGATCGACTCGGCTGATCAAGAATATATATACTTTATGGAGTCGGAGATGCTTCCTTCTGCCTGTTACATACATATTTGCACAAATACATTATACCCTTTTTAGCCATTTTTACTGGGCTCAGGGTATAATTATATTTAACACACATTTGTGCGTTGTTGTTGTTGATGTTGTTGTTGTTGTTGTTGTTGATGTTGTTGTTGTTGTTGTTGTTGTTGTTGTTGAGTGCGCTAAGTTTTTTATTTAATTTTCGTTTCTTATTTTTTGTTTGTCAGTTGCCTCGCTTCGCTTTGTTGTCGTCTGCCCTCTGGCCCTCCCCTCGGCTTTTTATTTTTAGTTAAGCTTTTTGCTATTTAATCTGTTATGGCACAACAACAACAACAACAACAGCAACAACAACAACATATATATAATTAAATAAATAAATGTATAAACACACACAACGATCCATTTTGGCACTTTCACTAACTAATTGTCGCAAAATTTCTTTGCTCTGCCAGCTTCCAATTTGCAAGATTCCGATTCGACAACAAAATGCCAACAAGTACGAGCTACATTTGGCCATGTCATCTATTAAAGAAATCTAACTAAAAAACTAACTGAAAGACTCGAATGAATGTGATTATCATATATATATACATATCTATGTACATCTATTATTTAGGGACAGCTTACCGAAAGAATGCAGTAATACTTGCATGAAATCACGAAGATTTCTAAAAAGATGCTGGTTAAACAGCTGAAAGCTTTTGTATATATAGCTAGCGGGCATTACCCGGCTTTGGTCGAGCCAAGTTTCCATCCATTTACAAAGTACTTTTTAAAAAAAAAAATCTCAGCCAGAAACGGGTGGATTAAGCGAAAAGTGTGAAACATTTCCACCCGTTTCTGGCTGTGGGAAAGTGGGAATCAAAGCTTGTCTGAGCAAAAGTTGAATTCTGCTGCGATTCATTATCAAGAGAATATGTAAATATATCTCATCAAAGCATAATTGCTTGTTGGAATCTTTCTTAAGCAGCCCTTTTAATACAAAAGTTAATGAAAGCTCGAAAATATTGAAATTAAACAGTTTTAATCTTAAATGTTTCATTGTTGAGAGAATACTTAATCGAAAGTTAGATGAAATTCGAGAAATTTCAAAAGCCAGAAAGATTAATTGTTGCAATGGAAGCCTTGGAATATGTCCGATGAACTCGGGCTTGAAATCATCGTGATATAGTTAACCGATTCGAGCAATATATAAAGCAGCATTATGTCAACAAACTCTTGAGAATCTATGCTCTAGTCTACTTTTCTACTGTTTTTGATTGAAGTTCAAGCTGAAATTGTGCATCAATCGCAGTTTCCCGTCGAGTCAAGGCGCTTTCTTCATTTTGACTTTGCAACTACTATAATCGAAGAGGCAGAGGTGGAGGGGGAGGGGGTTAGGGGTCTGTTCATAATCGTTTCGTTGAAAGTGAATTTCGCTGAAATCGAAACCGCATTTGGCCAATCGAACTTCCCAATCGCCGCCAATTACAGCGGCAACAGCAATTGGTCTACTCATAAATTTGGCTGCGTCTCAAAAAGTACTCGCGACACATGGATATTCATCCAGCGAATCAAATCTAATCAACATCCCAAATGGAGGGGGGGGGGGGTGGCAGCCAATTGCGGCTGCTCCTCTTCCTACCCACTTTCATGGCCCGGCCCCACCTGCCGTGTGGTAATGGCAATGGGATCGGCATCTGCATATCCGGTGGCCAAAGTTTTTCCGCACTCGCTTTTTGCCAACATGCTTATTTGTGTTCGTTTTTTTTCTCTCTCTCTCTTCTTTTTATAGTTAATTTAAATATTTTCTTTACGAAACGAGTCTGGTAATTAAAAGTTCATTGTCGTGTTTCTGTTGTTGTTGTTGCTTTTTTAGTTACCCAGCAGCCGGGCGCATTATGTGGAAACGATTTTGCAACATGCCAAAAAAGATTAAAAGACAAGAAAAAAAAACGAAAGATGAAAGAAAAACAACAAACAGCAAATGGAAACCCAGCAAACCAGTTGAATAGGCTTCGGCCTGGGTAGGCTGGCGGGCGGGCGGGGAGGTTAAAAATAAGAAAATAATAACGTTTTTCATATACACACACACACACACAACAGATTTTCCCACATGAAAATTATGACAAAATGTGCAGGAGGAGGCATCAGCTAGTCATCGAGCCGACGTCAACGTCATCGTGATCGTCATCGTCATCATCATGAGCAACTGCAACAGCTTGTGGCAGGAAGATCACGTACCAAGTTCCATGTGCATAGTGAAAGTTAAACCAGCTGCCCGGCTACGCTCAGCACGGCACGGCTTGGCTTGGCTTGGCCATGGCCAGTTGGTAGTTGGTAGTTGGTAGTTGATAGTTGGCCGTTGGCCGCTGGCAGCTCGGCCAATGGCTGATGACAATTTGGCGTAATTGAACTTGAAGCCGTCGCAAGGAAGCGGCGCAGCACCTGCAATAAAGATGCGCCGACATCGCAGTCACGACATTTGCGCAATCAATGCGACCTGTTTGGCGGCAATTGCGGAATTGCTGCTCCACGCGGGGGCGTTGTCAGACGTTGGCGGGCGACGGGCGGCGGGCGACGGCTGCTTATCAGCATATGCCCAAGCATTTTAATAGCCATAATGTGATTAGAGAGCGATAGAGAGAGCGATAGAGAGAGCGATAGAGATAGCGATAGAGAGAGCGATACAGAGAGAGCGACTCTTCCATAGATAACAATCTTATTGCTTGCGCAGAACATTTCTCCTAGAAAGTGGCGCACAGTGGTCACTAAATACATATTTTCAACAAAAAATAGCCACACTAAAAATCAAAAGAAATAGTGTAGAAGAAGAAGAAGCACAGGTACGTGCTGCGATAATGACAGATCGGCGAGAATGCAGCATACGAGACGTACGTAAACTAGATCGCATCGCGCTGATTGCTTTGCCAGACATCAAACGTGCCACATGCCACATGCCACATGTCGCTTTTACTGGCTCAGCTGTGCCGAGATTTCACCTGAAAACGTTTTGTCTACACGCATTTATCGTTTAACTCATCTCACAATAAGCTTCTTTTATATATACCCCGCATAGGTACAGTAGTAAAAATGGGCTAAAAGCGAAACTGCAAAAGCTAAAGACCTGAAGTTCGCAATAAATGCTCCTCTGTACGCTCCGCAGTACGAGTTTATCTAGTTTTCTGTCGATAAATATCGTATTTGACTTCTTCAGTATAACTCGAGAATTAACCTAGCTATAGACGCCAAATTTGGTATGTGGGCTCTGGTTTAGTATACACAGCTTAGGAATATTTCACTTTCTGAAAATGTCCCCATTTTCCACTCGAAACAATTATATAAACTCAAACTTAAAGCTTTTGTTCCTACGCACATTTATGCTCTTAAGATTTCAAGAAGTTATTCTCCATATGTAGCCTAGAATGTTTGTGAAGGACTTAGGGTATTTTCCAGTCGGATACTCTCGACTAGAGTACTTTAACTTGTCTTTAGGTAGTCTTACATAAAGAAATCTATTTTGTGTTGGGCTATAAAATGTATTTCCGCGCCACAACATCTATGCTATATATAAAAATGTTGCTCAAATTCCACTCATTTTACACGCTTGTAGGTGAAATTCCTTAGACCCGACTCCGTGCAAATATGTGCACGAATATGTTGTGGGAGCTATTATTATATTACTTCCGTCCCAGAGCTAATATCTTTCCTTTCACTTTTCCCTTGAGGTGAAGAAGTATTCCTTATAAAATAGCTTGATCAAATTGTATACATTAAACAATTTTGTTCACATTCCACTAATTTCTCACACTTGTAGGTGAAATTCTGTGAAAATGCATTCAATAAAACATTTAAGTTTTTGGTTTGATTATGAAACATTTGAAAATTGGCATTCAATACATTACATAATATTATGTTTCGCTAAGCTGACCTTTAAAAAATTGATTTACACAAACATTTTCTTAATTGTATGCAAAATGAAGCAATTAGTACTTGACTTATATTGATGTAAATAAATACGAACTAAGTTTATGCAGTGACCCCTGAATTTATAATTATTAATTTTGTGTTTGCATATTTCAATATTGAAAAGTTTGTTTCAATTTCTTTGCTAACTAGGCCAGCTTTTGTGGCATAATTGAGCCTCTTGCCCCACTGTGCAGCGCTTAACGGCAATTTTCGATGGCGAATCAGAATACGAAAGGCACGCACAATTTGGCCCCAAAATGTTTTGGATAATAAATCATATTGTAGATCGTGGCAGCAGCATCTAACGCAATTTTCCATTCAGTTACAAGAGAGCGGTGAGCGGGGAGGAGGGGATGGGAGGGAGAGGGGGAAAGAGTCGATTCGCAAAGCGGGTCAGATGCAGTTGCGTGGGGCCAATTGGCCAATTGGCCAATCGGGCCATAGATGGCAGCACAGGTTAATTAACGATTTGGACTAATTAAGTTGCGCATCTCTGTGACAAGGGACAGCAGCTGGACAAGGGGTGACAAGGGGGACAGGGGGGACAGGGGGGAGGCGCAACTAACGATGTCGTCCATCGCATCCATCCACAAATTGTGCAAAGCCAAGAGGCTTTGTTGTTGTTGTTGTTGTTGTTGTTATGGGGTTAATTGTTGTTGGGCACTTGGCGGAGTTTAGTGTAACTAGTTAGTCGGTGCTTGGTATCGTTAAGTTTAGCATGCGTCTGTTGGATATATTTGGAGCTCAACTCACCCATGAATTATCTCGGAATTGTGACATATTTCGCGTGGACAGGGGCGGCCACTGCCTCCCAAATGATATAGCAGCAGCTTGATGGCTCTGTGTTGGTAGAGGACAGTATGAGTTTTGGTTTTAGATACGATCCAGCAGATAGATATAAATATATATGTATGTATATATGTATATAGTATGTATATATAGATGTCTGGGCTCTGTGTATGGGCAACTTTCAATTTCAATTTCAATTTCGTTTGCAATTTCTCGCTTTTGTTGGTTTTTTGCGTTTTTTTTTCGCAAAGAGTTTTCGTTTTTCCTTTGCGGCTTTTGGCTTTCATCTAAGCATTTTGTAAGCTAGGCTGGACACACACACAAGCACACACACACACACGGATACACACACAGATTGCAGCTAAGCGTAACGCATGAAAATGAGCGCCAAAATGTACAAGCACAAAATATTGAACAAAAACAATTACACACACACACACACAAACACAGACACACACAGACACACACACTCACACACACATAGGAAAGAGCGGTCGAGATACTTTTGTATCTGTTTTTTGCAAGCACTCAGCCGAAACTGTGCACCACAATTATTATGTTTTATGTTAGGGCATATACCCTGTACATGGAGAGCACAATGCGGACAAAAGACACACAAGACACTTGGCCGTAAATGCAAATGCAATTGTAAGTATATTGTGCACTAGCTGCGGCACCTGAACCTGTCGCCCGTTCAGTTTGAGATACATTTCGTGGGCCGCCGCACTCGAGTCACAAAGATGGGCAACACACAAATTTGTTGGCTAAAGCAATTCATTTACATTTGGCCGTTGCAGTTGCACTTATCCGTTTCCAGTGACAGTTGCAGCGAAAAAAAATTTACAATAAATAACAAAAACAAAAACACACGCCGAACGTTGGCAAATAGTAGTAAAAACAACAACCAAAAACAAATTTAAAAAAAAAAAACGCGATAAGCAATTAGCCGAGCGCGGGTTTTGCCCTCGAACGCTGCGAACCGAACTTGTTGACTCTGCGCCGCTTACTAAACAACAACTGCCCCAGTCTGATACTCGGCCCGATACTCAGTATCTCAGTATCCAGTAACCGCCCGCGACCCGCCCCGCTGCCCATCGGACGGCTGCAACTGCGAACTTTCTAAACGCTTTAGCGACGCTCGTCGCTCATCGTTAGCTCGCTCGCTAGCTGTTCGCCCGCTCATCAGACTTGACTTTTCTTTTGGCAAGTGCTTGGCCAACAGGTGGGCCCAAGCTGAGTCGTTGTCGCTTGCAGCTGGTGCGTTTCTTCGCTTAGCCAGTGCGCGCACCAGCGTGCAGCGGAGCAGAGCTTTAAAGCTGTTGCGCACGCGCTTACGAGCGTTGGATAAAAGCTCAAAGCGCTGCCATTTCACACTTCATTTTTTACCAGTTAATGCCAAATATTGTACCAAGCTGGATAATGTAAAAGTACAGCTTTCATATAAATGTATGTACCTGGAACTTTTCTAAATGTAAATGTTTCAAATTCATTAGCTCAAAACGTTGCCATTTCTACAAATACTTTCTTAAAAAAACTGTACCAAATTGGGTAGTGAAAAGGTACAATTTTCATAAATGTGTACCTAGAACTTTTTGAAATTGATTATTGAAACTTGTCTTTACCTTATGACAACTGTCTTGCCAACATGGCTAATGCCTCTGTTTGTCTTTCTCTCTCATCACTTTAACTGCACGTTAACTAAAATAATCAAATCATTACTTGAATTTATGAGAATCGCATAGAAAGGCGCCAGCTAACGGTAAAATTAGAGTAACAAAACGTGAGGAAGAGAGAACTTAGACAAATCTGCAAAGGGGAAAAAAAGTAGTTATATTAAGACATTAAATGCATTCTTTCCACGCCCTTTAAGCTATAAGGCATACAATGCATCCTTTCCACGCCCTTTAAGCTTTAAGGCATAAAATGCATCCTTTCCACGCTCGTAAAGCTTTAAGGCATAAAACGAACCCTTTGCCCGACCTGAGCGTGCAGCGAAAAAAATTTGACCCCAATTGAACAACAAAACATTCAAAGTCCTTTATTAGCGTTTTTTTTTTTGTTTTTGTTTTTCGTGCGTGTGCATCTGTGTGTGTTTGGGCTAACATGTAAGTATGTTAAGCAAAATCATTTAATTTTAATACATTTGTTACATTGGCATCAAGCTGGAAGCGACAAATTTCAATTAAAAAAAAAAACTACTTAGACAGCCCGAAACAATGGGGGCCAATATATACGTATTTGTTTTTTTTTTGTGGCATTTCGTTTAGTTATTCTAATATATTTATTCATTAACTTTTCATTAATTTATTTCAGCTGCCAAACAATGATTTCAGTACGTGCACATACATATGTATATATATTTAAATATCGTATCGAGCGAGATAGTTAGGCAAAAGATAGAGAGAGAAAGAGTGAGAGAGAGAGTGTGTGTAAGAGAGAGAGAGAGAGATTGTTGCAAGAGAATTTAAATGCAGTTTGGAAATGTTTGCGTTAAGGCTATAGAACAATATACAAAATGTACGTTTTGTTGTTGGGCCATGAAAAATGAAGTTTATCACGATATATGTGAAACCGTACACACATATACATGTACAACATATACACTGATACTTAAGCCTGAAACCAACTAATTTTATTGGCTTTTATCATATGTATATATAGTTTATCTGCTGTCATTGTTGTCAAAATGTTGCTTACCCAAATTGCAACTTGCCAAGAAATACAGAAGGCAACCATTCGCATGTTGTTTGTTTGTTTTTGCTGTGCTAGAAACTGGCGCGGAAATAATTGATATACTATTACTAATATGCATGAAGTGATTAATGCGCGATAAGCGTTGTTTGGATTACAGTAAATCGTTGAACACCTCAAATATACAGGTGTTAAGTCTGCTACATTCGTTGGCTCTAGGTACAATAAAGTTAATGTTTAATTACGAATGTATATAAGTTGCCATATTCTTATGCATATGTTTATTTGTTTGTTTGTTTTTGTGTTTGTTTGTTTCTTTAACGTTATATCGTGATTTTCTAAAGCTTTTTGTTGTTGTCGCAGAATTGTTGTTCTGTTTGCTTTTGACTTGTTAACATTTTCGTTTCGAATTCATAAGTTTAATATACACATATTTGACACTTTCCATTACATACAATTTGTAAGCAAATATGCATATATGCATATATATATATATATGTATATATATACGTTATACAGTTGTGTGTGATTTATATATATATGTATATATTTATATAAAGTTTAAAGCTTTTTGTATGAAATGCTGCACAGCGCATTTGTTTATGTTTATACTTTTTCTCGTCTTCATTTCTATTATTTTCGTTATGTTATTTTCACATTTATCTTAATCAAAATACGCAGGGGAGGGGGGGGGGGTAAGGGTCATGAAATACACATAAAATTTAAATAGACTAAACTGTTACGCTTGTCAATACAGTTCACATATGCTTACATACTAACTATTTAATTATATATTGCAATATACAATTAGTTAAAAAACAAAAAAAAAACGTTTAAAATTTTATAGAACATTCTGTGATGCATTTCAATCATTGTTCTCTTGTTGGCACTAATGTTTCGAGCGACGAAAATTTACAAGAAGTAAAAAAAAACAAACAAATTATAAAAATAATTAATTTAAAATGATTTTGTATATGTATATTTGAACTAAGTGCAACAGATATTGTTTTCTCAGCATCAAGATGAACATTCTTGTTGTTGCCTGTCTAACAGCTGTTATTGTTGTTGTTGTGGTTGTTGTTGTTATAGTTGTAGTTGGGAATCGTCTGCACATTTGTCGCTTGTAGAGCTACAGGTGTTTCAGAAATGGCCGCCGTTGGAGTGCTCGCTTTAGGTGCGAAGTAAACCTCATAGTTGTAATATCAAAGCTCGTCGCTAGTGACTGGATGCTCCTGAACGTACTCCTTGGGAAAGTATCCGACCTGTGTATGGTCAAGATTTTACAAAATATAGCATTCACGCTTTCATCTATAAATGGAGCTACGCACCGTATCACCAATCTTGCCGCGCCACCAGCCTTTGCTGTCGCCATCTTTGCCAATCACAAGCACCTGACAATCGGTGCGCAATTGCAGCTGATTGCTGCCAGCCTTCGGATCAAAGTCGTACAGCGCGGTGGCAATGACCTCGCGGAAGGGCCATTGCAACGACTGATTGAGCCTGTTAACAGAAAGATTTTGTCAGTTACTATACAACGGGGGCCTGTTGTTTAAGTCCATCGCTTACCCGGCAAAGTTTTCACCCAGATCGTTGCGCTCATAATACGAAACTAGCTCAACGATGGTCTTGAAATGGCGGCGCGAGGATAAACAATAGAGCATGGACTCGCCATCGTTTTCCTGATTGATTTTCATATGCTTAATCACATGATCATCGGTTCTACACGAAGAGAGAGACAGAGAGAGAGTGGGAGTGAGATAGAGGGAGAGAGAGAGAGAAACGGTTTAGATATTTTCCTTTGTTTAGTTTCTGTGGGATTGCACTCACTTCAAACTGAGCGCGTACATGGTCTCGTGCGGCGAGGAGGCACCTTGGGGACGTACACGTAGCAGATAGGTGCCAATGCGGCGATTTTCCAGTCGATTGGCCGCCGTTTCGCGATCCATATTGCCCACAAACCAATTGAACTCTGACAACTGGCGGTCGCACACTGGCGGCGGTATGCTGATCGGATTCTGTTTGCAACGGCCCGTGGAGGAGATGCAGCCCCTGTGCACACTTATCTGGCACACCTTGCAGCGATAGCCCTGGTGTATGCGGCCCTTAAGAAACTTGGAGCAATGCCGGCAAGTTGTGGGCGCATCAAAGGTGTAGATTTCCATTTTGTGATCCGTATTGCGACAGCCAGGTGGATCGAGGCTTTCCCTGCAAAACAGTTGAAAGTTTAACAAAGTCCATGGCATCGCAACTTCACTGTACCACAGTCACATCACACTTACATGGCTTCGGTGAGCGCCTTGCGCCACTTATCGCGCTCATGCTCCGACTTCAAGTACAGTGTGAATGCCGTCTTGGCGGATTTACGTGCCAATAGCAGCTGATATCTAAAGCGCGTATCCCGGCCGAGCGTGCGCCGCGAGTGGCTCTGTTCCACGCGATAGTCGGCGAGGTTGTGCGAGTCGCGATATGTGTACTGCATGTCGCCGGTTTTAATGTGCAGCGGTTTGACCAGTATCAGAATTTTGTCGAAGACAAACGCATAACGCATCTTGGTCTTCTGATCCTCGTGGGCCTTGATGTGCAGATCGCCGTCGAGCAGCAGGCGGCCATATTGCAGCAGATCGTTGCCGTTTTGCGGCAAATTCAAATCAAATATGCTGTCCTTGACCTTTTGTATGATGACAAGATGATCGGAGTCGCGCTTAACCTCGTTAATATACTGCGACACATCGATCATCGCATCCTTGGCCCGTTCCAGCGAGCGGTAGTCCTCGTGCAATGGCGACGTCTCCTTCACCAGCTTGTCCAGCAGCAGATGGTACTTGAGTATGCGCTGCATTGGCACCGACAATATATCCCGCAGCTGCAGCTTGCCCACGTTGTATTCGCGTTCGCATTTCTGGACCAGCTGGTCTATGATTTGGTTTTTCTTGCACACATCGGCTAGGTAATCAATGGCGTTCAGCAGGCAGGAGCAGTATTCGCCGTAAATGAGGAATGGCTCGCGAAACTCAAGGAATACCTGACCCATCTTAAGCTTTGTGGTGGGCACCAGCGATTCGCGTAGCTTCTCTAAAAACTTGGTGTGAATGTCAGCAAGTTCCTGGAAATGCATACAAAAACGATTAGCTGTGTGTGTAGGTGTTGTCTAACGTGCCCAGTTTCCGTGCTCACCCGTATGCGGGGAAAAATGAGTCGCAGTTCGTCCTGATTGAGATGTCGCTCCAGAGGTTGCATAAACTTGGCCTTGAGTGCATTGAGCACGTCCAGATAATTGGATTCCGTATCGATGAGTTCGCGTATGACATAGTCCCGCTGCTCAAAGCTGGTCGCCGATGTGGTCTACATTAACAGGAAGAGATGTGCAGCAGTTAGTCGATCTGAGCTGAGTTTAGGCAGCAGCCTCGTCACAGAGTCATGCAACTAAGCATAGCTAAACATTGTTTGGCAGGCTTTAAGAAATGTACAAAGTTAAACCAAATTACTACCTGGCCTCTACTCGTTCTGTGCAGTGCGCACAAATCTTGATAGACCTCCTCTTCTTTTGTGTTGGTGTGATCATATACGGTTCCATTGCATGCAATATTGTCGGTGGTACTAAATGAAAAACAAAAACAAAAACAAAAGTAAAATAAATCAAAGCAAAAAACAAATAACGAAAGCAAAACTGTAAGCAAAATATAAGATTACAAATTTTTTTTTTTTTTTTTTGAAATTCAAAATAAAATAATTTGGCGCGCAAGACCATAAAGTATGGCAATTATTTTCTTAAAAGTTGTATTTATCGATATGTCGATAGGCAAAGATTATGCCTCATCATTCAAGAACAGAAGACCAACACGCCAGCATTGCCAATAACAGAAGCATGTTAACTTAACATACAGCTAACATAACCAGGGCAGGCAGGCAACAGCAGCAGCGGAGCCAGCAGCACCAGCAGCACCAGCAGCAGCAGCCAAGCATCCAATTTCCATTCATTTTTTTTTGTTCGTTAATTTCGCTGTGCACGTGCGTTGAAAGCATTTTCAACTGCAAACTGCGCAATGGATCATCACACATATGCAAAAAGTGGCTCCAAAAAGTGTAAGTAATGCGCATGCATTTGCTCAGCAATATATGGAGGCTGTCACTCGAAATTTGCAGGGTCTGTGGAGGAGAAGCGTCTGCTTGTCACAAAGCGCATCGAAGCTGAAGATTTATTCTCCAAATACTCGTCCAAGCAAGCGGAGCCATGGAAGTAAGTGCATTTGGTTTTTTTCTCATTTCAACATATATATATGGAGTGCTTGTTGCAGAAAGTTCAAGGACATGGCCAAAATTGGCGACTACAGCGAACGGGCGCTGCGCAAACAGTGGCTGAACATGGTTCAGCGCTATCGCGTCCAGAAGTCCAATATGCAGGCGACGCCGCTCAACAAGCAATGCATAGATGTGCTCAACGAGGAATGGGAGTTCTTTGGGGAGATACACGCGTACATGAACCAAAAGACCACCGACTTGCACTCGTATGCGCTCAAGGAGCCCAACGTCCAGGAGCACTCGCACAATAATAATGTGGCCATTCGCGGCGTTGTCAATGATCACAGCTTTGGTGCAGCGCTAACGGCGCCAAACAGCGCTCGCAAACAGATGCGTAGCCAGTTGCAGTCGGTTGAGACTGCGGTCAATGTGGAGCTAGATTATGCACTTGCTATGCCAGATGAGCAGCAGCAGCAGCACGAGGAGCTGGAAAAGAGCTGTGATGCCATACTAATTGGCAAGCAAGTGCGACAGCTTTCAAATAGGGGCTACGGCGAGGGCTCTCCTTCGGACATATACACTGACTCAGAGTCAGAGGAGAGCTCACAGCCCTCCGATCCGGTGGCCGTTGAGGTGTCCGACTTATCGGAGGCGGAGTCCATTTTGGGCTCGCCCTTGCCGGCGAAATCAGCCTCAGACATATGCGAGACAACCGCTGTGGAGCAGTTAACCGCTAACTACGAGTCTGCATCAGGATCAGTGCCACTCGAAGATGGCGAGCGAGCCAAGTCGTCTAGCTGGTCAGGATCAGCAACGATGACCGCCAGGCCGTTGTCGTCCAACAGAAAGCGCAAGGCGTTGACCGAAAGGGAAAAGTATTACAGACATCGCCGCCGCTACGAGCATCGCATGGAGCTGCGTCTTGGCGGCCTATGCAAGGTGGCTGGCCAGCTGCTGGAGCAGCTGGTGCCCGGCGCGAATGTGACGCCGCTGCTGATGAACATCTTCAACACCGTTGACTACAACTGCAACAGCAGCTGTGACGATGATGACGACGACAACGACACCGATGAGGATGACATTGGCCAGCCATGAGGCGGCTGAGTTGGGAGTTTGGATGGAAGCTTAAGATGCTGAACATCATGTTCCTCTAAAAATGAATCATATATTGCTTTATTTACACGCACACACACACACATACACACATTATATAGACATATATATATACACACACACGACCCTGGCTGTTATTTTCGTAAGGCGTACACACACAACACAAGACACAGGCACGACAGGTAAAAACATGAACTGTATTTAAAGAAAAGACTTGAAAAGCATGAAACGCTATAAGCTCTAGATAGTTCAAAACATGATCTCTCTAAGATCATAAAGAATTATTGTAGATACTCGCTTATTGTTATTGAAAGGCAAATAAAAAACAACACACACGAACATACTATCAAAACAAGAAGAAGATATATATATATATATATATATGTTATATAAGTAATTATCGGCAACGGATTGAAAAAAGCAGAAAGCAAAAGAAAAATTAGACTATGTTGAAATTGTGTGGAAAGTTGAGGGATTAAAGTTTTAACTATTGCAATTGTTACCCACATCTACAAATGCTATTCTATCGTTTACATGTGTCATATACTATATAATATTTTTGATCAGATGATTCGCACAGTTTAAAAGTAGCTTGAAATTGGAAAATGTATTTGGAAAATGTCTGATGCAACAAGCTAACTTATAAAGAGCACTGGCTTCGGGGGCCTTCTGTATTATGAAAAAATGTTTAATCTAGAATGTAATTTGAACCTGAATTCCTGACTTTAGTTTCCTGCATGATCGAGTCATGTGCTAGGCACATGAAATATGATATCTTAGCTTAGGATCATATTATATTTCGGAATGTTAGAGCTTTCATAAGGCTACCTATATATATATATATATATACAAACATAAATATCTGTGTAATTAAAACTGTGTTGAAAATATATACGATATTGGGTTTAAAAAAGGCGTCTTATCTGAAGTAGTTCTTCGTTAGGGGGAAGCGAGTGTCTTGGGCTGATTAATAGAACTTAAAGTCCCACATGTAAAGTTCAATATAATTGTTTTCTGTATTTCTGATCTGGAGAGAATAATATGGAACTTAAAGCCCTAACCCTGGTTCTGGATCTAATTTGCAGCTATAAATTCAATCGAATTGAAAAATTAGTCCAAAAATTCTGTAATTGAGACATTAAGATTGGGAACTTGAAGCCCCAACAATGGCAGAAATTTTATTGAACTTTTTGGGATTTATTTTTCAATTTTCAGTTGAAAACCCAAATTTTCAATTGATTCGAACTATTCACGAATCGATGAGAGCTGCGCACACAGCGCACTCAATCGGATTGACATAGCCAGGTGCATAGATAATGCAGATAGGAACGTATTATAAAAACATGCCTGGTTTTGGAGATACCCATTTGGTTGAGCTGTTATCTGAAGAGCTGGCTAACAAAAGGCCCCCAAAAAGTTTGGATCGATATCAATTTAGCGGTAGTTTGTTGTTGTTCTAGCTGTCTGCATCGAAGGGCATGAATCAGTTGTTCGTGTCTGGCATAAATCTGCGCTGTAAATACATAGAGGCCCGAAACTAATGGGATTTGCGAATTTGTCAGTTTTGTCAGACAACGGTTACGATTAAAAATAAAAAAAAAAAGAAACAAAAACGTTGCCATTTCCGTTTGTCCAATTGGCATTGCATTTTATGGTATGTGGTCGACGCGTAACTCAGGTGTCTGTTCGGAGTGCGAGGCTTACAACGAAAGAGTGGGAGGTAGGTGAGGAGAGAGAGAGAGAGTGCGATAGAGATAACGAAACAGAAAGCAATAGCAAAAGCAAATACAAAAGAATGCACAGACATAATTCGACATAGAAACGCATGAGTTGCAGTGCAGGTGGTTGGTTGATTGGTTGTGCGATAGATGTGAGGCGGGGGAGAGGGTTGCGTGTACGTGTGTGTGTGTGTGTGTGTGTGTGGATTAAGTATAGCTAGTAGTGATAGCTGTGAGAGTGTTGCTGGGCAGCTGTGAAGCAGTTAGCCAGTTGCAGCATACACATACATACATACGAGTAGAGTCAAGGTTGCAAGCACAAACAAGCGGTTGGTTGTTCGGATTTGTGGTTTGGTGTTGGTTGGTTTTACAGAGAACGATTATATGGAGGCAGTATATGAAGGCAGCACACCTCTGGTTTGACCTTTGACTGGAACGTTACGTAGCAGAGATCCTCGTAGACCTTCTCGTCGTCTTCGCTGTAGATGTCATTGATGTACGAATACTCGTGCTCCGTGGACATCAGCATCGAGGATCGGTAGTTGTAGACGGCAGCAGCGGCTCGCTGCAATCGTTGGCTCTCGCTGATAAAGAGCGATGATGATGAGGAGCTGGTGGACACATGATGTAGCTTCTGAAGGACAGCAGATGCCGCTGCCGCTGCTGCTGCTGCGGCTGCTGCAGCTGCGGATGTGCTCGCCTTGGGCGCATCCATTTGTGGTGTGGGCGTGACACAGTCAAAGCCACCGTTGCCGGCCACGCTCAGGTTAAGGTCTAAGGAAAGAGCACGCAGCTGCCCCTGGACGGATTGAGAGACGTCAACGTTGCCAGCGGCATCATTGTCGATCGTTGTATCACACATGTTTGACAGCGAATCCTCGATATAGTCGTCAATGTCCTCGGTGCCATTCTCTATTGTTATATCGCTATTCTCATCCTCCACCGAAAGCGAGCCGCTCTGCGAGGTGCGCTCGTAGTAGTCCGAAGATGAAGACCCGGTGGCATCCATGCTTCCGGTTGCCTTCAAATCATTGCTGCCGGTTGAGGGTAGTGCAGGCGTGGTTGGGTGCGGGGGGCATTGTGACACACACACACACACACACAGGCACAGACAGACAGACACACACAAAGAGCGGACGAACAGCCAAGACATGGGAGTTAGGCGACAACATGGTGAACATTTTTAGGGCAGCAAAAAGACAGTGTATTGCAGGGGAAATGAGAAGGAGAGAGTACGGAACAGACAGCCGGAAAAGAAAAATAGGGAGAGAGCAAGAGAGCAGGAGGGAAAGAGAGATAGAGAGAGAGAGAGAGAGAGAGAGAGAGAGAGAGAGAGAGAGAGAGAAACAGCGTTAGATAAAGCTTGGACATGGATATTTGTTGATTTTGATTTTGTTACTGTTGTTGATGTTGAGGTTGTTGTTGTAGTTGTAGTTGTTGCTGATAAGCAGGCAGACAAGGGCTTAAGCGGGTCTCGGGTCTGTGCTCTGGCATCGGGACACTGTCAGCCACGCGAGCGCATAATGAGACAGCGCCCGAGCAAACATCTCAAACAGGAAATGCAAACAGAACATTTCAATTGCAGTGTGCCATCAACTAAATGGATTGGCTAAAGATTGGGGCAGGAGGCAGGGCAGGGCAGGAGGGAGGGCAGGCGCGGGTTCTGCATGGTTAGGGGCGGGTTCAAAAGGCGGGGAAAGCACGCACTAAAGATTACACGCAATGCTCACGCTTATGGCAAATTAACGAATAACGAACTTACGTGGAATGCAGATCCTTGTAGATGGCCTCATCCGAATGGGAACGCTCGCTGGGCGACAGCTGCAGATTGAAGCCGCTGCAAAATCAACAAAACACATTTTTTTCTTAGCAGTAATTGACACCTTTGCATATGGAGCGGCAATGGGGGTGTGTGAGATAGCAAAGTGCGAGCCATGAGCTCATCCAATTTGACCCCAAAACCATCAACTAACTGCATCGCACGCCCCATTGCCTTCAGAGAATTTAACTGTAGCACTTACAGCAGCTCCGGATGCATTTGCTGCACCTTGCGACACTGCGACAGCTTGGAGAGGGTGATGAGCACGCGATGGAAGTTGGTTAGATCGTACAGCATGGTGGGCTCAAACAGGTCCGCATCACGTATATTGAAATGATTGTGGCACACGTCCAGAAACAGCTTGATGTTCTTGCAGCACAGAAACTGAAAGCAAGACACGGCACATTATACATATATATATGTATACGTTTGGTTCGTTAGATCTGGGCAGGGCTCACCTGGGCCATTTGGGGCTTGCGATTGAACTCTCGCGCGTCCATGCTGCTGGGATCCAGGTGTATGACCAGATTGCAGAGCAGCACACCGTCGCGCAATGTCATGGCCAGTATGCGTATCTCGGCGTCGGGCAGGGCGGCCTTGTGGTCGGCGGGTATAACCTTGCAGCGGACCAGCCAGGCAACGCATTCGCGCCACAAATCACCGTTAACAGCCGCTGCTGCGGCTGCAGCCGCCGCGGAGGCCGAGGTTATCGCAGCTGCAGCTGCAGCACCGCTGCCAAAGCTGTTGGAGGACATATTTTTGTTTGTTTTTTGTTTTCCGGGGCACTGCAGATCTGGGTCTGGGGCGTGTGTACGTGTATGCGTGCGGGCAGCTTCTGCTATTGCTGCTGTTCGCCTTTTGGTAACGGCTGGGGCGGATTGGGTAACGGTAACGGTAACGGTGGCGGGGCGTTGTTTGGGGCGTACGGTGCGCGCATAAAATTTGTATTATTTATTCTGCTTTCTGTTCCGTTTAATGAAAACAATTGAAATTCATCAGTTGGCCGTTGCGCGTTGCCGTCAACAGATACACAGCGACAACAACAACAAAAACATTAAGGCAATATAGCGACAACACCGACAACGACAACGACAACGACGGCGACAGCAACAGCAACGGGAAATCGCACTAGAAACAACAATTATTTGGGGCGAACGCCAGCGGTCGGACGCTCGTTTGATTTATTCTCTATATTCAATTGATATTTGCTATTCCACACTTAATAGATTGCACGGAGGCGCTTACACACACACACATGCACGCACACACACGCGCGCACAGCCACACATACACGCGCACACAGCTGAAGAGGATGCGTATTCGACTGTTAGCATCGATAAGCGTTCGCAGCTATCGATATATTCAGATATTCGCTGCGTTTATAATTGCATCAAATAAACTCTCCTGGTGAATTTGCGCCTTTTAACGCATTAACCACAAGAAGAATTTGACGTATTTCATTAAATAAAATCATTTCGTCAATAGCTTAACACAAATGTTAACCAGCACATCCGCTGTTAAGACCAAAATGACACTGTTTAGCTCGAAATGGTTCTGCAATGCGCCTAAATATCGATTAGATTATATCGATTAAATAGAAGTGCTGTGCACATGGCTGCATTTCAGATTGTCGCGCTTTGTTTAAATTTCAATTCGTAAAGAAAGTATGCTATTCATTGGGCGGTAGCCCTACAAAGCGCATAGATTAAATAAAAAGCGTGTTGTTATATGTTCGAGCATTTCAATTGAAAATGGGATTTACGGAATTATAAATGTTTGAATACTTGCTTGCTGAGGGAGGAAAGAATGTGTTACAAGACCACAACAATCTTTTGCTAACCTATTAAAAAATTTAAAATTTAAACTAAGTAAAGATGTATTAGTTTTGCACTTCCATTCATTCGTAGAATGAACGAGTAGACAACTGTCTAGTGGAAATGCAAAGTATACTTAAAATTGAACTGAGAGAAGGTTTTCTAGTACATTATCGAAGAGGACCAGGGAATTTCAATACTGTTCAATGGCTATTTTTCATATGCTCTCAGTGCATCGGCCAAAGAAGCTGCCTGAGGCGCAGCTGTGTTTTATAGTTGTCTGAAGTCGTCGTAAACAAAGCATAAGAAGCAATAACAACAACAACAACAACAACAGCAAAACAAAAAATCTGTAAGCTTTCATAAACAAAGGCTAATCCGAAACGAGCTGGCGGCCATTGCTCGTGTGCACCTTACAATAAGAATAACGGCAAATGCCGTGCGTTTCAGTCGGCTTGCTTCGCTATTCAATTCGCAAATGCCAGCAAAAACAAAGAGAATAAAAAGCGCAATAAATTATGAGCTTGCGATAAAACAAAAAGCGCAAATTGAACTGGGCGTAAATTAAAAAAACGAGGAGCAGCGAAAATAAAACGAGTAACGACCGCAGACGCGGCAGCACCTGATGCGAGTGCTGGGCGAATCGCAGACGTGGTGTAAACTTGACCAGAAGGCACAAACAATTTGACGGCCTAACGGGATGTCAGCCTGGAGCTGGCCGCCGGGGGCTGCGTGCCGAAATCAAAGATAACGACTCATCAACGGCGTCATAAAAACGTGACATCAGTTTTATTGCTGCGGGACGTCAGCGACAGCAATGGCAACAGTAAAAACGGCAGCGACGGCGACGTCATCGTTTGCGCGTCGCGACGCGTCGCAAAAGGTCACGTTAAAGGCAAAGCCAAAGGCAGCACCAGCACCAGCAGCAGCAGCGCCCGCAGCAGCAGCGCCAGCAGCAAACCAAATCGCGGCAAAGCATAGCAAAGCCATGGCGGCGACAGAGCGGCAGACGCGCAAAAAAGTTTTGCGGCATAAGCTGCGGGGCAAAAACTAACATAACGCCAGGAGAGCTTACCAGCAGCAAACGCCACGCCAAGAACACCGCGGCTCGTTTGAACAGGGACACTTGACAAAAAATTGCATCCATGTATTTATCAGAGTCGAGTTATAGACAATGTTAATATTATACTTAGTTTATATTCATATTTGGATCAATTATAATTGTTTAATGAAAAAAACATATTGAGCTAAACAACATTTTTTCATTTCAAAGGCAGTCCCCAAAAAAGTGGACAGCATAGTGTCTTTAAAATATATTTCTTATTGATGTTTGTTTTTGGTGCTGCGACTTCTGCTGCTGCTTACGTTCCGAATTGCTGTGCAGCCAAAGCGGCGCCTGGGCAACGCACAAAGAACAAGCAAATGGAAAGGCGCAGGCGACAAATGCGTTCCTAACGTAATCTATTTAACGGGCTTTCAAATGTGGCATTTTATTTATTTCATCTTTTCAATCTAATCGAATTGATTCGCCACCTATTGTTTCCCGCTGGGAACAGCTTACGTGGAAAAAGACGAAAATCAACTTTAAAATCGTACTTGCGGCTGTGACTGTCTAGTTGATTTAGATATAAAAATCTGAGTTAAATGCCAATCTATTCCTCTGATTACTTTACTTATATTTGTTTAATTCCACCTGCAGCTTATTTGGAAAATAAATCGATCTCCAATTTCAAGTGTACTTATATTTAATTCGAGACCCAAATTTATTATGCGCACCTTTCCACATAACTAAGACAAGCAATAGCCAGAAAGAGAAAAAAAAAGGAAAAGAAGTGCAACAACACCAATAACAATTGAGTAAGTATTAAAAGTAAGTAAGAATCATTCTTCACTCTGTCCATTTGTCTGATTAATTATTGAACGCTCCCCTGGCGCGCATTAAAATTCATTTGATGCGTTTCTTGTCGCCTGTGCCAAAGTTTGTTGCTCTGCCAGTTTCTTCCTTTTAATACCCTGCACCCATCAAAGGCTGAGAAAGGGTAAATGAAGTTTTAATATATGTATATATATTCTTGATTTGTATGTATAGAAAATATGGTCTGATCATTTTTGACTTCGTGTTTTAAAATTATTTAAGGTCTTCTTCTTTTTCCTGTACTTAACAGAAAGATTGTCTGATTTAATTGATTGTCTAAATAAAAATAACATTTAAAGCTATGATGGCAACTTTTTAATTTTTTAACAGACTGTTAATATAAAAAACTAACTAAATGCGATAAATACAAATACAAATGTTATATAATATATTATTTAATATAACACAATCTAATCTCTGTTTAAATTTTCAACAGCAACAAGAAATATCTGATATTATTATTAGAGTACAGGGTATCTGCATTGCGATAACTCTCTTACTGCAGCAAAAATACATTTAATATTTTCTTTTTTTTTGTGTTTTTCCTTTTCTTGGCGCTGTTAGGGTTAGTGAGAGAGGGATAGGGAGGGGGAGGGGGAGGGGGAAGGGGGAAGGGTGTTAGGTCAGCCAGTTGATGAAATGCTTGGAAATCGCTCAAATGAAACTGTGTGCACAGCGAATATTTCAAGTATTTAGACAAGTTTTTCGGTTGTTGCAGCATAAATAAATAAATGAAATCAATTCGCAGTTCGCTGGGCGAGAGCCAGCAAGATGGGGTTTACGAATTGGACATAATATAGTGTGCTATGTGGCTCGGTACCCAGTTCCCCCCCTCAGTCTACCCGTCCCACCGTCCCACACTCGCATTGATGATGATTGTCGCCCGGGCCGCGCGCGGCTCCTTCGTTGACTGTTATCGTTCGCCCCCTCGTCACGCCTTCCACGCACGCACCAAGTTGATTAATTGTCAGCGTCGTTGCCACCGCACAACAACAACAACAACAACAACAACAACAACAGCAACAACAACAACAACAACAGCAACAACAACAACAACAGCAACAAATGCCTGAAATCACGTACAACAGCGCTTGTCGCAGGTGAAATGGCGCACAGAGGTCAATGGGAATGGGCTGATGGGTGGGTGGTGGGCGTCAAGTCTCAGGTAGCTACTTAGATTTTGCTCGTTGTTGCTGCTGTTATTCGCATTAACATAAATAAATCACTTGGCGCCATCAATCAGTCTGTTTGCATTCGCAGCCCAGCCCACCCAAAGCCGTCGCATATCTCGAGCACCCCTTTGTCCCTCTTGCCACCTTGCCACCTTGCCACCGTGCCGCAAGCAAATACTCTGCCATCGACACAATTTCCCTTTGGCATTCATTGTGCGCTTTGTTGTCGCCGCTTTGCTCTATGCTTACGCGCATATTTATTTGATTTATCGATGTTTCGACTATTAAGCAATTAACTTTCGGCGCTGGCTTTGCGTGTCCTAGACAAGGACCATCTTTAAGCACTTCAAGAGCGCAAAAACCGCACTAAAACGAAACAGAGAAAATCAACAACAAAATAAATAAATTATGTGGCAAAATGCAAAAAGTTTGTTGCCACCCAGAGGTACAAAGTGCAAACAAGCAATGGACGTTGCGTTGCGGTCATTTTTATTCATTAAGAGAGAGAGTGTGTGTGTGTGTGTTAGTGTGTGTGTGTGTGCAAGTGTGTGCGTGTTTATATGGGGATGAGTAACAGCAGCAGCCGCAAGGACAACGCTAAAATGCAGCTCCAAAAAAAAGACAACTAAGAGTTCTCTAGTCGGGAGTGTCCGCCTAGGAGATACCCTGAACCCAGCTTCAAGCTAGCTTAACCTACGCCTACGTTCATGATTGGGTCTGCGTCTGTGTGGCCTCTTTCCTAAAAATACTTCGGCACTTAAAGTCTAAAATTTCCAAACCTTCAATACGGCATATACAAACGGGTATATACCAAAGTCAAAGGCCCTTCCTTGAAGAGGGAGTTTCTTATTCCAATTTTGGGCTCGATGTGGGAGAGCATCCCAAATGTGAACTGTTGTTGATATACCCGAATATACCCTATGCTACACATCGATACAAAGAGACGGACATAGGTAGATCGACTTAGCTTGTGCCCCTGATCAAGAATATATACACAATATAGGATCGGAAGTCTTTTGCTTTTGTAGTTTTCGAACAGAAAGATCGACAAGGTTACATCGACTTGGCTTTTGCCCTCTATCGAGAATATATATGTACATTATGGCGATATACATTTGGCTTGTTGCATAAGTTTGGAAAAAAACATGATACTCTTCTTAAGCAATTACAAGGGGGTTAGGGTATAGCAAGTAAATAGCCGAACCCTGAGCAAACTCTCTAAATAGCCTTCACGAGAAATATGTTCGCATCAACAATTATGTCGCACAAAGGAATTACGAATGAGAAAAATATTCAGCTTTTACATTACTTTTGCGGAGACAATGGCAGTGGCAGCTAAAGAATGATTAAAAAAGAAAACCCCATCGTTTCCATTGAGCTTAATAAGAATAATATTAATTTACGGAGCAACGAGGGTCCGAGCTCGAAACACAGTGCATGGATGTGTATTATTTTCTTAGCCTGTGCTGTTTATAATAATAATAATCATATTAATATTAATAATAAAAATAACAAAATGAGTAATAATGAAAAAAAGAAGCGATTACTGAGCTGTATTCCAAGTCCAAACACAAGCACATTGTATTCTCGTAACCTCGGAGTAAAGTGGGCTATGGCTGATTATTGTGCTCAGTACCCGGCATAAATAAATAATATATTATGTAATAATAAAAGTTGCTCGTGGGACAATCTACAATGTGCAGGCAACGACAGCCTCGTTCGCAATTGCCCGTTCACGGGCTCGTTTTGGTTTGTTCTTCACATTGTCTGGGCAGATTAACTGGCGAGCGCCATCTAGCGGTCAGCAGCAGAAAAGGGGCTAGCCGCAGCTGCTTTTGTGCACATTCCACATACGCCACGTGAAACTGCACACACACACACGTTCCAGCACATGTGTGCGTGCGTGCGTGTATGTGTTTGTTTGTGTGCAGAGATGCATAATTAAAAGCCACAGAAATGAGCTTAAAAATTACTTAGTTCAAACCACAAAAAAGCGAACAAAAATCTAATAAATAATAATAAGCAAGGCAAACTGCAACAAACAAACAAAAAAAAAAACTGAAAGCAAGGCGAAAATTAATTGACGCAACTTGCATGTGTGTGTGTGTGAGTTGGCGTGTGTGTGTATGTGTTGTAACTTGTGCCTAAACAAGTTTGGAAAAGTTTTTTGCTTTTAGTGCTTTTTAGTTTGTTAAATTTTTAACACATTTGAAAGGCAGCTGCGTGTTGGGCACTTTTACTTACATAATTTTGACTAAAAGCACATTTTGCACGCTGCTCAAAAATTCTGTTTGAAAATCAAAAAATATATTTAAGGGAATTGCAAATGGCTAAATTAAGCTTTATTGTTCGATTTTACTTAGAACAACTTTTACATAACTTTCAACTTTTTATGCCCGGATCCCATTAAAATAGGTTAAAAAGCGTGTATTGTATTTGTGCAAAATGTAAATGCATGTAATAAGCAGAAGGAAGCATCTCCGAGCCAATTAAGTATATATATTCTTGATCAGCATCAGTAGCCGAGTCGATATAGCCATGTCCGCCTATCTGTCCGTCCGTCCATCCGTATGTATGAACGCAAGGATCGCAGAACCTATAAGAGCTCGAGGCTTGAAATCTTAGCTGTAGGTCCACCTATTGCCCGCGCAGCTCGAGTTTGTTTCCGATGTTGGATAACTTGCCCCATTTCCAAGTAATCGATACAAATCGATATTGAAATCCTGTTTTTCAAGCAATATTGTTAAATAATAGGAGCTAGAGTCAGCAAACTTGACATGTAGCTTCTAGAAGAGGAGGGTTCAGGGTATCTGCTAGTCGGGAGCTCCCAACTAGAACCTCTTACTTGTTCATATTAAAACATTACAAACAATTTAATAATTAGCCAACTATGCTGGCTAATTTACATATTTAGTCCTCTGTTAATTTATCTTGTCAAGTTAAGCTGTGAAATAACTGGATTTTCAGTTAATCGACATAATAATGTATTTTTTCATAGTTTTGACTGAATTTTGCAGTTTATTTAAAGAGCTTATTAAATTTGCGCCCAGATTTGCATATACTTTGTGCCTGGCAGGCGGGCAACTATTTATTATAATTAAAGTTATGTAAAATATAAATTAAGTTTCAGTTGGGCGCATACTTTTGCCACAAGCTGTAGCCATGGGCCAACATTTGTGCAAGTTTGGTTTCACTGCGAAAACATAAACAACCAAAAATGTTTGCCAGACTTTTGCAAGAGTTTTCAAAATAGACAATGGCCACTTCGTCAAAACAACAACGCCCTCAACAACTTATACGAAAGCGGCAACAACGACAACAACGACAACAACAACAGCAACAACAACAGCAACAACAACAACAAGAATAGACATCAACAAAACAATAAAGAGTGTTGCAACATTTTCAAGGCAGGCAACAAAACGGAAACAAAGCCGAAAAATTGCCTCGCAGTCGACAAACACACAAAGAGAAGTCACTTGGCCAAAACGTGCAAAAACTATTTTCAAACTCTAGCAACTTGGAAGGGCAACAACAACAAGAAGAAACACTAAACCAGGAGCCAGTTATTTGGCGACGAGGCTGCCAAAAGTATTCGCAAAGTGCGAGCCCGGCAAAAGTCAAGGGCAGCCAAGGGGCCCAGCACCCCGGGCGGCGCGTGCCTCAGACCCCAAACCTTGGCCGGGGCGACCAGGGCGAATGTGAAAAAGAAACAAACCAAAAAAACAAAAAACCAATCAATAAATGCGAAATATTGCCCCAAAAAACCAACACACACATAACAAATTTAAAATGCCGTAAGAGAAATGCCACAACACAACTGCAGCAATGGAAAAACCACAGCCAAAAGCGAAAGAAAAGCTGCGTGAAATTCAATTCAAACAGAACAAAAAAAAAACAAGAGGTTCCAGTCGGGAGCTCCCGACTAGGGTATACCCTGAACCCTCTTCTTTCAATACCAAATGCAGATATATATACTATTATAGAAGCTACCTGTCAAGTAGCTCTTCTTATTTACCAAAATTGAGCAAAAAATAGGATGTCGAAGTCGATTCTTATCGATTGCTTGGCAACGGAGTAAGTTATCGATTATAGGACTCGATAATCTGTAGGAGGCCTACAGCTAAAGTTTCTCTAGTCTCTGGCTCTTATAGGTTCTGAGATCCTTGTGCATGCATACGGACGGAGAGACGGACGGACAGAAGGACAGACGGACAGACAGACCGACATGGCTAGATCGACTCGGCTATTGATGCTGATCAAGAATATATACACTTTACGGGGTTGGAGATGCTTCCTTCTGCCTGTTACATACATTTACTTTTTGCACAAACTGATTTACCCATTTTTAATGGGCTTAGGGTATAAAAATAGAGCAAATGTCAGCGAATATGTATGCTCTTTCTCACATATAACCGAATACACTATATACATTGTTTTCGAGCTGAAATCGGGCATATGATTTATTTATATGATATATGATATATTTGTCTGCCGTCAAGTTTGTTATAACAAACAAGTTAACAAGGATCAAGTTTTGTAAATTGCCCATTTCTGAAAGATATGACAGTTTATGATGAATGTTATATTTGAAATATTTATATTTATATGTATATAATCTCTATATATAAAACTGTTTGGCCTGACTGAGCGACTGCCTGACTGATTGACTGACTGATTCACTGACAGACTGACTGATTGACTGACTGATTGACTAACTGATTGCTGTCGGCAGCTGAAACTTTCAGTATAGTTACCTTGTGTGATGGAGGTGCAGACGTGATTTTGGGACATTCCACTCGCATGGGTGGAAAAATCGCGAGAAACGTCTGCATAAAACGTTTGTCTGTTTACCATGCGATTGGTCTCAGTCCCATTTTCAACTATCTTTGATCAATTGTACTGATGACTAAGTAAAAGGTATATAATACATTATTAATTATAAACTGCCTCAACTGAAGACAAATATGTCCAATATCATTATCGGCACAATGGAGGCATTTTATGGAAAATCATCGGAGACTCCTTTGAGTCCAGGAATAGAGTATTGGGCAGTCGGTAGCTGTCGACTGCTGCGTGCTTCAGTTTGATTGTTTTTAATTGAGCACAAACTGCTTTAGCACTCGAAATGGTTTCAACTTTTGGGCTTGGCTGACACATAAAAAACAAAAACAGAAACCCAAATTGATCCATTTATCGAGTAAAACTGTTTGCGAAGTTGCGAATAAAGTTTTGAGGCCTAATTGCACCTCAGTTGGATTTAAGTTTAGCAACTAGGCGTATTCAAATAGTCGATGCCCGATAAAGATAATATATTGGTAATATATAGATAGGTAAAATGCTTCAATGAAGGTGTTTGGGGTCGCCTTTAATGTTATTCAGTTTGGCAAGGCTTATGCATATGCCATATTTAATTGAAAGTCCTTATCGTTGCGACAACATGTTCACTTGAATAGATTATTAATCTTGCATAAGCTACACTCGGCTATCATATGCTCTATTTATCATAATTTGTCTGCTTTGTGCAAAGAGATGTGCTTATAACCAGGCTAAGACAACATATTCGAGCTGCGCACATAGGAAACTCAATTCCGATATACGAGCATGGCCAACCACTAAGCACCGAAGTAAGTAAATAATTCAAGGACCTAAAGTGATTAAACTTGATATGCATGACTAATAAACGTGGCTACAATCGTGCATGGCACACACATGCCCGCATGCATATGTATCTGTGTGTGCGCTTTCGATGATATGGCACATTGTTCGGGCTCATACCCGTTACAGCTGAACCTTATTCATGTTACTGTTACTGTAACTGTTAATGTTACTGCTGGCAGTCATGTCCATGTCCTGCTGCTGGTCCAGTGCCCACTTACAAATTGAGCAACACCAAATCCGAGTGATGGATGTGGTGCCTGCTTTCCAATGCTGAAATACGAAGCCGCACAGCAGCCAAGCATGGCAATGGGCAAACAAAGGGACAGCGAGGCGGTGAGGTGAGCTGAAGGGCTAGTTGACAGTGAAGGTGAGGGTGAGGGCGAGGGTGAGGGTGAGGGTAAAGAGGAGCCGATGGGAGAGTTCGAGCAACTAAGCTCAGAGATTTTGGCTCTTCATCAGTTGGTGCAACCGTCGACAGCAGCCACAAAACTTCTGGCACAGTCAATTGCGGCAAAATGTCACTCAATTTAAAGTTTCCACTAACTGACTAACTGACTACCTGAGTACCTGGGTACCTGGTTACCTGACAGGACGACAAGCGGGCTGGTGTTGCCCCACCCGACGAGAGCTGTAGCCACCCGGCCATTGAACACACTTGCAACTGTTATTTGCTGCAACTTTGCGTTGCCCATTGAAATGTTGAAAAGTTGATATTTCGACACGTTGCACAATGGGCAAAACGGGACAGTTGTGCTCAGGTGTTCGATTGGGCCAGTATCGATTAGAAGCTCGATATAAGACGATTATCTACTTAATAGAAATACGTTTGATGCATACAACTATCATCATTCAATGAACAATTTCATTATTAAACATAAAAACATATTCGTCAATCATCGCTTATAATTCTCAAGTGGTTAAAGCTTCGAACTTCAACAAAACAACAAACAAACAACAGGTCTTCATTAAAAATTCTTGTTCCACCCATTTCGGCCAATCAGCGGTCCTGAGTGGAAATGACAATTGTTTAACTAGCTGTAAAGTTAATGTGCGATCGGTTTCAAACACATTTTCAACACTCTAATTAAACAAATGAACAAATTTGTGGAGGTACACTGATTTTCAATGTGATGA
This sequence comes from Drosophila kanekoi, assembly GCA_037075305.1. Lineage (NCBI taxonomy): Eukaryota > Metazoa > Arthropoda > Insecta > Diptera > Drosophilidae > Drosophila > Drosophila kanekoi. The sequence goes on along the minus strand of JBAMCE010000451.1, from coordinate 3,835,533 downwards.
AAGATACTTAACACGTGCAAAGCCGGGTAACCGTTGCAAGTAATGTAAACGTTCCGTACGAACCTATAGCATATCATATAAAACTTAACATTATTTCTAGAAATTGACTTCGAAATCAGCATAAGAAGTAATTTCCAACTTCATTAAAGATTATACATGTACAAACGTTAGAGTTAAGCTCTATAAATATTGAAATTTTTGTTATATAATCACCCGATGTGGCCCACTGTCCATCGAAGGCAGCTAACGAAATCGAAATTGAAACCAAAATCAAGCGTAAAATTCATTTAAAATGTTCGCACCATCCGTTCATTCTCATTCTCATTCTCTCCTCTATCTCCATCTCACTCTCTCTCTCTCTCTCTCTCCCTCTCTCTCTCCCTCTCTCTCTCTCTCTCTGTCTCTCTCGCTTTTTCTGCCACACCGCAGTAAGTGCTAAAAATACAAAAATTTCTTCACTTCCTTGGACGCCAGGGCTGAAGGAATCTAATCATCAATATCAGCTCGGTGTGGGCCATATGATTTTTGCTTACTGGAATCCTAGACAAGATGGTTTTCAAGGCTCGTTTCTTTTAAGGTATTATTTTATGCTGTTAAGGATATTATAAGTACGTTTATTGCTTAACTTTTGTTATTAGTTATACATAGTACAAGAATGACTTCCAGATATAATTCTTCTGGGCAATAAGGAGGATTTGACTTAGTATTACTTACTCAAGATACCAAAAAAGAAAAAGAATTATCTTCAGGTTACAAAATAAAACAAATGTTTCAATTGCAACGCATTTGGTCTAAATCTAATTACGATTAAAGTATGTACTTGGTCTTAAATCGAGTTCGATTTCGATTCAAATCGGATTACGCCGAACACATTTGATACAATGTATGAGTTCCTGTTGAAACCGATTTGCAGCCCTGTATTTGGGAATTTAACCTTCATTTGATACAGTTAAATGCGTGGGCGTTTGTAGAGTGTTAGATGAGGCGTGTTGTGGTGGGTGGGGAGGGGTAGCTAACACCGACTGGGCTTTGTAGGGCGTGGCACGTGTATGGGTAATTGTTGGCGCGTTTGATTTGATTGAAAGTCGTGGCAAGTACCAGGCAATGAAGACGGTAGAGAGACAATCGGCGACAGTGTGTGTTTGCGTGTGTGTGTTTGATGAGTATGTGAGGGTGCAAAGAGGGGTATGTGTGTGTGGGGAAGGTGAATTCCGGTGGGACAGTGTAGAGGTGTGGCAGAATGCTTGGCATATGATTGTGTAATTGATTTTATCAATAGAAAAGTTAAGCAAAGACAAAGGTTGCGTGTATGTAGTTGTGGCCAGGTGTGTGTGTGTGCCTATGAGTGTGCGTGTGCGTGTGTTTCTGTGTGTGTCTTGTGTAAGGTAGATGTCTTGGCTAAGGTTAAGTATTTGCCAGCCAAACGAAAACCAATTACCAGCACCGCGAAGAGTGTGTGCGGGATCAGCAGCACGCACGTACGCATTGTAATTTTCTTTTTTAAGATTCCTTTTCCTATTTTTAGGACCTTGCGTTGGCGCCATTAAAAACCATCAGCTAAAGTTGACCATTGCCCGGCCAACACACTTTTGTCTATTCTATTCACTTTTGCCAAACCCTTTGCTTCTTGTTCTTCTTTTATTTTTAGCCCCACTTTCCGTGTAATTTGTTCTAGAACGATTTGGCTATTCAAAAAAAGAAAAGGCGAAAAAAAATTAGAAAAAAAATAGAAATAGGAAATAAAGGCAGCCCGAAAAAATTGCGGCCAAGTGCAAAGTAAAGCAAAGCAATCTTTGGCCTCATCAACCTCATTGGCATCGGCTTTGGCATTCACATCGATTTTCGCCCTGTGAAAGTGGATTGCCGGATAGGATAGAAAAATCCGCATTGAAAATGTGCCGCGCATCTATTTCCATATAAATTGGCTGTCGTGGAGCATCCAGTGCTCTCGGCCGTATCGCGCCAAACAACTTTGCCAATAATAAAGCGCCATTAGTGCTGCTACATAAAACGGAGTCGGGAATGGCAATGGGCATCTACGGGGGCCCGGGCCTATCTGGTGGTCGGGGCTGTCTGCCAGGGAAGGGGGGAAGGGGCCCGCAGATAAGCTAGCCCGGAGGTGTGCCGACAGCGGCACCGGCAGGTTTCCCATGCACAAACATCTGCCAAAAAGAAAGTTGAATTTCTTCCACAGTTAGTCGACAAGTCAATGTCCTTGCAAATATCCTTATTTGATTAACGCCAAACACATAACTATCCAAATTATAACATAGAATAAGGTTTAAGTTCAACATCTGAGTGATCCACAAACCTAAAGCTAGCTATCTCTTGGGTTTCTAAAAGCATAACAAATTTAAATATCGGCTATCTACACACACATTACACCGACACACACACAGAGAGAGAGAGAGAGAGAGAGAGAGAGAGAGAGAGAGAGAGAGAGACATACACACACAGATAAGAAAAATCGTCCCTATCTTCGGTCTGGTCTGGAGCATGCTGGAGGTTGTTATGGTTAAAGTTTCAGTTATTGTTCTTGGCATTGGGGCTGCGAATGGGGGCAGCCGAATATTTTATGGCTGTCCACTGCCGCATGTAGCGCAGCGGGTGGGGGTCGGACCGCCTGCCTGAGGGTGTTTTTGGGGGGCAGAGCCAGGGTGGAGCTGGCGCATAAGAAACGCCAGCTCCACTTGGAACACGGTATTTGTTTAGGGGCTGCTGTTGCTGTTGCGGCAATCAGGAAAAGTGTTGCGATTTTATGGGCTGGTCATATGAAATCATTTTGCACGCTAAAGTCCTGGCCTCCGAGCCCCTATATCGGTCATATAACCACCATGAAAGGCCACAAAATACTTTATAGTGCGCGTCCACGCAATTTTTCCCTACGCTTACGTAGCACATGAATTTAGGTATTACATATGTGCACGTACATAAGTACGTATGTGCGTATAACAACCGGACATGGCCGAAAGTTTTGGTAGTATAAAAAGCGTACTATATATTTAGTTGGCATGAAAGACTTGTCAGAACTTCTGACACGAAAGCCAACAATTATGTTAAATTTTACATCATGCTCGTTGCTCAAGAAAACTTTTTATTCTAGCTTAAAACTTAAACCATTTCGCAACAGCAATTTCTTCATATTCTTATACCATTTAGATAAGTATTTGCAGCCGCCTTTATATTATAATTGGACAATAAGAAAACTCAACTTTTCTAAGCTTTACAATAATCGAGCATACAATTATAACCAAAATAATGAACTATTACCAAACTAAGCAAAGATTCTGAGGATTGCACTCTATAAAACAAGACAAGATGTATGCCAAGATATTCTTGAATGTTTAAATATTGCTCTAGATCTTTCATACTTAGCAGACTTACAGATTCTTCTCAAGGCTCACAGATTCTCTAGGGAATAATCTATTCTTTCTAGCAGGGCGTTCACGGAAGGTTTTTGGGGAGACTTTTTGAGCTTTGCAAATTGCCCGATCGTGAGTTGGGCTGAAATTGTTTTTCCTTTAGATAAAAAAAACATGTTGTGTTCGGTTGGAATGCATTTTTTGAGTAGCTTACATTAAGTGTGGTTAATATTAGTTAAGTTTAGGTTCCCTTTCAAGTTCCGGTTAAGGTTGAAGTTCAGTTTCCGATTTGGGTTCGAAACCTGATTACACCAACGGGGTATATACATATATATACATTTCAATCTCACAATTGAGATCGAAATTTCCAATGCATGCATTTATTTTAAGAGTTTGCCTTATTTATATTAAAGAGAGCTTGTCCTGGAGCGCAAATTTTATTTATATGCCGGAAGGCAGACGAAATATAACCGAGATTTTTCATATTTGCATACATGTATATAGATTTATACACAAATCTGCATTTATGAATTTGTCTAAGGCCAAAATATGTACAAAATGAAAACAACAGCAGAGCACAAACTCTTTGAAAGCCGCTTAAAATGTTGGTTTTTTGTCTTTCCACGAAAACTCGCTAAGAACGATTTGTTTAAATTTATGCAGGGCCCTAAAAGTTTGCAAAGCGCGCCTTAAACTTAACTTGAGCACATAATGTCATCCCACAAATTAGTGAATATATATATATATATATATAAATGTTGAGCTATAAATGGTTATCAGAAATTTGCATTATCATAAGCCAAACTTTGATTTACGCTGATGATAACAAAGAGGGTGTGTGTGTGTGTGTGTCTGTGTGTAATCATTGAGCAGTGCCCTGCGGCCAATGATGCGGCACTTTCGAGTGGAACATGTTCGCACATACACACACACACACGCACATACACAGAGAGTGAGAGAGAGGGAGACAGAGAGAGAGAGAGAGAGAGAGACAGTTGTATCTGTCTGCGTGGAGAACGCTTTTCACTTAATATAAACTCAATTAATGAAGTTTACGAGCGCAGCCAGCGGAAAAGTGCTTTGATGAGGCGGAAAAGTGCTTTAACCCTTAACTGGGCACCTTTTGATTGTAAATGGCATTTGTTGAGCCTGTAATCGACGCCAGGGGGCGCCACAAATGGTCAGCCCTAAAAGAAAACGGCTTGATATTTGATTACATTGCCCATTGATGAGGTGCTCAACCGAAACGCGAACACAACAAACACCAACCAACACACACACACAAACAGGCACACACACACACACACACACGCACACATACACGCAACGAAATTGCGTTAAAATTACGTAAATAATGGCAGTTCAAGCTAAAGTTTCTGCGGGTGTCCGCAGCTGAGGATCTGCTAACGAATCGCAGTTGTCGCTGTCGTTGGGCCCAAAAACAAAAGCAACAATGCAAATCCTTGACAAAAACAAAAAACAAAAAAAACACAATAACAAGAAAAAGAAGCAGAACAACAACAATTCACTGATGATAATCTAAGCCCAGGTAACGAGCCAGCCCAAGCTTCCGTCACGCACCCGGGGGGCATTGCTGGCATCGTTGTTATCCCTGCGCCCGCCCGTTGTTGTGTTTTTTATGTTAATGAATTTATTTATTATTATTTCATTTTTTCGTCGACGCGGCTCAGTTACATTTTTATGGAGCTTTCATAGCACCCCCGCCCACCCCGCTACCCAGCCCCCGCTACCCGCGCCCATTCGTATTATGCTGGAAAATTAATTTTGTGTAGCACCCGAGTAAGACCAAAAATGTTAGCCATAAAAGCCAACATGCGGCAAACAATGCGCATTCGCCATGTGAGCCGCCTTATCGGCCATGAAATACACACACACACACACACACGCACACACACACACACACCCGCACACACATGCACAGCTCAGGGCTGCGACATCGTTTTCTTGAACAGTTTTAACGCTCTTTCAATCAACTTGAATTGGGCAATTCGATTGTTTTGCTTGGGCTGTGGAAAAATCGCTCACTGCGAACTTCCGGCTGGAAAAGTGCTCCGCAAATTGCTGACTTTATAAGCCGATCGACAGCCCTGGCAGTAACTCTTTTAATTTGATGTTCTTTAAAGGAAAACAACAACATCAGCATTAGAGACATTAACAAATGTCTCCCTTTGGACGCCGCCAGGCTAATTACAGCCACTGTGCACGCTGGCACGCTGGCACGCCTCCATGCCGCCCACATTAGCTAATTATTTAAAATGCTCACAGACATTAAAAAGCACTTTCGCGCAAAAACTGGAATGATAATCGCTGACGCTACCTCTCAAACCAACCCAGCCCAGCCCAGCCCATCCGAACCGAACCGAACCACGCATCCAGCCAGCCACCCATCCACCCACCCACCCGGCCACGCATTTGCCGCCCCTCACCCTTGCACATCTCAGCTGTTGTTATTGTTTCTGCGCTTGTTTAGCCGTTGTTGGTGCTTTTGTGGCTTTTTTGATAATGACGCTGATTAGTCAGCGCTTACGAGGACTCTACAACGTCTTCTTATTTTCATTTCATTCCGTTTCACAGCGCGACCCGCTCGCCACAGCAAATTTTACCGCTTCTGCAGGGGCTGTTTCTTATCTATGATGGCGGCATGGCTTGTCGCCTGTTAACAGGACGCAGCCAGTGGCGGGCAGAGCTATCAAAAAACTTTAAAACCTCCCATCCGAATGACGCAATCCAATCCTCTGGCTAACAATTACATAAGTATGTATTCTTCTGTGTGTCCATGTGTGTGTGTAGGAAGAAGGCTCGGCTGGACGGAGACATTTGACTTTTCTCACAATTCGTGTAATCATATTGTAATATTTACTATTTTATATAAATGTTGGCACTCTTTAAAAAAGAGATCAACCATGCTCCCTAACAACAGCTAGAGACTTCTTCTATGGCTAAGAGGTCCGCGGCACCGAAGTTTCAGGCTCTTCTCCATATGAAAGAGGTAGCCACTTCTATGAAAATCGCAGAGAAAGGCGATATTTGACCATGCAATGCTCAGTCTTGCAAAATCTAAGTACTTTAATTGGCTGCCTATTAACGTGTTATATGCTTATTACACGCATGGTTATTCTTACGTTCCGACTTCTATCATGGGTATTAGAAGCGAACTGGACTCGATGTTTTGTTGGGCGAACCGAGCCAGCCAACTCGAACTCATGAGGCAGGCTCCTGTGCATATTAAAACAGCTCCCACTGCATATTTGTTGTTAATTACCCGAACTACTCAAAGTTTTATGGTTACCCTGTGCACGCTGAATAAAAGTAAAGATGTAATCAAATTACAATGTTTACCTGAAAGCATGAAAAAATATATATATATTATATGCATTCACGAATAGCTCTTAAGAGTATGAATTATCTAGGTGGATTGTATAATTACACTAAAAATATACTCTATAGTCTCGCACCTTCTGTTTCTTCCAATTTGTATACTCGTGTAGAGGGGTATTATGTTTCGGATCAAGCTTTCATATCTTCGACTCTGTAACTTGCGAACTATCTATACTATACTATACTATATGGTAGGGCAATATCTAAAATAACTCCATTTGACTTGGATACGTAAGTTCCATTCAAGCATTCAAGTTCGAGTTTGGCTTTCTATAAAGCGGATCAACTCGTCCAGGGTATTTGTGCATCGGTACACCTGAGTATAGTTCCAGCTTTGCCATCAAATTCGAATTTATCTTTTCACCTAATCATCTGCGTTCATGGCTGAAATTTTCTGTCTATTTCGATTGACAGCAATGGAATGCTCTGGTAAAAAATGTTTGTTTTGAGAAAATGATATACGATAAGCAGCACAATAAAAAAGGGGGAAACAACTTGGCGGGCGTAATATGTTCGCTATAAATGTTGTGAACTCTCGACTATTTTTATGTCTGAGCATAAACATTTCCATCATTTCAAAGTTGTATTTTTTTTTTTTGTTTTTGAGGAAAGCAAACAAGATAAAAGCAAATAGACAGGCGAAACAACTGCGAGCCAATTTCCAATTACCTAATTGCAAGTAAACTTAAATCAGTCCTAAATTTCAAATTTGATAAATTGTAATCAAATTCGGGATAAACACGAATGCAAAATAAACAGCGCCAAGTCAAGTTGAACCGTATACGGAATGTTAATTAATAATGGTTTTTTATATTTTTTATATTTTATTTTGCTTGAGTTTTGTTGTCCGTTTCGCATTTGCGATATTTCGATGCTTTTCGTTTACAGTCGAGCATTAAATATTATATTGCTGGCAGAACGAATCGATAGACTCTGCCAGCAAGAGCTCGCAGCCGTTTAAGGGTTCGCTTTAAGAAGCCAAACTTTTAACTTGTACAATTTTTGATTGAAGAACAATATTGTAATGCAGAAGTTTTAATCCCAACTTCAGTGCTCATTGCCAGTCAAAACAGTTAAGACTTTAAGCAGAATTTGATTATAAGTCTGGAAATCAATTACATATTATATTGCAACAAGATTCACGGCTCGAACCAAAGACTGACTTTAAGATTGGGCTCTTCAGGTTTTGGTTCGAACCTACCTAGTTTGACACCCCGAACCCATTCAAAGTGGGTAAGAAAAATGAATGTGACAGGTCAAAGGAAGCCCATTCCGACCACATAAGGAATATACATTCTTGATCAGCACCAATAGCCGAGTCCGATTCGAGCTAGTCATGTCCGTCTGTCTGTCCGTCTGTCTGTCCGTCTGTATGAACGCGACGATCTCCGGCCATGTAAGAACTAAACAAATGTTCGAAGTTTTGAAGTAATACAAGTTTATCGATAGTCGATAACCAGACCCGTTACCAAGCAATCGGCCAAAATCGATATCGAAATCCTGTTCATTGACCAAATGTCTGTTGTTTTAGTGGCTAGAGTCACAAAATATGTCATGCATCTAGGTTAGTATAAACAGATCAATTAACTTTCATTTTATATCTTTAGTTTAAGGCTTGCCAATTAAAAGTTATTTTCCTTTTAAAAGAAACGCGTGTTTTTAGAGTTTTGCCTAAGTTAAAAATACAAAAAAAAGAAGGTTTAATGAACTCTTCTCGTTTTCATTCAGTTTGTGCATTGAATGTTATTCCTGCACCTTTGGTTATTTTCTTTTAGAAAATCCCTTAATTAAAATCTTTGGCAAGCAATTCAAAATTCTTAAGATATTTTTTATCGGCAGAAAGGAGCGTTCTCTTCGGTTTGCTTTGTGTCTTGCCCTTTTCTACCTCAGCCCGTCTCCATCAAATTAACACCTTATGGCTGCTGGCTGGGCCTGGGTGCTACAAGGACCGACGCCGTGGCCACTGGGCAATTATCAAGCGTGGAAGAACAGCATAAAAAACAAAAACATCAGATATGTAAATGTAAACTTTTAACTGGGCGAACTCTCAATGAAGGTCGCATTTGTTGGCCAGGGGCGTGGGGAGGTCATTTCACGTGGCGGGGCATTCAGCTGAACGATTCCATGGTCCGTTATGTTCTCTGGCGGTGCTGGGGGTGCCGGTGGTTACGTCATTTAAAGACACGCAACTCGGCGAAAGGCGAATGTTTTCATTATTATGCCAAGTGTGCGTGTGTGTGTGTGAGTGAGTGTATGTGCGCGTGTGTGTGTTGCTTTTGTTACTGTTTTATTGTGTTGTTTGTTTGTTGGACTCCTTGACTGACAGCAGTGCGTACGTCAAGCCAAGTGCCCAAATTCTTGACGCACGCGGCACTCATTCAAGGCATGTTACATGCATAGCTCTGCCTCTCCTCCTCTATAAATATATATATATATGTATATGTATAAATAAATAGATATATGTATTTTCTTAAAATGTCCTTTTCCTTGCCTCTTCTGCTACCTTTGCAGCAGCTGTTTAACGGTTTATTTTATTATTTGTAATTTTTTAATATGTTGTTGCAGATGTTTGGGCTTGCTTTTGTTGTTGTTTCGGTTCTTGTCGCGCTGCAGCTTTTAACACGCATACAAATGCGCATAACACAAATACCAGCGCAGCTGCTCTCAGTCTGTCTGTGTGTGTTGTGTTCGGTGTGGTGTGGTGAAAAGCTTGCTCGCTCGCTGTTGGCGCGTCTGCTGTGTTACGTCTTGGCGTGGTGAATTTGCCGTTCGTCCTGCGCTAGTGTGCGTTATATAAGTCGGTTATGAACCGCAGCGCGCCGCTTCACATGTGACACACGCACCAACAGAGCGACAACAACAACAACAACAGCAACAGCAACAACAAGAGCAACAATTCACCACGGGCCGAGTTGGCAGCTCCGTGCAGCCATTCATACAAGCCAGCACTTGTGTGTATGTACGTTAGGTGTAGGTTCTTGTGCTTGTTATTACTGAACGCACACACACACACACACACACAGACACATACTCAGCGATTGAGAGACTGGGCACCGAGACACACGGCTCTCATCTGGCACACCATTGAATGTTTGTCGGTTGGTTCGTTCGCTCGTGGAACGTGGCAACGCTTTCAGTCGTCGATTTGACCGCCAAACAAACGCAACGCAGCACGAGTGCGCCTCGTCGAACGCACACAGACAACAAGAGCAGCAAGCGCAGCCAACGCATCCAACAGCAGCAACAACAACAAATTGAAAGCCAAACGGCATTAAGAATATTTTTGAAAACAACAGTTTGTTTGTTTGTTTTTTTTTTTTGGTATTGCAATTGTTTTTTTTTTGAAGTTAACAGTTTTTTGCACAATAAATGCCTTAAAAATAAATTTAAAAAATTTATCGCCATAAAGCACAAAAATGTAAGCAGAAAAACCAGTGGAAAGTACAAATGTTTATTTTTAAACAACAAACACTAAACAAAAACAACAAAAACAAAAAAAAACAAAACAAAAGAAAAGCAACAAATTGCTAATGAAAACATAAAACAGCCATTAGCATTATCAAAATAACGATAAGCATAACAATAACAATAACAATAAGAACCAAAACAAAAGTCCAGCTAAGCAGGCAATGATAAAGCAGAGACACAAAACAAAAGGACCAAACATCAAGTGTTGTGTTTATATGTATTTACTTTTATGCTTGTTATATGAACATAAGAAATGTGCAGAAATGTGTTGCATACTTTTGTGCCACAACACGTATTTATTTATATTTACCTCTGTTATATATTTATATGTATATAAATTCGTCTATATGCATATTTCTATATCTGTGTGCTGGGGCTTGGCATTTGTAACGCTTACAAAACTTGACCCAAATTAACGTACTGCGGTCCAGCAGTTGCCGCTTTTCAAAAGCAGCTCGCATTGGCTGCAGGTGGAAGCTGCGATTTGACTGCCACACACACATACACAGGCACACACGCACACACTCACGCACACACACGCACGCACACACACGCACACACTCTTACAGACACAAGGAGACAACGTGCAAGGATTATGTAAACAAAAATAAGTTGATTCGCTCCCGCTAGAGCAGCAGCTGCTACTGCCTGCCAGCCTGTCACTCAGTCAGTTTGTCGTTTTGTCGTTTTGTCAGTCTGTCACTCAGATGAGATGTCTTTGCTCTGACCCCTCTCTGACCCCCTCGCTAGTCACTATACCTCAATGGGTGCAATCACCCACACAAATGCCATGTAATCATAATAAACATAACGCGAAAAAAACAACAACAAAACAACAAGGCGTGCACTAAGATTGTATTGTAGAATAGTGTGGGTGAGTGGTGTGTGTGTGTGTGTGTGTGTGTGTGTGTGTGTGTGTGTGTGAGAGGGGGGTGTTTAGTTGCCCTAATGCAACTCAATCTGTAGCTGCTTTGCAATCTGTTTGCGTGCCGAGCGCCAATTGCCGACTGAAAACTGACAACAACAACAACAACAAGGGACATGAAGTGCCTTTTAATTTATAACAATTATTAAATAATTGGTAATGCAACAAATCTCTGTAAATTAGCGCACAAAACGCAACACAATTTCACTGACAGCCCCGACAAAGCTCCCGCCACACCTAGGCCAAAAGAATTTCCATTAGCCGAAATATATTTTTATGACATTTATAGCTTCGCTTTTCCTCAATTCCGTCAAATGTCATTTACGGGCGGGAAAATGTCAATGGGACATTACCTTTGAGCAGCTAATTTCATAATTATTATTAAACAATAAAAATGCGACAATCCTGAATCATATTTCATATGCCATACATATATTGTTGCTATTGTATCAACATATATTGCCATATATATGCCATCAATATAATTATAGCATATAATTTTTCTCAATATCTGACAAAATTATTTCCATATTTTTATAATTTTCAAATTGAATCTCAAATTCACATTTGCTGCAACTAATTGAAACGTTTTGAACTATTAATAATATTGATTAAATGTTGTAAATTTATACAGTGGAAACACTTCTTGATGGACAGCGACCGTCGGGTGATTTGTGTCCGCTCAAGGGGAGCATCCGTCTAATAGAGGTGAATGAGTATGATCTGATTCATAATGTTCGCTCTAGAGAGAGTGTCCAACAAAAAAGTAGTGTCTCTTAGGGGACTTTTCACTGTGGGTAAATATTGTATTCAAAGTGTTTTAGTGAACTTCTTTAAGTGTTTCTAGAGTTTTCTAGAGTCTAGAGTCTGTTGGCTAGAGCCCCCGAATTTGACATATAGCTTCGAGAATAGTATATACAGATCAAGTATCTTTCACTTTACAACTAACAAGCCGCATTAAGTGTTGGCTGACGGTTGGTTGATTCAGGGTATCCGCTAGTCGGGCACACCTGACTAGAGCTTTTTAAATATTTCCTATAGTTGGTTCAAGCTTCAATGCTGTCTTAAACAGTTAATCTCAATACATACGACTGTTTATCCTAAATGTTTGATTGATTGACAGACTGAGCAAGTTGATCAAGTGATCAAGTTCATGATGCTTTAGATGCCAGGGTTTTGGCAATTGCCCCTGCAAGCGTGGAAAAGTCGTGAAAAACGTTTGAACGAAACTTTTTAGCTAACCATTCGCTTGGCCTCAGACTAAGTTTCAAAGATCTTTGTTCAAATTCATTTTCTGATCTCTACAAGCAAAGAATGCAAATTCAGTTGGGAAGTGTTGCACACCTTTCGGTCGAAATGGAGGTGAATTAAAGCACAAATCTAAATTGATTTGAGACGTGTTATACATTTTTCGCATAGTCGAATAGTTTTCCATGAACAACGCAAGGCAACGAATATTTTAAGCGGAGTTTGCAGTTTCGTCCAATCGATATCAAACTAGTTTTTAAGTCCCACATAAGCCTTTCAACGGTTTTTGATATTCTATCTAAATTCTATTAAATTGCCGAAAATGGCTTGCATAAAAGTTCTTTGTTTACCGTACAATTCGTTTCTAACTTACTTTCATAGATTTTCGTTAAAAGTCTCTTGAAACGTGTTTCACACTTTTCGTAGAAAGCCCATCTTCTTGGATGAAAAATGTGCGAGGTTGCGGGGTGTAAGCTCATTTGCGAAGATTTTTATGAAAATTTATTTTAGAAAAAGTTTCAAATTTGTGGAACACAATTTGGTCCGGGCAAGGCTGTGTAGGTCCCGCTTCTACATGCATATAGAAGTATTTTCTCTTTAACAAAATTTAAGAATACAAATATCCTATTTGAACTAAGCCAAGCACATCTGTTGGGCGCAATCAAGTAAGCAAATGTGGTTATGTGGCACATATAAGATCGTTACCGTCGTGTGGCTATTTCTCATTGGAGCTTATACCTATTCCTATTGAAAGCTTGAAGCACATTTTCCCTGCTTCAAGCAAAACTGTTCAGCTCTTGAGCTAGTCGGACTTGGCTGGCCAAAAGTATAAAAAGATAGGACGGGCAAGTTGTGCAATTTTTATGCGTGCAGGGTATAAAAATTAATGTGGCAAAGGCACTTGAATACTCGTATTCGCATTCCTATTCGCATTCCTATTCGCATTCGCATTCGCATTCACATTCATGTGAGCATTTGTTATGACTGACCTGTCAATCGAGTGCTGCAGAAATATAACTTACAATCCATTTAATACAAACAGCTCGCTGGGTTATGGGCTAGAAGGCAGCAGCGGCAATGCGACAAAGTTGGCAAACCAATAGTTTTGTTGGCAAGTGTAGCAGGTGGCGAGTGTAGAAGCAGCAGCAACTGGAAAATACAAAAAAGTGTAGCATACGCGCAGGCTGCATCGTTTTAGGGACAGCCGCCGCCGCCGTGGGGCTGAAGCAATGTAAAAGATGAACACAGAAATGCAGCAATAAAATTGCAACAGCATCAGATATAAACGTTGCAGCAACAACAAAAGCAACACACACACACACACACACACAAACACACCCTGGCACACACACAAACACAAAGTTAGAGAGACATTCATTCAGATAAAAAGAGTCGAGTTACACCTACAAGTCAGCATGAGGCGCGGATTTGGTTAGGTAAGTTTGGTGGCATGGCGGCGGCGCTGAGTGGGTGGGTTGCGGGGTTGCGGGGTGGTAGTGGGGTAGTGTGTGAGAAGTGCTCTGGCCATCTGTCTGTCTCTGTCTGGCACTGCATTAGCAGCCAGCTGTGAACGAAATAAACGTAAAAATATACGTAAAAATATTTTTAGTGTGAACAATTCCGCAAAAGCGAGAAGCGAAAACTGAAATACTGAGAAAACTTTTCGCAAGGCATTACACACGAACGCACACAGAAAGAGACGACGCACACACACACACAAGCATACATATACAGCTGACAAGATAAGAGACACACACACACACACACACAAACACACACACACACTCACACTCACACACATATATGCAGACAATAAGTCGTGTTTAGTTAGGAAATGCTATGTGTGCCAAAAAAAGGCAGCCAAAGGCTGTGTTTTCATGTGTATGTGTGAGTGTGTGTGTGTGGGTGTGTGTGTGAGTGAGTGAGTCAGGTGCTGGCTTTGCTGTCAGTTTTGTAAACAAACAAAGACAAAGAGATTTTCAAAATAATACCCTAGGAATGCAATTTAAATATATCAATATATACATATATATTTAATGCCATTGTTCGCCTAATGCAGTCAATATATTCAGATTAAACGAAACAATGCAACAATAAAACAAAGTATATATATATATATATATAGATATATAGATATAAAGTACAAGCTAGCTTGCCATTTCGTACCTAATTGTCTGCATACATCAAAAAGCTAACGCACACGCCGCAAACACTTTAGATGTCATCTCTGCTTGTGCCTTTCCCAGTTGCACATGATGAAAAATGTACTTTTAAATAACTTTTGTGTTAATTGTCCGATAATTGTCAGATTTTTGTGTGATGCCATTGAAACGTGTGCATATGTAATATAGGGTACATATATTTGTATAAGAGAGCCTACATAAAGAGATCGTCTTGGCTGCTGACGATCATTCGGCCCATTCTATACATCACGCTTGTCTTGTATTCTATTCTATTCAAAAGAATTGCTTTTAGTTTCATACACAATTCCGATAGTCTATAGCTTCAAGCGTAAATGCTTTCGATAGATTGAGAAATCCACGAAAAACAAATGCAAGCAGACGTGCTCACAAAGATAGTGTCCCACATGGGGACAACTGGCATCCAGCTCAGAATAGGAGCAGCTGCCAGACGAGCTTTGAATATGGTTTTAAGCACAAATAAGTTGAGAGTTTATGTGCGGCTGGCTCTGAAGTTCGTATAAGTGTGATACACGAACTGCTTGTGGCTCATAAAAAAGCGTTGCATACTTTTGTGGGCTGACTGAGTGTGTGGTTTTGATTTTAGCTGTTGGCCCGCACTTGACACTTTTGTTACGGCTTTACGGCCATTTTGCATGCCGCAACTCGGTGGCAGCCTCGCAAACTAGTTGTTGCTGTTGCTATTGTCTGCGTCTGAAATTAACAGCATTTATTTCATTGCATTTTTATGCGCCTCATTGCGGACGACATTGTCAACGTCGTCGTCGTCGTCGTCATTGTCGTCGCTCGTGTCTGTGCCTGGGAAAACAAAGGCAACTTATTTTTATGCTATGCGCGTCAGCGGCAGAGTCAATAGACAGAGACAGAGACAAAAAGAGAGAAAGAGAGAGAGAGAGAGAGCGAGAGAGAGAGAGAGAAAGCGAGATAAAAAGTGAGAGAGAGGGAGAGAGAGAGAGATGGAGTACAGTCAACGCCCCTCTTCACCCACATATGCAGGGTTAAGTTTCGTTTTTATGCGCTTTTGTTAGCAGCAGCTTCTCGTTCTGGCCATTTTTAGTTGTTGTTGTTGTTGTTGCCGTTGGCAACTGTCATGCAAAGTTCGAGTCTAGAGTTGACCTGAAATGCGAAAAGTGTGAGCTGTTTGGGTGTGTTGTTGTGTTCTATTATGTTTCGTGTGTGTGTGTGTGTGTGTGTGTGTGTGTGGCTGTGTCTTCATTATTCGCTGTTAGCCATGGCAATGCCGGTTACTCAAATTGAACAGCCCGCTGGCCACGCCCACAGTTCTGGTGCTATCAAGCTTTGCCAGAGTCATCAAAGTGTCGACTGTCAGCTTAGTGTTGGATATCATGCAAATTGCACAACTGTTCCACACTCTAGCACAAACACCCACACACACACACCCACACACACACACACACACACATACACACATATATGCAAACACATTCGTAGCAAATGAATTGTCAACAGAGAGAAATACAACTGATCAATCTGAAAGCCATGTCAGTCCGTCAATCAAGCTTGGGTTTCGTGCAATATACAAATGTTTTGATTGTCATTCCCACAATTAATGTATACGGATATTTATTTATAGTTCTCTATAAATACTACCAGATAGCCCGTCGACACTTTCAAATTTCCTTTACATATATCCGTATTAATATACAAATATGCATATGATATTGGCAGCAGGGAGACGGACAGCAGAAAAGAGGCGCAGAGCTAAACAGCAACAAGAGAAAGATAGAGAAAGAGGGAGAGAGAAAGAGAGGGAGAAGAAGAGAGAACAGACTAAAACCTGACATAAATCACTTTTAATTGCCAACAAAACTTGTTTAGATAATACTTAAGCCTTCTTTGATTTATGAGAATCGCGTAGTAGGCCAAAAAAAAACTTATTTTTTTTCTCAAAATTTGCAGCGCAGTCAATTAAAAACATTATACATACATAAAAACACACATGCATACACAAATAGTTATATACATGCTGACATACATACGTACTGAGATGCATTATAGATACATACCTGAATAAACGCACTTATATAATATAAACATCCTTAGAGAAACATATATACATACAATCTGATGTCCACAGACACATTCATATATATTCAAAAATACAGCTTTTATAACAAGCTAATCACACCAATAATAAACCGTCAAGACCGTATTGAATTCATGAGAATCGCATAGAAAGGTAACATATAAAAATACGTTTTTCTTATAATTCATACAAATATGCAGAACAGGGAAAGGCGAATGTGATCTAGGCTTTGTACAAGAGATCATGCATACATACATACACACATGTGTACATTCTTGCATACATACATACACATATAAACATATGTACGTTCATACATATATACAAAAAACACACACAGCCTCTTCCTCGCCCAACTTATTTAGCTAAGTACATATTATAGACCAAAAGTTAATGTCTAATCGACTAATAGTATGTTCGAGAAGGGCATCCGAGAGGAAATAGAAACGGGAGCAGGGGAAGCTTATCTGCATTCGCAATCTGCTAATCTGAGCATTTGACTGTCGGAACACCCGACCCCGACAAACCGAGCAGACCTAGTATCAGCTCTTGGGGCTAACAAGCTGCCACAAAAATATTCTAAAAATAAGAGCTGACTGACGTTAGAAATCATTTTGAATCAAATTAATAGTCTTTGCGAGAATTGTCGCAATGTTTTCGTAATACTTGTTATAGTTTTTGTGTCTCTCTTGTTGTTGTTCCTTGATTTCTTAAAGAAATATTATAAAGCATATTAAAAAACTTATGGAAAAGTTTTGAAAAAAAAACAAAACAAAACAACTTGTGAAACTTAAAAGTTTGGCACTAAAAAGCAATAGCAGTCAAGTGCAGCTAAAAGGTGAAGCTTCAGCAGTAGCAACTGCAGTAAAAAAGCAGCAACAGCAGCAGTAACTACAACAACAACCGCAACAACAACAACAACAACGACAACATGGGAAAAAAGAGCTCGAAATTGAAACAGGATACCATCGATCGTTTAACAACCGACACATACTGTAAGTATACAACCATCCATCATGAATATTCTCAATATTATAATAATATTTTCGGGGGCCTAAAATAATTATTTGATTGCCATTTTTATTTTGCACAAAATTTATAGCTCGCATCAATCAAAATAAACAATTGGAATGCTATACAAATCTTGTAGCACTTGTGGCACTTAAGAAGCTCGGTGGAAAAGAAAAACCATTTATTTAGCTAATTTGCCGAATTTTCCAGCGCCGAATTTTCCAAATGGTCTGGCACTTAATGCTTGACTAAGAAAACGCATAGACCCTACCTTGGCTGCGGGCTCAATCGAAACAATGTTGATTGAGTTGAGTTGAGTTGCCTGCCGCCTGTCGAGTGCTTATATTATATTATTTGTTGCTCTCTCTTAAGAGTTCGCCTTTGTTTCACAATCTTTTGGGGCATTTATCTACTAGAGCTGTGGCCAGGCCCAAGGCCCAGGGGACAAACAAAAGATCTGCATCGCTGTGCATTATGTGAAAGCGTGGAGTCGGAGTTGCCACAACAACAACTTGGTAAAGGCAAATTTCACTTTGTGTCCGCTTATAATTCGCAACTAGTTTAAGAGCCGACTTAGTCAAGTTTGCTGACAGAGGGCAGTGTGAGGGTGGCCAGGACAGCTGCTCGTGCTGGCTAATTCCAATTCAACTCAACTTATTATGCTAATGAGTCCTGTTGCTCCTGCGGTTGCTGCCACGGATAAGCTGGGTCTTGTAACATTTTTTTTAAATACCCTGTAACCATAAAATGAACGTAAAGAGGATTTAATTCGCAAGCAAATGCTTGCCAAGCTTCATTAATAGGCTTAAGAGTTGTCAAACAAGAGATAACGACAGAAGGACGCATCGACTGGAATCAGGAATATATATATATATATATATATATATATATCTGGGATATGCGGGTCTGTTCGACTTTGAAAGTCCTGTGTAGAGGACATATCAAAGCCACGCCGCAGCTTTAAATAGCATCTTCTTGCTTGTTATATTTGTTTATAAGTACTTTATTTTTATTTCTAGTTTTATTCTCTGCGGGCTGCTTAAAAATGCAAGTCACCAAGTTTGCGCCTAAAAACTTTGTTGACTAATTGCTTTTTAAAGTATTTTCGTATTTCGTGCTCCGCTGCTGCTGCTGCCTCTTCTGCTGCTGCTGCTGCTGCTGCTGCTGCCTTTTGCGGTCCAAGCGAGGAAGGCGACAGACGGGAACATAAATAATTACGCCGCCGGGGGGCATTCGGTGCACCTGGTTGGGCTTCAGCCAGAGTAGCTGCTGGCGCCCTCAAAGTGTTGACAGATTGCTGCCAAGTTGCCAGCTCTTAATGTCCTGGTCCAAGCAATTTGTCTTGCGCCCCTTGACTCGTGCCTGCCCCTCGCTCCGCACACAATTTCTTGAATGCCATTTTACACTTTGCTATGCAGCTCAATAATCTGTCCCATACTCTAGCCTAATACTTAAAGCTGGCTTTATATGGCTGCCTGATAGATAATTCATTTGATAGGGCTTTAGCAAATGAAGACGAAGCTAAATAAGCTTAAGGCGTGCTGTGTGCTGGCTTCTTGGAGCTTTTGTCTTTTGTTCGGCAAACTCAAATGCAATCAGATGCAGTTTTGGCCAAATTTCTTGGAACATAACTTTATCATAAGCTGGCCACGCACTTGGCTTAAAGTTTGCTGCACAAAACTTTGGCCCACGACGTCATCCGAAAATTTCAAATTACTGTCTGCACCTGATAGCAGCTGAAACAGCAGCAACCACAACAACAAAAACAACAACAACAACACTGAACAAAATTTTAGTTATTCGCCAAGCAAATGAACTGAAAGTCAATTTATGAACTTAGTGGGACAACGTGTCGTATGCGCGATATGGATAAGTTTCAGCCCTGGACACGTTATCGCGGCTAGCTATTCATGCTGTTCATTGTATTTGCTGGCTTTGCAATCAATTGGGAATTACACAAATACATATTGTGCTCACATATAGTACATACCATATACTATTCTGCATATCTTTGGCTGCACGGACCACGTAGAGGCAGAGAGTCCCACGAATGAATAAATAAATAGCTGGGAATTTGATTAGTTTCGGATGGGTTTCGAAAATCGAATGACCCCCAGCAATAAAGTGCAAATCCCAAAAATGTGTGTATAAAATAGATACAAATTACGGTCAACGCGTGCCAGCAATCGGTAAGGGGTCAACGTTGGGTCAGCCGTAGCCACAATCTTCCATAAATAATACGTGTGTGCTTGTGTGCGTGCGTCTGTGTGTGTTTGTGTCTGTCTGTCTATCTATCTGTCTATCTATCTGCCTGTCTGTCTGTCTGTCTGTTTGTCTGTCTGTCTGTCTGTCTGTTTGTTTGTCTGTTTGTCTGTTTGTCTGTCATGGTCTACAGGTGTTTTGTCTTGGGCCATGTTTAACAAGCCTGCGAATTAGCAAGTTCAATTGATTTTATAATTGTTCCACAAACAAAGCGACAGGCGCAAAGCACATTGGCACACACACGCACCTACAGATGTGTCCAATTTGTCAAGAAGACGGCAGCATGGTCATTAGTTGGCCGAACTACGATATTATCTAACATATATTGGGCATTTGTACAATGATTTTCATTGCTTATTTGGATTGAAGTTGAGTCCAGTTTGGGCGCCTAATAGCCAGGCTTAGACAGGGGATTAAAGGCCTATGTAAAGTAAAAAACATGTGCAGGTGCCTTCTGCCAGATACAATTCAAGCCTTGGAAATTGCTTTAAGTGCAGAGTGAAGAGAGATTTTTGAATAACGATTCCTTCGGTAATAAATGAATCATTTCTGTGCAATCTGGGAGTCATTTACAGATGGCAATTGCCCCTTTCAAATGAATTCTTTCGGCTTAGAAGCCGAATTGAATTGAAAGCAAAATGAATTTATTTTTAAATAATAAATGGAACCAAAAATTGAATTAATTTTTAAGGCACAATAAATTTGTGCACTTGATTGAATTGATGTGACATATAAATCTGAACAATGAATCAAAAGCAGATCAATGCGTAATGAATTATGGCTAGGCCCTGTTATAACTCAGCCCTGCAGTTGGTTTGACGTTTTTAAAATTGTTGAATTGTGTCCGGTGCACTCAAATTTCATTCTGTTGCCATCATAAGCCGAATGTTTGCTTTTGACATCGCCTTCAACTTGAACCAATTTATGTGCCTTCAATGGCAGGCAACAATTGTTGATATTTAGCTCTAACTTAATTGCTCTGAATTTGCATGGCTACAAACATTGAATTGCAACTGGCTTATGCTATTTTTATACCCTCAATCCATTGAAAATGGGTAAAAAGGGTATATTGTATTTGTGCAAATGTATGTAACAGGCAGAAGAAAGCATCTCCGACAACATAAAGTATATATATTCTTGATCAGCCGAGTCGATCTAGCCATGATGGACATGGCTTTCCGTTCGTCTGTCCGTCCGTCTGTCCGTCTGTCCGTCCGTCTGTCCGTCCGTCTGTCCGTCCGTCTGTCCGTCCGTCTGTCTGTCCGTCTGTCCGTTCGTCCGTATGTATGAATGCAAGGATAACAGAACCTATACGAGCCAGAGACTAGAGATACTTTAGCTGTAGGTCCTCCTAGTGCCCGCGCAGATCGAGTTTGTTTCCGATAATCGATAACTTGCCCCGTTTCCAAGTAATCGATCAAAATCTATATCGAAATCCTTTTCATTGAGTTATTTTGGTAGACACTGAGAGCTAGAGTCGGCAAACTTGACATTTAGCTTCTAGGATATAGTATATATATTTGCATTTGGCGTTGGAAGAAGAGGGTTCAGGGTATCCCCTAGTCGGAAGCTGCCGACTCGTACCTCCTACTTGTTAAGCTTTGAGTAATTTTTATACGCTGCTCTAAATGCAATGCTCGAATTTATATTATTTGCTCCACTTACAGTTGATAGCTCTCAGCAATTAATAAAATGTGTCACACTTGGTCCGCATCACTTAATTTGATTTTGATTTTGATATATTCATTTGGCAAATGCGCGAAAACTGCTAAAATTCGAAATTGATTTTAGTTAGAACAATTTTGAATTCTAATTTAATTTGTTGGTCCTCGTTTGATGCTGTCATAAGCTTTATATATCCGGCTGTGTTGCCTGAGGCTGAGTAAGCTTAGAAAGTTGTTTGGTTCAAGTCAAACCAAATTCTCTTCATAAAAGGCTGTTTTCTTGTGCAACTGATTTGGTTACAATATTGGAGTTCTACGCTTGAATTTGCAATGAAAGATGCCCATCTCCCTACGCCTCCTCCCTTCGGGTACTACAAACGTGAACTGATTGTGACAGCTGTACACATTGTTTTGGACTGCACTGTAATTTTGATTCAGTTAAAGTTAACTTTAAAACTGGTAACACACCTGGCGAAGCGGTTAAAGCGTTTACAGCGACACGGCAAGAACAAAAGGAAAATAAAAAGACACAAATTAATACAAAAAAAAATAAACAAAAACCGAATCGGAATCGTTTCCAGTCTTCACACAGACAAAATGCAATTAAAATCGCGTTGTAAGCACACATATTGATGGCGGCGATTACACAAATATTTCATGTAGCCGCTGCCCATGCCCGCATATCTCGTACATGATACATTCCCGTATATCTATAGATATGTACGGCCGTATGCCCCGGAGTGGGGCACATGTGTGCGTGTGTGCGTGTGTGAGCGTGTGTAATACGAGGCATGGCAATCAGAAATGCAGCGCAGCGCGGCTCGCAGTTTCGCATGGGGCGCGGTTCTATTTGAATGCCAGCGACAATTGCCGCGGAATTTTCAATGCCCCATCAAGTGTGCAGCATGCGCCCGCCTGGGACTGGGTCCGGGTGGTGCACGTAGTCCATTGGCCTGGCAACTGCCGCCCCAGCCCAGACTTGAGCTCTGCCAGCCAGACAATATGCATGAGTATCAATCGGGAAAAGTTATTTCAACTATGCCACAACATGCCTCGCACTTAACATCAACAATTTTCATATACCAGAGGTTACAGTACTTGTTGGCATAGAACTAAGTATTTTTTTCTTTTTTTATAGTGTATTAACAAAATACTCTATGCTTCACAAAGATTTTACATTTAATGCTTATGGAAAAGGTATTTGTATTCCAATTTCAAATACGAAGTGAGCCCTAAACCAAATCTGATGTACAACAGGAAACCAAGGCCGAGGCCATTGAAGCAGGTCAAGACTTCAGGGTCAATTGGTTTATTTTAACTGGTTAGCGCTTTGAACCGAACCAGAGAAAATGTTGTTTGGGCTGCTAGCCCTGCTTTTGTGGCAAATATTGGACAATTTTCTTATCGGCTGATAAACAACAAAAATGTTCTCTCAACACGCTCGGATGGAATTTTCCAAAGCGAAATTATGATAGTAGACATCTCGGATCCCATAGAGGATATGTTTATTTTTGATCAAGTTAAGCAGCTGATACTATATAGCCATGATTGTCTGTCTGTCTATCTTAGTTGAAAGTTCTATTTACCTTATATCTCAAAGCTAGTCTGGAGACGTTCATTATAACATACTAGCTACCTGACGCACAGACGAACTCCTTAAAGGATCTCGGAAAGAGTATATTCTGTACGGCATGGACAATCGAAATGCAATGCATGATGATTTTTATTTCAAAAGCATACTTCGATTAAAAGCATGACTTGGCTAGCGTATAAAAGGAATATGGATATCGCAACCATTTGGCGGTGACAGTAGCGCAACTTTATCGAATGACAGCGAGAGTCGGCGGTGGCAACAAGTCGTATGAGCAATATGCGAGTTATTTACAATCCACACAAAACGCGCACACATCGGTTCGGTAAATGCTGTTGTATTTTTACATGCCACACGTCAATAATAGACGCAATACCAGCGGACACAAAGCCCGGCGGTATAGATAGACGGGATGAATGTGAACGAGTTGTGGGTAGCCTCTCCACTCTCCACATTCCCACTTGTGCGCCCTGTTTGCGCCTGGCGCGCGCTATCGATTACCAATCAATTCCGTATCAGCTTTGGCAATTGTTGATTTTATTGCGTTGACGACGCCCGCGGGCCACACACACAGCGGTCGGTGCTGGGATGGCGGCCAGAAGGGGTTGCTCGGTGCGTCACATTACTAATTAAAGCACAAACATAAAAATCTGCCATCAAAATGGAAAATTACAAGGTGAGCAGCGAGCAGCGAGCAACGAGCAGCAGAGAACTTCAATTTCTTTATTGACTGTGAACCAAATCAAAAACCTGTCTAAAAAGCAGCCAAGCCCAAGCCTGAACAGAACCAAAAAACCCAAGTCCCTTCTTTTGGGCTCGAAGTGAGCATTATTTAGGCCAACTTCGGGAAATTCGGCCCATATACATGGGCCAGCGGGAGGTCGCTGCTTCAAATGGGTGCTAACAATAATAATTAAAATGTTTTGTTTGTTTTGATTGTTTTGTCAACCAAAAGACTGTCATATGAATCCCTTGGCAAGCTCCAATTAATCACTTGCCAAGCCTGGAGTTCGAACCCCCGTGAACTTTCGAATTTACGTGTGTGGCTCGAGTGAATTATATATAGATATATATTATTTGGGCACAATTTGCATTTTCAACGATATACATTTGTAAGATATTGAATATTAATATGGAGCTTGCAGTTGAGGAGAGCCAAACGTGCCTACACACATATGTGGATCACCAGGTCTTGCGAATCGAATCGCCGAGAAAGTTTGTGAGGCGTGTGCCGATGGTCGCAGATGCGGCATTAAAGATGAACCACAATGGCATGAAAAATGACAGTGGTCGGCTTTTGGGCAGCCAGTTGAGCGTGCAAAGCAGTCAATACTCTCACCCTCTGCTGCGCTGCGCTGCGCTGCTCTGCTCTGCTCTGGTGTTCTGGTACTCTGGGGCTGCGGTGGCGACCTCCCCCTGGGAGCCAGGCCATTGGCCATTGGCCCCTGCTCCGCAGCTGGCTTCGTCTCTTAAAAGCAATTCCAATGTGTGTAATTTTGCGTGAATTTATGTTTTGGTCTTAAGCTTTGCTGCCGCAAGATCCCTCACTGGCCCCCAGCACTTCTCACTAGCCAGCACTTGTGGGCGGGTCGGCGTAACATGTGCGCCATTCACACGCCCATAACGGTCACTGTGGGAGCTGGCCGGCCCGGCCGGGGGGAATCGGGGATCGGGAGACCGTAGCTTAAACGTTTCGTAAACGGCCATTAGGCCACGGTGATGGCAATCATGGCCGAAAATAATAATAATAAGAATAACGAAAAAAAAAAAAACAAAAAACCAGCTAGGATATAGAAATTGTAATGCATAGAGGTCAAAATTTGTTTGTCTTGGGCGTGGCCACTAGACAATGAGTAAAATGTAAGTACACACGCGTGCACTAGCTCCTCCAGCATAGCTCATAGATAAGGGGCTGAGGGGTAACGGGCGAGTTCTTGTAGGAGTAACACATGTGGCATATTTTCAATTGTTTACGTGTGGAGTCTTTTAAGAAGGGAAAGTCAGCTCGGGCCCGTATAACCAGTTATTCAGGGATGAATTGTAAACAAAATGAACACCTTGGCATGAATAACACTCATCAAAACGAACTAAATTAAAACTTTATTTGGAATATTAACAACAGACTCAGAGAAAGTCAGCTCTAAAATTGGGAAAAACGCTTTTGAAATCGACCCTAAGGCGATTCGCTCTATGCTAAGTTCGTAAGCGATATATGTATAAAATTCTTGATCTGCAAGCAAACAGACTCAATTAGTCCAATTTATTTTTACCTAGCATTACTAACTAGTATAACCTAACTACTAATTAGCTACTCAATTTCAAAGCTTTCTTGCCCAAACTTGTAAAGATGTTTTGTGTTAACTTAGCAAATGAGTACTTGTATATTGCTGTCCATTTTGCTTCGGTTCATGCCGAGAACGCGTGTTATATGTGTTTAAATTTAACTTATCCCAGCTCCAGTTATTTAAATTGGCAAGAGATGCTGCAGTAATTATGCTGGAGAACATGCAATACCTGAGCTATATGCCTGGCGGACTTCTGGTTTAAGCCAAATATTACTCTTATTCAACTGCAAGCGATCGGCCCTCCGATTTGCAATGCGATAATCTGGAGCTCTGCTGCAAAAGTCCATACATGTCTTCACTTTCGTTTACCATTTTCTGTTTTACATATTGGTATTTAGTTAATGGGGATACCTGTGCTTTGCCCATCCGCATGCTCCATTTAATGTTCAAGCATTTTAATAGACATTTTTTTTCCGTTTCGATTTCAGTTACAGAAAAAGAAATACGTCAATGGTGAGTATGGAAATTGGCAATGAGCGGAAAATAAATAAATAATGCGATCTAATTGTAAACATTTGCCAAACACAAATATAGGCACAAAGGATTTCTAAAAGACTGTCCGAATGGTTTACTCACTGAGCAAGTACGTAGCACACACACACACACACACGCACACACACACACACACACAGACATGCACACTAAGCACATATTTAAGTTGATTCAATTCATTCAAGTCATACAGTTAATTAAGTTAATCTTCTCAATATGTGAACACTAATTTCTTGAAACAGCAACGGATCCAAAAGCAACCAGAGTAACAGCAACAACAACGGCAACAACCAGAGCAGTTGCTGCAGGATGTACAGATTCGCCCATTCCCCGGAGCCCTAGAGGCACATCCTGCTACCAAAATGAATGACAGGCCATTTCCAATGTGTTGACGGCAACAGTTGTTGTTGCTGTCGCTTTCGCTGTTGTCGTTGTTCTTGTTGTTGTCGTTGTTGATGTTGTTGTTCGTGCTGCTGTCGACTGCTGTTCATATTAAAATTTATTAATGCGCGCCTCATTGAAAGACAACTTGAAATTCTCACACACACACACACACACACAGACGCACAGAGACACGGACACGAACACCTTATTGAGCCACACCCGCAAAGTCCTAATTGTTTCTCATCTCTCTGCCAGGGTTTTATCAAAATCTACAAACAATTTTTTCCACAAGGCGATCCCAGTAAATTTGCATCGCTTGTGTTTCGTGTCTTCGACGAGAACAATGTGAGTATTAAGGCCATCAGCTTATGTCCTTGTGGCTGTACAGCTGCCACCCCGCCATTCCGCCAGCCCGCCAATCCGCCCTTCCCCCATCCTGCAGCCATCGCACAACAGTCAGCCAGTCAGGCAGTCAGCCTGCCAAGCAGTCGCTTTGACATTGATGAATTTGTACGCAACTCGAGCGCAAAAGTTGACGATTTAGGCCAATTAGCCAAAAATGGTTCGAACAGTAGAGTGAAGCACGAATTGTTTAAGGCCTGATTGTGTGTGTGTGTGTGTGAGTATGAAAGTCTGAATACCCTGTAAAGCGTGCTGGCGTTCAAGCATTCAAATCGAATTATGTGTATGATTAAGTCCGAATAACATGTGAGCTTCTTCTTGCCTTTGATCGACTAGTGTTGGAAAATGCATTCTTAAAGAACTTTTGCGCTCATAGTCCGATATTTGTAAGATTGGGAGGGCTGAGATATGGCATCTGAGTGTATTTGTATAGCACAGCGGAAAGCTTTTACTTCTTGCGAAAATGGGAAGATTGAAATATTCTGTATGTGTGCTTACTATAGTAGAACCTAAACCCTGTAACTTAAAAATACAATGTTTCAAAGATCAAAATATGATGCATATATGATGACAGATGATGTATGGCTCTGATAGTATCTGAGATCGACGCGTTCATACAGACAAATGGTAAGGGAAAGAGACAGACAGACAAACATGGCTAGATCTACTCGGGCCGTTGTCCTGACCAAGAATATAAAGTCAAGGGCTTCCCTATTTAAAACTTTTCTTCTTTTGGATACAATCAAAAACTTTTCATTTTTAATAGAAAAAGCTCAAAAAGAGCGTCGGGTCGCGCTAGTTTGGATTAGATCTAGAAGCGAGTCTTAGCTGTTATCCTGTGCCCGAGTAGCGCGCATTGTGAATTTATAAGCAAGTTAGTCATAATACCCTTGCTTTAAGGGGCAACCCCGCTGCAGACTCATAAAGATTTATTTATGACTTGTGGCACGGACGGCGGCGGGGTCTGAGGCCAAGGCGGCAGCTGGGGCGGTGGCTCTGGCGGTGGCTTTGGCGATGGCGTCCTCGATGGCGCCCTAAACTTGTTAGCTGTCTGGGGTCTGCACTGATTTGGTCTGGTGTCGTTTCTCCTTCTGTTTCGCTTCTTTCTTTTGTGTTGTTTCTGTTTGTGCTCCCCAGGATGGGTCAATCGAGTTCGAAGAGTTCATACGCGCCTTATCCGTCACATCGAAGGGTAACCTGGACGAGAAATTGCAGTGTAAGTATTTTGCTACCGCCTCGTCATGGAATGAGAGCAATCATTCTGATGCCTGCCGGACTGTGGATACGGCCTCCAATTAATGCCGATTGGCATATTCCATTTGCTCTTTATCTCTGCAGGGGCCTTCCGTCTGTACGATGTGGACAATGATGGCTACATAACGCGCGAGGAAATGTACAACATTGTGGATGCAATCTATCAGATGGTGGTAAATACGATTCCCCTCTCCATTTATTCATTCCGTCATTTGGTTTGGTCTTAACCCAGCTTTTGTCATATGTTGGTATTGTTGGTAATTGAGGCATTTGATGGTATTATTTATGTAGGGCCAGCAGCCGCAGTCGGAGGATGAAAACACGCCGCAGAAGCGAGTGGACAAGATATTCGATCAGATGGATAAGAATCATGATGGCAAATTAACATTAGAAGAATTTCGTGAGGGTAGTAAAGCTGATCCACGTATAGTTCAGGCGTTAAGTTTAGGTGGTGGTTAAACAAATCTCAATACAAACGCGCAATAACTACTCTAACAACAACAACAACAACAAAACATAGAAAAACGCAGCTAAAAGTTTCTTGACATCAACAACAACAAACAACAAAATAAACGACAACTTCAAATAAAGAAAACAACGCTTCTGGTTTTTGGCTAACATTATACACTCTCCCACAGAGAACTTTAACAAATTGAATAAAAAAACATAAATCAATGGATTACTTAAGACACAAAAAATCTTTAAAGCAATCAGAAATCACAAATCAAACTCGCCCAAATCTTGCAAAAAAAAAGAAAGAAAGAGAAGTAAAACAAGGAAAGAGAAGAACAAAGCAATTTTTTTTCTCGATTTCGCGCGTCGATTAACATTCGAAATGATAATAATTTTTTGATATATAGAAGAGGTAACGAAAAAAATCAATTGATGAAAATGCAATTAGACAAATATAAAAATATATATATGTAAATACTTAAACATATATACATATATGTATTTACAAATATATGTATGTGCATATGTACGCATACATACATATGCAAATCGAAATTGTGGCGTACGTAGAACGCAGTTCATAGCGATAAAAACTTAAAGTAAAAAAAAGAAAACGCGAAGAAAACTTAACAAGTTAATTGATTAACAATATTTGAGCATACACCAATTATTAGTAAACAATATAAAAATCATTAAAAAAAAAAGAAGAAAACAACAACAATCACACAAGAAAAACGAAATGCAAACGAACGCAGCCTTCGAGACATTTACATATAACAAATTTAATGAAAATTAATATAAAGTACTTAAACGTAATTGTTGATATACAAAAGCAAGAAACCAAATGGATTAAACTTAATACTATAAATACTTATACATATACATACATATATATATCTATATATATATATGTAATATATACACCTCATATGAGTATGCAGCGATTCCAGCAACAGCAGCTGCAGCAGCAGCAACAACAACAACAACAACAATAAGAAACACGGCAAACGTTATTAATTAATTAATTAACAAAACCAGGCATTAATCAATGACAAGTGCAAAGGCCGCGCAAAACCGAACGCAATTTCAATTAGGCATTACCTATACATACACCAGACACACACACCACACACACACCACACACACACACTCCAAGCACACACTCTCACACTCACACACACACCACACACCAGACACACACACTCCAAAACACACACAGACACGCACAAGGAACGGAAGCGCAATAAATGGAACGCAATTGTGCAAAACTGAACGTAATTTCAATTAGGCATTACCTATACACACACCAGACACACACACACCAGACACACACACACCACACACACTAGACACATACACTCCAAGACACACTCTCACACTCACACACACACACACACACACCATACACACACACCATACACACCAGGCACACACACTCCAAAACACACTCTCACACTCACAAACACACACACAAGACACACACACCCCAAAACACACACTCACATACACCACATACACACACCAGACACACACACACCAGACACACTCCAAAACACACACACACACATGGACACGCACAATAAATGGAACTCAATTGTGCTTTATTTGCTTTTTGGAAATTGAACTTTTTGATTTGCGCTTTTAAGCCTATGTTAACGTAAATTTGACAATAGACGCCGCAAATAAAATATATACAGTTTTATATAAATATTTATAAAATAAATTTTAAATAAAAATGTCAAATGGAAACTAAATAAGTTAACGCACAACTTCAACAAAACAAAAACAAACAAGAACTAATAAAAGACGAGCAAATAGCAGAAGATGAATGATACAACAACTACAGTATGTGTTACAAAAACAACAACAGCATGAACAGCAACAACAACAACGACAACAACAATAGCAACAACAACAATAGCAACAATAGCTACAGCAACAACAACAAGAACAGCTACAACAAAAGTCAGCTCTCTCTCTCTCTCTCTCTCTCTCTCTTACATCTATCTTTCTGTGTAACTAAAAGCCCCGTTCGAGAGCCCCAAAAACAGATCCATCATGCGATTTAATTTCTATTCTATATGCGGTTCAGCTTTATTATTGCATTAATTTAATAATCCAGTTAATATTTTATTACAATCTATTTATATATACACACACATATATATATATATTTATATATATCTAGCTATATACATGAGTATATAGTTGCTACTTCTTATGGCTAATCATGCACATGAACACACACACACACACACAGACAGACTCGATTGTTTTATATACATAAAGAGATTCACAGCAAAGCCTCGAAATGATGCACACAGTATATACAAATGTATGCCCATAATTACGTTGGCTAGACACATGCTTGAGCACGTAAAGCCCAACAATATGATCATAAACATATACATACCTATGCTCATATGCCATACCCATTATCACACACACACATACACATACCTACATAGTATATAATAGCATATAGCGAACTTTTGGTCATGGCTCACACGCATTCTTATTGTTTACTTTGCTACTTTGTGGCCTTGACTTACAATTTGTCCGAACACTTTGAAACTTTTGATCGGCACCAGCATCGAATCTATATACATACATACATACACACACACATACATACATACATACCCACATATATATATATATATTTGAGAATATTTCTTATATGCATTCTTATGTGCTTATCGGCATAAATAATCGTATAAATCGTTTTCTATGCAATTGCTGCAATATTTCTTCTTATTTCATCTACTTTTTCTCACAATTCCTTTCGAATCTAGTAAAAGTGCACGCCAAAGCAAGCAATTAGAAAACAACAACAACAAAAAGAAACAAAAATATATATATATATATAACATTAATGAGAATGAATGAAGAATTAGATGTATAAATAAGAGAACACTGTCGCCTAAATTCAAAAAGCTAAAAACTTAAATCAAAAGCAAATAACTTAGATATACATATACACATACGTATATACATGTATATCCACATATACAGCTATGTGCATATATATATGTATATACCTATCTATATACTGACACACGCTTATCTATATACATATAGATATATATTACTTATAGTAAGCACAACAACAACAACAGCAACAACAACAAACAGAACAAAGCAAACGCTTCTAAGAACCTCACTGAAATTCTTCGAAAACCAAGAACTAATTATATAAACTAACATTTAAATACAATACACACACACACACACACGATTATATTAATGAAAACAACAACAAAAAAATGGATATAAAAACTTAATCAATAATTAAATAATTCGAAAGTGATATAGCTGACAAACAAGAAATGTGTCTGTAGTTTAGTAGTTAAACGTAACGAAAAAGAAATATATTAAATCTAACAAAAACTAAACAAATATATGAAAACGAAAGAAAAATCTTTTTTCAATTTTCTTTTATTTTCCTGTTCGAACACAAAGACGCATCAAATATTTATACAATCAAGAGAAAATGGTGTAAATATCACTTGAAAACATGAAGCCACACACACACACACTCACACACACATGCACACAGCAGACACACACACAAACACACACTCAAACACAAAAACTCACACACACACACACACACACACACACACACACACACACACCTCCAAAACACACACACACACACACACACACACACTCACACACACTCACACACACTCACACACACTCACACTCACACACTCACACACACACACACACACCAGACACACACACACACAGACACACAAACTCCAAAACACACTCACACACACACACACACAAACACACATATCCACACACCAGACACTCACACACACACACTCACACACGCACACACACTCACACGCACACACACATGCACACACACACTCCAAAACACACTCACACACACACACACGCACACACACTCACACGCACACATAGCTAAACTGAGGCTGAGGCCAAGAACCTAGCCCAGAACTAAAAAATAAGTTTGTTAACACCAAATATGACGGGTCTTAAGTAAACACTAAGTAAGTTATTTTTTTTGTTCGGTAAGGCATAAAGGTCAATTGTAATCCAAAAAAGAAAAAAAAAAGAAAAAAGAATACTCATTAAAAGTAAATAGAGAAAAAATGTACTTAATAATAGTTTTGGAAAGCGCGGAGTCAGCTTTCACACGAATGTCAAGTTAAACGTTTCACAAGCAATATTTTACAACAATTATCTATGTATATATATATATATATATACATGCATATGGGGAATGATAATTATATATATACATACATATACACATAAATATACAAGCAAATAATATATACATACATAGATACGAGCTCTTAAAGTCGACATCACGATTGGCATATGGCAAAATATATAAAGAAAATCAAATAGTCTAATAAATTGTTTTTTTGTGCAATGCCTGAGCAAAGCAACATTTACATTAAACAATAATAAAACAAGTATATATATTATATGAAAACTGAAATAAAGCGAAGCCGAAGACAAAGTCGAAGAAGCAAAAAATAAAAAAATAAAAACACATTTTTCAATATACTCTTTAGCAAAAACTCGAATCTGATTTCTTTGCTAATAAAAAACAAAAAACAAAAGTTTAAAATGAAATTTAGAAGAAATTTAATTAAGCAAACTAATAAAGAAATTGCAAAGAAGAAGCGATTCCCCTTTCGTTTTGATTTCACTTTTTTGTCAAACTATTTACTGTTATTTATTATAATTACAATAATGAAATTGTCGATTATTATATGTCTACGCATACTTATATACATGCTAACCCATAGACCACAACAATGAACAACAATGAACAACAATGAACAACAATGAACAACAATGAAAAACGAATGAAACAATGCAAACTCTTTTACCATCTTTTTTTATTTGGTTTTTTAACTAAAGAAGCAGAAAAACAAAAAGAAACAAAATCCAAGCGAAAGGAGAAAATTTATCTTGTTACTGTCAGAAATATTACTTACTTCAAATAAACATTTTAAAATGATATGCCAAATTGGTGTCGAGTACTTTTTAACAGTCTAACCGTGATTAACTTAAGTGCCCCCAGCCATTAGGTCCATAAAAAATGCATAAAAGGTAAGTCCAACTAGCAAAACACATTGCCCCGTCTCCAACCCCAACCCTCTCGCCCGCCCGCCTCACGCTCGTCGTTGCATTTTGCCACAAATAGTAAGCACTTACCACAAAAGACCGCTGCGAAATGAACAGCTGGATTGGGGGCCACTTACTGGCCAAGTCCTGGCCCCCCTCCCCCGCACACACCTACCTAACCATCTGGCGTATTATAAATCTTTTAATAGTTACGTCAGGTAAAAGCAGCTTTCATCAGTTCTGAGCGATTTGTTCGCCAGCAATTATGGCCAATAGAATAGAAGCGAGCATTTCGTGTGAATTAGCCCGGTCGAGAAGCTCAGGTAAATAATTGAAATTATGTTAAGGCCAAAACTAGTTGAAACAGGTGTTAAATCAAAACATGCCAAAGATTTAATAAACTTAAAGCCGAACAGAATAATCAAATGAACTTAAAAGCACAAAGTTCGACTTCGACATGTTGAAATTCGCAACTAGTTTAAGCTCTGATCGATTGACAAGGCGAATAGCAAAGTCTTTAGATGATAGAATCGCGAGGTTTCTTCTATAGCTACAAATGTTGGTAATAGATAAAGCCCGGTTTTTGT
This sequence comes from Drosophila kanekoi, assembly GCA_037075305.1. Classification (NCBI taxonomy): domain Eukaryota; kingdom Metazoa; phylum Arthropoda; class Insecta; order Diptera; family Drosophilidae; genus Drosophila; species Drosophila kanekoi. The sequence goes on along the minus strand of JBAMCE010000451.1, from coordinate 3,801,317 downwards.
TTTCTTAATACTTAAAGAACTAACTTAAAGCTGTTGAGAATTACTAAGAGATGGAAACACTCAAGATATATAAAATTGCTTGAATTCTATGAGAATTATAAGGTGGAAGTATTACAATTTACACCTGGGCTTATTCTATTAGGAAACTAACTTAAGCTGTTGCAGTCCGAGGCAGTTGAGATGGAAGTCCGAGTCCCCGAGTTGTGCGTGAATGTAATATGGCCTGCAACTATAGTTCATACTAATAACTGTTATTATCATAATAATTACACAACTGTAAACTGGTATTAAACTAACCTACAGCTGCGCCAGCTTCACGTTCATATATTGAAAGCTGCAAAAGAAGAAGGCAAATATTGTTATATATACTCGAATGAAAGTATCAGAAGGCTTGTCTCATTCTTGCTTAATAATATACTCGACCGGACTAGCACGTAATTAAATTGTACTTACATTCAACTAACTGTGCCTCGAACCATTTCGTGTCCTTGGCAATGACTTTAATAGGCATAGTACAGGATAATCAGAGTTGAGATTCTTCTCTAATAAACTACTCTAACTCTGCTGTGCTCTCTGAGTGCGCACTCGTTCCGTGGAAAAGAAAATGTAATTGTATTTGGGAATCATAAATTGTCAATCACATAATGTGGCCAAGACTTTGGCTTTAGAATGCGATAAGCTCATTAATTTCTAGCACTTTGCGGTAGTTTTTGTGCCAAAAGGAAATTAAACGGACGTCTAGAGTGCGGACCCCTGTCATTTGTGGTCAGTGGGCAACGGGCGTTTGGCACTCCATTCACTCCGTTTGCCACATTCAGAGTTCATTCGGCACATTTAGTCCATTCGGTGGTCAGTCATTAAAAGGGCTTGGGCTCCGTTCAGTTCGTTTCTCTGTTTGTGGTTTTCAGAGTTGATTTGATTATGCTTTGGGTTTTTGCATATTTTTATGCAACATCACATCGTCCAGTCGGGATTGGGTTGGGTTGGAATCGATTCGGCTGGCATGCAATGCATGCCAACACCCCCTCGAACTGCCCGTGGAGTGCATGTGTGAGTGTGCGTGTGACAGAATGTTGACACTCGAATGCGGTCGGGTCTGGGGTCTGGGGTCTGGCTGTGGGTGGTTTAATTACCGTTTGCTCTTGCGGTTTTCAAATTCGGAGCTGCCGAATTGAGCATGAAATAATAATAGAATCGGGACGTACGCATTTGGCATTGCGGAGGGACACGTTGCGCATGCACGCGGCGGCTGGGACCACGTGCATAATTAATAAATAAATACACTGCAACCAAAAAAAAAAAACCTGCTGCCAGATACTTACTAGCTAGCTGCCTGTCGTCTGCGGTTGGTTGTGCGGGCATCGACGTTCGGCGTCTGTTTATCTAGGCAGCCCAACTATTTATAATGGAAAGGCTGCCAAATAAAAATGAAAATAGCTTTCTATCTATCTATTTTTCTTCTTGTATTTGTATCTATAAAATTGGCTCTGTCGCTGGCAACGTCGCTGCCGTTGCCGCTGCCGCTGCCGCTGCCGCTGCGGCCAGCATTGAGCTAACAAGCAAATTAACGAACCAGATAAATGTAGCTAGTATGCAAAACAATGCCACGTACATGAATTTCTCAAGATGAACAAATTCAAATTTAACAATTTTACAGCATAGCATTGCCCGCACCGCCTGCAAAGCACCTCATATGCCACCCACACCCAACAGCACGTCCAGCCAACCCCCGCCCGGGGGGCTATAACGCGCCCCGATCAGTTCAGCTAAAACAAATAAACAATAATTGGCTGCGTTCAATTCCTCAGTATTTCGTTTATGCGTTCCGTTTATTGCCACCGCGACGCGTCGCTTCAGCCGCTGCTGGCCAACAGCAGCAACAGCAGCAGCGGCAGCAGCAGCAGCAGCAGCAGCAGCGGCAGCGGCAGCGGCGGTACCCGGCAACCAAGTCCGTATCCGCGTATGCGTTCACGTTCGAATCCGCTTTGGTACGTCGATTGCGGCCCATTAAATGCGCCTCTTACGTACGCAATTCCCAATTTATTCTTTGCGCGTTCGAATTTTGGAAGCGCTACGCAAAAGTCGCTGGGTATACGGGCATAGACTATGGCATATACTTGCTGCCATACATATAAGACTCTATGATATATATATATTGGGTATATTGGAACGAATCTGCGCAACATTTGTTTATAAGACACAAAACTTTGATAATTGAACAAAAGTAGTTTCTGTACCCGGAACCCTTTCCATGGTTATTCTCTTAAGAAACCCCAAGAACGACATTCATTTAAGTAGCTATGGCAGCTATGACCTTCGTATGCTTCGATCATTAAATGTGTGCTTATAATCTAAATATTGCATTTGTTTTATTTATAGTAATGTGCTATGTATTTAGGTACATGTATCTAATATGTGTATATATAATTTATATATATGCTATACAATTATTTTGCAACTGTGCTTAAATTTGGTTGTACAATTGAGATCTGTAGTTTTTCTAGAAACTTACATTTATTTACACTGTTTAGATTTCGGATCTTCCTGTTTGAAAATTTCCGTTCTGGTGATGAAAAATGCGGGGCAAAGTTTTCGTTATTGTAAGCGAAATATTGCTTGGGCAAAGACATCAATTTTCTAATATATTTGGATCAAGGTTTTGTTTATCGGCTAGGTTTTTGGTGTCCAAAGCGGAAGCAGTATTTTCTGTTCCAATTGAATACGCTCGTTTTGCTTTGAGAGGTTAATTTGAAAATTCGGGGGATGTGTATCGACTTTTAGTGTTATTGAATTGAATAAAGTTTCCATTTTATACCCTGAGCCCAATGCGTAAACAGGGTATGCGGTTTTTCGATAAATGTATGAAACGGGCAAGCAAGCACTCTCCTACAAAGCTGGGTCGATCTAGCCCTGGCCGTCAGTCTACCTGTCCGTTCAAACGGACTCGATAGCTATCGGGACATCTAGAGACATGTTATTTGAAGTCTATATTCGCGCTTCCCACATGTAGGTCGAGTTTGTCTATATTTCGTCCCATTTTGACAGCTTCGATCAAAATCGATTTTGAGGCAAGGCTTCTAAGTGCTACTCAAAAGTTATAAGGTTCTTGAAGATCTTTCCAATTTGCTCAAAAATTGTTCAACATCATTTTTAAAGCTAAAATCTCCTGCTTTAGACACATTTGTGGAACATGTTTGCGCCTTGAGCATAAAGATGGAACTAAAGGAATATGTTTTCCATGCCGTGGAGTTAAGGGAAGAAGCAGCATAAAAAACGGCGTGCGTATGTGTGAGTTATTGTGTGCGATTTTTGTTTCTGTCTGCGAAAAAGGTAGCTAGAATGCTTGTTAAGCTAGCTCGGCTATCCTCAGGGTATCTGCTAGTTGGGCAACTTGTGACAGCTCTCACTTTGGTATTAAGAACTTGCACGTTAAATATTATAAACATTATATAGCTGCATATGCTTACAATGTGGCTAAGAGCGGGGGTTTAAGGCTCTATAATTCGTATAATATATAATTTGGCTATTGACCTTGAGCTTAAACAATTCTTTCTTAATGATATCTTCTTTATTGAGCCCTATTCTAAAAACCTGTCTGCCCACCTAATATTTGCCTCCTATTCTCCATTACGGCGAAAAGTGTGAATTCTTAATGATTTAGCACAAAGATCTTTTCAAATTCGTGAATATTCCACAACTGTTTGTAGAATTTTCCGCCCCAGCCTGCAGCTACAGCACAGATGGTGGACTACAAAGAAAATCCAAGCTTCGCCACCTGTTGGCGGGTAGCGGCTACAGAGTTCGTCGAAGTGGCAGGCGAAGGGGTTTTTATGGCAAACAAATTTGCGCTTTGCTGTATCTGTTGCGCTTGATTGTTTATTTGTAGTTGCGCCTTTTGTTTTTAATGCTCCGACAATGGGCGTCTCGTACGGTTTTAATTATTTACTATATTTAGGCAGCGAGCCCGATAGAAGCTAACGTTGCTACATACAGACGATCATCGGGTATTGTTGCTGTAAGCTTTGCCGCAATTAGTCAGCAACAGCAGCAGCAGCAGCAGCAGCAGTAGCAACAACAACAGCAACAACTGTCGGCACCTGCACAAAAATGCAAAGTAAATTCTCAATTCTCGATTCTCAATTCTCAATCTACAATTTCTTATTGTAGTTCCGCCTACGTCGGCGCTTTGGCAGCTCTTCCGCTGCTGCTGTTGCTGTTGTTGCTGCCGTTGCTGTTGCTGCTGTTGCTGCTGTCGACGCCGCTGCTGGCCGCCACCGGGCGGACTGGTTGGATTGGTGCCACTCGGCTGCCGTTTGCCATTCGCACAAGTTGCATGTTAGGCGCGTTTTTGGCTGCCTTCTCATAGTTATTTTATTTTCGGCTCGCGTGCGTTGTGCATATCTTAAAGTACTAGTTTTTTGCTTTCATTATTTTGTTGTTGTTGTTGTTGTTGTTGTTGTACTTTATTTTATATTGTACTTTTGGCCTCTCTCTCGCCAGAGTTGTTTAACTTGGTGCTGGCCGCCGTTGTTGGCGATCTTTTGTTTTAATTTATTTTATAAATTTTCTTCTTTTTTTTTTTTTTTGGGTTTTTTTGTTGTTTTTGTTTTGTGTGGTGCCGTGCAAATTTCTCAAAGTTCGTTCAGTTTTCCGCGCCTCGTCGCTTTTCTAATTAAATGTGCGCGCTAACCCGTTAAATGGTTTTTGGCCCGTTTATTTATTTAAGCCGCAACTCTGATAACTGTTGGCCGTAGGTTTCGAACTCTGAATTTTGTTTGTGCGCGGCTTTTGCGGTGTCTATACGAAAATTGCCAATTAATTAAATTGCGTCAGTTTCATTAGAATATTTATAATTGTTTCGTTTTCGACTGCTCAGGAAATAACAACAAAAACAACCTTAAAAGCATTGACCGCAATTGCGTGTGGGCGTGGCCACCACAAGTGCATACAGGTTCGTAAATACGCTTTATAATTAGTCATTTACTGACGTCTGCCCTTTACAGTCACACACTCTCTTCCTCTCTCTCTCTCACACACACACTCTCTCTCACTCTCTCTCTCTCTCTGTTGCCTCTTCTCCGACCTGCCCACAGGCAACGCGTGTGTGGATTATGTGGTATCAGAAATCATCCGCTTTACATGATTTAATTTTCCAGGTAGTTATCTTGTATCATTGAATATATCATGGGATTAGGTAGATTGCCTAATCACTCATAATTTAAGTGGGAGAGGGAGAGATATCTTATATCACTTAACATATCATGGGATTAGGTAGATTTCTTAATCACTCATCATTCGAAAAGGGAGAGGGAGAGACCGCAGCGTGGTTTAAAGACCGCATTAAGCGCAAAAGACTTAATCTGGCGAAGGCCGTGTAATATCAGCTAGTTAAATCATGTCGTACTAGCGGCTGTTACCCGGCTTTGTCCGGGCCAAGGGGTCACTCTTAAACTAGATTTACCTTAATAACCTTTTCAATGGATATGCTCGGAGGCTGTTCATTATTCCTTATGGGATAGATTTCTTTACTTTCATTTTGGCAGGGCAAAAACGAGTTTAATTTAATTTCAATTATTTAAAATATGCATAAACACCTTTATATATATATATATATCAGTTTGCTTGAACAAAACATGGTTTTGGAGTCCACAGTTCGTCGAATGCTTGCATTAGACCGTATTAAGACGGCCAGCTGTTTTCAATACCAGAGATATTTCCAGCTGCGATGCGGATACTCTGTTCATTGTTACGACTCAGCTATCTTGAAACGAAAAGGAGGGATATAGAAATATATACAAAATTGAACAGCTAATTGGTAACTGAGCGATTGTTGTGCGGCTCACAATATGATAATATGCTTCAGAAGCGGGAGTGAATGAACATTATGGAAGGAAGGAACTCGGCAAAGTTTGGAGAACACGTTAATTTTGAACGGAAGGAGACTTGGACTGATGTCGTTTCCGCCGGCTGCGCGGCACTGCATTTGCCTCGGGCAGCTGACCCAGCAGCAGAAAATCAATTGCCAGACGCCATTTGGCAGCTGCATGAGTTGGTTAATAGAGAGGATGGGCTGGTGGTAAGGCATGCTTACCTGCACCCTCCACGGCGAGCAGGAACCACGATAACGAGGCCACAAAGCGCATAAAGTAGAAAGCATCGTTAATCAGCCAAGTGGAAAGTCCGGGACAGTAATGGAATATGAATTTAGCCCACGCCCACTTTGAATGGCCCAGCGCGTGCAGCGCCTGATCGAATATGTTAAAAAATGGCTGCCATATGGAAAGCATCACATAATCCACCACAAAGAGCATTACGAACAGCTCAAGCAGCAGCAGGAGCTTCCGCACCAATGGCGCGTACCGCTTTAGTCGCTGCGGTCGGTACTGGGCCAAGGTTAGCAGCAGGCCGTTGGCAAAGAATATGGTCGACCAGTTGAGGGCCTGCGGCTCGGGCAGCTCGTCGGGCAGCTTCTTGGTATTTAGCATTCGTATCACATGCCACTGGTTCCACTGCAGCAGCAAATCCAGCGCCAGCAACAGCATCGATTCGTAGAAATCGCGCACCAGCTCCTCGGCTCGCATCTGCATTCTGCGCATGCGCAACTGTGTCATGGCACCTAAAGGGGTTTCTTCGAATTTGGAATGAGGAGCACGGAATGGGCAACTCGGAGTTTGGAGTACGCTATAGACGGTTTGTGTTTGTGGGAGCCTCGAAAGATTTTGTGTGATTTGTCAAAGTATACGGAAATAAATACATTTGAGAGTTGAAAGTCAGACTTAAAGCCACCCTTGACGTCTCTGGCAGTGCTATTGTCCCCTTTTGAACATCCACCCTTCGTATAAGGAACAAGACTAGCATTCGACAAGAATATGTTTGTGTTGTAAATAGTTCACAATTTTCTAGAGTAAAAGTTAGTACGTGGCCAGCTCTGAATTCCATATATATATACACAGCACTTAAGAGAGAGAGGGGGATAAAGGGACAGCGAGAGAGCAAAAGATTTCCGACACAAATTTTTAATTGAACACACATTCAAATAATTTAAGCCTCTGAGCCTTACACCAATAAATGAGAATTGCATAGAAGAGCAACTATTGTTGTGACTATTTCTTGCCATTTGCGGAAAATAAGACATTTGTCCGCATATTCTGGCAAAAAATAAGGGACTTTCTCAGGGAAAGGATTTGCCGAAGCCCTGTCTAGTGCACGTCGAGAACTCTAGAACTCAGACAAATGGATAGATTTGTCACTTTACGATTGGGGCTGTCGAATTTGCCTAATATATATTTTATTTTGGACTGATCTCCTATTAAAGCCTTCTTTACGTTATTGGGTGAGGAATGTCATAAATATGGCATCGTGCATATTTTTATTTAGAGTTTTAACGCAGTGACTTGACGGTTTTTCCGCTTGCAAAACGTAGGAAAGATTACGCATGCATTTTGCACGCACGTGCTGGTTCAGCCCGCAGACTGGGAGCTGGCCACGAAATCAATTTCTCTGTCAAATCAGCAGACTGAATGAATAGGGGGCGCCCATATTTGGCTCCACATTCTATGCCCGCCCCTTCCATGCTAAGCTGCCATAATACATTCTCATAGTAAAAGGAGCGGAAAGGACACCCTAATCCTCCCTCTTTAAGTCAGAAACTACAATTCCCGACTTGCCTTTGCCTTGCTGGCTGTTTCAATCAAAGCAGTTTTTGTCATACCCTGTACTCACATGAGTTCACGTGCGATCCCACAGGAAAAAGAAATCACATTTCATATAACATATTACAAGCTAAAGACGTCTATCTCTCGTATTTCCATATCATTTTATAGCTTTTAAGATACAATATGTGTAATATTGTATTGGTAGGACCCTATAGTATCTGAATTACGTAAAGGGTAACTTTTGGTCGTGCAGTCTCGCCTTAAGTATTCTAGCTTATTGTTATTGCTCTTGTTTTTCGCATTTTCTGCACAACAAAACAGCAGACCCCAAAGTCACCGGCGTCAAGTCAACAAAGCCTGCCACCGACTACAAAAATGTCTATGGCAACGGCTGCCGTTGCGGTCCCAAAAAAGACTGTGCACCACACAAAAATGCTCAAAGCATTCACCATTAAAACTCCCTTGACATTTATATTTCGCATATGCGAACTGCCTATGTTATTGTTCAATTTTCATTAAAGAAACTTATCTAATATAGTTATAGAAATGAAAGTCCTCCGATAAGATCTTTCACATATATATATGCATTAGCACATGCAAATTTGGATATGAGAAGACTCAGTTATAAAGGGGAAAACACAACTTTCATACATTTATTCTTATTAGTAAAGAAAATAAAAATAATTTGAATTAAATGTATCAACTAAATCTCTATCGGTTCAACTATAGATTCTGTTTATGCTCGTCTCATACTCTTCTCTGACCATGTTACCAATATTTCAAATCTGTATATCCAAATCTGTATACTATAAAAAGTTAATGATTTCATATTAAAAATAGAAGTATACAAAAAGAATACACTGTAATAAGAATAAAACTTACTGAGTTTCTGCGTAAACACGCAGCTTCAATTTTGACGTAGCGTAGTGTAATATTAAATCGACACATTTGTCGCCTGTCAATCGTCAGTTGTGCCGTTTAAGTGTGTGCGTGTGAGCTTCTGTGGTTGCCATTGAACCTATCCATTGCCTTCATCTTGGGTTCTGCATTTGGAACTGGTCGTCGTCATATTGTGTTTGGCAAATCGTTTGCGATAAAGCCAACTACATAATGTCTCTGTGTAGGCCAGGGTGGGGGCGGTGTATAAACGTGGCCGGGGAGCATAAAAATGCTAAACCAGCGCTATGCTGGCGTCGCAACGACGCAAACACCCGACTCATATGTCCACATCGTAATGTGTGTGTGTGTTGTTGTATGAGTGTGCGTGTGAGGGTAGGAGACGGTTGGACGCAGTATAATGCGCGATATCCTTGATTGCCTGCTTCGATAGCAGGATATGAGGCGGCTGCAAACAAGCCGCTCAACGCTTCTTCTTTTTTTGTATACCCTGTACCCATTGCTAGTGGGCAAAGTAGGGTATAACAGACAGAAGAAGCGGGTTTTGCGAGTGTTCTTCGTTGTTCGCATCGATCTTAAGGACTATATTAACCAGATGTTTGAAATTTGGAGAGTTGGATCGCGCTACCGATAGTTCGCCCCCTTTTCATGCATTTGGTATATATTTGTTACCATATCTTAGAGCTCTTATGAACTAGAGACATAAAACGTTGACTTTCATATGGAATATCCAGATTTGTATGATTTCTTTAGAAAAAAAAGATATTCTCATGAGTTTTTGACAAATTTTGTATTTCCGACAGGGTATTTGCTAGTCGAGCGCGAAGGGTTAGAGCATTTATACCTTTTTTTTTAGTGTGACAATCGTGATTTTGCTCTTTTTTTTTGTTTGGGCCTCTTGTTCCTTTTTCTTGGCCTTTGGCCTGTCTGCTTTGTGCTGCTCTTGTACTCATCATCATTTGCCAAAAGGGCAAGCAAAGAACTCATTGGGATTTGATTGGTGTAACACACGGCTTACAAGTTGCCAACTTGCCAAGACTTACCAAATTGCTGACCTGTTCCTTCCCGGGGCTAATTGATTTCAGAACTGCACACTGTCAATGAGGTCCGGCCAGGAGACAACACTGTGGACAGGGCTAAGTTGCCGTCATCGTTGCCATCAACATTGGTGAGGCTGGGGCCAAAGGCAAATGAGCGAGCGCCCCGAGAAATATGAACGAGGTCAATGATTGTTTACACTACACTCGAATGCTGTTTACCCGGAGCCACCCAGCGAACTAGGCAAAGAGCTAGGGATTGGGTGGGACGGCGAGACGGCAATATGGGGCTACGGGGCGACAGAGCGACAGGGGCACCGGATGACGGCGAAAACAGAGGCTGACTATGGGCATATGGGCATATGGGCGTATGGGCGCGTAAATGCCGCCACTAGACACCTTCCAGAGCTACGGCCTCTGGTTTGGCGAAGGGCCCCCACCTTTGGTTAGGGCCACTTGGCTCACATGTTGTTAACTACCTCTTGCTGACATGCCCAGCAGCAAGTGTGTGTGTGTGTGTGTTTGTGTGTGTGTACACACGTATCATAAACATAAATATGTGCTTATATAGATTTAGCTCTTGCAACACTTACCCGCCACGACACGGCCTTAAATAAGTAGCCTGATTACTCCACAATTGACTGGATCAGGTGTCATCTGGTCATTAAAAGGTCACAAGCTGTTTTATGTGTGGGATCTTCTGTCTAGGTTGCGATGGCAGCATTAACACATGAAATAAAAATTGTAACGTTTGCTTGGGTTCCTTATACCTACTGAAGACCTATTGAAAATTGGTACAACGGGTATATTAGTTTTGTGCTAGTATATATAACGAACAGTAGAATCAGTTCGCATCCTGTAAAGTATATATATTCCTAGTTAGATGAAATAGGCGCTTATATATACTCTCGATTAGCTCGATAAATATCCCCATTTACAAGATATCGATAAATATCGATGTGGATACTCAGCTTACAACGCATAGCTTGAAGCTTATATCCGAATAATATTCTTCAACAATTTCCCTCAGATCAAGCTCCTGCTTTGTCTTCATCAAAGTGAGGAAGAGAGAGAGAGATAGTTTGGCATATGTCTGGCTGTCAAGATTTATTTAAATGTGCTCCCAATCGGTGCTTACAAGATTCTGCACGTGGTTCGCCGTCCGCCATATCAATCAAATGAACAAAGGTCACTTGGGTGCAAAGTTGAACGCAGGTCTCGAAGTCCACAAGTGCGTGCTGCAACGTTGAGGGGTCATTGTAATTGGGGGCGTGGCAATTGATGACAATTGTGACTGTAATGAAACAAAGAAGCTGCTGGCAAATGGCGCAATCCTTTCGCGCTTTGTCTATTCCGAATATTACGTATACGCCATGGTTAACGCTCCACGTTGAGCTCATCGCCTGGGCTTGACATTAAAGTGCTGCCAGTGCTGGCGCCGGCACTTGCCAAGTGTCTGAGCTCTCGCCCCGTGGGCAGTCGCCAGTTCGCTGGCCAATTTACAGTCATCCACACACACACCCACACACACCCGACCAACCCATTCAAGCTCCTGCACGGCAGTCCGCACACGGAGCATATTGCGTTTGGCTGTATGTGTATTGTGCGTTTGTGTGTGTCTGTGTGTGTGTATGCTATCATCGCTTAAGCCACTTTGCAGTGCGTCCATTCATTTATTTCCATTTCGCGGGCATATCTTCATAATAATGCTCTGTGTGGGCTAATGCGGCCACGCCCATAGGATTCGTTTGCATTGCCGTCGAGTCATTTGCCAAATTCAAGAGCCGCACGCAACAAATTAAATAATTAGGCGCTTAATTATTTTCGGCGAGTATTTTTTTACGTGCAGTTAATTTGGTCCGTGGCGTTGATGGGGCCGAGTTTGTTTCACTGAGTCTTTGAAATCTTTAATTGTATTTTAATTTGAATTTTACAATATTTGAAATGCCAGATAAATAGACAGCTGGCCAGACATTTAATGCTAGCTAGCCCCGCATTAGATGGTGGCCAATGAACAGAAGAAAGAGACAGCAGATCTGTGTATGTGTGTGTGTGTGTGTGTGAGCGATATATAGAAAATTGGTGGAATGAAAAGCAAAGAATATTAATCTATTTGAGCTTCTTGCAGCCAAATTGATTTCCGAGCTCAAATGTTGCCACAAAAAACACAATATGATCTAAATTTCTAATATCATAGTTTTAAAGAACGTACTCGTATAAAACACACACACACACACACCAAATCGAACACACACAGACACAAAAGTATCTGCAAGATGATGGGCCACGATTTCGTTCTCTATTTGCACTTCATTTTTGCCGTCTTGTGCTTTTAGTTTCTTATTGGAATTTCTCAAGGGACATTTTTTCCATTTCTTTTTTTTCGTTTAATTTACATTTTCTCTCTATCTGTATGAAGAGATAAACCAGCAGAAGTAAAGTGCTCGGATATGCGAATCGTGCTTAATGACCAATTCAATTGAGTTATCGGAAAACAAGAAGAAATTGTTTGCTTTGGCATGCCGAATATGAAATACCCTTGAAGACGCATGCTTAGAAACCAGCAGTCCGATTTGATACGGTTTTGATAAAAACTGGAGATTTTGCTCCTAGATAATCATTTTCCAAGCCTAAACTACGCGTTATTATTTATTGAACCGAACCTTAGGGATTAGTTTTAGTTATAGTTATAGATAGTTATCTGCGAAATACAGTGCAAAATCTTGTCAGATATTTTTCAGACAAATGTTCTCGACTGTTGCTCAAATGGAAATAGTCAACATTTATTAGCTAAGTTCGTATCGAATATAGTATGTACTTTTCATATGATCAGATATATGTGATTTGATGGAAATTTGTAAATTTGTAGTTGGATGGACCTAGCAACTATCTTGAGTGAGCTTTTCTTAGATGCGTAGCACAATTTGGCGCCAATATGCGAGTCAGTTGTTGGCACATGCACTTGAGCTACTCGATGCAACCAATTTAGAGATACAAGAGCACTGCTCAGCATGTCACGTATTTATTCATGTCAGCACTTGAGCTTTAACTGGCTCTTGAGAGGCTGCCGCCATGTTTTGCTCTGCTCATTAGACAGCTTAACGACTGTCGCGACTTGGCAGACTTGCAGACTTGCTGTGCTGCTTGGCAACAACTGGGTGCTTGCATTGGTGAGACCAAAATTGCGGATTGCATTGCCTTAGTGTTAGCGGGTCGTCTTCGCTGAATGCAAAACTTATTATGCGAGTTAGCGGGCTTACGAGCTCAGCCCAGATGCATTACCATCACCAGGAGCAGCAGTTATATAAACACCATTACCATCACCTAACATTCTGGTGTCCGAACGTAGTCGCCGCCGGCGGCGTTTGCCATAAACTCAACGGAAATTTAGCCAGCCTGGTCGCCGGGGCCAGGGCTAGGCTCTGCTCGTGGGCCATGTGCAGGGAGTGCAGTGTGCAATGTGCGCACTAATTACGACAAGGTCGGTGCACTAATTAACAATGGCTTTGAGGCAGCTAAACGATATGCCGCCCAAGCGACCAGGCGGACGCTACTCGAGTTTAGCGCAAACATGGCCCAGCGACCGTCAGCCCAGCGACCAGAGACCAGAGACCAGGAACTAGGGACCAGCCACCAGAGACTAGAGACCAGAGACCAGAGACCAATGACGACTGCCACATGCTCATGCTCTATACACCGAGCCATACATAAATAAGTATAATTAAATGTGTGTGTGTGTGTGTGTGTGTGTGTGTAGGTATGATTGTATCTACATTTTTTTTGTAGTTGTGGAAGAGGTTGCTATTTTTGCACAGGTTTTACCTAACACGAATCATTTTCGCGAAAGTGTGTTCCACAAACTGGGGCTAGAACCTTTTATTTCTGTATTAATTAGTCTTGCAGCAGGGCTATAATTACAATACCTTTATTTTTACCCTGAACCCATTAAAAATTGGTTAAGAGGGCATAATAGTTTCACGCAACTGTATGTAACAGGTATTCTTGGGCAGGACGGCTCGTTGAGTCCATTGAGCCATGCGCGTTTGTCAGTCTGTAGTCTAGCAAAGACTTGGACTTGGACTTGGACTTGGACTTGAAATTTGCGAGGTATATTCTTGACTTGCCTTTGTTAAAGAAGTTTATTATATCTCAATATCTTGTTCCATCTTATCGCTAAATATCGATTTTGCGACGGGGTTTCTTGAGCAGAACTGGAAAATTGTCAAAGCTAGACGCACCAAACTTAGTATGTTGGTTTTTGAGTTTCTCTACTATTCTCATTGAAAGCAGAAAAAACCCCATTCTTAAGGGTTCAGCCTTTCGTTTTGGTATATGCACAGTTTTGCCACCTGAAATTTCATGAGAATCGGACTATAAGAACCAAAGTTTATAAAGAATGCAAATGCATTTAGGGGAAATGGAATTAGAAGGAGAAGAAGAATCTGACGCATGTGTATGAGTTTTTTTTGTACATGTACATTGAAAGGAAGCTTAAAACGAAAGCTAAAGGCTAGGTTCAAGGTATGTCCTGTTCGGACACTTCCAACTAGTGTACTCTAGATACCCATACCCATACCCTTGCCCGAGAGCTGAACTGAAGATGACTGCGGCTTATCTTCTAAGTTCTGAGTATATTATTAAAAGTATGTATTCAATTATAAAAATTCGTTTAATTACTGGATTTGATTAAACCCAATCGATGCCTATTCTCAGACTATATCTCCCATCAATCTTAAATATGTATAGGGATCGATAACCAAATGGTTTCGTATGCTCTGTTTTATAAGAGCTAAGCAAATAGTTTGCATAGTTGACAAAACCAAAAAAGCCATCATAAAGGCTAAAAAATATTTGATGTCGTAGAATATGATGATGAATAATCGTATTTCATATATCATATGTAAAAATCTTTGTCTTGGGGTCCCCTCACATATCAAAACTAAAGTTGGACTGTGCCGACATCAATTCAACTGTCAACTGCTTTCAGCGCTATGATAAATATATTGCTATGATAAATATATTTCCAGCTGTAGCTGCTGCATCGTAGATTGTTGTTGTAGTAGTTAATAATAACTGGAGGGTCTGGCAGAGGACCCAAGCCGGGCCCGGGGCGCGGGTGCTGCTGATTAGATGCGATTAGATGGATGAGATTTGGGTTTTACTTTTTTTGCCTTTTGACTGCGGGCAGGCGCCAAAAATGGATGCCGCTCTTTTAACGGACGAAAGCTTAAAAGCTCGCGATTCACCAAAAAGCTTGTGTTGAGTAAATCGCCGAGAGAGCGCCAGAGCGCCAGAGCGCCAAAGCTGCCGAAAGGGCTGCGGAGGGGTGGCTGGGTAGAGCGCAGAGTGTGGGAGTTCGCGCTCGTAATGTCAATTGCTTGGGCTCTAAGTCTGTGTGCAGCATTTTTAAGCCTGTGCCTTTTCTTAGCGTTCGCTTATATCCCAGACAAAAGAACGCACTCACACACACACACACACACACACACACACACACACAGAGGCATACACTGTCCGCGGATTTATTAATGCGATAATATAGCGCATACGCCGCATAGGCTGCTGACTGTTTCCTTTTAATTTAATATTTGTTTTGTTTGGCCAAGGTGAGTGAAAAATTAATCAAAAAGAATATAGAAATAAGTGAAAATAACAAATTTCACAGCATAATTAAAGAGCATTGTCAGGCAGAGGCGGAGCGGAGAGCTCATTAAATAAAGCTCGTAAAGAAATATTAATGAAATAAATTGCCAAGCATGGAAGCAACAGCCAGACAAGTTGGAGCCGCCCGTGTTGCGACCCAAACAATGCCAATGTGCATTGTTAAATTGTTAAATCAGTCTTACAACAGCTTAAAACAGGCTCCGTACTTGGCCCAAAGTTCAAGTTAACAAAATTGAAACTTCGATCCCATACTATAATTCCCTCGATCATAAGAGTTCAGTTAGATATAAGAACTTGGATGAAAGAACTTGGAGTTGAAAGAACTTGGAGTATTACAACAGCTTAAACCAGGCTCCGTACTTGGCCCAAAGTTCAAGTTAACAAAATTGAAACTTCGATCCCATACTATAATTCCCTCGATCATAAGAGTTCAGTTAGATATAAGAACTTGGATGAAAGAACTTGGAGTTGAAAGAACTTGGAGTATTACAACAGCTTAAGACAGGCTTCGTACTTGGCCCAAAGTTCAAGTTAACAAAATTGAAACTTCGATTCCATACTATAATTCCCTCGATCATAAGAGTTCATTTAGATATAAGAACTTGGATGAAAGAACTTGGAGTTGGAAGAACTTGGAGTATTATCAAATAAATGCATATAAAATATATCTCGACTTGAGATCTTTTAGTTTTGCAATGACTGCATTCCAGATAATTGATAGTTATTAAGAATTGATTAAATAATCATATTCTTATCTTATAGTTTCCATATATGGATATATATCATTATCATTATGTTTTCCGGCTATAAAAACCATTTGGAAAGAGCTTGGAAATAATATGTATAATTCTTGCATAAAAACGATGTATGTAGATTAGGAGCAATCCTTAATCAGTATATTCTACTTTAATTGGACTTATGTTTAACATAAATTGGATCAGCATTAAAAACAGAGAAAAGAAAAACAAAACAACAAAAGTTGGGTATATTTGGTTGCTCTTCCTCTTCGAAGTTCGTTACGTTTGTTGGTGGCATTGCTCATTTGTATGCAGGCCGGGTTGCGGAGTGTGGCATTAGAATACATCGTGCATTTATTTATTTATTTAAACTATTCCGGCGATATCAGTGTTTTTTTTTGCTAACACATCGACGTCGACTGCGACGCGGGCAGCGACTGAGACTGCGACTGCGACGGCGACAGCGGCTGCGGCTGCTGTGCCCCGAGCGAGGCTAGGCTTTTTTTCGGCTAACGTTCGAAAGCTCGCTCCAGGAGCATATCCGACTGTAACGATGCGCGTCTCTTCAACTTCACAGTGTGCCAGTGCCTGTGTGTGTGTGTGTGTTGGTATTAGTGTTGAACTTCCTCGTCGTTTGGCGTCCTCGTCGGTGGTATCAACAAGGACATTCGACCTACTGTTGATTGCGCACCGAAGCTTTTCAGTTGATTTTGAGACCGTGCCACGTACGGAACACGAGGGCTGCCAGTTGCCGGAGTCAAGAGCGAGCGCCCAAGCAGCATGCAGCGTGTTTCTTAAGTCCAAAACATTTTTTTGCCATTTTAATCATAAATACTGTGTGTGTGCGAGTGTGTGTTTGTGTTGCCGTCCGGCTCAAATCCAAGCGTAAAGGTATATTATTCAAGCAATTGCTCGACTCTTGTGTAATTTTTTTTTGTTTTTTTTTTTTTGCTTTATGTTATTCATAAATGTTGTTTATTGTTTTTTTTCTGGTGACATGTGCAAAATAAAGTTGGTTTCGGTGAAGTGTGTTTTTGTGTGGGTGTGTGTGTGTGTGTGTGTGTGTGTGTGTGTGGGTGTGTGTGTGTGTGTGTAAGCAAAAATACAGACGTCAGGCGATGTCAGACCAAAGAATAACGCGGCTGCTATATTGATAAAGCCACCCACACACACACACACACACACACACACACACACACACACACCTCACACACACAGAGACAAACAGACAGACAGGCAGACAAATAGATAGACAGGCAAAGGGACAAGCGTATGGAGACCGCACTGAAAAACGAGTCTGACAACTTAACGACTTACTTAGTCAAATAGAGAGAGGTACGACGACACAAAATAACATGGCCCAAATATAACTAGTGGGTGACAGTGTGTGTGTGTGTGCGAGAAAGAGGAAGAGGAAGCGAGAGAGAGAGACAGAGATAGATTTGGCCAAATGCTGCTTAAGTAGAGTAAAGAGACAACCTAATGGACTGCCCAAGCAGGCCATAAAGGGTAACACACTCACACACACACACACACACACACACATATATATATGCACACACACGTTAACAGTTACACCCATACACACACACACTCACACCCACATAACGTTGTCTGATAAAATATTCAATTTTTTTTGTTAGTTAGTTGGCAAAGGTGTCCGGAAAAATGGGAGATGCTGCCTTTCGACCTTTTACTGTTCACGATTTGCTTTTACTTCTGTTGCGCATTGTCGCCGTCTCTGTTCTTGTTCTTGTTGTTGTTGTTGTTGTTGTTGTTGTAGCGCTGGTCGCGCTTACGAAATTGAATGAATGTAATCAAATCAGAATGAAAGAGGTTATGTAAATGTTTCGGGGCTCACGTGTGTTGGCTCCAATGCTGCGCTCGCTCGCGCCGTCTCTTCCTGTTTTCTGTGTGTGCTGCTTCCGCTTCCCCTTTCGCTGTTGCCCCGCTGGCCAACAAGCATATTTATATGGATACACATGTATGGGGAAAACTTGTATCTAGCCATTGTTGCAGTCGCCGTTGTTTTTCATCCCAGTTGCTGTTGTTTGGGATTTTGCATAATTTACAGCGCAAGTTAATAGCCAAACACATGTGCTGAAACATTTGGGGCCTGGTGTTTGAGGCGGCGCTTGGTGTTCTAGTAAACGGTTTTTGGGTTTATCTCTAGATAAACTCGTGTGGTTATGCGTATCTCTGTGTGCTTGTGTGTGTGTGTGTGTGTGCCTGGGAATTCACTTGGAATGTTTGACTTTGGACAACGGAGCAAAGTTTTTGCTGTCACATATAAAAGACCATTAGCTGGACTTTATTCTCAGTACTAATCATAAAATGTGTAGTACACTCGGTCATAGAGTTTTGCAGCCACATAATAATAAAAGATTTACGGCATGCATAACATCAATCAATCACAGCTCGCACACACAAACATACACACACACACACATTGAATGACTAACAAAGTCCGAACGAGTCTGGAATTTGCAATTTGCGTTTTGAAGCAAATATTTCGCAATTGAAATTGAGAAACTTCATAAGAAACTGAAAAGTGCAATCACAGCTAAAAATTGCACAAAGTGCCAGCTGAATACGGTCTTTGCCTATCGCATGCCCACAGTTGGCTAAGCGCCGTGGCAAAACTCTTTTAGCCAAGTCTTTTTTAGACATCTACATGAATACTGCTCAAAAGGGCAGTCGGTATCTGGGAAGGACAATTATTAGTTTATGGAAAGGGAAAAGATGTGACACGGGAATAATTGTCTGCTTAGAAATTCCATTTAAACTGAGCTGGAACAGGCGAAACGAGCAATTCCAATTTTTATTGTTGGCATTTGTACGTATCTGTTGAACTATGCAGCTAATAACGTATGCAAATCGGTTGATTACAGATATTTTGCAATCTAATGAACATACTCGCATCGGAGCGTATGCTCATTAAATGTAATTTTAGCCCCATTAAAGAGAGCACTTAAGAATGCAGGGTATGTTCTTGTTGTTCAAAAAGTTGAAGAGAATGTATTTGCCTGTCACAGTTTGGCTTGGATTCACTAGACCTAAGACTCTTATCGACCTGTTTTCAATTGTACCTCAAGTCGTTGAATAACATACAAAGCCGGGTAATGTTACGTAGCATTTTGTATGCTAACTTGTATCATCAGCCTCAGACTTGGCAGTTTGCATTTGATTCGATTAGATGCTGCCGCACATTCCGAGTATTTAACCAGATGCAACGATTTCTTCCTGCTGTGCCGGCATTCTAGTTATTTGTTAGGATGAACTTTTGCCGGAATACCTCCAAAGTCAGGTTGGCAAGCGAAGTGTGTGTGTGTGTGTGTGTGCGTGTGTGTGGGAGTGTGTGTGTGTGTGTGTATAGTCGGGCGATTTGTTGAGCAACCACGTCAGCGTTGTTTGGGCCAGTCGCATGTTTGTGCCTTGGCTGCCCTGGCCAAAACAAATTGGCATAGGAACTCATTGGACAAAGTTCTGGGCCAGTCTTCTTCTAACTTGTTTACAAGTCGTTTGGCAATTATTCAATTAAATGGCGACGCCAGCGGCAATTCTATATAATTTTGACGCACGAAGCGGCAAAAGTTAAAATACATTTAGAGCCAACCGGAAATCGCGTAATGTCTGCAGCGCGTTACACTTGGCTGGACGGCTGGGCGGTTCAGAGTTTACCTGCAATTTGCAATTGTGCTGCTGCCGGAGGCCTTAAAGTATGTTCAATTTTCTTGCCTTTCAATTTCCTACACTGACAGACACAGACATAGCAACAGACGCCCTGAGCCCTGGGCACAAACAACTTCCGCCAGCAATGCGACTAGATGCCCAGATGAGGATGATGCTTGGCCAGCTCGTTAGCAATTGCATCACAGACAACGTTGTAGATGCCATGTCCATGTCCGTCTCAGTCCGTCTCTGTCCGTCTCTGTCCGTCTCAGTCCGTCTCCACACAAGCTCGTGCTATATGCTGCGTCCTGGCCATCTCGGTTCCGCATCATTTGTACTTTTTGTTTACCTACCCGAGCAAGCGGCTATTTCTAGGGTGACTAGCGTAAAATACATATCCCATACACAGACATACATCTATTTACTTATGTGTACATATGTAGCACAGGACTGCACGGCCATTAGGCATGCATTTCTAATGATCCTTGAAAACTATCATAGAGATGCGCACTTTACTTATTTGTTTTAATTAATCTCCAATTCATCTCCAATTCATAATGTGATGCAAAATTTAATTAGTTTTATTTAATAATTATGCGCCTTGCTCGGGCCAAGTATTCATACATTTCCCGCGGGATACTTTGAGCTTTCATTTGCATCTAGCAAAAAGGATTTCCGCAACCGAAGAATCACGTTTCAAATACAATTTTACGTATGAAACCCAACTTCTCCGCAAAATCGTTGAAACGCGTTTTAATTTTATATTAATGAAGAATTTAAAATTCATTCTGGCTGGCTAATGCATAATCTTGCATTTTTTCAAAATTAAATTGATTATATTTAAACATTTTCATGTGCAGCTGAGTGTGCCGTGCGGCTTCTGCAAGCGAGTTTCAACTTGGGGCCGCATCCGCGGAGAATTCTGGTTGAGTTTGAGCTGTTCGTGGTGCGGAGTGTGCCTGGAGAATTTCATCAAAAGTTGCCGCCTGCGCCATTTCTTGCTGCTGCTCAGGGTTTTCCTTCAGCAGCCATCAAATTTGTCCGCAACTCGTAAAATGGCGAGTGTCCAATGCCAAATGGAATATGGAAGTGGCAGCGAGACAGGGGATAGAATTCAAGCGAAAAAGATGAGAGGCAGAAAAATGAGAGAGAAAGAGAGAGGAAGAGAGAGAGAGAGAGAGAGAGACGCTGAGACAAAGACTGAGAATGGCAGCGTACAATTTTATGATTGCGTGTTGCAAGTTTTGTCCAATTTGTCATTCAGTTAAATGTTCAAATGTTCATGATTTGTGCTGCAGATTCTAATTATGGCGGGGCTTTGAATCTTAATGGCTGTTGCGTGTATAAATCATGATTATTGCATTTTAATGCCACATATTTACATGGAGAGCGAGAGAGAGAGTGTGTGTGTGTGTGTGTGTGTGTGTCTCTGACTGCTTTTCGGTTAGGTACTTAGCTTCAATTGCCAATTGAAAGTCAATTAAAGCCTCACGCAAATTTTGCAAAGGGAATTAAAAAAGTTTTGCGCACAAGACTTGCACGAGAAATTATTAAAATTTTAATTACGTAACTTTATGGCAAACTTGTCGTCATCCATCCCATCAGCAGCCACGGTATTGTCCTTGTTGCAGCAACCGCAAAGGTAAAGGAAACAAACAGGAAACCAAGAATTCGAGCTTTCGCAAGGCGCCGACAAGATGCTCTAAAAAACAACAAAAAACCTATTAAAAACTTAAATAAAATGCTGAAAAAATTCAAATAAAACTGAAATACAAATCGAAAAACAACTCAACAGGCCAAACTCTGGCTTAAACTTAAGAATAACTTAAATCAGTTAATTGGAGCTTTCTCGGTTCTTTTCCTGGCGACCCTAAGACTGTCGCTTCAGAGCCGCGATTTCATAAACTCTCGAGTTCTGTTTAAAAAGTTGAATGGGCGCGGCGAAGATCAGTAAAAGAGCTTTCCAGTAGTCTAGCTGCCAAAATTGAGGCCTGTTTTTCTTAGTGAGTGAGCTTTGCATAATTAAATAGATAATATAGTTAGAGATAGTATGATTCTCGAGTTGGAGAAAATTTGTGAGCACTTCGCCTTTAACATGTTACTGAGAACTGATAAATAATAGCAACTTGAGCGAAAGAATTATTCATTTAAGTTAATTCAAGCCATTCTGATGAGAATGTGAAGACGCCGCAAGCTTAGCCATAAAAATTAGGGAAAACTAGCCGAAAGAGCACCAGCTGACTAACTGACTGACTGACTGGCTGGCTGACTGACTAACTGGCTGAATGAGTGACTGACGGCAGCTCCTTTTGGCTTTTCTCGGCATTGTGAGATGTCCCTGGATGTTGACGCAGTCGACGCTGCTGCCGGCGTCGTCGTTATGCTTTTGGTTGGGGTTGCACACACAGACACACACAGACACATATAACTGGCTCTGACATGCTTAAATATCAAAGTAGCTTTCGCTATTCATCAGCACCGCCGACGGCGCCCGGGTTTGGCGTGGGCATTGCTCTGGCCCTGGCAGGTGCATGGGCTGCGGCTACTGCATGATGGATGACGCCTGGGCTTGACAATTTGCCTGGCACACAGCTGATATGTACATATCTTTAATCTCTTCCCCACTTGCTCTTTCAGATCCAACCAGTGGCGAATCGGGATAAGACACGCGCCTCCAATTACCTGTTAACGTTAACAGGCTGCCCGTAGCTGACCCAACGCCCGTGCGGGCATACGCATCTCTTTGCCACTCACACACACACACATAACCGCAATCTATACGGCCGCACAATGGGCAAGAAGAACTCCAAATTGAAGCAGGATACCATTGATCGTCTGACGACAGATACATACTGTGAGTATATATATAGCAATCCACAATAATCCACACTAGCCCCTGTTACGCCCTGGACTGATTCGCCCAGGCCCAGGTCCTGAACGGGCCACAAATCATGTTGGGTGCGCTACAGCCTTGAACTCCATATGAATTATTGTGGCAAGCATTAAAAACCCTTGAAAGCCATTTTGGCAGCCCAAACGTGCGCAAGTTGTTTTTTTTTCGCAATTCGCAAATAAATACCAGAAAATACGAATATGTTTCTGCCATGTAACATTTAAGTGCCTGCATCGCTCTTGAGTGCTAATTTCGACTGGTAAGCCCGTAAGCGACAGAAATCGATTCGGTTTTCTCAGGGTATATCAAAATTGTATTAAAAAGCATATTAATAAGCATCCAACACACAAATTAATCTTCTTGTTGAATATTTAACATGCAGATTGACAGCTTACTACAATTGAGCAGTCAGCTAACGAAAACGATTTTAAGGATTTCCCTAAACTTGTCAGCAACAAGAAGAAATTGTAACTGACTGACATATTTGATTATTGGAGTTAAATCAGTTTCGGAGAATAGCAAGGCATATTTGAAGCTCTCACATAGTCTTATATGTGGGCCGAGAGCATTCCAATACTGCGACAAGTTCTCAGTGTGTTTGCGCTTTTGGAGAGTGCTCCATAGCCATATGTGCCAGCATTAGGGTCCTTTTTTATTATTTGCCAGTCTTGTTGGCTGCCTTGGGGCCTTTTTGCTTTGTGGCAGTTAAGTTTATATGAGTATTGGTACAATTTTTGAGGCACATACTTTCCAACAGTTGCACATGGCAAAAGTTTCTGAGTGCAATCGCATAACCCGCACACCCGCCCGGTCTAAGGCCCCGCCGCACACCAACAACGACGCTCCATCGCATTTCGATTGCATACTACGATTCGCAGTCTGGTCGTGAGCTTTAAGAGCTAAGGAGTATTCTTTATTGTTCATTGCCCAGAGTGGCCATATTATTGGCAATCCTTGTTGCCTGAATTGCTGCTTACTGTACTGGACTATATTTTCATCTGGGCCTTGCGTTAAACTGAGCTTTTCGAAGCAAGGCGATATCAGCAGCAATTTTCATACCCTGTATCCATTGAAAAGGGTTCAATCTCAAAGGTTGTGCAGGCTAGACACTTTTCGATATGAACTAAGTTATCGATAGCTTTTCCTTTTTAGTCACAGTTGGTAAGTATCGATACCTGTCTGTTACAACCGAAACAGACTACTTTATTTTTGGGAGAAGAGAAAGCACAACCGCGCGGACATAACAGATTTGCTGTAAACAATGTTTTATTCTCGGCCACTCGTATGACAAATGGCCATTATTTCTGACAAAATGACAAAACGTTTTTAGTGCCCGATTTAGTGTTATCTGCTGTCCTTTATTTCCCTTTCAAATGTCAGTCTTATTACGTTGTTTTTGCGCCGAACTTGCTCTACTTCAATGCTATTCACAGAATCTCAGCATAAAGTGTGTCATTCAGATTTGACCTATACTTATCCTTCAATGCATATTAAAAAGATAAATGACTGACTAACTGCGCGATGCACTGGAGATTAAATTACAAGCGGAAGAGAATTTCGCATTGTGTATGCAGAAGAGTGTATGCAGAAGAGTAGAATAGAGTTCCCGATCATCTAAGCAATTTGGTTTCATTTGTCTGATCTGATATATAGTAGTAGTATATTAAAGTTGTGCTTCGCGCTTTTCGTGACGGTTTTGAAGGACTTTCAATACGCGCAGGCAATTGCTGTAGCCGGTTATGCCCACAGTCAATAAGGGTGCAGCAAAGAGCAGCCAAGAAAAAAATATGCTGAAATGTGGCGAACATTTGATTACTTTTGCCGCCGTTGTTCCCAGTGGTAGTCCTCCTGTCCCCACGAATGTATGTGTGTGTGTGTGTGTGTGGGTCTTTTATGTCAATTTGTGTTTGTGTTTCGCTTTGGCAAACAGTTGCTGGAAGGCGGCGGCAAATCGCTTATAAAACTAAAATGCAGACAATGTCGTTCCAGACCCAAACGGAGCCCAGACGCAGACCCAGATTCAGAGCCAGACCCAGACCCAGACCCAGACCCAGACCCAGACCCAGCCGCAGACAGGCTTCCTGCCAGTCGCAATGTCATATTGCAATGCCACTTGAACTGCATTCATTTGGCCCATACTCTTTGCTATGCAAACACACACACATACACGGACACTCATAGATAATATAGGGAATATAGTGATGGTCCTTTTGGGTGCTCTAAGTCGTATGTCCTATGTCCCATGTCCTGTGCCCCGTGCCCTGTGCCCTGTGCCCGTCTATCAGTTCATTTTGCACGCATTGGCATCCAGTCAGTTCTGGCACTCAAAATTCAATTCAATGTTGAAATTATTATTTCACTTGTATATGTGTTCAATGCTCGTCGGGGGCTGCCTCATTGTCACGTTATGTTTCACACACACTCTCTCTCTTTCTCTCAGTGAGTGTGTGTGTGTGTGTGTGTGTGTGTGGGTTCCATTAAATGGCTGCTTCTGTGTGTGCATGTGTCTGAGTGTGCGAGTGGGCACTCAGCTTGTCTCCTCGTGACAGTTTGTTTGGCATTTAGCAGTGGAAATCAAACGTGTAAAAGCAACAAGCAACCAGAGCAGTAAAAACACACACTCAACGTCGCCGCCTCCCAGCCCGCAACAGCACCTCCTCGGCGAATAGCTGCTGCCAATGAAGTCTCCAGTGCTTGTTCCTGTTTCCGCTCCCATTCCCCCCACTCCGCACTTTGAATGCCAACGCCAGCTGCACACTGGTTCGAGGGGTAGCTGAACAGGAGGGGAAGCTCTCAGAGCTGATTGTTGACGCAATAAATCAGAATTAATATTATATTATTCAATTAATTACGTTAACATTCCATGTCAATCTGTAGTTATTTGTGTGTCTTATCATTATCAATTATCTACATGGCGTGCGGGTGTGTGCGTATTCTTGAACTGAATTGCGAGACGAGAAGAGAATATATTTATATATAGATATATATAGTTCCTTGTATCCTTTTAATGGAATATTGCAGATAACCTGCAATCAAATTTTCGGTAAAAGTCATCAATGAGATATTGCTTAGGAAATAATGTGCAAAGCTAATGCACAATTTCTAGCCTAACAACGCTTTTCTTTCTTGCTTCTAATCAAATTTATTATTATACTATCTTTAGAACTACAATGCATTTGCCAACTATCGTAGTCGTGAGCTCTTAATCAGTTTCACTTAGTTTTCCTTTTAGCTTTTGACACTGTGTGACAGTCGCTGTCCTTGTCTCTGTTCCAATAGCCAGTGCCAATATCTGTCTCCGTTCCAGTCCCAGTCCCAGTAGCAATACCAATCCCAGGCCAAAAACATGGTGCACATGTTGTAAATAATTTGCTAATGGCGCCATTGAAGCTTTCACAGGACGAAGCGCAACGAGCGGCAAGTATCCAAGCACATGAGCTCTCCAGCGTTATAGTTCAAAGTGCAGCATATATATGTTACGAGTACACTCTGTTAGTCAGTCAGTCAGTCAGACAGTCAGTCAGTCAATCAGGCAGTTAGTCTCAGTCAGACAGTTAGTCAGTCAGTCGGTCAATCAATCAGTCAGACAGTCAATCTCTCAGTCAGTCAGTCATTTTCAGTCAGTCAGCTAATCAGTCAGATAGTCAGTCGATCAGTCGATCCGTAAGTCAGTATCATTCAGACAGTCAGTCAGCTAGTCAGTCAGCCAGTCAGTCAGTCGGGTGTTAAGTCAATCAGTGAGTAAGTCAGTCAGTCAGTTAATCAGTGAGTTAGTCAATCTGTCAGTCAGCAAATCAACCAGTCATTCAATCAACCAGCTAGTCAATGAGTTAGTCAGTCAGACATTCATTTCCTTGTCCGGTTGTAATGGTTACACAAACATATTGATTAAGCTACAACAAAAAACTCCAAATGCGAAAGACGAACGGAGATGGTGGAAGAGAGAGAGAGAGAGAGAGAGAGAGGAGGGGAGAGAGAGAGGTTAAGAGTGGGAAAATCTGGTACAACATTGAAATTGACAAGAGAAAAAGGAACAACATAATAAGGGGATAATGAATAGAACTACATTTCCGTCAACTTTAACGGCAACTTTAACAAGAACAAGTAGAGAACCAGCTGTCCGTGACAGGCAGACCAATAAGCCCCTTCCCTTCCCTTCCCTCTGCCATTTGTTCCAATTCAACTTTTCTGTCTCTGCCGACTAATTTCAGATATGATCAGTGTAAGTGTCTATAAACCGTGAATAAGTAGCATCAAATTGGCCCTGACTGTCGCATATTTTTTGCTCTCTTTGTCTCTTTCAGTTGATATATGTTTTTGTTCTCTCTCTCTGACCAATGAGGTCTTATCCCCGTTTAGCCTTTGCAATCGCAATCGGTTTCATGTTTCTAAATCGTGACATTTACAAGCCGCACGCGGAACTTGAATTAAAGTTGCATGAAATGTGTCAAGGCGAATCGTGAAATTTGATACCATTGCTGCGGGTAATTAATTATTACCTGGTTAAGTCTTTGCCACGTGAACGGGAAAATGCAGTGCAACAAAGCTGTTGCATAGGTCATGAGAGATGCCTTGGGCTGCATTGGTTAATAGCTCTGTTCGTCTTGAGAACTCAGTTTTCGCATTATGATGATGTTATGCAATATATGAAGCAGACGCTGACGAATCGCTTGTCGATCAACGCACAGTCCATGTTTTCGAAAGTTTCACTCATAGGTATGAAAAGCTGTTGGGTTTTTCAAAGTTCCACATGAGAGATGATGAAGTCCACCCCAAGGCTGGCGAGTGCAAGCTAAAGATCTAAATGAAAACGATTTAAAGACAAAGTTTTCGTAAAGTGAGTTTCAAATCGCCTGCAAACTCAATTCCAAGCCTACAAATTGCACTTATACGGGCGGAAAATAGGTGGAATGATAATAGCTAAGGCTGGAAGAGCTTGAACACTTGAACCATGCGCATTAACAATTCATATTAAGTTATTACAGAGCATATTGATGATATTTTCTTCTATTGTTCGGCGACTTTTCTGACGTGGCCTATCTCGTCCGCAAATCGTACTGCAATTAGGTGTTTGATTAATGGCGCATTTGTTGCGCCGCTCGGTAGCGTGTTTGCCACATATTTAAGCCCCGCTTGTTTACAGGGTATCCTCAATGAGCTATGCGGCGCATACACATCACGAACTTGTGAGGCCAGAGCAAACAGCTACAAAAAGTTTGCCGTGACACGCACACAACATACACATGCATGTGCACACATGTGCACACATACATATACATATGTGCCCGCATGCAAGTTGAGGCTTGTTTTTTTCTTCTCCCTTATTTCTTAATTTTATTTTTTTTTTATTTTTGTTGGTTTTCTGAATGTGTGAATGTTGGCAGGAGCTTTGGCAGCCATTCATTAATTAGCATGTGGGCACGCCCAGGCGGCGACTGAGTCCTTGCTAGGTGTGCGAGGTGTGTGCCGCCTGCCTGTGTGTGTGTGCTTATAAAAAAGTTAAATTTAATCAGTTTAAAATTAAATTAAATACAGAAAAGTCAAAATCGCGGGACCCGTTGGCCTTTTTTTATTCCGCTTGCGCCTAAAAGCAGGCAACGAAAAATGATTAAATAAACACTGCGGGCCACAAATAACTTTTGGACAGACAAAATCGCGGGAAAAAGAAGAGAAATGCCGCCTTGTGCAAATAAACATTTAAATCGAAATAATTTTTTGTTGTTTTTGCCAGCCAGCAGCAATGTAGGGCTGGGTGGCGGCAGGGTCGTTGGGTCGCGACGAGGGAATTGGATCTTTGAGTAGCTCACTCAATGCGCCGGGCTATGAACTAATTTGCTTTACTGCTGGCGGCGGTATACACACACACACATACACACGCACGCACACACTCATACGCATACAAATACACACAGCCATACAGACACATACACATGTATTATTCATATAGCCGCAGTAAAAGTCCTTTAACGTCGACATCAACATGCCCAGGAGCCAACTTAGCCGACGCGTTGGCGTGCGTAGACTTTTAAAAGGGGCGCCAGTGGTTCGATGGGTGCGTGGTGCCCGGGTCAAAAGGGGTGCCGTTTCTGCTTGTGCGGCTTATAATGAGTTATATTTTGATGCCAGGCAACTAGGGAGGCTTTTCAATTTGTGCTCAATGGCTGCCGCCGACTTGGTTTGCGTGCAAAGACTATGACGGCCAACGCCTCAAGACGACGACCCAACGCCAGAGACAGAGTTGTGTTGTGTGGTCCAAGCCAGCGCACGCATTGGATGTGCTGCCGACTAACCCCAATGCCATTTCGTTTTCCAATTAGTACTGCAATTCACATATGCCACAATTTCAAATGAGTTTGCTGTCTACTGCATTGTAAAACGAATGCTTAGATCGAATCTGCGTGAGCTCTTTCGACAACTATTAGATAAGCATAGATGAGTTTCTCTCAAAGCCGTTTCACTTGACAGCCGTTTCCAAGAAGTGTGCTTGCCAAGTGTACCAAGTTTACCAACACAAAAACATTTCATTCATTCCTGCTTTATAATTTAGATATCTATTAAGTCCTGCCAATTTATGCTCCATTATGTACAATTTTACGCAAGTCAAGTCAAGCTATGCCCAAGCTCGCCTAATCCACAGCCCCATAAAATTAACTCAATAAATAAATATTTATAAGAGGGCTGCAAAACGAAAAAAATAAATAGCAGGTAGTGCGGCTTGCGGTTTGAACCTGCGCCCTGCCGTTGGTTTCGTTTCGTGCAGCTCTTCCATCCTTGGTTTTGGCTTAGATCTCGGGTTGTTTGCTTTTCAGGACAAATAGTTTGGTTAAAGGCACGGCCCATAGCAAAGATTTAAATGGGATTCCGGACTTGACAGTATATTTTAAGGTTAGGATATGCTACGAAAACATGGCTTTATCAGAAGTTTGTCTGGGCCAATCATTGAATAAGTTATTAGAAATGTCGGAGCTTAGATGGGGTCTCTTTGGTAGCAAATTTGAAAGGGTATTTCAAGTTCGTTAGACCAACTAAGTAGCAAGCTTGAGTTTGCGTTTTTCAGTGTTTTTCATTTGTAAAGTGATACAGAACAGAGTTTCGTACGCTGAGCCTTCTAAGTGCAGACGTGCATGCACCACACGCGCCTCTAAGAGTACTAAGTATATAACGATACACATACACGCATGCCCATATATGTAGTTGGAGGTATGTGCCACAGCTGATAGTGTGTGGGTGGCTGTTGGATGTGTGTGTGTGTGTGTGTGACTGCGCTCGACAGCTACCTGGTAATAAATTAAATGATTTATTAAATGATATGCACTTTATGCAACTCCACACATACACACTGCACACAGCTGCTATTATGTTTCCGGCTGGCTACCCCGTCAATTTGAGGGCTGTTTAGTGGGGTCTGATGCGCCTAAGCCTGTCAATGGCACATCATCAATTTTCGTGGCAAGCTGATAGCCAAAAGCCGTCCGAATTCGAGCTAAGCCGCCATAACTCAGCGGCTGAGCCAAATTATTTGAGTTGCCATTACGTTGCCTGTCTGCATGGCTGTGTAATGTGAGCGATAAAGTAAGAGGTAAGCAGCTCAATGGGATGAGTACAGGGATCAATCGCAAGAACTTGCGACTTGTGGACGACGGCCAACGCTAGACTTATGAATTATTGAGAGTATTTACCAGGGCTCTGGGCCAAAAATAATAGTCGGTATTTCGGCTTGCAGCTCGAAACAGCTTCCTGCCTTAAAGCTCATTGCTTGAGCCGGGTTGTCTATATCCACAACAATCCGTCGAGAAATAATTTGGAATTCCAGGCACGGTTCGGCTCCGTCCTGCAGCCTTGTATATGGGGCCTAGTTATGTAGTAGATTGTATCGATCCTGCGATTATTCTGTAATTTCAATAACCAATTTCTTCTTCTTGAATCTCTTTCCAGTTACCGAAAAGGAAATACGTCAATGGTAAGCGCATTGCTGCCACAGCTCGCCAGCAATCAGCGATTGTTTTTTCTTTTTGTTTTTTCGTTTTTTCGTTTTTTATCATTCCTAGCGTCTATCAATGAGTATGTGTATATATGTATGTATGTGTATATACACATTTGCCACATTTGCCATATTTGAATTAAATGTAAACATTTTGCTCATTTGTCGTCCTGAGGTGCGTGTGCATTCGTTGCGAAATTCGAAATTACTTTAAACAATTTTGCTGTCAATTATGATTAATTGTAAGTAATGCAATAAATGAGATTCGGGGCTATTCGAATGCGAATGCGCCGCAATATGTAAATATCAGTTGGCATTCCTTGAAGCGAGGCTGCACAATCTAATTAGCATTAAATAATGCACCAAATTGTTGACATTCGATTATTAAATATTTGCATTAACCAATTCATGTGTACAATTTTTCTCATTTGTGTGCAACCTTTCCTATCCGCACAACTTTGCGGGTTCTATCAATTGACCATAGTATATGTACAGATGTATATATGATATGAATACGATATATTTTTGTTTTCGTTCATTTGTAATTTACATGTATCTCAACATCTTGAATCGACTCACTCTCTCTCTCTCTCTCTCTCTCTCTCTCTCTCTCTCTCTCTCTCTCTCTCCTTCTCTCCCTGTCTCTGGCTTGTTTTTTAACTCGTTCTCTTTATCTCACTGAACTGTCAACTGTGCTATCAAAACAAACTATGTAATTTTGATCTTTGACCTTCGACTTCCGACTTCCCGGCCGTGAAAAAGGCACAAAGGTTTTCTTAAAGACTGCCCGAATGGTCTGCTGACTGAACAAGTAAGTACGAGACGAGAGTCCAACGCTAAGTGTATACATCATATATTATTTTTAACTAACAGTAGTATTCAAACAACTAACCGCAAAATAATCCTATTAACAAAAACCATAAAACCATAACAAAACTCAAAAGAGTCTGTTCCTTTTCATTTTGCACCAG
Organism: Drosophila kanekoi; assembly: GCA_037075305.1. Lineage (NCBI taxonomy): Eukaryota > Metazoa > Arthropoda > Insecta > Diptera > Drosophilidae > Drosophila > Drosophila kanekoi. The sequence continues at coordinate 3,769,813 of JBAMCE010000451.1, read as the reverse complement.
CCTCTCCGCAAGCGAAATACACAATTTTTAACAATTACTATTTGAAACCGAAAAACAAAACCTAAAACAAAAACCAAGCTGCAAACTACTTTGCTTCTCTCTCTTCTTGTTTTTTATGATTGTACTCGAAATTTTATGTTTTGGCATAATGTTTGTTTGGCCTTCCCACCCATTATTGTTGCCGCAGTTTTGTGGCTTTGTTTTCGGCCAGCTTGTTGCCACTTAAACTAGCCGAATTTTTACAGATATGCCAAGTGTGTGCGGCATGCCGTTTTTGCAAGCACTCTCCATCATCATTTTCTTTGTTCGACTTTGTTTAGGTCGTCCACATTTCCAATTTTTTTTCTTTTCGCATTTCGCATTTCCTCCCCTCCGAGGCAAATTGGAAAATTGAGTACCGTTCGCTCTGGCGTATTCGCGGCCATAATTATACCACACATGGCTGGCTTAATGAGAGCTGCCGGCAACTAAAACTATGGCTAAAAACTGTGGATATGCTAGTAGCTCGCAAAATATTTGGTTACGCACTGCGCCTCATTATGGCCCTGTATGCAGGCATTTTTTTTAGAAACTATTTTCTTGCAAATTCATCAGAATTCATTCAATACTTTTGCCATTTTGATGCTGCATCGAAAAATTGCGTTATTTCGTTCATTTTCAAAATGAGCGCTGAATTTCATAATTTAATGAACTCTGTACCTGAGGGTGGAACGAACCTGTTGTTAAAGTTGTCTGGTCCGTTTGTAGAGCCCATAATCAAGGTAGATTAGTTGATGCATTGCCTTTTCCGATCAGATTCGGTCTACAACTGGAAACAAAATCTTGTTAGCGATCTATAGCACAATCTTGTATATAATAAAAGTGTAATGTACGTACTTTGATAATGAACCATTTTATCACTAAATTTCCACTCCATTTACTTTTCCCTTGAAGAATTTCTCTTTCACTAGAAATAATCATCTTTAAGATCTAACCTTTGAATTTCATGCATGTGTTAATCTATATATAGTCATAGTCATATTCATATATTCTGTTGTGTTTAAGTCTTGGCTGTGAGTCGAGTGGAATCTTCATTGAGCATGTAATGAATCGGAACTGCAAAGAAACGCGAGGCATTGCCTCGCAGCCCTGGCTTAAACATAAAGAAAATAATAAAATGCATTGTAAATAAACGAAAATTAGTCTAAGATAGACTTTTCTCGCTGTATGTTTTCTTATTTTTAACCAATTTTCAAACAATCGTTGCAACCAGGGATTCATCAAAATTTATAAGCAATTCTTCCCGGACGGAGATCCCAGTAAATTTGCCTCTTTGGTATTTCGAGTATTCGATGAGAATAATGTGAGTATATGAATATAAGCAATTGATTGATTACCCCAATTGGACAATGATTCGCATATCGCCAGGACGGAGCCATTGAGTTTGAGGAATTTATTCGGGCTTTGTCCATAACATCACGTGGAAACCTCGATGAGAAGTTACACTGTAAGCTATGCAAATCTTGTGCCATCAAAAACAATGTTAATGTTACCTTCTCTGCAGGGGCCTTTCGTCTTTACGATGTGGACAATGATGGCTACATAACTCGAGAGGAAATGTACAATATTGTTGATGCCATATATCAGATGGTGGTAAGTCCTATCACTCCAGAGAGTATCACGATTACGCGTAAGAATAAGTAAGAGTTGTGACTGTAACGATTCGGCTTTTGAGACTTTTGAGAATATATACTTATAATATTTATATATATATCATTGATAGTCAGGTATACTAATAACATTTGATGCCATTCTCGAGCAGGGCCAGCAGCCGCAAACGGAGGATGAGAATACACCGCAGAAGCGTGTCGATAAGATCTTCGATCAAATGGATAAGAACCATGATGACCGCCTCACCTTAGAAGAGTTTCGTGAGGGTAGTAAAGCTGATCCACGTATAGTGCAGGCGTTAAGTTTAGGTGGTGATTAACCGCAAGAATTGTAATTGCGCTTAAATTCGAGATTGTCACAGAGTTGGAAGCATGAAGCAAAGACAACGAATTCGTGCACAATAAATAAATATGGTTTGATATAATGGTTAAGTAACTTCCCAAGAAGTTTATACATATACAAACACATCCACACACATACACAGACACACACACACACACACACACACACACACACACACACAAAGACACACACATATGTATTATATGTCATTTGCCTAGTGGCAGCTTGTTGGCCCCAAAAGCCGCGGCTTCAAATATCGAAACGCAAATTGAATACATAAACTGAAATTTGAATTTGTCTAAGTGAAATTCCAAATAATGCAGATATTTAATACATATACATATACCACAACGATTTAAATTGTAAAAAACCAATTAACAATGCAGCCCACAGAGGAATGTTATGCGAAATTCGTCAAAAAACCAAAAAAAACACCAATTTAAATAATAGCGACGCTTTTTGAAAATTACTTACTTATACATGTGTGTGCATGTATGCACATGTATATATATACATATATGTATGTGTATAGAGAGATAGAAGTATGCTCCACATACCATATATATGTATATATGTGTGTATATGTGTGTGTGTATGCACATGCATATGTATAACTTACATTAGGCTTTTGTTCTATTGTGAGAGCATTTTTATTGAAATGCTTGCAAGAGAAGAAAGAAATCAATTTGAAAGCCAACCGAAAACAAATTAAATAAATGAAATTTATAGTTGAATTTTGTTATTCATTTTTTTTTTCATAAATTAATTACATACATACATATATGCTAATAAAAACATATAAATCAGATATTGTAGGCAAAATGCGCCAAGGGCAAAATATTAATACTTACATATAGTAAATGCCTAAATATAATGCTAATGCTTTTTAAAAAAAAAAATGATATACATATATATATATATATACAAATTTACTCGTACTTGTATGTGCCCCAAGGCAAGCCCTAACCAAATACTATGCCAATAGATGCTTTCCCATCTCGATTGTTTAGCCTTTTGCTGAGCCAGTTGCAGTGGCAACAACTGTTGATAATCGAACGTGTTGAGATTCGAAGTTTGTTATTTTGAAAATTTGCTTATTGGACTAATTATGTACGATCTATATACACACAGAGATGTCTAAGCTCAATGTCAAATTGAACAGCTCGCAACTCAAAAAGTCATCGAGCACATAAAGGGGGCAGCCACTGCCCACTGAACAATTGGCTGTTGACCTATTGACACGAACACGAAAGCTTATTGCATGGGGCATGGCTCTATAACTTATTCGAAATCCCTCTATCAGCTATTCAAATCCTAGCCGCTTGACTAATGTCCACGAGCGTGTTCCTTCGGCGTGACTGTGTATGTGCGTGTTTTTTGTTTTTTTTTTGTTTTTTGTTTATCTCTCTTTAGATTTTCTTTAGATTTTCATTGCACTGCAGCAGACTAATGCGCAGACAATCAATTTGGTTCTAAACTCTAGACATTGCTCCGAATATGCAATTCGAAAACACATAAATACTTTTAACTAAATCCTTAGCGTAGGCAAATTTGTAAGATTAGTTGATTTCGTTGTTTTCATGTACTTTTGGAAGATAATTATCCCAAAATTGGCTTTAAGCCGTGTTAATCCTTTACACACATAGCACACATACATACATGTGTACATGGTCTGCTCATGGATACTCGAAGTACAGCTTGCAGTTATGATAAAAGCTATTGATGTGTTTCGTTTTTGTATTGAATTGCATTGCCAACCATAACCATATATACCATATTTCTGCATGCCTTATTAAACAATATCAAACTTTTCGACAACATTTATTTTGGCATTCTTTACGACAACTACTTAGAGCTTGCAACTATCTGAAAACATATTCAATCGAATAACTAAAACGATATATTTACATACGATATTTACACAAGTTTACATATATGTACACTTGTACACTTGAAATGCCTTGGCAACTATCGCATTTTACAATCATCTCCGTGCAAACGATCTGGAAACGATCTGGAATCGATCTGGAAACGATCTGGAAACTCTCTGGTATACAAAACAAACACACTCACTCTACACTATCTATACCTTCTATACACTCTATATACACTATGCATAACACTTTATACTCTTCTGTTAATTTTCTGCTTTCGTATATTTTCTTCTCTACAACAATCTAATCACCATACTAAAATAATTTCTATTTTATATGTGGTTCAGCTTTATTAAAACAAACAAAAAAAAAAAATTAAACAAACCTCTAAACTATGAACAACTTTGACTTGAATAAGTTCAAAGTAGCAAACATTTAAAAGTATCAATAAAACCTAAGTTCAAAGTCACACGAATATAAGTTAAATAAAATGTTATAACCAAACTCCACATCTATAAACAAAATGAAAACCTCGATTGTACATTATCTATTGCAATATTCTTTATCTTTATCTATATCTATATCTATACTCTATCATAGCTACAGCTACAGTAATACTTTTCTCTATTCGCAAATATTGGCTTGTGTTTCTCTTTCTCTTTCTCTTGGTGTTACTTTTACCGTTCAGAGCTAAATATATCTTTTGCTATATATCTATATATCTTATGATTAAACGTGTTTTCTAAATGGCTTGCGTTGAATTCTGTAGAATTTGCATATACAGTGAACATTCAATATGGTAAACAGTAAAGGAATATACAAAAAGTTTAACATTTCGGGGCATTTCAATGGATCCTACAAAATATGAACTGATTCCATCTAGCCAACTAGTTGCACATATTGAATGTCTACTGTATTTCAGTATATATTTTTTTTCCAATATCATTTTTACGCTCAACAAATACAACTACGTACAGCAAACCTTAAGGCAATCGGTAATGTTTCCAGGACTTCAAGCAATCAATTTAACATTGAAAACAAACAAAACTTCAAACGCTTAAAAATGTTTAGGAAAACAGTTGAATTGTGCAAATACTCGTAGATTGATTAGAGCTTAAAACCAAATCAAGTGCAATGGCATTCAAAAATAAGCTTGTGGCAAAAAGAATAAGAAGAAAGAAAATTGTGAAAATCTAAAAAATTACTCAAGACTTTTGTTCTAAACTAATACTTAAATATACATTGTACGAAATTTCTGAAAATTGCAGCAATAAACGATTGCATTGGTCAATGAGAGTTCCAGTAATGAAAGCTTGCTACTTGTACACAATATTGTTTCATTGTCGCTCTGTTAATTGCCCGGCACCAATATAATTATGTATTTCAAAGGACGAAATCTGTGTATCCTACGAATCTGTACCGTATTTTACCTAATGCTTTTCTATGTGCAGCCTGAAGCCTTAAGTTCACAAAGTTGTTGGTTAAACTTGCAAAATGCACAACAAATATTAGCATGTCTTTTTATCCTCACCGAAATTCTTCAGAAAATGCAAATTATATACACATATTTATATACTATTATTAAAGAAATATTTACATAGCTATTAACTATATTATTAGCTAGCATATAAGCTGCTTACATGAGGAAATCCACGCAACACGATGTCGAAATCAAACTAAATTCTGTCGATTCATTAGGGCAATGTGCGAATATGAGAAACTGCAGCAACAATCAATTTTTTGGCGCTTATTTCACTTGACAATGAATATTGAAATAATTGTACATAGAAAATTGTAGCAGCTAAGTTAAAGAGGAATAACAACAAGAACAACAACAACAACAACAACAAAAACAACAAAAATATATACACAGTTATTATCCGATAATCTATTATTATATTACATATATACTCTAATACTTATGATAATTCAAAGAGAAGATTTTTTTTTTATATATACATATATTTAAATAATCTAAAGGCTAAAGGCAATTATTTTCATTGTGCGGTAAATTCAAACGTAAGCAATATTTTTGTTAGCATTAATGTGAGTTAAGCAAATGTTTTTTAAAACTTAATTAAAGCCCAACGCGCTGTTGAATTACCATTCAAAATGCAAACAATTATTTGCCCTGATTTTGGCTAAAGGAAAAATATGCACACAAAATGAACCTAAGAAAAAAAAAACAAAACACGCAACACAAAAGAAAGAAAAATAAACGTTTTTTGAAATTATTATAAAGAAACAAAATGTTCTCTTATTTAAAACATTTCGTTTAAGTTCCAAGAAACGCAATTGTATCTTCGGGTTGTCAACGCTTGACTCCATTGGATTGCTCTCATACTTAGTTCTCTGTAAGGCATTTATTCATTTAACCCAGATCCTTGAAATCCTTGAAGCATCATCTTAGAAATTTGGGAATGACTTTTGGTCAATGTGTATATAAATGTGTTTACCAACAACAAACAGGTAAGCAGTCTGTACTCGAGTGCGGACGTTATAGCTACACCCTTTGAACTCTTAAAGTCAAACAAAAGTAACCCAATATGTATTGCAGATAATTATAGTATGGGAAAGTAAATCCTTAATAACATTTTCTTTTGAACTAATATTACATTCAAATGTGTGTATATACCAAAGCTGAAGACCCTTGCTTTAAAAATGGGCCTGTTTAGATTTGACTGAAATTTGAAAGATTCCTATGCTGTGTCCCAAGTTATAAAAGTGCCCACTCCAAATTCGACATCTATAAAACTAAGGCACAGTTGGGCACTGTTTGCCATTATTAACTAAGCTTAACATGAATGTATTTATATAAGATTTAAATATCTGTAACTACCAACTTATGCTTAACATATTTTGTGACGTAGCTAAAATGACTTTTCCAATAGTTAAGGTCAAGGGTCGTCTAGCCATGCAGAATATGCTTAACAGAAAAAACGTATAAAACAAGAGAGTTCTTCGCGATCAACAAAACCCAATTCTCAATACAAATTTATGTGTGTATGCGTGAACGTGAAAGATGTTTTGAAGACCTTTGTTGCCTGAGCCGCGCCACAAATTGGACAATCTCTTCCAGTATCCATCTACCAGGGTCGCCAGAAACTTTCCGGTCTGGCTGGCATGAGCTGCTGCATGACCCTTAGGAACTTGACATTGAGCTGCATGTCATGAGAATGTAAAAATCGTGCTATCTCTAGAATGCACTGCTGAGATCCAAACCAAAAGTGCTGGAAGCTGTGCCGTGTCTCCAAGTGGACAGACCCCTCACTCTGCCTGTGGATGCTGGCGGGCTTGAGATGTCTGTGTAGATGATTCACAGTCAGCTCCAGTATGTCAGCCTTTTCCAGCTTGGACAGCGTCTCCTCATCCTAGTTATTATGAAAATAGGTGTGGTATATGCTTTCCTATGCAACGGCGACTGCTTACCACCGGCATGACCTCCACTATGAGCTGCTTCAGTTCGTCCAGACATCTGTTGATGCGCGCTCGTCGCTTACGCTCGAGCAGCGGCTTCATGACCTTGCGATACTGATGCGAGCGCGACACTGCGCCCACCGGCAAGCCCTGGTCATGTGTTGACATGGTGCTTTGGACAACTATTGGGTCTATACCTTGCTAAGCTTTGGCTTAGAGGCTGCGCACAATCTGCCCGCTGGGTGTCGACTGACTGCCGGCAGCTGAGACAGCAGCAGCAGCCGCAGCGCCGCGTCGCAATTAATATACCCTTGCTGTGGTTAGTCGAGTTTTGTCAATAAATGTGTAACGCACTGAAGAAGATATCCACGTCAGCGTCGAATCGATTGAACCATATCCATCTGGTTGTCCGTCTGTTTCTATGCAGACTAGGCATAGGTTTGTACATACAGAATCGGCTGAACGACTAGATTATATAGCTGTCACAGGCATGATCAGATGCAGATCTGTCTGCAAGCGTATTTTATCTTCGGCGTGCCGAAGAATGCTGTTCTTCCTCTCTCTTCGCGATGCTGACAACAGCGCATGCGTGTCTTATTCAAAAGCTGCCAATGCCGCTGCTACAGCTCGTCAAGCTGTTCTTTGGGTGGCCAATGGCCGGCAGCGCAGTTGTTGTTGCGGCTTCACAGTGACGCCGTCGTTTCCTGTTACGCTACGATCTTGCTGGATTCTTGTTCACTGTATTCACTGTACTCGTAAGCAGTTCGTCAATCATTTCTTTCTTATACATATGTATATGCCTGACAGATTTGTTGATTGACACATTGATTGTATGAACTTTGCGTGGATCATCAATCAGTTATAATTAGGAAGGTCTGTATATAGGTAGTCTAGGAGATTATCTGCACAAATTGAGCTAACGTATTCTTAAAAGTCGCCCTTCTATTCGATTCTCATGCATTTAAGTGAGCCCAACGTGCTTTCATGGTTTAACTAAATGTGTTAGCAATCTAATGAACTTTTTTCCGGTCAAATTCTCATAATAGTTTATTATTTTTCGCTCCTCCATCTCTCTGTTTTCCTCTCTTCTGCTTCTGCTCCGCTTTCTTGTTATTTAAATGGGCTGTTTATATATATAACAACACAGAGTTATTGTCATATAATATAACAAAGTATATATGCAACTGCTTGGCCAAACTGATAACTTGTAGATGATTGATATGTACATTTCGGTACATATTAACATATACACATACATCTTTTATAAATTTACACCTGAGAACTATGTGAGGTGGTTCTATGGTTCTATGGCTATCGTTATGTTATAGTTCTAGTTGAAAATGTTGTAAGACAGTTTTCCCTATATTTTTCTATTCAGTCAAGTGGATTTTAGTTCCAAGCAATTGCCTCTATCATGCTCAGGCTCGTTTCGACTCAGCTCGACTCATCAGTTCAGCTATCTATTGCATTCTTCGATGTCTCGTTAGGTAATCCGTCTGCGGTCTTGGCACGATGTTATCAAAGAGAGTCGCGTGTGCCGCAGCTGGGTGCCGCCACAGTCGATATCTTTGCCATTGACAGTTGCAACTCTGCTGCAGTTGCAAATTCTGTGCGCAATCGAGCGCAGCGCGTCAAACAGTTGAAATTACAGCAGGCCAAACAACGCGTCGCAGTCGACGGCGACTGCGTTGGGACTCTGTTGTTGTTTGTTTTTCCTTTTGTTGTTGATGCTGCCGCTGCTGTTGTTGTTGATCTTTCGACGCTGGCAAATGGCTTTTTGAGATTGCGGCAAAGTAAAGTTTCCCACGGTCACCAATGTTGCACGCGAGCAGCGGCTGTTGAGGCGACACTCTTGGGGCAGTTCCTCTTGGAACTTGGTGGCAACAACTGCTTTTAAATGCTTTTCCTCCCCAAGACATAATACTCTCTGGCTTTGTTTGCCTTGCGGAAAGTGGGTGGCCAGAAACGGGAGCGAGCAGAGGGGCGTCTGCTCACATGTGTTCATCCCAGAGATTTCTCGCTATCTATGTATGTGGCCTCGTTTTTATTATCTTGCTGCCGTTTACTCGTGCCCACATAATTTTATATTTTAGCGGCCCATGAACTTGAGATATCTGTTAAAGATACAGCACATGAACCCAATGACACAGCTTGGGGTGTCAAATTGGCTCGAATCTGTCGAAAATATATGTAGAATATGTATAACTTGACATTGATATCTATGTCTATATCTATATCTATATCTATATCTATATCTATATCTATATCTATATCTATATCTATATCTATATCTATATCTATATCTATATCTATATCTATATCTATATCTATATCTATATCTATATCTATATCTATATCTATATCTATATCTATATCTATATCTATATCTATATCTATATCTATATCTATATCTATATCTATATCTATATCTATATCTATATCTATATCTATATCTATATCTATATCTATGTCTATATCTATATCTATATCTATATCTATATCTATATCTATATCTATATCTATATCTATATCTATATCTATATCTATGTCTATATCTATATCTATATCTATATCTATATCTATATCTATATCTATATCTATATCTATATCTATATCTATATCTATATCTATATCTATATCTATATCTATATCTATATCTATATCTATATCTATATCTATATCTATATCTATATCTATATCTATATCTATATCTATATCTATATCTATATCTATATCTATATCTATATCTATATCTATATCTATATCTATATCTATATCTATATCTATATCTATATCTATATCTATATCTATATCTATATCTATATCTATATCTATATCTATATCTATATCTATATCTATATCTATATCTATATCTATATCTATATCTATATCTATATCTATATCTATATCTATATCTATATCTATATCTATATCTATATCTATATCTATATCTATATCTATATCTATATCTATATCTATACCTATATCTATATCTATCTGGCAGAAATCTGTTCTCTGCAAAGTTGGTTTAAGCTGTTAATCCAAGCATTTTGAGGCTTAAATACTTGCTTGGGTAAAGTTTGTTGAATCTTTGCACCAAGTCGTGGCATTGTATTTCACCCTACACGCGGCTCATTAACACCGCTGCTGACAGCTTGGCAGATGCTCGGGGGCCCCCGAGATCCGAGATCCCATAACGAACTTTGGCAAATTGCTGCGAGAGACCGTGAGAAATTGTGCGTTGTGTGGAGTTGTGTTCAAGATATATATTTTTATGCATGTATAAAGTTGTCAGGTCGCCAATCTGTAGAACAGCCGGTGGCCGTGGCCCCCAGCGAGTGACGGCTTCCTTTATCCAGCCTCTGAATATGGGCCAACGCGTTGGGCGCCGCTCAGACGCCTCAGAGTCAGCGATTGTCTGACCGTTGTGAGTAATTAGTGGGTCAGCTGAGGCTGTGCCTGAGCACCAGGCCAATTATATTGCCGTCGTAATGTGTGGAATGTACACAGCTTATATTTTTATATGTTTACCACATAGAACAAAAAACGAAAAGACAAAGAGAAGCCAAAAATAAGTTTCAGACTCCCATTTAAGCGGAAGTACCGAAATAGAACAAAACTAATACACAAATTATGAAAAGCCGAACAAGCAGAAGGCCCAATGCATATCGATTAGCTTCAGAGACCCGGAACGAAATCCATTCCAGGGCTCACCAAAACCCGAGCAGACAGTGCATATTTTTATTACCCACTCAGCACTTGTTTGGTTTTCTAATGAAAAAGGGAGAGACTCTCCCCGCGTCTCAGAGCAGAGCTGAGCAGAGCCTGCGCTCGCTGCTCAATTGTGGGAAATGTTTGCCCGGACAAACACACACAGCTAATTGTCACTTAGGGCAGTCGCACCACCAAAATCCAAAAACCACCGACAATTTCAAGGGGCCCAACTTGAAAATGCAACGCTTGAAATGCACCAGTGAAATATTTAAATTAAATTTGTAACAGACATCTTAACCGACTGCATCATCAGCTAATGTCTACGTCTACAATGTACTACCAAATGAAATCCAAGTGCAGGCACACTTAACAGCTAACACACTCACTCACACTCGCACACCCATTCGCATGGGCACAGAAGACAAACACATTCTCAAAGACAGACGTCACGTCTACGTCGCAGCTTGGCTCCGTTCACAACACTGACTCAAAGCTCAAGGAAACCACAAAATTCCTGAATTGAAAATGTATAAAAAGGTGTTATAAAAAAAGTTGTTATATAAATATACTGTACAATTTACCAAGATCTTATACTCATCGCACTTCTCAGTAAAAGTCAATAATATTTTACTCTTTATAAAACTGTTTCGCCTGACTAACTGATCGACTAATTGGGTAAGAGCTAGGAAATTGTTATTTGTAGTTAACTTATCTAAGATGGGGATTGGCAAATTCCACCCACAAATGTGGAAAGTTTGCAAACAACGATGAATGATGATTTTTTGTTAGCTTTTCGCGTGGTCTTATTCCTTAACTCAAAGTAGAGGTGTCTAACACTTTTCGCAAAATCCATTCGTCCTTTGTGGATATGATGAGTGATATTTCTGGCTTCAATTCCTTCCCAAAGCTCTTCATGAAAATTTATTTTAGACTTTTTGATATAAAATGCGATTCATCGATATTATGGGCCAGGTTTAAAGTTTCGTCTGATCGGCCTCAGAATTATTTCCACGGGTGAAATCAGTATGTAAAAGTTATATCCAAAATTGGAAGCATAAAACTTGCCACGGACAAGGCCGTAGAGTACCCGCCATATGTTTGTATGCATGTACGTATACGTACGTATGTATGTACGTATATATATGTATGCGTGTGTGTATGTATGCTTAGATGTATGTATGTATGTATGTTTGTGTGTGGGTATGTGTGCATGTATGTGCGTATGTATGCATGTATGTGTGTATGTATGCATGTTTGTATGTAAGTATGTATATTGGTTTGTATATACATATGTATGTATGTGTGCATGTATGTGCGCGTATGTGGGCATATACATATGTATGTATGTTTGTATGTACATGTACATGTACATGTACATGCATGTGTTGATGTCTGATGTCTGCACGTGTGTATGTAGTATGAATGTAAATATGTATGTGCGCATTATGTATGCATTTGTAGGCACGTAAGTTTGTATAAATGTGTTATATATGTATGAGTATATGTGGGTATAATTATGTTTGTATGCATGTATGTGAGTATATTAGAATTTACGTATGTTTGAATGCATATATGCAGGAATATACGTAAATGAATGTGTGCTTATATATATGTTTATATGCAAATTTAAGAAAGAAATGTATTTTTAACTAATTCCCTACTACTCGATTTTCTTAAATTCAAGTAAGGCAAGAAAAGGCTTCACTGCAGTGGAGGAGGCGGATTCAACTATGGAACTATGGCGGCAGCTTCAGCAAAGGAGGAGGCGACACAAGCTTGAGCAAAGGAGGAGGCGGCAGCCTTCAAGCTGTTTTTTTTTTCAAAATGGAGGAGGCCACAACTATAAAAGAGGCGATGGCCTGAACAAAGACGGATTCGACAATGGAGGAGGCAATGGCTATGGCTTTGGCGAAGGAGGCGACATCGATTTTAAATGTGGCCATTGAAAAAACTTGTATGTTTTACCAACAATAACTATATGTTATTGTGTTGTAAATAAAAGCAACAACAATTACAGTCGTAAGTGTTCTTTAACATTTCTTGACATTATTATTAAGGTTTAGAATCTGTCAGCTTTTTGGGTCATGTATTTGAATAAATACACCTAGTTAAATATGTGCGTGGTTTGAGCTGAGCTGAAATTTGATATAAAAAGTACTTATAAATATTACTCTACTACGCGATTCTCATGAGAAGCTGAATCAAAGCTCATAAACATTATCTCTTCTTTTGTGTTCTTTCAGTGATGTGTTCATCAAGAATTTCGTCTCTCGCCTACTGATAGAGGACGATAAAAAAATAATTACAAATACATATTTTTCTATATTAATATAAGTGCGAATATATATATAATATATATAACATATAAGAGTTGGTATGAATTGTAGATGAAATATATCTGTAAATATTTATAATTTATAGTAAGAAATGAAGTCCGACTTCTTACCAGGGCTGCAAGCCAAAGTTATTTATCAGGTTCACGGCTCCTTGATATTTGATTTGATATGAGAATTATATTTTTAACTTTCAATTTCCCTGTATATTGATAATATTGCATGCCGATTATGAACGGATAAATGTCATTTGGGATCCAAATTGTGTATCCTTTGGCAATTCGGCTTAAGGATCTATCGGGTAAGCTGTTAGTAAGAAAATAAGTTCGAGTTGCGGGCTCGAACCGGCTTAAAACCGATTTGTAGCCTTGCTTTTAGCACAAACGAATTGAACTCTTATATGTGTTCATCATCTGAATCGACATTGAGCTATTTCAAGTACGACTGCGAGTAGCTAATGCTCATTTAAGCACAATTATGGCAAAATAGAGCGTGTATCGTTATTCGCTCATTAAGCATTATTAAATTTGCCCCATCGAAGGGGCTCTATGTTATGATTTACTTGCAGGGAGAAGCGCCTAAGAGGAACCGCCTTCTGGCTGGCGGCCTTCTTATCTGTCGTATTCCCAAGCACCTAAAAATAGACACAAATTGTAACGCACTTGAAGTGCACTTTGAAACATCTTGACGCTCAAATAAAAGAACAACAAAAATACAAACAAAAAGAAGAAAATATATAAAAAAAATAAAATGCGGCACGACTGGCATGTGATAATATGTGTATATATAAGACGCCAAGCGGCGACCCGACTGGACCAGGATCGGGTACGGGCAAGGGCACGGGCACGGGTACGGGTACGGGAACAGGAACGGGCATATAGCAGGCAAATGCAATGCGACTGGCAATGGAACATTCATGTGAATGCGGAGTTCAAGTGCATGGCATGACACACAGACACGCAGCCCAGAGGAACGCTCTGTCCTTGTCTATTTCTATCTTTCCCGCTCGCGCTCTCTCTTTCTGTGGCGCAGTGTGTGAGTGCGCCTGTCGCAAAGTGTTTTTTCCCAGGCGCTATTTATAAAGTTGTATAAATATATATTTTGTATGATATATAATAAAAATGGTTTTCAATAAGTATAAATAAAATAACAAAATATTAATAAATAGATATTCGAAAATGTTTCAATCATTTTAAAGAAGTTAACTAACGCACATTCGAATTAATAATAATTTTTAAATTAAATCAATTGTAGTTGGGTAGAACCGACTGTGCAATACTCTGTTCTGTAGTCAACGTTTGCTGACACGTATGTATTCCAAGTGTGAAGACTTTGGCTCTGGCACAGATATGTTCAAATAACTTCAAAGAGTATTGGACGACTTTCCAAATGTAAAATGTTACTTGCAGTCAAATAATAATATAAACATTCGAGCGTTTCTCGACAAAGCCCAACTTAAGCGTAAAGTTAGTATACCTTTTCGTTGAGAAGTGCATTCCAGAAAAGGCGGGCTCAGCAGCGCAAGTCGACACTTGGAATGGGCGCCAAACATGCGGACATGCGGCCGGGAACAGGGTACGGGGCTGAGGGCGTGGCTGCATGCGCTGACAATGCCACGAAAGTGTTGTGTGTGCCGCACTGTGTGTGTGCATGTGTATGCGTGTGTGTGTGCAGTGTGCTATTATTAGCTATCTCGGGCTCGCCACATGTGTTGTTGCTAAAGGCATTGTAATGAGAAGAAAATAGTACTCCACTTGAGCAATGGCTCATATGGCAAGTTGAAGTTTGGCGCGCAATGTGCCACACGCACACACGCACGCATACGCACGCACGCACACACACATACACACATACACACATATGAGCCCTGAGTGAGTTATGGTTTATTTTTATTTGTAATTCTTTTTTTGGTATGCATTTTCCAAAAAACCAGCAACCGTTCTCACACCCGCTGCCGCTCTTATTCAGATATTCATTCTCTGCCGCTCTCTCGGGGAGCAGCAGGAGCAGCAGTCGCAGCTCATATAAGACGCTGAATATGGCAACAATTTTGGACAGTCTGTGCCAGCAGCTCGGCGCGCGAGTACAACCAAACCAAAGATACCATCAATAGATACCATGGGTGTCATTTACAAAATACTAAAACAGCAACGCCAGCAGCAACAGCAGCAGCAGCAGCAGCAACAGCAGCATCAGCGGCACCAGCCGATCATCAAAGTGGAGCTGAACACGGCGACCAAGTGCAAGGTGCAAGCAGCCATCAAGCAGCGCCAACTGCAGCGGCTGGAGGAGCAGCGGCAGGAGCAGCGGGTGCTGCAGGAGCACGATGATACACTTGCCGAGCAGCAGCTGCAGCAGCTCTGCCGTTTTCTCGCCGAGAATGCGGCACGCAAAAAGGTACGACTGCGGCTGCTCTAAAAGCCAAAGGGAGCCATTAGCTAATCGAAAATTTCCTTGTCACCTTCAGCGTCAGCGTCTCAGGCTGCAGTATGAATACAATCAAGGCGCGTATGCGGAACAGCCTGCAACGCACTCGCCGGCAACCACTCACGACATGGATCTGCTCATGGAGCAGCTGAGCACGTGCAGCGAAGACGCGGGCAACGCAACGGCGACGGCGACGGCGACAGCGACGGCAAAGGTACCTTCGGATGAGCCACGGGTCAGCATCTTGTTGAAGATCCGCCATCAGATCTTTGAGCGCAAGCGGCAACGGCAGCGCCAACTGGCGGAGCTGGTGAAGCAGCGCTTGGTGGTTTGGCGACCATGGTAATCGGCCAACTAAAGACTGCCCGCTGTCATTTGTAGGCAATGTTCACTGTATATTCCTCTGCCGTGTGATGTTCACGTTGCGCTTCCATTTTCTAACCACAAATTACTCTTATTCATTTTTTTTTTACTTTTTTTGCTTAGTTAATAAATTTTTTTACTGAAAAAAAATTACGATTGGTTTGTTTATGAATATTGCAGATATGAAAAGTCCATGCGAATAAAAGCGAAAAATATTTGAAGAATTGAATTAATTTATTGATTTGACATTTATATGGAATTGATTTGACATTTATATGGAATTTGAATTTGAATAATTGCATATTTATGTTTATTTGTTTTAATATATTTTTTTAGCATTTTTAGCATTTTCTTGAATTTCAAATGTATTTGATATATATTGAACACTGACACCAATTTAAACTGTTTAATTCACATGTAAATGGTTTATATATGGTTGGTAAATGTTTATGAACTGTGTATTGGGCCTTGGGTCGCAGCTGTCGCTGTCGCCTTTGGCATTTCATTTGTGTATATAGTTATTTAAATCGTTATTCAATATATTTGGAATTTGCTTTCCATGCGTAGTTATGCGTTTGCTGTCATATGGCTGCATTCGTATCTTAAGTATTCACTTCGGTGCCTGCCTTGCATTGGGTCTTAATATGTTTTAACTCATTTTGAGATATTTGACATATAGATATATATATATAGATATTTTTTAAAATTTTTTAATGTATATGTGTATAGTAATATATCTTCTTTCGTTTATTTGTATTCGAGCTGCGCTCGCCAAAAAAAAAATTCGAATGCATAGCTTGCATTTTACTCTTCGCATTGATATCTCATCTTTGCCGCTCCCTAGTCGGAATTTAATCTGACTGACCCAATAAATACTGTTGTTAAGCATATTGTAGATATATATATATATATATATATGTTTTCTTGTATAGTAGGTTCTGTTTTAGTTACTTGTACGTAGACAACATTTTGCACAGTTATTTTCTAGGTACACACATTTATCTTGAAGTTTTCTACGAGTGCTGCAAGTGTTGGGGATTTCTAGCGTACAAATGGTATACCTTCAAATAGTGAACTAATTAAAATTGTTGGTAAATCAAGTCTTACTCGAGATGGTCTAGAACAGGATAACTATAAAGGATTCACGTCGCGAATCGCCTGATCGCCCCCTCACAATTAGTATGTAAATGCACTCAATGTGTTCGATTTCTATCAACTAGACATAAATTTAACTTAATGTAATAGCATACAAATTTTAAAATTAGTTTAACAATACAATATTTTGCAACAGTTTCGTCTGACGAATGCTTTTAGTGTGCCACAAAATCAGGAAATCAGGAAATCCACTTGCACGCACTTAAATACTACAATCAATAGATACATATACGTATATATAAATATATTGTGTTTACTTGTGTTTGTAGTATATATAAATACACCAGTTTACATAAATATCATCGATAAATCGTTCAATGTTGATCAATTCTGTCTGTTCTGCTGTCATCGAAATCCATCTAAAACTAGACTATTTGTACATCGATATTGCAACATCGATGTACGCACGCGCACATTTCGTTCAATATTGTTTTTCATTATGGGGGGTTATTTCTTTATATCGATTTGTAACTGTGACACACAAAAATATGTAATATTATTTGAAGCTTTTGTTTATGTTTATGTAATATTGAAATACTATGACGACCATTTAAATGCATATTGATACTTTAAAGGTTCGCTGCCTAAAGGGTCGCGAACTCTATCATAATAACTCCCATCTATACTGTTCGCCTCGCAAGAACTGTCTTTCGTATGTCGATTTTTCTTCTTATGCTGTTGCTTTAAGCTCTCTACAGTTCCTCAGTTTATTCACCTTAACTCCAAAATTGTGGATCTACTAATCGATCTAGCCACAACTGACCAGGGCCGGACAGCCTCAGTTCAGTTGGCGATCAATGTCTAAATTCTTTTGCTTTCAATTTTATAACCTGTAATGAATATTCAATCTAAACACATATAGGATATATGTTATAGATATATGTAGTATGCATATTTGGTATATTTTCTTGAGTTTTCTAAAATGGTTTTTCTAGCATAAACCTTGAACAACACCAATAATATTCGTATATATGTATGTAGTGAATGCATGAATGCACATTAATATAGATAAGAGCCCCGTCCCCGTCAAAATAGAAAATCAAAGAACAAAAATCATAAGATATATTGAAATGGTCGAGTTGACATAGGGCAATTACAAGCATAACTATTCCAGTGTCATCTGATCGATCAGATATATATCGTATACTGCAGTAAGGGGGAGGCTCTGGACACATCTCCTCATTAGCTCAATGTAGGCTTGTAGAAGTGTAGCTAGGTTTACGTATGTGGCAAATGTTGGGGGTATTCCGGCATTTAGAGTTAAATAGTATATGGCGTAAAAGCACCGGGATTTATGTTCAATTCGAGCACATTAAGCATTCTGAAAGGCAGTTCGGGATGGGGTTCGATTTAGTTAGACTTGGAGATGGACGTAGACGTGGTTGAGGGCATGGTAGGCGACGGTGTGGCGACGGGCGAAGGATGAGGCGTTAGCCTGGACTATATGCTGCTTGAACGTCCAATGCCAGATGTGGTGGTGATGTGATGATTACGCAAAGTCACCTTATCGAATCGTACCATTGGAACGCCCTTTATGGTCTGTGTCTGTGTGAAGGGGCGGGCAAACTGGATTACAAACAGCAGCAGTGGCCGTAGCTGGCGGACTAGCACTCACCTCATCCACCTGGTGGCACAGCTTGCTCTTTAGCCACGGCCACTTGATGGTGCGCATCAAAGTGTTGCGAAAGTCCTCGCTGAACAGACAGTAAATATAGAACGTTATCGAATAGTTGATCAACTCCAGCAGATTGGCAAGCGCCCGAAACACCTGAAACGGAAAGCTGGGCAACACTTCCGATGCAATTGTCATATGTAGTATGGCCATGGGTGAGACGCAGAGTAGGAACAGAATCGATGTGCTGCCAAGCAGCAGAAACAAACGTCGTTCTTCCGCAAACTTACGAGGATCGTCGTCCTTTACATAGCTCGCCCTGGTGAGGACCATCTGGCGGCGGCGCTCGCAAGTGCGACGGTAAACCAACATGATTCGCAAATTGAGGCCGGCTATCAAAACCGTCGGAATCAGCTTGAATATAACCTCCAGCATTACCTTGTACACCGAATAGAAGATGGTGCGCTGATAGATGTTGTTGTCCCGCCGTAAGTACACGTACACGTTGTTCGAAGTCAGCATGCATTTGATCAGTTCGCCTCGGAAGATGCTCGGCAAGTAGATGATGAACGTTGCGAAACAGGTGAGAAAGACAACCACGCTGAGACAGAAATGGTTACAGTTAAACGAAGCTGTTAGTTAGCAATGTCATCTTCAATACTCACCCTGGTGGACCCATCACGGGTCGAGTAAATCCGGGATGACAGACGGAAACATAACGTTCGATGGTCAGCACCAATAGCATCATCACACCAACGCCTGGAAGGTCAATGAACGGATTGGTATGAGTTATATATACTCTGTTCAAATATTGTGAGAGGGCGTATATTGTTTGTCCGTCTGGTCATCTTTAAATGGGTATCTGGGTGCAGATGCGGATGCAGTCTGCGGTTCGAACCAATCTGTTGCCTAGAGAATTAGTTCGTGAATATGGACTTCTACATCCATGAATTTAGGTTTTACTTTATGTATTTTCCAAATCGAAATGAAACAATTTAGAAATTATTTCACAATTGTCCGCTTCTCCGAATGGTTGGGCTTTAAGTTATTTTGGCCTTTAGGCTGGGTCTTACACAAAAGCTTTTTATTTTGAACCAAATCGTTTGGGATATTAATATGGTTCGGTTGAGATTATGGTAGGCCCCCACCTTGCCATTGGATACAGGATACAAAAACCTTTCGATGATATTAATTTCTTAATGTTTTTAAGTAAATATATCTTAATGATACAGGGTATCTACTAGCGAGCATTCTCAAGCATTCAGTTAATGTGTTAATATTTATGTATTTCCTTTTTGTACTTCAGATAACAAATTTGGCTGAGAACTCGAATAGTTGGGCTAATGCTTAAGAAGATGCCGTTAAGTTCTTAGAAAGCTTTCGTGTTGCCAAGCTTTATCCACACTTACCCAAACAACCATTGCCAAGGAAAAGCTCCAAGTGTGCCGTATAGAATGCCGGTCCAAATTCCTCCCACTGTCCGCGATCCTTGTGCACCAACATGCGTATGCCAAAGGGTATAGCAAAGACAATGGCAAGCAGTGCGGCTGTGGAGTAGGCTAAGGAAAGCAAGAAGTACAAAAAAAAAGCGGGAAAATTTGTAAAGCTCACATTATAGCAGTTTTATGGTTGAGTTTATGGCATAATTATGGCGTCGCTTCCGACATGGCCGCGAACAGGAAGCTAACGAAACTGAAACCGGCACTAGACAACTCCCCCAACATCAACCAGAATGAATGGCTCTGAGTTCCTGTTCCTTTTTGGTGGCCGGTTCTCTGTTTGCTTAATTTTGCGTCCCTTTTTTCGGAATAAATAATTTTTGTGTTGTTGCCCGTTGTTTTTGTTGTGATATGTAATTTCTACTTATTGCCGAATGCGAATGTGCGTGTGCGAGTGTGCTTGTGCGAGTGTGTGTGCGAGTGTTTGTGTGCGCGTGTGTGTTATTTATTGATTTACGACTTGTTTATGGCTCTATAATTACATTATTACTTATATGTTTGCCTCGTGAGCGGCCACTTGACCCGCTCTTCTGATGCCACAAATTGTCGTGCCAACAAAGCTTAATGCTAGATATATGACTTCCTGCGATGCAAACACACAATAATACACACACACTCACACACACACTTATACGATGTATAATGCTGTTCATCTAATTGGGTACATGCCACATCAATATAAATGTCAGTTTTGTGTGCGCCAAGCTTGATAAGTGTCCATCACATGATGATTCGTTCATCACATTCAGCAGATGGGCCTAATTTATACAAATCTGTTCTATTGGCAGTCAACACAGGAGTTGTTTGTAGTGCAAATTAAGGAGACCGAAAGGATTGTCAGCTTAACAGTGAAGGTCAATTAATTGAGCGTACACTTGAGGCTAACAAAGAGAAGCAAGCCAAAGAATTCTATGTGAAATACAGTAAGAGCGGACGGGAACAGATGATGCTCTTCTCCTGGGAACGTTTTTTAATTGATTTATTTATTTCAGCATTTTGTTGAAAACTTTGTACAAAATGTATCCTGTTTTAAAAAGAAATTGTCATCCTTATAAATTATTCAATAATTGAATTTTTGTATCTGTAGACGGTATATAGATTTTGTTAAGGACATCACGACCACTCAAATTCGCTTGAATAGCTGTTGATCTTTTGTCTCGAATCATTAGTAGAGGTCATAAAAAAGAAGGCCCAAATTCAAGTGGCAGTAAACCAAGCATAGTTATTCGATTTGCTGAGCTGATTTTCAGTGTGTAAAGTTGGGCATTTGCTGTGTCCTCTGAAAGTTGTACTCTAGTTTATTATGGAGCCGATAACTTTCCCCATCTATTCCCCTGTCAGTCATAAAGCATGGAAGCCCCTACAAAAAGAGAGCTTTCCTAGCCCAAGTGCATAACTTTTGTTTGCTTAACTGGCACCAAATTCTGGCAGCGTGCTGTGGCTCTGTTACACGTTACAGTAGGAGTACACACACACACACACCCGCACACCCGCACACACACTGAAAGAAATACACATAAAGCAGTCTGACAAACAGTCGAAGGCAATGACCGACAAATGGCAACGGACCGCGTCGTAAAAAGGCTGCTGGCAGCAAAATATTTTTGTTATTTTAATAAAATGACTGCTCTGATTTCGGTCATTATTACTCCGAGGCCTTGGTAACCAGCTTACAGTTCTGGGATAGTCCAATTGTAAGTATAACCAGTTTCAGGTTTGCCACTGCTGCAAGGCTATTCAACTTTATATTTACTGCCATGCCACTCGACTTGCCTGTTGAGATGAGACTGGTGATATTTCAAGCGGAGGGCCTCACTTTGCATTTATCCAGCTCCCAGCGACCAAGCTACACAGCTAACGAAAAGCCGTAAGTGGCAACCATCTACCATTTTCCAGTTACCAACCAGCTATCACCTATCAGCTAGCAGTTGCCATCTCGCTTGTCGCATGCCCCATCCCGCATCTCGCATCAGGCATCTCGCGTCTTCCGGCCACCATTTGGCAAAGCTGGCAGGCAGGCAGGCAAAAGGCAATCAATTATGTTGCCATCGCATGCGTATTACATTTGAAGCATTTTACATTTTATACTCGTATTTGCGGAGCTGCTTTCTTTGAAGCTGTAGCTGGCAAATAATGCGAGTCCTTGCCCCAGTCCTTGCCACAGACACAGCGCACACCGCATGACTGATTGCCGGCCGGAAGGCGAACAGCGGACTGCGGACTGCGGACTGCGGACTGCGGACTGCACAAGAATTGGCAACATGCTGCGCCGTTGACATATTTCATTTTTTGTCGGCCATCTCATTAATCAATTAAAAGGCCATAAAGCGAGCGAGCCTCCAATATACTTGGTTAGTTACTTGCACGTATTCAACATCCTGTCTAATACATTTCGCCATTTTTTTTTTTTGCGCGCATTTCCTTTTTGGCGCAATGCTGGCCGGCGTCATTCCTTTCGCCGGGAAGCTTAGCGGCTTTACATAAATTTCCGAGGGCCTAATCAAATAAGGTTGCCTAACGCCAGTTCATACAAATAAACGCACACGCATATTCGTTTGCCATAAGCCATTGTTGCCGCAGTTTGCCATTGTCATTGTTGGGGCAGGGTCAAAGGTTATTTTCTTAAGTATTTGCAAGTGTGAATATATACATGATAATAGGAAATTCATTGAAAATATATGTTTTCTTTTACTTTTTTTTTGTTTACATTTACATTAAATTAAATCCCAATGCATCGATGTGAGAGGACTGAAGTGTGTCATAGTTAAGCTGTTCAGAGCCGAAAGATATTCGAAAAAAAAAACAACAAAATGGAAAATGGAACATACCTTGGTCAGAGTACAAGTTAAGTACACCATAAAAAGTACGAGCTGTTATAGTTAGATTCTAAAATTGGATTTAAATTAACTTGAATGGTTATTTTTATGGCTCTTCCGCATGAATGCACCATACAATATTAGGATATACATATATATCATAAAAGTCAGTGCTCAACTGAGATTAAAGTAAACAAATCTTGAGAACAAACAAAAATGTTCGTCTGCCAATTTAATGCAATTACAGTGAAGCTGCGTTGAGCACCGAAACCCTACGCTTCTGTAAACTTCAATTTAATGGCTGCTCTCTTAAAAAATATGTAGGTTGGTCCATAAATGATGCTAGAGCAAACCCGGTGTAACCCCCGCCCCCGCCCTGCCGCTAGCGCCAGCTGACCCAACCATGCTCTAAGCAGGTCCGAGACTAGATTTGTTATGTCAACTGCACAGAGAAATTTCAAGGGGAAGCGCATTGAAGATTTGTAAATTCCAATTGCGGTTCTTATTAAAAGCATCTCTAGCTGTGAGTAAATAAATTGACATTCTCATTTTTATTGCCAGTTTTCATATTTAAACAAACTAACCATTTTCTGAGAAAAGCCGTTTCTCTTCATAATTCAAAATATGAATTTAATTGGAATCATTGGGAATAACATTTAGGCCCACACTAAGACGGCTAAGCGTCTTAGCTGGAATGTATTTATACTAGCGTGCTTAGCCGGCTTTGCTCGCGCCAAGCTCTAAGCTTTAAACTTTTGGGCACCACGTTCTCCACCCATATTCACAAATTTTATGTTTATTTTCGGTTACAAGTTTAAGAAATGCGAAACAGATGTATTTATGAAGCTGCCCATTAAAGTTGCGCGGCAGCTGTAGCTGCAAGGCATGGTACGTTTTGTATAAGACAAGACCGAATCATGAATATAGCTAGCAGTATGTATAAGGATGCCCATCTAAGCTGGCTTCAATTTAGAGCTGTGAAACGACCCGGTGCAGATGTTTTGACAGTGTGTGTCCCTGACCACAAGATGACAAGCCTGCCTTAAAGATTTATCAGCATAACTTAGAGCTTAGAGCATGGAAGTCCTTGTTGTTACCAGAACTACAAGTATGTATTACATCCTTAGTATATAGAATTCTCATGAATGTGAAGAACACTATGCAACGAAATAACAATAAATCCTATTTTTAACTACACACCAATTTCATTGAACATATTAAGGATAGTGCTTCACACGCAAACACTCCGTATGATTGACTGTGAGAGGCTTGCTGGAAAAAGCAATCGTTGTATTGAAAGCTTTTTGCTTTTTAACTTATTTTTTAACCAAAGTCAATAGTTCTTTATTTGATTTTGGATAACATACTCTGACCAAGATTGAAAAAAAAATCGTTCTACGGAATCATATAGCTTTCCATAGGTTCCAGGTTGCTCGACAATGTATTTTTTTCATTGGAAATGAATGAAGTAATGAATGAATGAAGAACCTAATGAATTACAAATTTGTTCGATGGAGAATAAACTTTGTTTGATGAAAAATTAATGAAACTGAGGATCTTAATTTTTTTAAATTTTTGAATATTTCTGAGTGTCATGATCCCTTATTATTATTATAGATACGGGATGCTAATTCTTCGAGTGTATTTTATGTTACTTCTGGCACACTGTAAATGTTTTTGTTTTCATTCTTTTTTGTTAATGGTAACGATTGAACGTGGAAAAGTAATGGCGATGCATACAATTTGAGTGTGGAATTTGGAGGCGATTTAAGTGAATGAAAAAAGTATTTACTTTCAACGCACTAAAATTGGCAATTATTCAGTGAAGTGGCCATTTGTAGACAGTCAATGAAATTGAATTTCTTTGCATTGACGTAACAGCAGAAGTAGAAGGAAAGAAGAAAAGGTTTCAAATGTTCGGGCAAGGAGCAGGAGAGGCCGCTGACTTACCTCGCATGTAGATGTAGGCGGTGCCGCGCATATTGCGACGGGTGAGGACAATTAGGTTGAGCACATTGCCAATGATGCCCAGGGCACAGATGATGGGCAACATGAGGCCGTAGCAGTATTCGCGTAGAGATTCGGTGCGCGGATCCTCCACGTCCTGCGATAAACAGAGGAAAAGGATGGCAGACAGTTGAGCGACAGTGAAACCAATAAAAAGTAATAATAATAATAATAAAAATAATAGTAAACAAAATCGCCAAGGCTCATAAATCATGCAGCACTCCCTCTCGCTCTAGCACCCACTCCTCCGCTGACACTTTGTCTCCCGCCCGTTGCTGCTGCTTAGTCGGATGGGCTGCTATAGATAAAAATTCAATAGTCAACTTGACACTTTTATTTGCGACTTGTTATGCCCACGCACCCACACGGCCATGCGAACACACTATATGTTATGCTATCTAAATAGCTCCCTCTCTCTCGCTCTCTTTAACTATGTCACGCTCCCGCTTTCTCTCTCTCGCTCTCTCTCTCTCTGTGTTTTAACACGTGCCCCACTGAGTGGGTTGGCTTTTTCGCATTGTAAATATGTTTTGCATGCTTTTTTAGCATGTTTGCTTTTGCTTTTTGTTAAGTTTTTTTATTGTTGCTGCTGCTACTGCTGCTGCTGCTGCTGCTGTGCTGCTGCCGTTGTTGTTGTTGTTGGTTTACTCTGGTTTTTGTGCCTTATGCCGAGATAGACAGGCACCACCAGTTCACTTGAGTTCGCCTTTTCTGCAGCCTTGAGCAAAAGTTGCACACAAAGCACCTTTTGAACGGCAGCAGCAGCAGCAACACCCTCAGCACCAACACCAACAGCAACAGCAGCAACATCACCCGCATCAGCAGCAGCAGCAGCAGCGAAGGCAACGGCAGGAGCGGCTTGTGTGCAAACTTTTTGCACGTGCTGTGCTGTGAAATGAGTTATTTCGCTTTTGCCTTGAATAGGACTTTCGTGCTGGCTGCCACCCAGCCCGATCCCCGTTCCTACCGTTTAATAAGCTGCGTTAGAAAAAGAGGAAGAAAAAACAACAGCCACATTATGAGTGTGCCGCTGAAAAGTAGGCAACAGCACTAATGCAGCTGTTCGCAGCAGGTGCCTTCCCCAGACATAACTGATTGTAGCTCAAAGAACAGATTGAAATGAAGCTGCTAATATGACATGATTTTCAAGAAAACTCTGTCATAGTTTATGAGAGAAAACCCCGAGAGATTTATTGGCATACAGCGGCCACATATTGCGGTATGAACGTTCCTTATCTATATTGCATAAACTCATAACAAGCCACAAGCAACAGGCTTGTCTTTTTTTTTATTAAAATTCTCTTCTTTGTGTGCAAATAGCAATTAAAAAGCAATAAAAGCAAGCGGTAAACAACATAGGCACATGCTGTGAGCAGCTGCTTTTGATTCTAGCTCAAAGAACAGATTGAAATGCAGCAGCGAACGTGACATGCTTTCAAAGAAAACTCAGTTATAGTTTATGGGAAAATTGTGTGCTTAACTGGAATACAACTGCCATAAAACAATGCAACAGGATTGTGATGCAAATTGCGTACAAATTGCAATTTAATAGATATTTTTGCAATAGGTAAGCAAAATGCTTCTTACACCCAAGTTTCTGCCAATATCTAGCTGATGGACCTGGCAGCAGCAGTAAGTAAAGAGTATCAAGACTTAATGAGAAAGCTTTTAGTTTTTGGTTCTTAAAGGAATAATAAATTCATGTTGCGAAACTATTGTCAAAAAATAAAGAGGAGACCATTAAGTAGTACTCAATAAGTTGATAATGGAAAAGTTTAAGTGAAAATTACATAAGCTTGTGAAGTTGCACAGCACTTTTTTTTATAAATTTTTCAACACTTTGACTTTAAATGAATACGTCCACCCTGCGTTAGCTGTACTATCAATTGACTACGCTCTGTTTTTGCTGCCGCATACCTTGCAATAAATAGGTGAACAATGAAAATCGTGCGCCCAAGCACTGACAATAATATTTTGCTGTCGTTTGGCTTGATTTGATTTTATTATTATGCTAATCTAAGTACATCTCGTGTTACACACTGAGAGCATTGCGAACATATTTCTGTAAGATTCTCCACTTACCGCATATAAGTCGTCACGCAAGTCGTTGGCATAAATGTGGGTCGAATTGGCGGTGGTGCCCAGGACGAGGTCATTGCTGCTGGTGAGATTCGCGCCCCAGATGAATGAGCAATAGGCGGGATCCTCTTCGGTGTTGTATAGTCTTGTTATCATAGTTTTGCTCTGACAGATGCAAATGATTGTTGTTGTGTGTGTCGGCCTTCAAGGATCCGCAATGAGATTCTAGTTTCATTTGTGTAAGTAAAGAAAGCGAACAAATGCGGCAGAGTCAAAGAAATTGCGTGTAAAAATAGCTGGCGTGACAAGCTCATGAATGAATGCGGGCCCTCTACCATGTCGAAGCCATGTAATTTAAATGGCAAACCGTCGACGACTACGACGAGAACAACAATAGCAACAACCACAACGACAACGACACGGACACCAACGGGTGTGCGAATGAGATGGAGACAGGAACGAGAAGCACAACAGAGAGAGGCAGAGAGAGAGAGAGAGAGAGTCACGACCAGCGGAAACGGAAGCGTTCACTTTGCAATAAAAACAAAGCGCTCTCTTAAAGCTGAAATAGGCAAGGAAGCTGGCAGGAACCAGATAGGAGCCTGATACCTATGGAGACTAAGCCCGGCCAATGCCCCAAGGCGAAACAATTGGGGCTTTGATTGCCATTGGCACAAACAAATCATCGAAAAATTGAAAACCAACTGTCAGCCCAGAGATATAAAAATAAAATGCTGGAAATAATTGCGGGCTGTAAATATGTTGATAGTGAATCAAAACCTATTCAGGGAACCCGCTCCTAAGCAATGCCTAAAACGGTCGCTCGGGGCTTGCGAGCCGAAGTAGTTCTCAGCGATTCTCGGCGAAAAATGTTTGCGTCATTTGCCTTAGCTAAGCGGAAATGTTTCCTTATGGGCATAAATAGAAATAAAACTATTATAATACAATTTTAGTACAATTTTAAATGCTGATTACTTTGTGCTGCAATTTCTCTTACATCATGTTCCGTGCCATTGGCTTGGATTAAATAAGCTGTATGAAGGCTGTTCACCAAACTATTAAATACCAAATGAGTAAATGTTCTCTAGTCGGGCATGCGCCACTTGGAGTTACCCCGCAATCAACGCCGAGCAGCTATACTTGTCTATATGCAGAAGTTGCGGCTGTGCTTCTTTTTCCCTAGACCATGCCTATTGCAACTTTGGTATTTAGGTTTTTCCGAACTTAAGGAAGGGGAATATAGGGCAATACATCCAATAAAGTGTCCTTGATCTTTGTATTAGATCGATCATGAAGTAAATTTAGATATCGATTTCGCAGAATCGAGGCAAGTTGCGCGGGTCATAGGGGGGCCTTGGCGGATCTTAACAAAGTGGAAGTCTGTGCTTCTTATAAGGTCGAAAAAGGCGCCATCTACGAGGTCTGTGACATAGAGTTGCACAAAACCAATATACCCCTTTTCATCTTCAATGGGCTGTTAGAGTATATATACATATATATGTTAGATAAGAAGTAATCCCCGAATCGTCCCCTTGAAAAGGATTACATACATGGTAGCACTGACAAACGAATGCGATTGCTTGCAGTTGTCGATGAGGTGTTGTTAAGTTGACAAGAGGACATCGTTGACAAGCGGATGAGAAGACGAAACGCAGTTTAACTTCTTGTAAACCATACGTAAGCCTTAAAGGGCTCTAAGATGAACGGTCCTTTTCATGCTATTATGTGCAAATGCGAAAAATGTTTATAAATTGAAATGGAAATGCGTGTAATGAGAACATTTGATTAGTATATATGCATGTTATGCTTGAAATCAATATGATACATACTTTATGGCTGATAGAGCTCACCTCTGGTCTGGACTGCCTTCTGTGGCGATTAATCTGATCTGGGCTCAATCGATCAGTTAATTGCTGCCACAGCTGGAAGCGGGAACAAGATGCAATCACTTTTACTTCCCTCTGTGAGGATCTCTAGTGGTCCTTAATACCAACTTCGGTGTTTGGTAAAAAGTTTCTTAGTATTTAAAGGCAGTTTCCGTTGCTGTTGTTGAAGTTGTTGAAGTTGCTGCTGCTGTTGCTGCTGCTGCTGCTGACACATATTGCATGTTGCTCAAACGCTGCAATGGACACTCTGCAATGATAGCAATAAATGTTATGCGCTTAGTAAAGAGTCGCAGCAAACTTCATTTTGTTGCCCATGCTTGACAAATATTTTATTTGTATTTTATTGAGAGAGGAGAGAAGCCCCAAAGTACATCAACACTCGGCGTTTGATCTTGGCAAAGGGAGCTTGGAGTAGGGGTTAAGGACCCACCTTACGTGTCATATAAACGACGCAGTCAACGTCGCACATAATAGCCGAGGCCCTGGCAACAGGTGTGTTTTATATTCACGCGTCACTGAAAGTCAACACGCGCCTGCCACGCCCACCGCCCACCGTCCACAGTCCATACGCACACTCACACACAGATGGAGCTTCACACAGAAGCAGCAGAACACACTAAGCGCTAAAATCAACGCTGACAGCTACAGAGTTTCGTATAAGATATTTGATAAATTGCCCAACCAGAAGCCCGTGACGGCAGCCAGCCAGGCAATAAGGACGAACGCCTTTAAATATAGCGGGCAAGGACCTTCTGAACAAATATGAAATATGCGCGAGTGCTCAGTACCTCGAGCCATCAAATGATGGCCAATAGATGAGTTCTCTCGCAACTTCGCCAAGCAATAAACGTATTTATGCTCAAAGGTGCTTGGCTACAATTGACTCTGTAAAATGTTGGTTTAAATTCAACTTAAGTAGCTTCTTGATAATACTAGGTACTGAATCTTCGAGTATTTTGTCAGACAAGTGAGCAATACATTTGCAATAATCGAAATATTATTTGACAAGGCCCGCATTTGAAATAGCACTTGCTCTGCCTTGCAGTAAAAGGGCTGCGGTTATTTTAGGACCAAGCTTTTTGAACCAAACATTTTTGGATACAATAGTATTTCTCCTTCGTGCATTTCAATAGGTTAGGGAAAGGCTTAATGAAGCTTCCAATGCCTTGCAACGTTTTGCAAGATTGGACTTAGAGAGGCTAAGAAATATTCCCGTAAACTTCTTATGTTTGCCTATTTCTTATTATTTTTTTTCTCCTGCTCTCTCCCTGCTTTGTATCTTCTTTTTAATATATATTTATTAAATTTTCATATACATTTTTTCACTTTGCCATGCTTCCTTTTATTTTATATTAAAATTTTATCTACTTCTTTTGACACTCGGCTTAACTATATATATATAAAAAAAATACAATTTGCGGTAATCATTTAAGCGCAATTTCTTGGAATATCTTATTACACAGCGTACTTGATTCCACTTAGTGTACCACCATTGCAGCTCGCTTAGCTGCACGCGCGCATAAGTATGCAACACTTTGTGCTATTTGCATGTGGCACACATCACGCATACGCAGTGTGTTACGCTGAAGTGCAAATCTCCTGCTGCCGTCGGGGGGGATCGAATGACACAAAACATGACACAAACTTAATTTCCCCAAGGCAACCATAAAAGCTATTCCCTCTCCAGCTAACTGGCTGACTGACTAGCTGACTGGCTGACTGACTGACTGGCGGACTGGCGGACTGTGGGGAAGAGTGAATGAATCGGGACTTAGCAACACTGTTGGCACTTCAAAGGTGCGACAACTGGTTGACTAGCAGCTTGGCTGACTACCCGAATACCTTGGACACGGAGTCTACGCTGTCGCACGCATCGACGGGTCAGCTTTGTGGAATATTACAAGCCAGCTGTCATATTGCATTGCTGGCTGGGAAGGATGTCGCATAAGTTTTGCCAGCGATTATCATAATAATTCGCCAGCCAGGATACTCGACACACACGAATGATTTGTGCGGGTCGCGGGTGGATTGGGACCTCTGGTGCTGTGACCGGGCAAGGCCAGGTGATGTGCGTACAAGGGGGCAAGGGGGCAAGGGGGCGGTCGCGGTCTTTAGTTATTGTAGGCGTCGCCGTCGCTTGTTAGTTTTGGGCATTTTCGACTCTGTTTGCTGAGCACTTACAGTTATTGCGGTCTAGTTTCGGGCCAAAAGTTTTCATTTGGTAAATAAATAAGGTTCTGTAAAAAGCAAAAGACCACCTACCACCCCCAGCCCGTGCCTTTCCCACCTTCCGCTTTGTCACTGTCTGCCATGCTTGTGCACTTTTTCGTATTTTCAATAAAATAGAGTATAATTAGGGTATATCAGAAAGACTAAAAGCGACGTGCTCGAGTATAATTATGCTTTGTAGATATTTCAGATCAAATCGTTTTGACGGACTTTGAACAACCCCCAGCGGATTTTTTCTATTATTTCCTATACAGTTCAGATAGTTTGGTTGGGAAAGAGTATCTGTCTATGGCTTGGTAGCATGCAAATTTGGTTGTCGTTTGTATTCTATATGTATATATGTACATTGGGGTCTGTTTTTTCAGGGTTGATTCATTTTTTGGGGTCTCTGTTTAACCAAAAACAGTTTGTCATTTATGAAAACACACTTACACACTTACACCCACCCACACACTCGCACACACACACACACATGAGTGTGCAATGTATTACGATGATTTTCGTTGTTAAGCTAGAGCATATGAGGCTATTGCCAATACCCGATATAATGGCCGCAGACACTGAGAGAATCTAAACAAACGCTTAGTAAACCCTCTGAAGACTCCATTTCGCTTAATTTTAGCCAGCTAAGTGTACCCTTCTGTCGCCCTCTCGCTCTCACTGCGTGTCGCTTTTTCTTCAATGTTCGTATATAATATATTTAACATGTATATATATATATGTATTTTGCTCTACGCTGGCATGATTAATGCCTTTGTTTGTGTTTCCCGCATCGCTTCTTGGTGTGTGTTTTGCTTCTTTTTTTTCTTCCTGTTTGTTGGGCCTGCCGACCGAATGATATGTTTAACAAAAAAGTTTAACGCAAATTAAGTCAAACTGGCAGCGCTTAACGATGTGCGACATAGATGAATATCTGTGTGAATGTGGCTGCGTGTGTGGTGTACAAGTGTGTGAGTGTGTGTGTATGTGTGTGCTTAGTCGTGTGTCCTGTTAGGGACAACCCACAGTGCCTGCAGTTTTGCCTGACAGCGGGTAGATGGCCAATGTCCCCTAAATTGTAGAGCTGGCTTTAATTTACACACAAAATGAGCTTCGTTCAAGGGACAGCACACAGGACAAAGGACCAGAGGAAATGGAATATTGTAGAACATTCCCACGCTGGCAGAGCGCAAATTAAGTTTGTAAGAAATCCACATATCAAAAAGGAAATCAACTCAAGATGTCAACAAATAAAAAAATAAAAATAAATAAACTTTGACTTTAAGGCGACGACACACTGCGCTCTGCTGAATCCAAGTTTATTGTACTCTGTGCCCCATAAAGTTAAGCGAATCCGAAATTGTATTTAATTTCGTTTTTATTTTATGTATTTTTAATCAACAACTGCCGCGTTGAACTGGCATAGAAATCGCAAGTTTGATTGAAATGTAGAACGAAGCCGAACTTCGCCTCCCACTACATAAAATAAATATATATTCCTCCTAATCGGAGCGAAGATCTCATTTGCCATGGGCAGAAATGTCTATTTGTCTGTATGAGCGCGTCCTTCCATTTTAATCTGCAAATTTTACAATTATCACGTATTCTGGTATATTTTTCCAAGAAGCACCAAAGACGCTGTGCGATTGCAGCGTACAATGGGCAAAATGGATAGACAATTGAAAAGTGGGCAAAAAGAGGCTTATGCTTGAACTAAAACCAGGTCTGCAAGCCCAAAGACGAACTGTCGGCTATTTGGTTCGCGGTTGAATCTTACTTCCTGCCTTGAGAGTCCGTTCGTGACTAGAGCTAAGCCCTGAGATGAATATGTTTACTTGTTTAATTAATTAACACAATCGCATTCTGATGCCAAGAAAACCCTAAAAATCATCATTAGAAATAATTTCAATTGAAATAGATTCTATTGTTGTCCGTTGCACTCTCTGGCTTTATGTAGGTGAAAAACAAGTGAAACTTATTTGGAATGCGTATTTAACCTGATTATAATGAAATTTTGACATTCGAATTTTGTTCAAGCGTTCAATTTGCGCAATTATCAATGTGTCTCGGAAATTATGCTGTCAATATTTGCAATGAACTCAGTTTTGTGTGAACTTACGCGTACTTCACGTACTAAAACGTTGTACAGATATTATTCCTGTTTGACATCCTGCCAAATAGGAGAACTGTTGCCACACGCTGTTCATTTTGCGCGTCATTGGCATATGTATTTGTGCGTGTGTGCGTGTGTGTGTGTGCGTGTGCGTGTGTGTGCCCGGGTGTGTGAGTGAGTGTCTGCTTGCCAGACCATTAAGTTTTTAATTTCTATGCTGCCTGTGCGAGGCGTCAACGAGTCGAGGGTCGAGGCGTGACTCTGACTGTTAGACTGCAGCTTTTTGGACCGTGAGAACAATATATACATACTTATAGATATACTATACATACATATATACATATATTATTTTTATGTATCGTATGTATGCTGCAACTACAACATGTTCGTTGTTTTCTTTTAATTACGCAATCGTTTTATATTAATTTTCTTAGGTGTGGCAGCCAATTAAGCTTTTAATTAAAATTACAAAGAAAAAGCAAACAAAAAAAAAAGCGTGCTGCCAAAAAGGAAATATAAAAAGATGTCGAGGAAGATGTTGCATACTCGCAGGCGCCTGCGAGTTTATAAAGTTGCCGCCAACGTCTTCGAACCCAAGTAAAAATATTTGGATAAAAAAAACTACGCTGAAAACTTGCCGCAAAAGTTTTGCTCGCAAGGACGAGCAAAACTGCTGAGTAGCTATTTCTGATAATGGGCGAGTTTTTAATCGAAGACTTATCGCAAAGTCATCAGAAAAGTCGTTCAGGGTCGCGCGGTTTCATTGTGGTACGTGACACGCGTGACACGCGTGCAACGCCTGCCCTGCCCGATTAATTCTCAATTGAAATTTACATTTGTATGCACAGCAGCGGTAGCTACAACAACGCCAGCAACAACAACATCAACCACAAAGACGGCCATAAATTGGGTTGACCCGTTGACGTTGTCGCTGGGCAGTTATCAAAATATCTAGCGAGCGACTCCTTCGTTCGTGCCGCCAGACTAAGCATTCAAAGTGTCCTTTGTGACTTTTTAGGCCATCTAATGGCCTTTTTGAGGGCGTTAGAGTCCTGACTCGAAGTTTGTAACGCCGCATATGAGGCATACAGTATGTATTCTTGATCAGCAGCTATGGCCGACTCGATGTAGGCATGTCATCCGTCTGTTTCTATGGAAGCTAGTACTTCAAGATATTTTCAAGACATTTAAGTTATGTGCTGCACTATTCCTTCTACAAGAGCGCAATTCCTAATCAAATCGGACTACTAAGTACACTGCATTGGAACAATCGATCGGATATAAAGGCGTTTCTCTGCCGCATGCCTACAAGGGTATTTAATCTGCGGCGTGCCGAATTTAGCCGCAGCTACTATTTCTTATTTCAGGTCCGTCGCAGCAAGCACTAATGGACCTTGAATGCCAATGCTGCTGCTTGCTTTCAAATCTTAACAGTCATCAGTCAAGTGACATCCTTTTAAGGATTAACCTGCATTGTTGCACTGCAGTGGCACTCGTTGAGCTATTTTGGTACATTCATAAGAGCAGCTAAGTGCTGTAGGATGGGAATAATTAGCAGCTTATGACATGTGTGCTAATTATGCTTGAAAGCAATTTAGCCTCGCAAGAATTGTTGCCAAGAGTGCATTATATTTAGCTTCAGCTCAGCTCAGCGCAATGGCTTTTGCTAATTGAATCAAAAATAAGTGAGTGCACCACTTAAAACTGGTTAAGGATGCGATTTTCATGGCAGGATGGAGCTATTCAAGCTAATTGCCATAGAAAACTTAGCATGCAATTCATATGACCTGCTGTCAGACTCTTCTCAGCAAAGTAAGGCAAGATCTTGATGTTAACATTGATTTGTGGACATCGAGAATCGGATAGCTATAAATTAATATGAGGTTCACAAGTTCACCTACTTCCCAAATAACGGACAGGCGAATAGATGTTGTGGTCAAAATGTCTACTTTTGACAACAGCATTTATTCGCACGACCTTATGAGGAAAATAAAAAAGCAAATAAAATGACGAATGGAAGATTTCTGTTTGTATTAGAGCTTAATTCTATTCAAGTACAATTTTTTATTGTGCGTATAAAATGTCGTCTATCCATCTACTCGATGTGTACATTATAATTTGTAGTCTTTGAAAATGCGAATAGTTTATACTTTTATTGCGGGTCAACAATGTGCACCTACTTACTAACCGACACACACACACACACACAGACAGAGAGCCATGTATGAATTTTGTTGTATCTGTGTTCAATTTAGTTGGGTCCGCTCGTAAATGACAATAATTGGCCTTGGCTTGATGAAAGTTTCTCCGTTGCAGAGTGCAATAAGAGAACTTGGCCAATTGCTTTCAGTGGCAGCAAATAAGCAGCTTGATGGTTTAAATGAAATGCGAGAAAGGGAACGAGACAGAGACAGAGATAGAGAAAAAGTGAGGCAGAGCGAGAGACTGAGTCTAAGGCAAAATTAGCTTTTATTCGTTTCAGTTGTGCTTCTTGTTTTCATATAGCTTGTTGTTTGGGGTCCAACTAGCCGTTGGCATTGCCATTGCCATTGGCAACGTGACTTTTCTTTACAGTGGCTGCTGCTGTTTTTACGGGGACAACTGCAACAGTAGCATCAGCAGTAGCATCAGCTGCCTGCCATTGTTAGATTGTTAGATTGTTGGCCTGTTGGCTTGTTGGCTTGTTGGCTTGTTGGTGCCATGCCAAAACGCATAACTTGTAATAACGCGCTGACCCCGACGCCCGCACATAACCACACACACACACAATCGCACACACACAATCGCACACGCACACAACAACACATGCTAACATGCAGATGCACTTAGGAGTCAAGCGGCGTTAGGAGCTTGTTGGGGAGAGCTCGAACAAAATGCCGTTGAAAGTGCACTCGAAATCGCAATGGAAAATGAAAATGGAAATGGAAATGGAATGTCAACTTACCACACGGCGTGCAACGGGAGCAGCGACTTTAACGGAATTGTGAACACGTTGGTTGCTTCAAAATTGTTGTTGCTGTTGTTCTTGTTACTGCTGAAATGGGGCTCTCTCTCAACAGACAAAAACAAACACAAACAAAAAAACAGAAAAAAAAATGTTGCTACAACAAGTTAGTTGTTGTTTACTTGCTTTTTGTACATGATTAAGTTTTTGGCAGTAATTTTCGTTGCGTTCGTTGTTAAATGTTTCTGGCTTAAACTTTATTGTGGCAGTGGACGTTCCTCAGTTGGCAGTGTCTCGGTGGGATGCTGGCAATTCTACGAGCTGTCTGTTTGCTCAGCTAATTATTATTATATTTTATTTTGCCAAGCACAGCTGTCTATTAAAAATACATAAATTTGCACTTAAGTCGTGGCAGTGCGAGGCAAGCAGCAGCCAAACACAGTAACTTATGCAGTAGCACGCGCGAGCACACACACACACAGACAGACACACACACTCGCACACACGCATACACACATGAAAGCGATACTTTCAAAATGCCACCCAAGCTCGTTCGGTTGCATTTCCGTTGCCTACTTTTAAGCGCGCAAAGTAAATTCTTTTTGTTCGCCTAGCGCTGCCAATTTGAAATGCACAACACGTAACTACACACGCACACACGCGCGCACGTACACTCTTACATCCACACTACGCACACAAACACACTCACACACACTCAATATGCTTGATATTTGCCACAGAAATGTCGCACAATAATGAATGTTAAAAAAAACATCTTTTTTGTAAAATGCATTTCTGCATGTTCATGCACTTCTGTTTTATTCACTCTAACTTTTTGCACGGTCACTCGCGCTGCCAATCAAAAGTCATTCACTTTGCTGCCAGCCTTCAGTATTTATCAGCAACAAGCAAGAAATAAGTATTTATAAAAAAAAAAACAAAAACAGGAAAAAAAACAAAGCGTTTTGATTATTATTTTTTTTTTTCCTTTGAGATTCTCCTGATGCTGCTGACCGTTGTCCATTCAAAGTTTAAAACTGCCAGCCAAAAAGCTGCTGCTGCTGTTCTTTCTGCTCCTGAATTTTCTCCTGTTACTGCTGCTGCACGTCCAAGCCGTTCGGTTGCTCGCTGGCAACTGAGTCGAAGGCTGACTGGGACGCGCCTCTTATCAAGTTTTCGGCGGCATGCGTGCGGGACATTTTACTGCCACTGTTATCTAAAATTTTCCTGCTGTAATGCCGCTGTTAACCGAAAGGACCGTTAGCGCGGTCCTTTAGCTTTTATACTGTGTAAGTTTGCCTGAAAGCTATGTCGCACAAGATCAATTCTAACACAGTAATAAGTAATATTACTATATACTATATTTTATATAATTTTTACAATTCACTTAGATTGGGTTTAGGCTATGCAAAACATTCGATCTGGAGGTACATCGTGTTGCCTGTTGAATCAAAAGGTGGGAAGGCGTAGAGTTGGGTGACTGTTTTAAAGAATACGAGTTTTAATCTTACTTAAAAATTGCTCATTATACCATATTTAATAAATGTTTAGATGAAGTCTTAAATAAAACGCCTTACTATGCGATTCTCATGAAATTAAGTAAGGCTTTCAGGCTTGAATGTCAGGCATTCGATTGGATGTGTGTTTTAATGGATACAGGCTTAAATCTTACTTTGAAGCTGCGCATTATAAGATATTGAATATATGTTACCGAAGAGTCTTGAATAAAACGCCCAACTAAGCAATTTTCATGTACTTTTGATGTATGTACATATATATGTTTATTTATATAGCTCACGCAACCCCTTGCTCATAATTTGCTCTAATCAGCTCTCTGCTTCTTTTGTTCTTTCAGTGACGTGCATATATTAAAGACTGTCTCCGTCTTTCCAATAATGTATGTGATTTATGAGTAGATATTTACTAACTAGCATATAAATATATGTACTAAAACTTCGATACATTTATTATAAAAGATCTATGTTCACCAAGGACTTGCCTTAGCCTTCTCACAAAAACTATCCCTTGCTCGAAATACAGG
This sequence comes from Drosophila kanekoi, assembly GCA_037075305.1. Classification (NCBI taxonomy): domain Eukaryota; kingdom Metazoa; phylum Arthropoda; class Insecta; order Diptera; family Drosophilidae; genus Drosophila; species Drosophila kanekoi. Next base: position 3,731,333 of record JBAMCE010000451.1, on the reverse strand, counting down.
ATAAAAGCCAAATTTTTGTATTGTTAAATCTTTTAATTGTGCGTCCGGCCAGCTACGCCCTCATTGCTTATGATGAAACTTAATTTTTTTAATTTAAGCCAAAATAGAGTTGCTTTTAAAAGTTAAATCTGTCTAACTAAAGATTATGATAATTAGTTTTCTTTGAAAAGCGTTAAGTCTTGGGTAGCCTACAGCGCGTATTTATCAAATGCATTAAATGCTGCCTCGCGTTGAAGGAAGCTGAGATGCAAACCCGTTGGCATTACTGAAGTAAAGTCGTGTGTGTGCCCCAAGTAAGTTGCCTGCAAGTGAGCTGCCCTTGTGTACGGCTCCGTTTCCGTAGCGTTCTTCGATTCGGCCTCAGTCTAAGTTACAATTAAAGTCCTGTTCGCCCAGCTTGTGTCTCCTTCCTATGCTATCTCGCTGCTTGTCTCAGCTGTGGTTAGCGGCCTCTGTTATTTCAAGCCAACAACGGGCAAACAAGCTTACACGCAACGAAACGCACAAAATCAAAACATGAACCACACGGCAAGTGGCAATGGAAAGCCGAGGACAATAGCCTGGTTATGGTGGCAGATGCAGATGCCACTTGGCTGGACCTAAACGCTGGAGCTGGATAGTAATCGTATATGGGGGAGCTGGCAAGTGCTCGTAAGCTTTTCTGCTTATCTTCTTAGGTTACGTAATCTCTGCTGAAACATCAACAGCGAATTTTGAGAAGCGAAAAGTGAGCGAGAAAAGTAACAAATGACAGTGCTCTAGTCGGTGGTGTCCGACTATAAGATACCCTGAACCCAACGCCAAGCTGTCAGTGCACACGTTAGATGCATACCCAGCTTAGTCGACCCCTGCAGCATCAAAAGAGAGAGTTAGTTTGCAGAGGATATGCTTGTGCATCCTTTTAAGATGTTGCATATGGCATACGAAAAATAAACGCTCTCCCTGTTAGCAAAGGTAAAAAATAACCGAAGCATACAATAATTGCAATTTAAAAGCTGACGTGTTTCTGCTAACTTCTAACTTATAGCTACCCCCATGAGCTTTACATGTTTGAATGGTAAATTGGTTTTGATTAATTGAAGAGGGGCGGTCCGTTCTTTGCGGTGTGCACTTATAAGGTTATTAAGTACACGTAATGCAAATCCTTGGTAACTAGTTAGCTTATATCACCTACTTTCGGTATATAAATGAATACCACATACATTTTTCAAGCACTTGTGAATCGCAAACTAACTGCTGGTCAATTTTCAGCCACCTGCACAGTAACCTAAGCCTAAGCAATTATTAGCATTTATGAAAATCGCATAAAGAGGCCGTTTGAGACTTGTGTTACATTTTGCAAATTCTGCTGCGTCACTTATAATTGACTTATAATTACTTATTCACAATAACATGCATAGCCAAGGCCTTATACAATTGCAGAGAATGAGCAATTATTACCATTTATGAAAATCGAGTAGAAAGGCCTCTTAAGTTTACTGTTTCATTTTTCATTCATGAGGTATCAACTAACAGCCAGCCAATAGCCAGCAACCTGCACAATCACACCCATGGCCCAATAATAGACAGAACCAGAGACTTGTCATTTATTTATATAGCTTGTTTTACATTTTGAAAACTCTGCCGAGTCACTTTATATCAGCCCATCAATACCCGACCACTTGCGAGGCAATAAACTTAGTCAAATCCTGAGACAGATTCATAGCCATTTCTGAAAATCGAGTAGAAAGGCCTTTTGGAGCTTCTGTTACATTTTGCATGCCCTGTTGAGATACTTACTAACAGCCTGCTAATAACCAGCCAGCACCTGCACAGTGACATCCAACTCCAAATAATAGATAATGCCGAGCCTTTTCAATTATTAGCATTTATTAAAATTGCATTGGGAGAACGTTTGAGGCTTCTTTTACACTTTGCTAATTCTGCTGAGTCAGCAAATATCAGCTCACCAATAACCAGCCACCTGCACAGTGAGAAACATAGCCTGGCCAGTTGTTAGAAATTATGAAAATCGAGTAGAGAGGCCTTTTGAGGCTTGTGTTACTTTTCGCGATTTCTGCTGAGTCACAAACTAACTGCCTGCCACTTGCATAATGACACCCATGGCCAAATAATAGACAAAGACAGAGACTGAGCAATTATTAGCATTTATGAAAATCGCATAGAGGGGCCTTATAAAGCTTGCGTTCAATTTTGCCAATTTTGCTGAGTCACTCAAAATAAGCCAACCAATAACCAGCCACATGTACGGTAACCAACATCTCCAAGGCCTTAGACAGAGACAGAGGTTGACCAATTATTAGCATTTATGAGAATCGGGTAGAAAGATATTTTAAGGTATAGGTTACTATTTGCAAGCCTTGTTGAGTCACCAGCTAACAGCCTGCCTATACCAAGCCACCTGCACAGTGAAGCCCTAAACCAAATTATAGTGGTCAGCTGTTAGCATTTATGAAAATCGCATTGACTTTCGAGGCTTCTGATGAATTTTTTAAACCATGCTGAGTCACATAATAACAGCCACCTGGACAGTAAGACTCAAAGCCAAGTCATAGACAAAGGCCCTGCCTGAAAATCGCGTAAAGAGGCCTTTCGAAACTTGTGATACATTTTGCAAGCCCTGCTAAAGCAGAAACTAACTACCAGCCTCCCAATAACCATCTATCTTCACAGAAACATACAACGCAAACGTCTTAAGAACGGCAGAGCCTGAGTAAACGCAAACGTTTATGAAATTCGCGTAGGGAGGCCTTTTAAGAGTTAATCAATAGAGAATTTGCCGCCAGGTTGGTTTGGCATTAAATGAGCCCTGCAGCTACGCCTCTGGCATCTGCCTCTGGCTTCTGCCTCTGGCTTCTGCCAAGAAAGGTCTCCAACGCATGCACCCTACCGCCCGCTGCCTTCGTTAGTGCAGATTGTTAGCTGAACAATTGCTGGCTACTAAGGCAATGAGTAAGTGGTAAGAAATAGGGGGGCTATGTTTATGGCACTCGCTGTGGCTTGGGTCCTACTACAACAAGCGCCACTGCAATTGGGTCTATGGCCCTGCCAACTGGTATGGGGCTGACACTAAAGCTTACGTTGTTGCTGCTGCTGATGCTGCTGCTGCTACTGCTGCGGCTGTGGCTGCTGCGACTGGCGTCGCCGAGCTCACTTCAGAACTATTTCAATAAGCGTTACGTTAGGCACGCGCATTGTCCTTCACCCTGTTTTCTCGACTGTCGACTGCCGACCGGGTACGTTGTCGAATGTCGTTGCGTTACGCTTTTGTCATCTGCCGTTGTCATCATAGCAGTCGCAGTCGCCGCCGTCGTAGTCTGCGTTGCCTACAAGCAATTTACAGCGTTTTTTAGATTTTGCATTTTGCGATTCTCATTTTGATTTTGGTTCCAATCGTCGTCGTCGTCGTCGTCGTCGTCGTCGACGTCGTTGTCGTTGTCGTTGTCGTCGCCGTCTTCATCACTGGCGTCGCTGGCAGCATTGCTGCAGCTTCCGTTTCCGTTGTGTGCATTGCGCCGTGTAGCTTTGTTGATTGTCAGCGACCTGTATGCCTCCACTCAGTCTCTCTCAGTCTCTCAGTTCCAGCTGCTACTGCCCGTGACATGTCAGGCGGCGGCTATAGTTAGGGGCGCCAACTCAACCCACTTCAGTGTGGCGCCTGTTTCTCGAGTCCTAGTTCTTAAGTGCGACACCTTTCCGCAATCAGCCAACGCTATCTACAACTGTTGCGACTTTAACTTTGAAATTGCAGCCGCTGGCAGACAACAGCACTGGCTGTGGCATTTGAGGCACAGGCCCAGTCCGCGTAATAGCAACAACGCCATCGATATGTCTGGGCAAGTCAAACAAAAACCAAGCATAGCAACATTTTTTTTTATTTCTTCCCCTCGCCAGACTTAGCCGTGCTCGGTAACTAGGTCAGTGGCAAAATTCTTACGAGGGTTTCCCAAAAAGTGCGTGCGCAAATGTTTGGCAAGTATCTTTTTATCTTCAACGTACTCGTTTGAAGTCAGTGAACCTCAAATGATTTACTGACAATCGCTCAGAAAGGACGAGTGAAATTGTGCGTAAGATATAGGGAAAGCAGGCGCACATAGAAAGAGATAAATATGTTAGATAACTCACATATGGTATTCAATGTATAGAACCTTTTAACCCACCCTCGCATTGGTATTGTTGATATTATTGCTGTTGTCTTTTGGCACTCCCCTGTCTACGTCTGCCGCCCAATGCTTGTCGTCGCCCCATTCTATGCCTTCACCTTCAATTTCTATGCTTCATTGCTCGCCGTTTTTCGCTTGTTCTATTCAGCGCTCACTTCAGGCCTTAGCCAAAAAAAAAAAATAAAATAAGAAGAAGAAGACAAAATAAATGCCTTGACGCAGCATGTTCTACATTTTGAGAGTGACATAGATTAGCTCGGCAACCGCTACCCTACCCCGCACCGAATGCCTTCGGTTGCCGCCATGCCATTTTGTTGCATGGAAATCAATAGTGTGCGACTGCCATATGCTCATCAGAGCAGTCTCAGCCTCAATCCGGGCCCTGAGCAGGAGGCTAGCATGAGGCACTTGGCCGACTGCAGATGGCTCTCTCGATGGACGTGGTGATTGTGATTCTTGTTGCTGTCCTTTTGTCAGTCGGAATGCTTGCTGCATCTCAGCTTAATTAACACTGGGATTATGTTGCAGTGATTAGGAGACGGGTAAGAGTTGCGTAAATTAAGTCACTCACTCCACCCACCTGCAGAGTATTGCATTTTGTGATGGGACTTTGGCTGTGATAAATCTGCCAGGCAGGCCTGCTGAAAAAAGGTCTTCCCTTTCACAGCTGCATGGAAAATTGGCAGAAAGATATGATCTTTTCAGTTGAGTCGCCTCAGTTTTAATTAGGCCCTGTCTTTTGATTGTTTCAATGTCTCCAACCGCCCAAAACTAAGTAAAAGTGCCTAAGTCGAAGGTATGCAGGCAACAGGCAGAGAATCATTTTTTCATATGTGTGCAGCTTTGAGAAACTGCAATGTGAACATTATTGAAATAACAATTTTTCAACTATTTTTCATGCAACAACTTCATTCTATCATATAGCTTCAGCCACATCCTGAAACGGCTGTGTCGACTCGGCTGCTGAGACTAATTTATTATGGGGTCAGGATGTCTCCTTTTATGCGTTACGTTTTTCACGACATCATTTCAAAAGAAATAAAAGTCAGTTTTAATAGAAACTTTAGATTAAAATTAAAATCTAAAGCACATGTGAGATTTTTAATGTCAGACATACGATCGAGCAAATTGGATTAAGCGAACTGCCGGATGAGAGCTCATTTTGGTCATCGCATCTCTATTCAGCTTTATGCGCTACGCTAGCCAATTAATATATCAGTTGGCTGCCAGTCCGCCAACTGCTGGAGGGATTAATTAATGAGCGTTAACAGAGCATTTACCAGAGCTCGCTCTGCCGTTGCGCCAACTAAGCTACTGACCAATAATCGTAACTATCTGGCCAGCAGGACGACGCCGGCGACTGCTGGATAACTGGCTTGGAACAGAATTACAATTATATCACTCATACGAGCGGGCAGGCACGCAGCCAGGCAGCCACTGGGACTAGCTCCATAGGTTACTTGTGCTTTAGGCCCAAGACCGAGTGACCACAGGCAACTGGCACTAATTGCCAGTTGTGTGGTCTTGGCTTTCTTGGCCCCACTGGCGATTACTCATTATTCAATCTGGTTGCTGAATGCTTTAATTACGTTTGTTTTGCCAATTAAAAACAACACGCAACACGTAACGCAGTAAAACGGTGGCCGAACAGAATCCGGACCGGACAACGGCCACGGACACTGCCAATTGTTGGTGCATTGACCTCGGGCCTTTACGTTTACCGAGTGCCAGTGCCCCAAAAAATTGTGCTCAAGCCTGAAGCAGCTCAACGCTCAAGACGAACGCTTATTTGGCACGCAGGTGCCGCAACAATACTGACCCCCCCTCGCTAGGCCCCCCCACGACATGTAAAATCTCTGCCAACTCACTCGACAGCCGACTGTCGACAGTCGACAGTCGACAGCCAACAAGAGCCCGTTGACGCACTTTCATTTCCACTTGCCACTTGCCACTTACCACTTGCCACTCGCCACCCCCTTTGATATCCTACCTTCACGCAGCTGTGCCGCAGCCTTTGAGAAATTAATGCGGCCATTGTTTGCGCCATTTGCCGCTGAATGATGCCGTCGCACAGTGGCAAACGTTGCTATTCAGACACGTTGACACGCTATTTTCAGCGGATTCCACAGATGCTTCTTGACCTTCAATAGATTAAAATCTCACTCACACATACAAGCCCAAGTAACATGAAAATTAGTGGGTGGTTCGAATCCCCCTTTTAAGCAGAATCTCTTATATAAGGTACACTTCGTGAGGCTGCTTTTCCACATACATTAACCCAGATTTTTAATGCAAAATATCAATTTTCATTTCAATCGCCCGTTATGCTGAAAATATTGCTACATTTTGTCTCTGCCCACAAAAAATATCTATAAATATGGCTAGATAAATGCAACGATTGGGAGTTGTTTACACTTTCAGACCTGGTTTCCCTTAAATTTACTTGATTCAACTCAAGCATTCTCTATTTTTGGTTAATACATTGTTTTCATTACATTATCAATGAAAATATTTGATTTTTCATTTAAGGTTCGTATATGAAATATCAAATGCCTTCTAGCTAAATATTAAACAGCAAGCCAAGAAAGATCTGCCCATAACGAGAACTTTGAGTCAGATTGATGATGTTTAGACATATTCCAGGAATTAGCCTGGCAATTTGCACGACGTTAACATATTTTGAACAACTCGCATATTGTCTTATACCACTGTGGCATAGTTGGCAGAACTTCATTACCGGGCGGCTGCGTAGGCTGAGATTTATTCAATTTAATTTGAAATCGGCGTCAATGGGCTCCTGTTTAGTGGGACGTGCGCTGTGCGCGGGGCATAGGAAATAGAGTTCGGTCCAAAAGAACATGTGATTAAAAATTGTTTTCAAAGTTCATTGACACGCAGTCGACGCTGACGCTGACGCTGACGGTGACGGTGACGGTGACGGTGACGGTGACGTTGACGTTAACGCAGCCGCGGCTACTGTCGGAAGCCATTCACAAGCGAGGCGCAATCAAAGACTGCCTAGCAATTTGGCGCCTATTTTTTTGGCACAGCTGTAATTGATTTTGTCCCTGGAGAATGGCTCGTCAACATACGCGAAAACCAAGTTAGGTTGATCGACCCGACAGCGATTGACTGGAAGATATCCTTCACCCGCATACTCATACACTTATGAGTTGAGCATTTGGAATCCCGTTCCTGGAACTTTACCAGAAGCGTTTGGGAATAAAGAAATTGATTGATTTGATTTGTGACGGACACAGTTGCATAGCTCCTTCTGATCAACAGAAAGAGAATAGCTTAAAGCATACATTGTCTCAACATTGGTCTATGGTTCCTGAGCTGGGAGCCATGTGTGCGGATTAGCTGGATACGGGCTGATTATCAAACGGGCCAGACTCCTTTTAGCATCCTTCTGTTAACATCACGAAATGCGTCGTGAATTCACTAAATAAGGAACTGCTGAGCCAAACTCACACTCTGACAGATTATATGTACTTTTAGAGTTGAAGATATTTTAAATTGGAATGGTCAATGGCAATGTGTTAGCGTGCGACAAATCATAACTATCAATATTTGTCAGAGCCAGTTTTCCATATCTTAAGAAACATCATTATTTATAAACCGGACCTTTTATGGCCATCGCCTGAACTGTCCTTTCACGAGTGTTGTTGTTAATGCTCCGCGCTGTCTCTGCTGCGTATTACAGGGCATATTACTCATACGCCCGGTTGTCACAGCTGCTCAGAAGGGGATAGGGCAGGCCGGCGGAAGTCAGACAAAAAGATATCCGCCTGTCAATGATCTTCATTTTTTATGTGTGCCAAAAGGGGGCGGGCCAGGTCATTATTAATATTTTTATTTTACTGTCAGACGCTTGTCCCTTGCCTCTTTTTTTTTTTATTTGCCACTTGGCTGTCTGGGCGATAAATAGCGGGCATAATTGTCGCCTTGGCCCTCGCCCCCAGAAGCATCAGGCAGCCACATGCCGCTAGCAGTTGGCAAATGTTTTTGATTTACTTAACGGCGGCCAAAAGAGTCCCAGTTTATGCTTCCTAGACCCAGATCCCAGCGCAGTCCCAGTCCCAGTTCCATTCGCAGTCTCACTCCCGTTTCCAGCCGCCAGTTGACCCAATTTCGGTCGCTCTTGCCATTGTTATGGCTGTAGCTCGCGTTGGCGCTGCTGTCCTCTGTGGTTAACTGCTTAAGGAATAATTCATTATGTATTTGGTCGGCGTGTCACTTAATTTGAGTGGCCTTCGTTACCCCATTTCCAGTTTCCCGTTTCCCATTCAGCGATGCGGGCAATTTGCCTGCAAACTAATTGTCCACGTTGGAAATCGATTAAGCCTCTAAGCGAGACACAGTCACACTCCATATCCACATCCACATCCACACCCACGCACACACCCACGCACACACACCCCTTAGCCAGGCTGATGGACAGCTGTTTTCGTGTTTTATATTCAAGTTAAATTGTTTATTTGCGTTACTTTTATGGGCTTCGCCGTTGACAGCAATTTGTTTGCCCACAAGAGATGTCTGCACAGAGACTGACTCTGCGTGTCTTGCTTCCTATTGTTGCTTTGAAGTGGATAAGCATTTTGTTCGTTGAATGTCAATTGAATAGTTTTTTAAGATGCAAAGCACAAAGAAGGAAAGTATTAGAGATACCTGATATGAGAATTTATCGATTGAAAGCACTTTATCTCGGCTATCTCTTGACTTCGTTGCCGGAAAAGAGCCTCAATTTAAGACCCAAGCGCACGATATTCACAATGGATGCTTTGTACACCCATGCATATTCAACTGTTTGTCCAGTCTGATTACCAGTCCGACTGACTGACTGACTGACTGACTGACTGACTGACTGACTGACTGACTGACTGACTGACTGACTGACTGACTGATTGGTGACCACGCACAGCTTCAACGGTGAAAGCTAAAATGCTTCCTTTTTGTACAGAAGCTTCCTCATGTTAGACGGGAAAATGGTTGAATAAAGTTTTTTCGTTCTTTGTTCAGTTTCTTATTCTTTAAATTTGTAAATATCTGCATCTTCCGACAGATTTCAGATTGCATGTCAGTAGTAATAAATTTAGATTTAACACTTAAGAGGCTAACACTTTCGAAATCTAAAGATAAAAGTCTTACCCGGACAGTGCCGGGATGCATTTTTCGTATATGCCCTGTCTGTATGTACGTCTCATATACCTCAAAGAGACATACATACAGATATTTTTATTAAAAAGAATCAACAAGCTGTGTTGAAATTCTAAAAGACATTTTCTAATTATGTAAGAGTTAATGTATAAGCTAATGTCTACTTGTATGTTCACATGTATGCGTACACACATGCGTTGATGCATGTATGTATGTACATGTATTTATTCTTGCTTGCAAGTGTATACAAGTATACATACATATACATAATATCAATATACTTCAATATGTATTTGATGAAAATGTATGGAGAAAAGTATGTCTGAATGCATGTGTGCATGTTTTTTATGCAACTGGCAGTAAATTTGTATTTTCGCTGGACTTCATATAGAGGGAAAAAGTAATTTGAAGTGTTGCCTTACTATGCGATTCTCACAATGCAAGTTAGGCTCGCAGATTTTCATGGTTTAGGTAATGCCATAACAAGATGTCTTACATCTTTGTCTCTCTTTCTATCTATCTCTCTCACTTTCTCTCTATCTCTCGCTCTCTCTGCCCCTCATTTTACATCTCTTTCTTGCTCATTGTCTTACTTTAATCAGCTCGTCTGATTTATTTTCGTGACTTATATATATTTAGTTAAGTATTTTATTTAAAGGAGATCGCTTTCAATCATGCTCGGGATTTAACTTGTATAATTGAACGATAGTTAAAAGTTTCTAAATATCAATCAACACTTTGAGCTCAGCAATAATACATATATATTATTTTATTCCGAACACAGCTCGCTGGCTAATTTTCAACTCACATTTAGCAGCTTAGCTTAGACCACATTATTAAAGCGAATGCCACGAAACACAGACATAGATGGGAGTGTGCTTTATCAGCAAGCAGCGCTGTCCCCATGTTCATAAGCTCATCTAATAGTTGCAGGTGTTGTTGGTGTGTTGTTGTTGCTGTTGTTGTTGCTGTTGCTCTTGCTGTTGTTGGCCTTCGTTGAGCTGGTTGGCTGGCCTTCAATCCGCCACCCTGTCGCATCCAATTAACTTTGTTTGCCTAATCAGAATGCAACATACATACGCCTTACATCGTCCAACGACGAGTTCCTGGAGCTGTGCCTGGGCCGCTGCTTGAGCCATTGCCTGGCGCTGGTCGGTCAGCCATGTCTGGCTTGCCCTTGCCCAACTGCGTGCGTGCCAGGACTTTTGCCAGGAGTCTGCTTCGCCGTCATACACTGCGAACTACTCGTCTGGCCTTGTCCGTTTTATGGACTTTTATTGAAGACCCACTCACACACACACACACACACACACACACACACACACACACACTCACACACACACACACGCACTGCTCCGCACGCACTTGCGAAACTAAAAGCCTCAGTCCCAAAATAGTTCAACTTTCAGCTGTCTCAGACGGCAGACAATATTTGGGATGAGCATGAAGGCGGCTGCCCCTTGTAACGCATTCATTAGACACCAACTTGACCCAATTTCTACACTTTTTATTTGGGGAATCTTTCTATCTTTCTCTTTCTTTCTGCCCTTCTATGCTGAAAGGTGCTGCGACTGGCATATTTGTGCCCTCTCCCGACGAGAGAGATTAGCTTTTTTTTATGTTTTTCAACTGAAAAGCAAAACTGCTTTAAGACGGCTTAGGGATTTGCCTAAAAGAAGACATAAGTCACGAAGGGCTCTTACCCATTTCCATAACAAAAACGTAGATAATATTTTAAGATTTTTTATGAACAGGAAAGGAAAAAAACCATTTAACATGGAATCTAAATCTGCAAGCCCAATATTGCGTGCAGTCAGGGTCGTGGTTGGGTTAGGTCAGGCCCCGCAAACCTGATAATGTTGAAGGGAAGGGCCTGGCATGGGATGCGTGCCTGACGCGCTAACCGGATACTCTTGGCAAAAAATTGCAAATCGCCGCTGCTGCAGTTTTGCCAGAGTTTGGTTATTTTCCGCGCTTAATGAGCGTAATTTAATCTTTTGCGTTGGAGAGCTTTCAAAACTGAAAATAGCGAATAGTTCATTAATTAATTCTGTTGAAATGAATAAACATATGTTGGTAATTGGATTTGTAGCTTGCGCGTAGTTGATATTGTTCAACACTCGGCGGCCTTTCACCTGCGCCCGCACCACCCCTTACTTCCATTTATCCCAGCCGCAACGTCGAACTTCCAGGTATTGTTTACTCTCAGCGGGGAACTGCTGCAACTATGGCGCAGTGTTTGGTTTGTATTTCTGTTTTTGTTTTCCCAACTCGTGGTTGTTGCTTTTACTGTTGGTCTAGCTGAAGGCCTTAGGGATAAGCCAGCAGAGGACGTGCACCGCAGGCCTCCATGAAGCTGAGTCCCAAGCACAGTTCCAAGCAGCAAGTCAATGGCCAATCAATAGGGAAACTTAAAATCCATTGAATTATTTGTACGCCATCCGCCATCCAGCAACGGCAGACAGCATTAACTAATGGCAATAGCCGGACCCGTTGTACTCCACCTCATCCATTATGTATCTATTAAGAGGCAGGACATGTTGCCAAATTGCCAGCCGGTTGTCAATGCTAATTTTGGCCTGCTTGTTACTGTTACTGGCAGAGCTTAATGCTGCTGCAAGTCCACAGATTCGCAGCATCAAATATTGATTGACGAACATGAATTCCCACGCACACACAACTTTACACAACAACACACAACAACACACAACTACACACAACGACACACGACTACACACATGCACACATGCACACACGTCCAGGCACATGCTTATATGTATACGTATCAATTATGCACATGCCAATTGAAGTTCTGCATGCTGCAATTAACTCCCAGCTGCATTGCCTTGACTGCGAACTGCTGAGCGGGCGCGGGGACGCGGATGGAGAAACTTTTAAGTCCATTTGTGCCATATGCCCGAGCGCAACCGGACACACGCGCCTGCGAAACTAATGAAGGCTAAATGGCGTATTGTTTCCAAGTTTGATTTCTTACAAGATTTCTTGTTCTCAATTATCTTTCAATACAACGGACAGTTCAATTCAAATGCATCCACTGGTAGACAGAATACTCCACCAGCGGGGCTGCAAGCAGATTTTGAGCGAAGTCGGTTTATGAATTCCAAACACGATTAACATGAAACCTGATTGGATGGATAAAAAACTGCCATAATTATTCAAGGCTAATTTTGCCCCAGCCTCAACATTGCGTGCATGTGAGGAAAATGCAATTAAAATTGTGCGTAAATCAACAATCAATTAGTCACTCGGTAATTCAATCAGTTGGTTAATCAGACCAAGTCTTGAAAAATAAGTAAATTAAAGCGTGTCAGATGTGACACTCTCCATTGCAATTCATTTAATGCTGGCTCCGCTTGGCTCGGCGATTAGCCCACGTAATTTCCTGTTGGGTGTCACTTAAAAAACCAAATGAAAGGATATAACTTAAGCCTGGTCAGCGAATGTGGCGCATTTCGTATGCCGCATGCCGCATGCTGGGTGCCGCGTGTCACAGGTGCATAGTCCGCATTAGCACGTGGGGAAGCCAGGGATACTTGATGCAAGGCGTGCTGAGCCCGGTTTACGGCATTTATGTGCATAATTTAGCGAACTTGGCACATTCGCATGTAAATACGCCTCAGGGCCGCTGCACAGGACGTCCATTTCTGCGCGTTGCAGATCCTTTGACAGCTGTTGCTGCCGCTGTGCCATTTGCTGTTGTTGTTCCTGTTTTTGGTGCTGTGCACATATTTTAGTAAGCGGCTTCATTGTTGGTCGTCAACTCGTCGCCCACGCTCAATTTGTCAGTGCAGCACTCACGTAGCGTGGTCAAAATAATGCGCCTGGCCAAAGAGGGTGCCCGTGTGTCCATGTGTGTGTGTGTGTGTGTGTGTGTGTGGTTGTGGGTGTGGGTGGCGGGTTTGAATTCGGATTTAGACTTTGGCTGTACTTTTGACTAGACTTTTGCTCATTTTGTTTTGCGACCGCAGCCGCACATTTCTATTCATTTCAATTGTACTCATTCACGAAGTAAGCAAAATTAAAGTACGTGCCCCTTTTGCTATGCAATGCAATTTTTATTGAGTGCAGCCCCAGGACGAGGACATTGACGACGATGACGCTGACGCTGACGCTGACGCTGACGCTGACGCTGACGTGGACGTCGACGTAGACGTGGACTTGAACGTGGACCCTGGCGTGGATGATAAAGATAACTAGAACGTAGAATGCAGAACGCAGAACGTTACAAATCCCATCAAGAGCAAAGCGTGCAGCTGGCTTGAAGCCCAACTTGCTGACCAGCATCAGCGGAGCGAAGTAGCCGCCAGCAGGTGGATACACGCAACTGCACCTGCAACTGCATATCTGCATCTCTGCGTTATTTCTATAAAATATTCATTAACCTGATATTCATTAAAATGATGCCGCCTCGTTAGTTTTAATGGCGCCAACGATACCAGCAGCCAACACCCAGCAGCCAGTGTCGTCATCGTAGCCGTGTTATAATCTTTAGGAGCATAGCAGGGCCCGCTGCTATGTAGGGCATCAGCAGTAGGTTTGGGGCGAATAGTAGGAAGCTAGAGTGTACTGTTCGGCTCTCCTGCGCTGTCAGCTGTCACCTCTTTCCACTCTGCTGTCTCTCTCTCTCTCTCTCTGCATATGTATATGTGCATAGATTGCATACATATGTACGCAGTTCGTTTTTCGTGCATCCTCCCAACGGTGTCTTTATTTGGTTTGATTTTCATTTATGCTACGGCTACCGAATATTCGAGCATAGCTGTCAAGTTGCCTTTGCAATGGCCAATTCCCAGAACTTTATTCGAATTCCCGTGCATTGTCGTGTGATCTGCCATTTGTTTGCGCAGCGGCATGCTTCATTTCATAGCCACAAATGCAGCTATCCTCTTTCCATCTATCGAAGCATATTCTTTGTTCTGCAATAAACAAAATTATTTTCAAAAGCTGCCAACCGACTCTTAATTAAAGTGGTATATCGAGCTTTTTCAGTGCCATTGTTCTGCAAAATGAAAAAGGTACTCACACACATATGCTCTTTGCATTGTCCATTCATTTCACCATATGAAGTCAAATTTTTAATAATCTCAGCATGTTCTGTCACTGCCCACATTGTAGGCGAGCTGTTTACCATCAAAGAACAGACCCCCAAGCAGGCGGATATTGCACAAAACTAATATGATGGAGCGGAGCCCATAAACAAATTCCCAAAATGCAATTAATATTTGCTTTCAGCTTTTAATAAAAATTTTACACATTCACTCATACTCATGTATGCTCCAATCTCTGTGCGTCTGTGTTGAATGCATTGGGACGAATTGAGATTTTGCATTACTTTACACATCTGCATTACCGTAAACTATGTGTCTACATGGGTGTTAAATCGACGTTCCTTTGAGCTCTTAATGCTATATTCTCATCAATATTTCAGCCATACACCCGCGCACTTCTGATCCTGCCTTTCATCACGTGGAAAAGGTGCGACCATCAGGTGTCCAAACTTATCAACGTATCCAATATGCATTTTTAAAGGTTTTTCTGCCATTCCTAGACGTGCTGCATTTTGACACTAAGATCAAAGGTGCTGTTGTTTATGAGGCGCAAATTATGCGCCTTGTGCGCCAATATCCAAATATCTATAAAATATAACAACAACTTAACGACTTTGTTATGCTTTGACTCGTGTCCAAAGGTGTGACAATGATTACAATGGCTTGTTAATTGAATTTAACACGTACATAAGTGTGTACCAGAAATTCTGGGTGTGTGCGTGAGTGTATGTGTGTTCCAGTGTTCTCGTTGGTCATTTTAAGTAAAAGTTAATGAACAATTTTCATATTTTATATCTAACCCTTAAGAAATCATCAAAAATTCAACCACAATTAGCGACTTTTAAACTGGGGCAGCTATAGACTTTGCGGTTGGCTGTGGCGAATGTGGGCGTGGCGAAAAATCACAGCCCATAAACTATGAATATATCCATATATGGATATTAAAAATTTTTTAGTTAACAGAGAGCCTGGATGCAGTTCTTGACAGGGAAATGTTATATTCAAGGGAATTTAGGCAATAACATTTTCCTGGGCTCTTGCCCTGCCAGGCTTGTTGCATTGAAAGCTCTAAAGCTTAGCCGAGACAGTACCAATAACATCAAAGTCAGAGTACCAATTGCGTTGCAGCTGGCGCCACCTATAGGCCAAGAGCAGAACGCAGTAATTTGCTATAAAAACATTTAGAAATCCCTGCCAAGCCAAGCAGTGCACTGCTTTATAAGTGCGCCCCCAAGAGAATGCAACGCTTTTTGACCGTAACACTGTGGGTAGTGTATTTAATAACCCATGCTTGTGTGTTGTGTGTGCTTGTGCATCTGCTATGTCGTTGCAGGTGAACCCCGGCCCACGCGTCGAATGAGTACCATAGCCAAGTATTCAGTTGATACGATTGCAACTATTTTAATCCAAGGCAGACACTTCACACTAGTGGCCCGTTGAATGATTGAGGCATGAATAATACGCTATACCGCATACCGTATACCGCATACCGCATCGCCCCACTGCATCCGCTTGCGCTGGACGTTGATAAGATGCGTAGATATCGAGGTATTGCGGCCACCTTCAACTGTCCGTTTTTGCCAGCGCGTCCGCATCGGCGCGTGGAGTGGAAACGGAAACGGTTGGTATTTTGGAACGCCTCGCTGTTTGATTATGGAGTCAATACACGCCACTTGACCAAGAGTAGCCAATTCGATAGCAACATTTATTGCTCAAATTGTTTAGTTATCGCGCCTCGCTTAATTGCGACCGGAACCATCTTCATATTGTGCCTGTTTAACCGGAAAATCACAATTGAATAATCAAATACAGATATTGATATTTTCAAGCCCTAAAATCCAATGCACTCCACATACCAAATTTCAAGTCACTTCCTGTGGAAACTGACGAGAAATTATGAACAGCAAGTGACCCCCATATTTCCGATCAGAAAGCCAGATGGATCCAGATCTCCAAAGGAACGGGCTGATGTATTCGCCGAAGGCTTGGAGGAACACTTCAAGCCTTTTAATACAAGCTCGGCAAGCATGAACAGAAGGGTTCAACTCACACTGGAGAGCCCAGGTCAGTTATGCCTCCCAGTTGCTCCAATAACTGTCAACGAAGTCTCAGACCACATAGCAGCACTTAAGACAAGAAAAGCTCCTGGCGAAGATGGGATTGACAATATAACACTTAAAGCATTGCCGTTCAGTGCAGTCCTTTTTTCAGACATAAGACTGGAAAGAGTCCCTCATCCCTAGACTCGTACAGGCCCATTTGCTTGTTGCCTACGATTGGAAAACTCTTCGAACGTTGTTTGCTGACCAGACTGCTATCTATGGATAGAATTAAAGAAACATTTCCCTCTTTCAGTTCGGGTTCCGAAAATCTCATGGCACTCCGGAACAGCTAAATAGGGTGGTGAATTTTATCCTCGAGGGTTTCGAAGCCAAAGTATACGTAGTGGCAGCGTACTTGGATATAAAACAAGCCTTCGACAGAGTCTGGCATGATGGACTGCTCTGCAAAATCAAGCCCTTGTTGCCACCTCAACTTTATTTGATTGTGCACAGCTACTTGACAAACTGGTCATTCTCGGTAGTACTCGATGGAGTTGAGTCCAACATGAAGGCCATCTGAGCTGGCGTTCCTCAAGGGAGGAAGAAATGTCTTTCCCACCGATTTCTCCCATGACAGCTATATGATATAGTTGTCCTGTCGCGACATTTGTACTGCCTGCCATAGATAGAAGGATAGCTTTAGAACTGAGAGACTAGTTCACATAGAAATCTATAGAAGGGCAGTCGGATGACTTACAGACGGACAGATGGTCGGACGGACGGAGAGACGGGCATGGCTATGATGCGGATCTAGAATATATATGCTTTATGGGGTCGGAGATGTGAACAAATTATAAAAGTCTTCACAAAAGAGGATACGAAAATACGATATTTGATTTCAAATTTATTGCACACAAAAAGTATTGCACATAATAGTTGCGAACTAACATTTATTTATTTAAGCCAATTTGAATCAGTTTCGATTTGTTTTACATTTAACATTTGCGATATGCGGTAACAGGAAGTCTTTAACAATTAGGAAGCAAATTGTATAATTGTATTCCTTTAGTTTTTCAATTCTTATAATAGATAAACTCAATTTGGCTCCTTTTCAGCTTTCTTTTTCGTTTAGGGGGCGACTTGGGTGAGCCGCAAGTGCGGACATCCGGTTCCTTAGCTATCTCACGCGTGCCCAGCTAGAATTGATCTGCGCCCAAAACTGACAGCCACAAAAGAAGTCGTTCTTAAGTTAAGCTACTTTTGACAACTATTTTAATGTTATATCGAATAGTTTCTTAACAATTTATCCTGCAGACAAACTGCATGTCAAGTAGCATGTCAGTTAGTCAAGAGAAATGTGTCTCTCGGTCTGATCGACTGCTTGATACCTTTTAAAATTGCAGTTGGATTCGGGCTTAAGTGTAACTGTGTTTTAGTTAATTACGTTTGGCAGCATTAAATAGTTTCAAGTTAATCTATTTGTTCGGTCTGCTCAACGGCTTGATACCCTTCGTTTATTGAAATTCAATTAAAATTGCAGCTTGATTTGTCTTTGTGTGTACTCAGTTTATTTGCATCAGATATTCACTTTCGAGGTTAGCATCAAATTTCATTCGTTTTCCTACGTACGTATATGTATTAGATGTATATATATATATAGATATATATATATATATGTGTGTGTGTGTAAGTTTAGCTTGATTTGTAGACTCCACATGATTTATGCTGGATTGGCTTGAACGATTTTTGTAACAGAGTTTCAGTGGCATATTTTTGATTTATAAATACATGTATAATTTACAAAGTTTGTTTCTCACTAAGAACTATTAAAAAAAAAGTTAATTACTTAAAATAAATCACAGTGTATTTAAGCATTTTTCATTTGTATTAAGTTTTTGTTTCATATTGATTTGATTTTGTTTTGTTTGTTTGTTTGTTTTTTTTTTTTTTTGGGGGGTTTTTTGTGCTTGTTTTTGTTTTGTGTTTGTTTCATAAATAAATGACTAAATATGTTATTTAAATAAATATGAATAAGAGAGAGGGGGTGAGAGATAGAGAGGGGGGGGGAAAGGGTAAATGAAAGGTATAAATAAATAAATAAATTACTTTGAATTGCCACGAATATTAAATTAAGACTTAGAAATTAACTGGGAATGGTCATGCGTAGCTTTGAACAATAAATAAATACTTGAGTGTGCGTGTGTGTGTGTGTGTGTGTGTGATCATAAATACCCGCTCAACGGAAGTAGCAATGATTATAATACGACATAATACTAAATAGCTCTAGCATAAATGACAAATAAATAAATAAATAATTAATACATATGACAAGAGCGTGGCAGAGAGGTGGGTTTGTGGGAAGGGGGCTTAATTTGGTTTGGTTGGGAGAGGGGCTTCTCATAAAATTCTAAAATGGCATTCGACAAATTCTTCGATTCGTTCTGATTTTGATTTCGTCTGTGGTTGACTCTATTTTGGCTAGGCGCGCAACTGCAGCTAGGAACTGTGCTCAGCACTGGGCGCTAATACTGGGAGGCTTCGTACTTTGAGGAGGCGAGCAGGCCCGTGGGCAGACCCGGAGGCAGTGGCAGTGGCAGTGACAGCGGCAGCGACCTAGCACTCGGCAGAGTTGAGGCAGCCGCTGTCATTGGGCGACGCCGCCACCACGGACGCTAAGCCTGCGGCGCTTTCGGAGCTCTCCAGACTAAACGTCTGACGGGAGTTGGCGACAGAGGAGCCGACAGAGCCGGAACTGGCGGAGCCGGATGCGAAGGCGGCGTGTTGTCTGCGCTCCATGCTGCCCCTGTGATGCTTGCGCAGAGCAAGACGCAGCGATTTCCACATATTGTCCAGAAACTGATAGTAGAGCTGTTTGGTGAACTTGAGATCGCGCTTGTCAGCCTCCTTGCTGCCATCGGCGGGCGTGTAGAACTTGAGGCGCTCGAGCATGGCAGCCCTGCTGATCTGGCTGAGCTTGGCGACATTGCTGTACGGATAGGAGGCATTGATCGTCGTCTCAATCTCGCAGAGCACGCTGCGTGCGCTCACCAGCAGCTTGTGCAGCTCCTCGGTACTTTGGCCCACTGGCAGCTGGTGGTCCTTGTGGTACTTATACTGCGCCTTGCCCAAATACGCGAAGCTGCCCACGAATGTCTGGATGTGGCGGTACCAGGTCTTGAGCTTCACCTGCAATTGGACAGATCGAAAGGGGGGTGGGGTTAGTCAATCAGTTGCCTTTCAAAAAAGGGCAAATGCAAATGCCGTTCAGCGAGTCGAGTCGCGGCGAGGCGAGGTGCAAACTGGTATAAGCCGCCCTGGGCGGAGCAGGTCCGTTGCTCGAGCAAACGAGCATCGCGCCTCGCGTCTCGCGACTCGCTCATTGTCAGCATAAAAAGCTGGCGCATCGAACGCTTCCACATCGAACACACTTACCACATCTGTGGGCCGCGTCATGTTTGGCAGGAACTTGTACTCGCGCTGCCAGGCCTGAATGTCGCCGTAGTCCAGATTCGCGTCTTGCCGGATGTTCCAGTACTCGATCCGCGTATTGTTGCGCAGCGCAATCAGATGCTGCAAAACAAATGGGAGCACATTAATGCAACTGCAGGCTAATCTTGACTAGCTCTCTAAACAGCCAAGCTGCATTACTAAATGGACTGTTTTACTTGGAATCGATACCACATGCATCCGCACACCCACCCACACAAGCACCCACACACACACACACACACAGCTGATTAGCTCCATCAGTTTGAATCATTCGCTTAACCTCAGGAAGAGGGTGGCGATAATATGGACAATTGCCTACCTTGCGCTTGGCTGCACTGGACACATCCATTTCCCTGGGCTTGCTCTGGTCCGGCTGATAGACGCCACCGCAAGGGTTGACCCACTCGGGCGCTGCGGCCTCCTGCAATCGGGCGAAAAACCTCAGAGTATGACTGCGTCGGTGTCTAATACGCTGACGTCGCAGCTCCCGCAATGTGGCATAGACTGCCGCCTGTGCAATCTTCTCGTAACTGCCGTCGGTTTCGGCCTCGACGCTGCTGCTGCTGCTGGCGTCGCTGTCGTAGCTGGCATCGCTGAAACTATCCGCCAGTCCGTGAAACGGATTCACGTGCCAGGCAGGCAGCGATTCGCTGGATTCGGAGCTGTTGCTGTCGCTGTCGCTCTCGCTGTCGCCGGAGTTGAGGCTGAGGCTGGAGCTGTCCGCGTCGTCGTAGGCAAAGCCTATCGCCAGCTGATCGTGCAAATGGCGGGCCTGTGTCAATGGCAGCAGCAGCGCAGCCAGAGCCATGATCAGTGTATAGCTGTGAATGCGAAAGCTGCCGCTGCCGCTGCCGCTGCCTCTGCCTCTGCCTCTGCTGTTGCTGTTGCAACTGCAAGTGTGTTGTCTATTGCTGATGCTGTTGCTGCTGTTGCTGCTACTGCTTTGGCTGTTTTTTGTCTCGCTTTGGCAATGCTTGGCTGCAAGGAAGAAGAAAATATAAAAATTAATTTTTTTTTGCCTTTGTGGGGCGTTCTTTGGCTGTCGCCTACCGTTGGACATGAGACTGGGTGCTAGACTAACAGGACTGCACGTATCGCAAAGTCAACACACAACACAAACAGAATAAAACACAAATACGAATTACTAACTTTAACAATAAACTAACTAGTCAACAACTAGACGGCAATTGAGCGTCAAGAGACTCGTTCGATTTGGCGTGTGCGCTCCACGGCATCTGTTCGGCAACTGGCCAGTCGCGCACTCGCACTCGCACTCGCACTCGGATTCACATTCACAATGCACTCGCACTCGCAATCGCACTCGCAATCACACTCAAGACCCGCTGTCACTCGCAATTGAGTGAGTGTGCGGCTGATAAGAGGCAGCCTCCAGCGGCGAGTGAGAGCGCGCGAGCGAGATGCGGCATACGCTTGGCCCGTTCGCGCCTTTTGACCAAAATCAATTGAGCAGAAATTGTTTTGCTTCTGTTAATATTGTTGTTGTTTTTGTATTTTTTTTTTGTGTTTTTAAATTGTTGAACGCCGCTTGGCTTTGTCATCAGAGGCGGTCGCAGAAATTGTGCTTCGCTTGAATTTCACAAGAAATTTTCGGATTACTCATCGTGTGAGTATTTTGGGTTTTTTTACTGCTCACAAATTGAACGCTGCGCCGGCAGATATTGCCAGTAGCAGCAGCAGCAGCCGCAGCAGCAGCAGCAGCAAATGCAGACGCTGACCAGACAGACAAGTCGCGAGCAACAGCGACGTCATCGTTGACCAATTGGCCGCGGGCAACGCGTCGTATGAATAATTCATACAAAACACAAATTCATTCAAAACCCGCGCTCGTGCCGGGCCAACAACTCAACTGCGACGGCAACGACGACGGCAACGGCAACGGCAACGGCGACTGCGACGGCAACAGCGGCAGCGACAGCAACAGCAACAGCCACAAGCTCAAACGTTTGTTGTTAACGTAGGTCAGCGACATCGCATTCGATAACGAAAACAGCAGCAACAACGACAACAACAACAGGGCCAATGCCGGTACCGCTGTCGCTGCTGCTGCTGCTGCTGCTGCTGCTGCGTTTGCTGCTGTTGTTGTTGCTGTTGCGAGCGCACGTGCTGCTGGCCATGTCCATCGAGTCGAGTTGGGTCTGATCACATTTGGCAGGTGTCCCCGCAGAAGTTTCTGGTCTAATTGCCTAACCGAAAGTATGATTAATCGGGGTCTATAAACTTTATGATGGGAATGCATTTGGCGAATGCGACTGCAAGTGGGCCCAAGCTGCAATTGCAGCTATCCGAGGCGCGGCATTGGCCCAGTTAAGAATGACTGCCGCATTGGCCATCATATGATGAGGGTTATGGTCCGATCCGGTACCCGTACCCGGCACACATTTATAGCTCTTATCGGAGAGCGTGAAGAAAGCAGAAAAAATAGGCAGCAAACATGTGATTCGATTGATTGATTGATTGATTGAACGCTCGGATTAGCACAAGACGGATTAATACAGGGAGATTGTAATTATTGCTTATTAATTGCCACTGGATTCGAGTGTCCAGTTGTGAGTTATGTGAACGTTTCTATACATATAGTATTATAATGAATTCGAGAATCTATTCAATTATTCAAAAGTCATCTTTAACAAACATATTGATGAAGTTGAGCAGCGGGCTTTGTACTGTGTGTTCGGGGAAGTCCCGGACGCGCCTTTAAATAAACTATGCAAATACGGCTAGACAATTGTTCGATATATCATTGGCTTTAGCTGCGGGTCTTTTGGCATTATCTTTGCGCTGACCTCCATTTCGAGGAGTATTATATTTGACTTGATTTGATTTGATTTTGATTTGATTTTTATTTTTATGTTTCTTACTTTACGTGTGCTTTTAGCGCTGAGAACATCGCTCTAAAAATGATTAAATTTCACCACAATTTTGGCTGATCATAAATTTTGTACAGCCATTAAAAATTGATATGCCTAGGCTCTTCAGTTGACTTTTTTTTTTAATTTTTGGGTGGGGGCCCGGTCTTAAGGGGACCTAAGAACTTTGGACTTGGCACTCGGCTGTGCGACAAACACTCGTACTTACTTGTATGGCACATTTTCGCAGTCACTTGGCACTGGGCTAGGTTAATGTTAATGTTAATGTTTATGTCTATAATACTGACTGGGGCGTACTCATGCACTGGGGGGAAGTACACTCGCTTATTGTTTAATAATGCTAACGACTCTTCGGTTATAGTTTTAGTTTTAGTTTCAGTTGAGGCTTGAGTTTTTGTTTGAGTCTCAGTTTGAGTTTTAGCTTTAGCTTTAGCTTTGTATCGGTTCGGTTGGATTCGCGAGCCGACGATTATCATTGGCGTGCGTCTAAATAAGACTGATTCATGTTTTCAGCTGAGCACATTAATTTATATTTATACGAAATTGCCGTGCTGCGTGTGAGGCAGTCCCAGACGCAGACGCTCGCCGCGGCGTTGGCGTTGGCGCAGGCGTTGGCGCAGGCGTTTCTGTTCCATTTGCCTTCATTGATTGTCCGGAATGGTCTCCAATTGGCCGTCGCTGTAGCTGCTATCTGCTTATTGCTCGCTCGCGGTCTCATTCTCAGTCTCAGTCGCAGTCGCAGTCGCGGTCGCTGCCGACGTCAGCGTCAGCGTCAACGTCGACGTCAATTCCAACGTGCGAAAATATAGTAATCAGAATTCGCGCCATGCTTATAATTATTATTTGATTTGATTTTATGGCTCCCGCAGCAAGAAGCATTAGCCACCGCTCCCCCCGCCCCCCTAGATCGAGCACCTCATCTGCCTCGCACCCAACACCCTCCAACACTCAACCTCCCCCAACCCCTCTCGTAATTATTTATAGTATTTATCCATTCACATTCACGTTCATATCGTATTTACCTTTTATCAATTGCGTATACCAACCCCCCCCTTGACCACCTTTTGCCACTACCCTTACCACATGTCGATGCGCATACGGTCATACATTACGCCAGGGGGAACTTTTCCAGCTTAATGGTGTCAGCGCCTACTCCTTTACCTTTACCTTTGCATCTACCTCTACCTCTTCTGTCTTCAGTCTTATCAAAGACGCTCTGAAATTGCGTCAATGCGGCCAGCGACATCGATCGGCTCATTCTTAATATTAACTCCGTTGATGAATGCGCTCCAAGTTTCATTATCATTATCAATGCTGTATTCAAATGACTCTTGAGTCATTCACTATCATTGTGACGTCTTGTGTCTTCACTGCAGCAGCTGCAGTATTGCATATCGATAGACAGGGTATTCAAGTATTCTGTATGAATGCATCGACTTCGGATACTTTGGAAAACAGCCTCTCCTCCATAAATACCAGAATACGACATAGGAAAAAGTTTGATTTATCAAATATTGTGAAATAAATATATGATGCTAAGATTAATATACTTGGTGCTTTATTCATTTCTTATTGTTTGTTGTGAAGAATTTACATTATATTGACTTGAGCTTCGAAATAAAACTCGTCTGAAATTGTGAAATAGCTTTAACACAATTTTATACATTAACTTAATGCAAAGTAATTAACTTAATATGATTTGATCTAGACATGTCCATCTGTCCTTCCGCTGCTCTGGCCATGTTTTTTATTTTAGTTTTCGATATCACTTGCCATTTTCAGAGTATCGATAAATATCGACTCTTTAACCGGCTAGACATACATCAATTTGTAAAGAATCCAGACTATTTGAAAAAAGGGACAAACTCCATCCTATAGGGATACACACACATTCCATATGGGAGCCATAGGTAAAGGATATCTCCAAGTCGAGCTTATTTACTTGCTTTATTATTGCAATTTATACCGTTTCATAAACAAATATATATACATCCTTTAGATGCTCACTTATCAAAAAAAAATGTATGTATATATATTTAACTTTTCAATTGTTGATTTGATTTCTCTTTAATGTGTTGCGTACGGTAGATCAGGGACTACTTCTGGCTACTTGGCCAGCTCGGTGGCTACTGAAGTCGTCGGCCAATTCGGAGCCTATATTGACCAATGGCTGGCAGATTTATGATCCTTTGGCTAAAATGATAACAAGTCCGAAAAACTAGCTACTAGAGCACTGAGAGAAAATATGGGTCCTAGCATGTTGACGAACCGAAGGTTAGAAGTTTAATTTTAGTAAACATGGCTTTAAGCTAAAATATATGATAGCTGAAGACTATGTAGATACATATATATATTCAGGCTCGATAACTTAAATACCGGCTATAATTTTTGCTAAGCATTGCTTTATTTATAATTTCTTGTACACAGATAACAATAATTATGACACTTTCAGGTACTTGGGGTGCAATGTACAAATCCGAAAGTAAAACTCGTGTTGGCCACCTCCTGCTCCACCTGCTCCTCCTCCTCCTCCCCCTCCGTCTCCGCCTCCGCCATCGTCGCACACTTATTGCCATAAAAGTGCTCATATGATATCGCGCTGAGCCCCCACCCCAATTCGTTCTCACTTTCGCTTGGAACGCGTCGCTGATAAGTGATAAGGTACTAAGTCCCATGGAAAACTTTTATGTGCCAAAAATGATCGATAATAACTTGGTAATGCTTAAACGCTTAACGTGTTTTTTGTTTATAAATATGATTATATTTCTTTAATGATACATATTTGAAATATTAAATGGGCTATTAAATTAGACAACATACAAATTGAAAACAACATGCGTTGAGTCTGTACTTGATTGAGAGAATGCAGACACATTACGCTTTAAGTGTAAACAAACAATTTATTTTCGGACAATTATAAGGCACAGTGCTACTGAAGCTCATGAGATTGCTTAGAACTTAAATCAAGTATTGTTTAGAATTCGATTGTTAATTAATAAGATAAGTCTGCATGGAACAACTTCAGCCAGGCCTTCATATGCAGCATATGCTCCGTTGGGGTATAATGTTAATAAGTGTTAACCAAAGAACTTTTAGTTAAAAGTTTTATGTAGACATATATATATGTACATATATGTATACATAGGTCGCATAGTTTGGGTTTGGTTTAAAGTTTGGGCTTGTTTGTCCACATTTATAAGCCCAGTTTCAGGTTCGAGCCTTCTTTCAGCTCATATTTTTTCCCCTTTCTAAATAGAAGAATTGTGTTAATATATTTGTATAATATTCAAGTTAAGTTTTTGTTACCTAAAATATTGAGAAGAAAAAAACCACACTTAAAAGAAGTTATGGCTCGTTTCACGCTTGGCTTCGACTGTTAGTTATTCAACTAATCCGGCTTTATGCTGAAAATATCTTTCGATAGGAATATGAAATTTCGTTTTCGAACCGGCTCAATGTAAAACTGGCTAGCGGCCAAGCTTGTAAGCACACGCGCAAAACTGAATGAACTGTAGTAGCTAATTATTTATTTGTAAAGGCGATAAATGATAAGTGCCATTAAATGCTATCAGAACCCGATTTGAGTCACAGCACAATTAAGTGCTCGTATCTTTGCAGCTTTATTGCCCGCTTTTCATATGGCTGGCGCCCACTGTGTGGTCTTAGCTCATGACGCTGCCTAATCAGATTTGGGGCACAATTGGCTGCAGGGTCGCGGGCGGGAAAATTACACTGAGCGACACAATCAGTTTTCACGCCTTTGCTCTGATTAAGCACACAATTTAACTGAGACAAGGGAAATGTGTCGCACAATAATATAGAGAGCTTTTAGAGAGCTCTCGGCTGGTTCCTATTCAAATAGAATACATATCAAGGTAATCCATTTATGGGATCAACACAAATCGAATTGCCAAAGCATATTTTATCCAGCACACAAGTTTGCTGGACAGTGTAATTAGCAGAACGGTGATGTACAGAGAATTTGGCAGTGATTTAACAATTACTTGGCTTGGCTCGCCTTATCGCACTGTGATTGTATATTTTGTCTGATCGCTTTAATGAAGGAACTTTGAACTAGCCTGGGAGTCACATGGGATCGCATAGCCCTCGGGGTTGACTAATCAGTGACACACACATATTTTTCATGCTAAAGTAGTTACCTGGCTGCGAGTATGTTGGGCCAATTGCCGGCCCATTAAGGAAAGTTTATTGAAAGATAGAAAATTGTGGGTTGACTCATTGCTGCAAGGGTGCGTGGGGCCTCGGCCGGGGGCAGTCGCCTGTTGGCTGTTGTTTGCAGGGCTGAGGTGCCATAAAGTCAGCTGACGCAACATATGTAGATATCTGTCCAGCGAGCGTAGTCAAATTAAGTGTTGTTTTTTTTGGGAGTGTGTGTGTGTGTGGGGGGGGGGGGGGAAATCTATTTATATATACAATGCTCACCTGGCGCTATATATGTTATATTTATATATATCACTGGGCCACGGCAACGGCAACGGCAACATGACGTATACGTCCTGTGACGTAGGCGTTGCCAATTGCAAATTCGCATTAATTGCCGATTTTATCACCTTGGCACACAGCCTACGTCGCGTCGCTGTTGTCGTAGTTGTTGTTGTTGTTGTGCTTGCTATTTGTATATTGTTGACATTTAATGCCTACAAATCGCACCCCTAATGCGCGCATTTTATTTGACGATTTGTCTGATTATATTATTAATAATTGCCGGCATAATTGAATACGATGCTTATCAGCACACAATCGCGACCAATCAGTGTGTGTGATTGCCGTGTGACATTTGCAGCAAGTCGAGCAGGCAAGTTGACCATAGCGAACCGGTGGCATTTAGCAATCGGTGACGCTGGGGGGCAGCGTCGGCCGCTTCGTCGCTGCCTGATGACTAATTGATAACCGGAGCTCGCTTCTTTTTTTTTTTTTTTTATCGCGTGCCAGCGTCGACTGCTCTGCGCGCTGCTCGAGTCGGCTCGCGTCGCCTCGCGTCGCCTCGCCTCGCCTCGCGTCGCGTCTAATGTGTCAACAATTGTCGCGTGCGCTTCTTGTCATGATTGTTGACACCCATTCGCGAGTAATACTCAATTGACGACAGCAGTGGCAGCAGCAGCGGCGGCAGCAGCAGCGGCAGCACCGTTGGCAGCGGCAGCAGCAGCGCAGTGGGGCAAGCGAGCGGAGCAGCGGCACACTTAGTCACCTGGCTGGCCTGCAGCCGCATTTGCATAATCTGTCCGCCTTGGCCAAAACTCGTGTAATGCACGATGAATCAAAGGTCAGACAATGCGCTGCATTCACATGCTACAGGCTTATTAATTTGTTATTAAATAAACTTGCGAATTTCATATCCTTATGGATAATTTAGTCAACAGAGAGAAACCTTATCAAGTCCAGTTTCCAGCCCAAGTTAAGTTGATGCCCGGACTCTGCTTCGAAAGGGTATAATAATAATTAACATGCTCGACATACTCGCACAGACTTCAGTTACTGATTTTTCATGGCTTCGTTTCCACAGCGAACTCGAGCTCTGAGCCAAGTGCCAAGTTTAGAGTCCAACTCATCGCATGTGAATTTTCTCTTGAGCTGTGCCTCTCTTCGCCTCTGCATCTGTGCCGACCATCTGAGATATCTGCGAGCATCTTACACATCATGCAAGCACTTCCGTTTTGAGAAACTCGACGTCATCACGCTCATGATCAGCGCTGCCAAAAATATACCCAACCAATTGTGTGTGCCCGCCGCACCTCCTCCCCAAAATTTGCCATGCCCCCTCAAGACTCAACGGCGCAGAGCAGAGTAAACAGAAATTGTTTGTGTGGGTCAGTTCAACTGAAGACCAATTGCCGAGCATTTACTCTTGGCAAGCATTCCAATTGCATTCGCTGTGGCAGCCGCAGCACATCTCGCCCCCACCCCCCCAGCTCATATGGTGCCATAATCAAGTTGCAAATGACTGACTGTATTGTGTTCTGATAGATCGCAACAAGTTAGCTTCTTCCTTATATGGCATCAAAATAAACACAAACGTTGCAGTCCCAAGCAACTGACTGCGCAATGCTCTGTTCCTTGTTGCTTCAAACTAACTCAGATAAGTTTTTCATATGATTATCATTAATGTATTGATATTACTATTATTTATTACTAATATAATGTGTATGATACTAAGACCTTAGCCTGGGTCTCGAATCCCCAATTCCTGCTCTTGGCCTTGGCCAAATCTTTCGTCAAATCATATTCTACTTTTACTATGTGTGCTGCAAACTCTGCAAAACTGGTCGAATTTAAATGAATCATTTCAATTTTTAATTAACAATTGCCTGCTGTACTGAAAATATTTCAAGCCGAAGATATTTCGACACAAAATATGTCCAAAATTCGCATTTACCCAAAATAGTTAGACAGATCCAATCTATGGGACCATAGTTATTTGTAGTCATACATTTTCCTCCAACAGCTTTTGTTTTTAATCAAATTAGAATTGAAATAGATTCGAATTGTAGGCTTAAGCCGTTTCAGCTCAAATACAGTTTGCTGCCTTGATTATGATTTATTTAACGAGTGACGAATATACCCTTTTGCCGTTTTGAAACAGTGTATGCAGTTACACGTTTGTAGCCCAGAGCACTGACCCAAAGCGAAATACTCTTGCCCTAGCTCTTCTCCCGCCGTAATAGATACATATATATGGTCAGATCGTAAATCTTTAAAATTTCATCTTAAGGTTTAATTGAATCGCAATTGAGTTAGTTTCATGTTAATTCTTGTGCTAAGCAATTGAAAAGCAAGTTAAGAAGTTGAAATAAACCCAACTCAAAACTAAATGAAATCCAACCTACATAGGACTATTTTCTTATTTCAAATAGTTATAAATTATTGTTTAATTGATGAACATGCGTTTCATATTATTTTGATCCGTCTCCTTTATACATTTGCAATCAATCTCTCAAATAGGACTTTTGCAATATTAGCCAAATGGCCAAATCTGAAAATAGTCAAGTTGCTTTTCTAATGCCTTTGCCCGGAATGTGTTGGGCCGTGAGTCTCAGGGCTTGACGTTCATCTCTCAATTTGAATTGTTAATAAATGAATAATCGTTGCATTCGAGTTGAATGGAAAAATTCATCTAATTAACGAGAATCCGGGTTCAAATCCCAAGCTAGCGTATTTCAGACGAGTGTCATAGTTGCCAGTGCTATTTAATTAAAATAGTTAGGCAAGAAGCTAGTAAGTATAGCCAAAACTTATAATAAAACAAGTAACAGGTTCTAGTCGGGAGCTCCCAACTAGAAGATACCCTGAACCCTTTGCCAGAAGCAACATATCAAGTTTTTTGACTCTAGCTCTTATTATTTACCCAATTTGCTCAAAAAACAGGACGTCGATATCGATTCTTATCGATTGCTTGGAAATGGAGTAAGTTATCGGTTATCGGAAACAAACTCGATCTGCGTAGGCACTAGGAGGACCTACAGCAAAAAGTCTTTCAAGTCTTTAGCTCTTATAGGGTCTGAGATCCTAGCGTTCATACATACGGACGGACGGACGGGCGGACATGGCTAGATCGACTCGGCTATAGATGCTGATCAAGAATATATATACTTTATGGGGTCGTAGATGCTTCCTTCTGCCTGTTGCATACATTTACATTTTGCACAAAAACATTATACCCAATTTACCCATTTGTAATGGGTGCAGGGTATAAATACAATAATTAAAACCAAAAATATAATAATAATATTAATACTAATGTTAATATGTTATTGAAATCAAACTTATCCAATAGATTATAATTCGAAATGGGCTTATGGGAATCGTTATTAGTTAAGTTAAATGTCTATAAAGTAGTTTTCCATTATTGTTTAAGCTAACCGTTCGATTCGTCTCCTTAGAACATTGAGCTAACTATACAAAAAACGGGCCGTGCTTACATAAGACAAAGCTTTCTACAGATAACATGATAATATATGATGATCAGGGGATAATATCGATTATAGACAAATGGGCGCATTTGTACATGTATTTGAGTAAAAACTGTGCCTAGTCAAGGTGGATGCAAGTTACTTATACTATTTATAATAGATTAAAGTCGACAGCGTAATGTACAGATAGGGTATTCAAATAGATTATATATAGATAATACCTAGCATTACGGGCCCTAATTCCCCAATGAGCATGCAAATTTGGACTTGCGACTACGCGGCTTGAATTTCATTTGAGTCAAGATCTTGCTGCTGTCGGTTGTTAGCGTTTGACTTTCGGGTTTTGTCTTCAAGAGCAAGTGGCATCGGCTTGCAGCCAGCGTTGACTTGAAAGTGTTTCGTGTCTCGTTATTGAAATTGCAATTCAAGATTCTTCACGTACACGTACACGACCAGACGCTGGGCCATATAGAATAGTATGCACTATACTGACATATGCAAACATATAAGTACTATAGCACCCCCCCTCCTCGCACACGGTATCCCGCACCCTGCGCTTAATACGCATCGAGTTGATTTACATATGCGGCAACAACGGCTGGTCATAAAAATAAACCTCCGTCTCTGGGCTTGCTGTTAAAACAACCTGACCATGTCGTGCCTGTGCCTGTGCCTCTGCCTGTGCCTCTGCCTGTGCTTTGGCTGGCGTTTTTCTTTCCATTTGTTGTTTTTTCTCTTAGCCGCAGCGACAACGACGCCGACGACGACGACGACGACGACGAAGGCGGCGGCGGCGGCTTCAAATGTCACTGTGTGGCACTCAAATTGGCACTTCAAGTTGGGCAAAATATGACCCAGAAATCAGAGCGCGGGTGTGGAGACTGGAGACTGCTGGGCGGCAACTTGGAGGCAAAGACTAAAAGACCAGCCGAGAGACGTTCGATTTTCTCTAGGGAAACTGTTTGCCTCAGCAGCCGCAGCCGCCGCAGCCGCCGCCTACGATGAGGTTCGGGTTCGGTTTGGTCTGGTCTGGTCTGGTCTGGCCGTGGCAATAAGTCCAAGCCTGAATACTGTGTCTGGCTCCCACAGTTCTTGTTGTTGTTGTTGTTGTTGCTGTTGCTGTTGCTGCAGCTTGTGGCATTGTCGCTGCGTTCACCGTTTTCATGGACATTTCCATGGACATTGGCGAGTTAATATTTTTTTTTTTAGGTATTACTTCTTGCAGGCGTCTGCAGCTGCAGCATAGCAGCAGCTTCTTGTCGTAATTTGATGTGCCAGTGTAATAAGGCTAATGATCTTCCTAAGCGGGTAAATAGAACAGGTCTCCCATGCTGGGACCCAACGAGCTGAACCTTACGCTCCGGCCGGGGGTCGAAAACCGATCTTGGAGTTTAAGTTTTGACATGCCACATCTTAATAGCAGCTCGATGAAGGGAGTTCGTCTTAACGTCAGCAAAAATGAATCGTATTTGTAAAGTAAATGCTGGGAATATATTTTTTATGAACTATGAACTACGAACTGCTCAGTTAACGACGGAGTTGGAAAGGTCAGAAATAACAATTATGACATGGAACTTTTGCTTCAAATGATTTATTCTATAATTATTATCATTACTCTAATTATTATTATAGTTATCATTATTAAGATTATTAAGTCGGTTGCTATTATTATCAATATTATCATTATTAGTACTATTATAATTATTAATATTCCCACTATTATTATTTTTGTTATGATTATAATAACACACATTTTAAATATAAGCTTAAGTATAAAAGTTTATCTCTGAGCAAAGTGCTTAAAGATGCGACTCTTACTTAAAAACTTATAACAGCTAGGATCCCTGCTTAAAGATAGAAAAAAAAACAAGAATGCCTTGTGCACTTATTACTTAAGAAACTGCCCTCGCAGTTGTGACAGTTGAAAGCTGCGCTTCTGTTTTGCTGTTTGGGTCCAACTTTGGTTGTAAGTATGCAATGGCCACCGTCAAAGCCGCACAAAAATCACGTCAGCCACACATTCGTGAGCCAAAAGAAGAGCTGCAACTGGCTGGAAGAGTCTTTAATGTTGTCGTTGTTGTTGTTGTTGTTGTAGCTGTTTTTGTTGTCGTTGTCGTTCGTCTTTTGGACAGACGGGACGGTTGTAAGTAGCCAGAGCAAATGTATCGATTTACAGCGCAAACAACTTGCACAACAAATGGAGCACAAGAACTGGAACAACAGCTAGCGGCTGCGGCAGCAGCAGAGGCGATGGCAGCGGCAGAGGCAGAGGCGGTTACAGAGGCAGAGGCAGAGGCAGAAGCAGTGGCAGAGCCAGATACAGCTGCTGCAGGAGTAGAAGATGAAGGTGCAGCAGTTGACAAGCTGCCAACGCAGCAAAAGCGCTTACAATGTTGAGGAATCCATGTCTGGCAGACGTGGGACGAAAGACGAACTCAAAGTTGAGGCTGAACAAGAAGAAATGCAAGAGCAAGATGCCGCCGCCGCTCAGACAATTAAACAAATTTGATACAGCCGCAGACTGGGGGCTACAACTGGGACCAGGACTGGGACTGGGACGGAACGTAGTCCAAGTGTTAGTTGCATTTATTTTGAAGCCGAAAGGTTTTTGAACCGCGGTCCGTCTGCATGGTTTCGCATATGCAAAGCGCTGGGTTGACGAGCATGGCTATGGCTATGGCTATGGCTATGGATATGGATATGGATATGGATATGGATATGACGATGGACGCGGCGAGTCACTCAATGCAGATTGTGTCCACGCATAATTGAGCCCCCCAAGGCGACAGTCGATGACACATGCCAATGACACGAAGAAGATTAACAGCAGCCAAAGCTTAATGCACTGCAATGGATATGGTAAGTGTCTAACTGGCCAACTGGCCTGTGTGTGTGTGTGTGTGTGTGTGATCAACATTCAACGAGTCGATTTGATGGGGGTTGGAGTTGCAGCAAGGCTTATCAACATCAATCAATTAGTCAACATCGGCTGTGGCTGCCTGCCGTCTTATCAGTAGCCATGAATCAGCCGATAAGGCGTTGGACAGCACAATGATACCTCAGATGCCCATGTGGGTGGCAAGATACGATGGGTGGATCAATACACGGGCAGTGAGCCGTGCTAATCACCTGGCAGGGTCCGGGCAGCCCTTGGCTAATTAAAACCATGGCAAAAAGCGAAAATAAATCAAACGTCGCGTCGCGTCACTTGGTCGTCGCACCAAATCATTTCCTAATAACCCAATTAGAGCTTGCGACGACCTACGCAAAATCAGCGACAGCAGCAAAAGCAAAAGCAGCGGCAACGACAACAGCAACAACATCAATGAATCCGGCCCCATGCGTCATGCTCCATATCGATGACGCCACAATATGTGTGACAGGGAGAGGAGAGACAAGCAGAGGGAGAGAGAGAGAGAGAGAGACAATACCAAATCCAAGACCATATCCAGGTCCATGTCCAAGACGAAGATGAAGACGCTCGCCTTAATGACGTCACTGATGTTGCCAACCTGACCTACAAAATGCCCCAAATTGGCGACGTGGGGCAGCCACCGGAGCACCGGAGCCAGTTGCGTCCAACGCATGAATGAACACAGTACCAACAACAGCAACAACAACAACAACAACAACTGAACAGCAACAACAAGAAACACATCAGCCAGTTGCTGTGTTGCTGTGCTGCCAACAAAGTTGCCCTCAAGTATAACCAGAAATAAAATTTCAATTGATTAGCCGCGCCGATCACAGCCGTCGAACTGGGACTCATCATAAAAAAATTTGACTCACTGATTTCAATGGGCGACAGGCGGACAGAGCGAGGCGATATTAAAAAACCTAAATTATTTGACACCTTCTGGCATCTTTAGATATTGGCTCTGTTGCGAATATGCTCAGGTAATTAACTTGTTGCTAGGGCGGCTTAATAAATGACATGCTAGTTAATCTGATCTTGGCTAAAAATGTTGTGAGTTAATTAATGTAAACAATGTTCTATGTGCAACAAAAATAGATTAATCTATCTATATTTAGCTCACATACACACACATATGTATGTATGTATGTGTATTGAGGGGGTGGGCCATCATTCATATTAGTCGTATCTGAGAAGAAGTTGATTATGAGAGTAGTTGTCCGCTTCTTCTTTCAAGTTTCTGCTCAAATTTAAAGCATTTCTTAAAGAAACATATGCATGTATGTATGTATGTATTTTAAGCATCAACTTTGCTTATAACATACATACATATGTACGTATGTTTATCAACTATTGATGTACATGAACAGGAAAATAAGTTTGAATAGGTCACAAAGTCACTTCAATTTGGAGGGAGATTTAACTAACGAATCTTACACTGGTTAAGTAAGTTTTACATTTATTAAAATGTTTTGATTTGTATCTATTATCATGTTATTTAAATATGTTCATACACCTATTGTATTTCATTTTATTGCTGACAACGAACGATAATCAATTAGTTAGTATCTATTGTAGGCCGAACAGCTCACACATTTGCGATTTCATTATATGAGTTAGTTAGATATCATTAGTTCATTGAACAACTTTCAGTTATCGATTCGCTTTCGCTGCTTCGGAATTATTTCACAATGTTACCTTAATCAAGTCTCAACAAGTTTCGCCATGTTTGGGCACGATACGTAACGCTCGGTACGTACTCACAATAGCTTTGGAAAATCCTAACCTAGACCAACAAAAATCACCAAGTGCCATGACAAATACTTGAGTGTAATTCGAATTGTTAGGTAATCTTTATCAGCAGATCGCTTGATTCAAGTAAAGCTATTAAAACCCCAACAAAGTCACAAGCAATCGGCAATTATTTCAACGTCTAATGCATAAATATGAAAAACCTCACACGCACACACATCAGCTGAAAACCCCGATAGAATTCTTGTCACTGACGTTATCACAGCGAGTGTAATTTTCTGCTCGTGATTAAGAAGAAATGAATTCAATAAAAAAACATATATACATATGTATATTAAGAAAAAGCGAATAAGCTGCAAGGCCTATGTGAGCCCTATGTGAATTTCAACGGAATTGCGACCTTTGATTTATTGGCGATGACGTCAAGGCACGCGACGAGCGTTCGCCGATTGGAAAGCCGCAAAGTCAACTAAGCCTGAACTCAGTTACCAGATTGCAAAGCAAACTGTGTCGCTATGCGGGGCAACCACCGACCTAGCCATCGGCCGCATCACTGACTCATCGCCCACTGCAAAGGCACACACACACACACATACACACATACGTATGTACGTACGTACATTCAATTCAAACCAATTCGAAACATAAGTGAGGTGCCAAATTGTGCTGATGCAATTAACCAACCTTCGCATTTGTGTACACACACACATATACATATATATGCATACGTATATGCATGGGATTACACACATGTGTGCATGTACGTGTGCCTATGTACACGGCTCTTATCAATCGCTGTAGTTAAAACACACCTTCCTGTGAGGGCTCGTCTATTGTTTAATTAAGTTATTTGACATTTAATTTATGATCTGGTATTAATGTTTAATCACATTAATTGAGCGATTGCAATGCCAAACGACAAACGACAAACGACAAATGGCAAATGGCAAATGGCAAATGGCAAATGGCAATCAACAGTCGCCAATCGAAGTGCAATTTATTGGCTTCCCAATAGCTGCGAGTGCGTCATTCGCAGCTGATGATCTACAGCTAAAAGTTAATCCCATATAATTATTTAATAGATAAATATTCTACAGAATCTAAAGGGCTGACTAAATATTCTTTTTAATTATATCAATGAAATATCAAAGAATATTTCTGTTAAGCTCGAACAGGTGATTCCTAGTACACCTTACACATATGTACATACATCTAGTAAAAGTGTATGTTTCCCTGGAAACCCATTTGCAACAGCTGAGTGGATACGGCCATCTCTCGTAAGTACTTATAACAAACATTATATCGAAATGTACAAAACTCTCTTATAGTATAGATATATATTGTAGTTATTGGCAAATTTAAAGACACTTCAAGGATAATGCTAGAACCTTACTCAGAGCAAGTTAACGAAAAGCTTCCACTTAAATAAATATAATTTTCGTACACTTAAAGCTATCAATTTAATGTTTTCATATACATATTCTATGTATCTCCAATAATGTTATAGATATTTTCATCTACTTACACAATCCTGTGTGATTAATCGATTGGATTATAAGCTGAAGGTCATTGACAAATATTAAACCTTTGAAGAATTAAGGGCAAAGGAATCGTCTGTGTGTGCCGAGTTCCTAGTGCTGTTTAATAACTTTACCAACAGATACATTAAGATCTTTCAGATATTATTGAATTGCACATTTTCACATTTGAAATATCCCTCAGGCTCTTTAATAGGACACATAGGGATTACAATCGTACAATTTCACGGTACTCGTTAGGCAGCCAACTACTTTCCCACTAACAAGAGCAAGAACGAGAGCAAGAACAAGAGCAAGAGCAAGAACAAGCAGAACACAATCATGAAGGAATTTCGCTTTCATTGAAAGTAAGAGTTAATTGGCTCAAGGACCCTCGCTGGCTAAGCATATCACCCTTGCCGCATCCCACTCTTAATGCGTCTGGGAACATCTTGCCCTGGCAGCTTAGCGTTAAATGCCATGGCGAAATACTCATCAGAGCAACGTGAGGGCAACAACAAGAAGAGACTCTTGAATACCATAAATAAGCACTCGGAGCGGATTTTCGCAAATATTTTTGCACCGTTTAATTTGTATGCATAAATAATAATTATGTGCGCTTCTCGGAAAGGCGCGCGGCACTTTTTGTCTAAGGGTATTTGGCCGGCGATCTGGGATTGGATCATCGATGAGTTTTCGGATCATATGTAGAATCGGAGGCGCAAGCTCAAGCGCCTATCTCAAGGAAGTGCCCCAAGTGGTTTAGCGGTTTTCAAGTTCTCGGAATGCACAAACGCATCATCTGATACAGCTGCCGATCTGTATTAATGGCCACCACAAAAATATGCCAAAAGATTTATGTACGTATGTATGTGTGTTTTCTTCTCTGTTTTTTTTTTCTTCTCGCTGTATTTCAGTGAGTCAAAGCCAGAAATTTGATGTAATCTAGATGTATGTGCATATAAACAAGAGATGATCCTGACTAATTAAAACGAGACTGTTTACTGCCGCTCCTTTGATCTTACCAATTTGCAATGCAAAATGGGTAAAAAGGATATATTGTGTTTGTGGAAAATGTAAATGTATGTAACAGGCAGAAGGAAGAATCCCCGACCCCTTAACGTATATATATATATTCTTGATCAGCATCTATAGCCGAGTCGATCTAGCCATGTCCGTCAGTCTGTCCGTCCGCCCGTCCGCAAGGACGCAAGGATCTCAGAGCCTTTAGGAGCTAGAGACTTAAATTTTAGCTGTAGATCCTCCTAGTGCCCGCGCAGATCGAGCTTGTTTCCGATAATCGATAACTTGCCCCGTTTCAAAGTAATCGATAAGAGTCGATATAAAAGTCCTGTTTTGCGCACATCTCTTAAGTTTATGGAGCTAACGTCCCCACGTCTCCCTTGATGTGTATCTTTCTGAATAGTGTATATATCAAGTATCTGTTATTTTATAGCTATTACCACCTTTTTATAATAAGGGAAATAATGTTGCTATAAATACTAATAATTGCACGAATCGTTAAATTGACTTTAAATAAGCTAAATTTAATTATGTTTTTATTGTTAGGATGCAATTTAATACCGAACATATATTCAAATAATTCAATTTTATCAAGAGTTTTTCTGTCTAGCCTAGCCTAGCTAGTTATCCAGCCAGAGCCTGCATATATACTTATATAAGTACATAGGAAGTGAGTCACACTTGAGTTAAAAGAAGTTGTCTGAGTAAATGAAATGTGACATATAATCCGTTTGTTAACTTTTATTAACATCCATAAGCGAGAGTCATGAGTTTTATTGTGTTGCGCAGTGAATACACGTGTCTCATTATATTAATAGCCGCTGTACAGCTTCCATAGTCGTATCCGTTCAATAGGTTAATCAATTTCAATAAATACATAACAACAACAAAGCATAACAAAGGCAACAACACAAACAGAAACAACAACAACAACAACAACAAGAGCAACAAGAGCAACAAGAGCTACAATCGCTACTGCTTTTAAAGGTAACGCCAACGCTTTGGGTTGTGTTCGCTCGCGCCTTTGATAAATGGATCTACAGATATCGGCGTCGCGACTTAAAGATACAAATGTATCTGCTAGCCACTTTTGGCTGCTGTGCATACGTAAATGGCCGGCATATTGAATCTAATCATCTAAATTAAATGATATGGAATTATGTTATAAATATTTTTACGAGCGCAACAACAAATCGCATGCCAATCAAGGGAGCAACAATAATCTGAACAGCCGACAACAACAACAACGACAACGACAACAACAACGACAACAACAACAGCGACAACAACAACAAAAGCAACACATTTAACGCGATTTTCGGTGCGTTTTGTTGTCTTTGGTTTATGTGCTTTTGGCTTTTTATTGTATTTTTGTACTTTTGCAGCTCGTCGGCTGTTGCTGTTAATCATTTTGGGGCCTGTCTCGATTGCTGGTCCGCTTGCCGGTATCATCGAGTTAATCTTGTTAAAACAAACCGTTTCAATAAATACAGCGATAATGCAATTTTAATGCCATTAAGATGAGCACCAATTATGGCCAGCACCAAAAACCGAAACGTTTCGGGCACCTTCCACCCGTACCCGCGGTTTCTGTTCGCATTTCATTTCATCTTTGACCGCAAAATCATTTGTGATCCTTTAAGCCGCGACGGCAACTTTTACATCCCATCCACATGATTATCATTTAATACACTTGCCAAAAGAGCTTCATGAATTTGCCACACAACTCACGCCCATTTCTAGCCCAAGCAGATCCCATGCACAGCCAAGCTCCATGGCAATTTTGAACTTCAAATGATTCTTAGTTCTAAGAGAAAGGTATTCTTTGTATGTATAAATGTGGAGTGGAATTTGCGATTACAAACTAATGAGAAAACATATCCTCAGATTTATTTTGAAGGACAACCTTCAACTAGTTGGTACACAATGCAAAAAAGTAAAGGAGTATTCGTTCTTCATCAGCAAGACAAGTAAATAAGATATAAATTACCATAAATGTATATTTGCATTGATGAGAATCTGTAGATTCTTTAATATATATAAATTGTATATGAAGTGTATGTGATATTCGTTGTGTTGTGTTGGGCTGTCAACTTTGGTTTCCTTGTTATTGCTACACCGGCATTGTTGTGGTTATAATATATTTTTTCCTTTCGACGATCTGCGTGGCGGGCTGGCTTATGGGATGCGGGAGGGCGTAGGGCAGGGCTGGGCGGTATGTAGATGGCTTGAAATG
This sequence comes from Drosophila kanekoi, assembly GCA_037075305.1. Taxonomy (NCBI): domain Eukaryota; kingdom Metazoa; phylum Arthropoda; class Insecta; order Diptera; family Drosophilidae; genus Drosophila; species Drosophila kanekoi. The sequence continues at coordinate 3,691,152 of JBAMCE010000451.1, read as the reverse complement.
AAGAGCGAGAGACAAAGTTGGGGAGTTTTTTGTTGTTTTTTGTTGTTTTTTATTGTTTATTTAACATTTCCGAGCTTTTATTTTATTTTATTTTACTTTTTTATTTTATTTTAGTTTTGTTGAGTTGTCTCTTTGGGGCCGTTCGGCTCTTGATTCGCTTTTGCTTTGTTGTTGCTGTGCCTTGCATTTTCATTGTTCTTTATGATGCTCATTTAAATATCAAGCTTTGTTTCATTAAGAAACACGTTCGCCTCCGCCAGTTTCGACATTAACGCCGCCGACGGCGCTATGCAGCTTGTTAACGTTTTTAATGCCCATTCTCCACATATATGCCAAAGCATCGATCGACGATCAGTGGCCAGTGATCAGCGATCAGCGATCAGCGATCAGCGAGCCTCCATCCTTCGATACGTTGGTAATCAACTGGCAATCCATAAAATACAATGGCAACAACTTTAGCTAAGCGCCAAAAGTCAACCCAGCCATTGATAAAGGCGCCTATTAAATTGCCAGCCAAGCTTATGTTAACACCTAAACTCTCTCTCTTTCAGTCTATCTCCCTCCCTCTCTTTCACTCTCACTTCCTCTCTCTCGCTTTCTTAATCATTATATTCATCTGCTAATCCTGCTGTCGTCCAGGCTCTATTATAGCCTGCCATCGAGCCCTTCCCGAGCTCGAATACCAAATCCGTGCCTCAGCTCGAGCCAGACCCCGATCCACAGCAGCTGCTGCCTTTGCTCCTTGGCAGCTGCTACCAGCAGCAACCAAAACAACAACAACCAAAAGAACAACAACAACAACAGCAACATCACAAATTTATGATTTGTACAAATCTCAAGTGCATAATTGATGTCGATTGCCGATGCTTATGAGTGGAGCGATCATCATTGACTCTCATCGCTTGATCCTCGTCTATTGTTGTTATTGCTGGCTGTGTCCGTTTATGTTGTTGTTGCTCGTGTTTCTTTTGCTGTTGCTATTGCCTTTTAACGCCCACACTGGGGGGGCGGAAATTAAGGGCGTAGCACTTAATAAGGTTGAGGACGCCGTTGGTGGTCTTAGACCTGCTGAACCTTTTTGCTAAACGAAGGTTTCCGCTATCTGGACTAGAACTAGAGCTTGAAACATTTTTGTTGAAGAAGATGCTAATGGAAATCGAATGAATCAAACTAACAATAGCTTAATATATGTACGTATCTAGAATAAGAAAATTCAATTTTGCTTTCTTTTCATTTCTTGTTATCATGCACTAAAAGGGGAAATATGTGAATTATTTTTGTGCAAATTTGTATTGATATGTTTAAAGTACACAAAGATCCATTTGAAGATGACAACTTATCACACTTCGAGCATTTACTTCCATTTGCTACAAGCTAAGTATATAAACTTATTAACTTGTTACTTCTGAACCTTTAATTGGACTAAAAATAAGCTGTGATTAATTTAACTAATTGACAAGCATTTGAGCCAAACTCTGTTAACTGTTTGTAGCTTAAATCAGTCGGACATCTACATGATGTTCTCAACAACCGGAGCTCCTTTGGACTTTCACATAGACTAGATTGACCCGAATATTGATGCAGATCGAGAAAAGACACATTTATCGGGATGAAGATGTGATCCACAGCTTGGAGCTCCTCTTTATAATGGCATGTAGTAGTTGCATAAAACAAATTTAAGCAGGCCCGTCAACTTGCACAGCATCAATGGATAATTGATAGATCGTACGTATTCAAAAAGCTTTTATTATGATAACGATTAGCTCGTGCAGAAGATGGAGATGCTTTGGCTTAATCATATCTCATATGTTGCTGTTGGGATTATTTCAGCTATACACTTGGCTAATAGCTCAATTCGCATGGCAATAAAACGCAGCGCCGTTCCGGTGTCCAGCCACGGCAACAGCAAGAGCAACAGGAACAGCAAGAGCACCAGCAGAAACACCAGCTCCATCTGCAGTTCCCATCAATTTGCCATGCCGCTGACTCCTGCTGGCCTGGATTCAGCACATCTGCAGCTATATGCATACGGTTGGTGATGGCTCATGGAAGGCTCATGGAAGGGGCATCGCCAGAAAGCCATAAAAATAAAAGTCATTGACTCAATTTGGAAATGTCTCACACACGACGCTGGCCAAGTTGATGGAACTGGAACTGAGGCCAAAGCCAAGCCAGTGAAACGGAGCCAGTTTCTTGGCTTTGCTGCCTCTGCTCGTTGGCGGCTGAGGGGGGCGTTCCAGCAGGCGCTTGTGATTATCCTTTCGCACGTTTGACTGCCGCTTGCTTAACAAATCATAAATATTGTTGCCGGGTCGACTGTCTTTCCGTCTGTGTGTCTGTCCTCTGTCTGTCGTCCGTCCCGGTGCGCAGCTCGTTGTGGTCAGTTATTGATGGTGGTCGCCTTCGACGTTGTGAAAAGTTTCCACCTTTTTATGGCTGGCCAAAAAAAGACTCACGGCTCGCCACAAAAGGCTTCAATCATTTAATAAGCGCTGCCTGCCCGCCGCCCGCCACCCGCCATCCGCCTGCCTGCCTGTGCTGCGCTGCGCTGCGGGCGAGGTAGATCAGTCGAGGCACGACAAAGACCGCCTTCCGCCGTATTATTAACTTATTCATAACAATAACAAGAGCGGCCAGAACCAGCGCAGAGCTGAATTGCCCGCTTTTGACTCGAAACTTGTGGCAAGGGCCAGAGCTTGTTAAGTTGCGGGCGCAGCTGGTAGTAACAAGCCACGCCCACGCGCCCATGCACTGACCCAAGCCCTACCTCAGACGCCGTTGACATTGTCTGTCTATGATTGCGAGCGTGTTTTCAATTAATATATTAATTATAAGTGCCTTGTAAAGACACATTTATTTCCCATAACTCTTAAGTTGAATGCTAGCGAACGTCTTATTATATATATTTGGTATAGGCCTTAAAGATAACAACTCCTTTTTGGCCAGCATCAATAATCGAATCTGTTCGTTATCAAAGCTGCAAGTACTTATATCTGAGTCAAGCCGATCGCCTTGATCTTTGCGGAACTTTTTTGTTTCTTAATGAACCTATTCCCAGGAATATCCTGGAAAATCTTGAAAAGTGCAAAGCAATCGATTGCCAAAATCGGCGACTTGCTTTGCCTTGTAGAAGGTGAATTAGGTGTCCAATTCGTAGAGCTTGGCTTTCTGGGACCGGAAAGAGAAGGCTGAAGCTCTCAGCCACAAGCTCTCGAAAACTAACTCAATATAAGCTATATATCCTCACTTATCACTAGCTTGAGCTACCATATCCCTGCTTATAAGAACATATATACAATCTTTAGATTGAAGGAAAGTAAAAGCTTCTTGGTTGATGTACTTGAGCTTTAGTTTAGAGACCTAAATCGATACGCACTCTCATTGAATTTCTTCTCAGTTATTGCTAGGCAACAGCTATTGGCGGAAGTAAACGATTTATTTGTTGTAGGTATAATTGAATCGCATTGAATGGATTCTCAGTGGGTCTGTTTCGTGCATATTTGTGCTGTGAGTGAGCAATGTTCTTTGGGACTGATCAGTCGCGTTTGACAACAAATTCATTAATCAATTCGCCCGAAGGCTTGGCAAGAGATGCCACTTTGCATGTTAGAATACATGGATAACCAAATTTGACAAGGAATATGATAAATATATGTTGTGTGCGGCGAAAAAGTTGAGCTTAAATAATTTACTCGCATTTAACATATCGCACATGCTAGATGCATACACATCTACCTTATAGAAATATGCACAGAAAAGTGAAAGCTGTTTGAAAAGGCGAACACAAATATTATGAAATAATTGAAATAGCTGAGACTTAAGCCAGCTGTGGAGCACGCAGCTCGAGACAATGCCAAGTTGCCTGCCCGATCCCAATATTTTTGGCAGATGTTATTGCATAAATATAAAATGGCGATGTTATGGGGCTGCGCAGACAGCTATCTTTAAGTAGATGATGGCTGGTAATCACATAACGCTCATAAATCACACATTTAACATTTTTTATGCTTGCAATATCGACGGCCAAAGAATTTTTGCAAACCTTTTGGCTAATCTCTTTTGAATATTGCCAATGAGCCGACGACAAGGTCAGAGTCCGAGTCGGACACCGAATGCGAGTCTCTGTTTCAGGGTTTTGCTTGGGCTTATGGCCAGCATTTCGTAGCTTATGCAATGCTGCGGCGAGTCATTGACATTGAAATATGTGTGCGGCCAATGCTGGCAGAGAAAAAGCGAGGGAGAGAGAGCGCAAACACAGGAAATAGTATCGAATCATCGCATGGCATTCAAGTGCACATCCCCTAAGCCGGGCCAGGAGAAATGGCTCGGAAAAATACCTATCGGGACATATTTTGGCGTCGGCGTTGACAGCGTTTCAGTTTTCCCAGCGGCAATGTTGTCGGCAAAGTAAAAAAACCAAAAAGACAAAAAAAAAATAGAGAATTATAAATATATAAGATACATAGGAAACGCTGCGCGGCCCAACAATGTGTTAATAGAAACGTTTCGGAGTTTGAGAGAGCGAAACGGAGTGAGCGATAATTCCATGGAACTCCATAAAAATAGCTAAACGTGCAGGGGCCGCCCAGAACGAGAGTCAGAGCTAGAGTCGGAGCCACAACCAGAACCAGAATCAGAGCCAAATCGAGCGCCTTGTCCGGCGTGTCTCAGCCCGTTTCGATTTCCCAGCGGTCGCTCATTTCATTTCAATTGACCGATGCGATGCAGCATTCTTTTGCCTTCTTTCTAGTCGGCAATGAAATTCACTTTCATCTTTTCAATACGCAGCCGAAGGCGACCAACCTGTGGTGAACACCCAAACCGGCCCAGTCCCAAGCCATTGCCCAGCATTTCGAGAGATCCTTTAATGTCTAAATTCCTGATGTGTCATACCGCCCAAGTCTCGAACGACCTGCCGCTGTGCGACTATGCAGGATCCTTGATCCTGTTGCTATTGTCTAGCTCTAACTGTTTTACCCTGTCCCTAACTGCCTCCCTCCCTCTCTCTCCCTCCCTCTCTCGCTCCATCCCTCTCTGTTGCCATCGCCTTTGCCTTCGCTCTCCCTCTCACCTGCTGTGTGCGCATGTTTGTGTATCTTGGCCTTTGTGAGCCGTGTAAATATTTTCCCAGCGTCCTGCAAACGTTTTGACAGTTTTTATTAGATCAAAATCCGGCTACAAGTGGCATGTGATAAATTGCGGCCAAAAGGAACAGATGAAGATGGCCCGCCAGACAAAGATAGCGATAGCCAGCCCACAAAAGGATCAAGTGTCGGTCTGTCTGTCTGCGTGTGTGTGTGTGTGTGTATGTGTAAATCGTGACTTTTACACACACACACACATTTCGATTAGGGCAACTGTGAATTGTGATCTGTGAATTCTAATTATTATTGCGCCCTGTGTGCAACTCTCTCTCTCTCTCTCTCGCTGTCTTTTTCTTTCTTTCTCTCATTCTTCTTAGCCTTATCTCAATTTTCTTTAGGAGATACCCGCCAAAGATCAATCAAAGATTAAACTATTTAAGTACCATAGATTTTTTATGAATCCTTCAATAAATATAGATTCAAATGACACTCCTCAGTTCTAAGACTTGCTTAAAGCCTACTTTCAAAGCTCTTCGTAGGAACTTAACGTGTTTCAGCGATTTGGGAAATTTCACCTGCAACAGTGGTTAAGTGGCGGAAAACGTTTGCATGAAAGTTTTTTGTGCAGTCGGTTTCAAATCCTTTACAATGATCTTTAAGAGGTGTACCCGGTAGTCAAATTCTGATTCAATACGGTCTGGCTTTTAGTTAAGCTGTTTTTTGAATATCACGTTTGGCTTAAGGTTTAGCTCATAGTAAAACATAAATGTATTTTCAAATTGAAAGCCAATTTGGCGCCTGTTGTATATGCATGTCAGCCAAGATGTAGATACACCTGGCATTACACGATACTTACCTTATGGCACATATGTATGTACATATCCCATGTATATCCTATGTCGGCAAAGACATTTTACCCTTATTGTTCGGCTGCTGGAAGGACTAGATCAGATGCCTATAACAATGCGCTCATCGAGGTAGCAACAGCAGCAATTGCAGCGTTTGGGCTGTGCGTTTCTCAATTAGTAAGTCAGCCAATAGGTCAGGACATCCGGTTATATAAACATTTATGAATATTGGGATACATATTTCATTAGTTGGTGTATAACAATGCATACTTCTAGGCATTGAATGGCACACCCCTCTGTCCCTTTGGCGTGATGAGTGCTTTTTTCATTAGCTTTCTTATCGCTCGTCAAATGGCCGAGCAATCGACATCGAAAGTGCGCATAAGCGATAAGCAGCACAGCAAAATTCACGCCTAATAGTCGACCCAAAATGTGGGCGCTGAGCACCCTTATAATTGTATACATAAGTATTATTATTATTAACTATGTGTGTCATATGGATAATGTGGTTCGTTTGATGCGGACATCAGAATCATCAGCAGCCAACAAAGGGACACTGCACAAAGTGGCAGCGGGTGGTGGCAAATGCAGCAGCCACAGCGACAGCTACAATAACAAGAGGTTAAAAATAAATAAATAAAAAAATAAGGCAGTGACACCATTGTAACCACAACAATAACAATAGCAACAACAACAACAACTGCCGCAGCAGCAACCAAAAGAGGAAGTTAATCCGTTGCCGTAATCGCTGCATAGCGCCACAGCATGAGGCAACTGCAACGGCAACTCCTCCGTCACCAACAACCAGCAGCAGCAGCAGCAGAGGCAGCAGCAGCGGCAGGGGCAGGGGCAGGGGAAGGCGAGGACGGAGCTCGGAGCTCGAGGTCTCGAGCAAGCCCCCATTGAAGTGTCAGAAGAGCCACCACAGTGAGTATGCGTGTGCGAGCCAGATGATTATCTGCCAGAGACACTGCAAGTTTGTTCTACTATAAAAACTGAAAGTAAGCAAAAGTCTCTTAATGCCAATATTCACTGTGCAGCTGACCGAATCATTGATTCTCTTGAAGGAATAGAAAGAAATTGAAATTGAATAGAAATATAATTATATATTGAATGGAAAGAGCCGAAAACTTTAAACTTTTTTTAAACTATTTACGATAACTTTCAAATGCAGATTAGTTAAGCTAAGAACTATTAATTCAATTATAAATTAGATAAAATGTGTGACTAAGCGTAAGCTTTATGTGTCTTAGAGCATTTGCATATCGATAATCGATTGTCGGCTTCGGCTGCCTGTGGGCAGACAATGCCAATATTTATAATTTTTTTTAGCACTTTAGCATTTAACAACAATAACAACAATAACACGCGAGAGTACACTTAACAGCCACAAGAACAAGCCGAGCTCTGCGTCCGTTGCCATAATAAACAAACAATTACGGTTGCATTTTTGTTGTTGTTGTATTTTTTATTACTACTATTATTATTATGATCATAATTTTTTTTGTGTCTTCCAGCAGCAGCAGAAGCAGCTAGTTGAACCCGCGCCCCAAACGATGACCAGCCATCTTCACAGCAGTTGGCGTTGGCTCCGCTCGGCCCGTTGGCCCGTTGGCCCGTTGGTGGTGCCATTCCATTTAGCTGGATGCAATTCTTGTGGCATTTTGTGCGATGCGCCGCGGGGCGCAAAAAATTTCGCACAACAAAAGCGCGCGGCGCGATAAGAACTCAACAATGGAGCCAGCCAGCAGTCGCAGCAGCAGCAGCAGCAACAACAACAACAATAACAACAACAACAACAATAACTACGACACTTGGCAAATCAAGTAAAGCTAATCGCTGGCTAGCTTGGTCGTCCACGTCTTGTCTAAGGCCAACTAATTGCAGGCAGCGCTGATTACTCATAAGCCCCCATGTCATACAAAGCATGTACCGCGGCAGCAGCGGCAACAGCAGCAACAGCAGCAACAACAACTACAACAACAGCAACAACAACAACTATAACAAGATGACAAGCAGCGCAACACGCAAGAAACATGGGACAAACAAGAGACGCCGTTGCCTGCCGGCCGCTCAAATATTTGTTAAACTTGACACCAAACAAAAGAATTTTACCGAAAGGATTTGAATGAACCAAAAAGCGAACAATGCAAACGCGCGGCACGCAGGAATGCGAAGGTATACGGAGAACGTCCAAGACCCGGCACACCAGCTCGACGGCAAGGAGGACGGCGACGAGACACCAAATCAAACACAACAAATCGCCAGGCAAACACCAAAATCATTTTGTACAACAACGCACCAGAACGGGGCACCAGGGAAGCCATAGACGGCGACACAGTGGAACCAAATTAACCAAATCAATCACACAAATTCAAATAAACATTGTCAATAACCAATTCAACAGATGAGATTCAACTAATTATATATAACTATATCATTTATACTTTTACTAATTATCATTGTACTTATAATTATTAGTGATAAGTCATGCTGTCAACTCACGTTATGATCGACTTAGAGCTTGCAGATATTTGAATTAGACATTTCAAATCTTTAGTTAAAATCAGCATTGAAGCAATGAATTGCAAGTTGTGCATTTGCAAGCAATAACATTAACATAACATTAACATAACATAACGTTAACATTAACATTAAAGAAAAGCCTGGCAATGGTAATGAAGCATCTCAATTGGATACTTATTGGAACGGCATAAAATAATAATGTAATCCATTTGATAACATTCTCAGCAAGTGATCCAAGTGCAATTTCTTCCTTTTTTGTAATTTAAAGTAAGTAAAGCCCCGTGAGAGACAATGGCAAGGTATCTAATCTTAACTTCTGACAATCTTCTTTCATATATTTCAACTCAATGCTTTTAAAACTTTGTGAGCATGATTTTTATTTGTTTGTGAATTGCGCGATATGCAGTCCAGTTCCAAAAGTTATGTATTTGTATATTTATATTAAACTAATTTGTAATGTTCTTAGCCCAAATTTCATTTGGAATGGTAGCTAAAGGCTACTTAATATAAGCCCAATTTCGGAGACACCCAAACTGAATATTCACAGGAACATGCATAAATGAACCCAATTGCAATTTGCTTATTATATTTCTTTGAACACTGTGCAAGGCGCAAAGGGGTTAGAGAATCGCAGCTCTCGACTCGCCCTTGCCCAGATCCAAGTGCTGACGCGCGCCGATCCTGGGCCGCTGTCGCTGCAGCATTCGGTGACGGTGCCGGGTGCCGGTTGCCGGTTGCCGGTTGCCGGTTGCCGGTTGCCGGTTGCCAGTTGCCAGTTGCCGGTTGCCAGTTGCCGGTGCCTAACGCAGTTATCAAAAGCGTTGAATTATGGCCGCACTGGCTGCCAGCTAAATGAGCAACACGTTGCTCCGACAGCAACTCCTCTGGAGACAAGAGGTAGGAGGCTGCGGCTGCGGCTGCTGCTGCTGCTGCTGGCTGCTGCCTCGTTTCGTGGCGCTATCGCATTTGATCTCGTTTGCTGGGACCCGCAGGCCTCAGCCGTGTCTGCCGTATGAGCTAACAATGCGCATGATATCATTCATTTCTCATTTCGGTTTCATTCATTGAGCTCTTGGCCAAGTGTCGCCTTCGTCGTCGTCGTCGTCGTCGTCGTCGTCGTCGACGTCGACATTGTCGTCGTGGTAGACTCGTCTGTCCCTTCAGTCCCACAATCTCTATGTGCTTGCTGTTCGGCGTTCACTCTAATTTCATAATAAGAAACATCTTCAGAATCACAATAAATGAAAGCAGGCAATGTCCATGGCGCGCACTTTGTGTGTGCGTGTGTGTGTACGTGTGTGCACATCTTGTTGTTTTTATTATTAGTTTTATTGTTGTTCTTATTGTTATCTGGCTGGTATGCGACTGGAATGTCGGGCATTTCCGGTTAGTTCTGGGCTCAGCGATTAGAACGCTTTCTGCGGGCGCCTTAACAAATATTGCCGAAAGTCCCATTTACCAAAGACGCCAAACACAATAAACGGAATCAATTCATTTGATTTTAAATCAAAATAATAAGTCAAATGTGATTTATATAAAAGTTAATTTACAATTGTTGCTACGTCGATGCTTGATGCTTGCAAGTCTCAACTAATCTCAACTAGTTAAATCTTCGCAAGGGGGAAACTCCTAAAGTTGATACGGTGCTCATCATAGAGCCGTGAGGTCATTTAGAAAGCTAATCAAACAACTGCTGACCTTTCTTCTCCTTCTTCAATTTCAATCTATATTAGAACTCATGTTGGCTATTCCAAAATTCCATCCAGTCGCTGAAAATCAGACTATTTCTTGCTTACACATTTTCTTTTAATGTTTCTTTTGCTGATGAGAACTTTTCTTGATGCTTTGTATCCTAAGTGAACTTTAGAAAAAGAAAAGAGATATATTAAGGAAAAGTAAAGAGAACTTTACCTAAGAGGCTTTTCCTTGGGTTGCATTATAATGGAAGCCCGTCACAATAATCAGTCATAATGAATTGGGCGAGATATTAACTACACTTCCGCTTAGCTAAAATCTGGGAACCAAGCCAATTTCCAGTTGTGTTCAATTGCTTCTTTAAATCGTGTTGGATGGCATATTGTTGGAATCGGTTGCGCTGATCTAGGAATTCGCAGTCCCATGTCAAAGTGAAGAAAATTCCATAATTATTCTCTAGATTGAGAATGCCAGTTTATTAATCATACGCCACATAGACCACAACTGCGCAACCTAAATTGTTGAAATCAAATTTAAATAAGCCGTAGGAGCAGAGCGGGCCAAGGAGAGTCAGCAGCAACATTATTGTCTGTTCACACGCCAATTGACGGAGAAAAGGATGACGAGGAGGACGACGAGGAGGGTGACGATGACGGTGACGATGACGAAGACGGTGACGGCGACGGTGACGGTGACGGTTGATGGCCATGACAACGACACCGCCACGGACAGCATAAGCATCCTCTGGCTGTGTCTCTGGCCCAGCCTCGTGTTGCTCAATGTGTTGAAACATGAATGAATCTTGTTCACAATTTGGCAACAACACGTTTAGCATGAAACGAAGGACGACAATGGGCAACGGCTGCCAATACCAATGCCAATGCCAATGCGCTGCTCCATTGTGTGCCCCTATGCGTGGACCACAAAACTTAGCCTGGATTCGGCACTGGTATTGCCATCCACATTGACATCGGCAACGACAGCGGCAGCGACGGTGGCGGTGGCGGCGTCGCGTACACAAATTATTAGCAGCCTCTTCAGTCATCGGTTGTCCGCTGTCCATTGTCTGTCGCCTGTCGCCCGTTGCCGGTTGCCCGTCGCACGCTTCCCGCTTCCCGCTGCCCGCTGCCGGTTGCCGGTTGCCGTTCGCTGGTTAGTAAAACATCATGTCGCTGCTAAGGGTACCGGGTACAGCGTCTGTGGTCCAATTTGGAGGCATCCCGTGCGACGTCCCTTTGCCCGCTGGCTGCTGCCGGCTGCCTGCTGCTGCTGCCTGCTGCCTGTGGTGGCCGCCGTTTGCTGCTGCCTAGAAAATTATCTGCTTATCTTGTCTTGTGCTCGTTGCGATCGGCTGCTTATTCATGTTCTTTGGCTGCTCCTCTTTTCGGATGCCCTCAGTCGAGGGTATCATGACTTTTACATGAAATAATGATCAACGCAACGCAACTTATAATTGCAATCAGCTGATGTTCATGTCTTCGATAAGAGTCGGGGAAAGGACTAGCCTGGAGTTAAGTAGTCAAATAAATATGCCATCACGTGGATTACAAAGACATTGAGTAATAATATTTATATTCATATTTATACTATATTTCATGTAGCAAGTAAGGGTAATCAGTATTCGGTCTAATGAAAACTATTGTACTGCTCTTCTTTTAGTTTTGTTATTGTTGTTGTGCATTTAATTTATGTGCTTGACGTGACACTTGCTATTGCTGTGTCTTCAGCCTGTGCCCGTTGCCTGCGAAATTCGTCAGCACATCGCCATAGCTGGACTCGGGGCTTGGGGTATGGGACTGGATTTCGTTATGGGGATCTGAGATCTGGTCATGGGCCGCCTAATATGCGACAGCCGCCGCCTGTTAACACATCGGTGAACCTCAAAATATGAAAACCGAGACCGAAACGAGCGCGCATGGACTAAGGGGACCCCACACCGGTTTACCATCGGCCACGGCGGCGGCGTCGGCGTCAGCGTGAGCGTCGTCGGAGTTCCTAACGAGGTGTCCAGGCGGACGACATTCGAGCCTGTGGTGATGACGACAGTGCGAGTGAGACAAGCTGCGCCGAGCCGAGCCGAGCCGCGATGAGCCGGCGATTGAATTTCACACGTGGCTTAGTGTCCGCCCGCATTAAGTGCGCTTCATTGGCTGCCCAGAGCACTGAACAGGCAGAGAGAAAGGCTAGAGAGAGAGAGAGAAAGCACCAGAGTGAGATGGGTAGAGAGAGATATTATTTTTACTCGCTTTTGTTTTTTATTTTCTTTTTTCTTCTTTTTTTGTTAGCGAGTGGGCGAGCTTTAATGCAAATGCCCTGCACATCGCCATCTTGGCTGGCGATGGCTGCTGATCTCGCCATCTTGGACTGTCAATTGCGACTCCGGTCCCCGGTCTCTGGGGTCTGGTCTGAGTCTCAGTCGCAGTCGCAGTCTCAGTCTCAGTCTCAGTCTCTGGCTTTGACTGTGGCTCCACTTGCATTTGGCCATGGCCATTGTTCTGAGGTGCTGCTAGCAGTGATGACATTCCACAGATTAGGCACACACAGAGAGTGAGAGCGAGTGAGAGAAAGAGAAAGAGAGACAAAGAATGAGAGAGCCAAGAGCCGAGGGAGGAGGAGGGAGGCGACTTTATGTTGCCAATGGACGGTTGATGGTGACTGTGGTGACGGTGCCATATCCTGCCAAGCTTCACGGCTGCGTATGAATGAGTTATTTCGGACTTAATCGCAGCGCTTGCATCTCGCCATGCCATGCAAAGAGAAGAAGAAAAAAAATATACTTTTGGCGCGACTGTGTCCACGTTTTGTTTCAGGCCCGGCTTTGGTGTCCTCCATTTGATTGAACTGCTCAATGAAATATGCAAATCTGTTTGCTGGGCCGCCGCCGAAGCGGTCGCTTAATCAACTGCAAGCCTGCCAGCCTGCCAGGCTGCCAGGCTGCCAGCCTGACTGTCCCAGCGAACGTTTTGTGCCTCATCATCATCGTCACCAGCGTCGCGAGAGTCGCCATCGTTGGGTCTGCATCTGAGTCCGTCGATGCTGATGCCGTTGCCGTCGCCTGCGCTTGCGCCTTTGCGTCCGCACATTTGTGGTCTTTTGGGCCAATCTTAAATATCCTGCTGGTGGGTAAATTTTTCTCTTATGTGCTTTGCGCTTTTTGCCACTTTTATCGGATCGGCGAGCCAAAGTCACGATTTCTACAGTAAGAAGCTGCAGTTGCAGTTGTTACTACGTTAACTTCAGTCTCCTTTTCTGCTGCTGCTCCCGCTGCCGCTGCTGCTGCCGCTGCTGCTGCTGCTGCTGCTGCTGCTGTCGCTGTGGCAACATTAATATTTCTAGCAATCAAATGTCAGCCTCTCGACTCTAGGCAGCACTCTAATTAAACTGTTCCACTGTTGGAGGTGCGCTAATTACATTTAATTGCAGTTGTTAACAAGCCACTTGTCAAAAAGTAAAACCACAACCGTAGCCGAAACCTGACAGCAATTGCAACTCAATCAGCACTAAACATTTCGCAAATGCCATTTGGCTACAATGTCCATCGAGCAGTTGTAGCAACTGATCCGGCTGCGGCTTAGACCAAGATATCATGTAGCCAAGTCAAGCTGTCAGACTGGCCGCACAGCTCAATTAATAATATTCCCAATGCTCCTCAGGATTCAGCTCAGGATTGATAATACAGCATAGTTCGATAAGGAGTGCGGGGTCCGGGTCTGGATCCGGGCCCGAATGCCAAGCTAGTGTATGGATAAAGTATTGTCTTGATGGCTTGTAACTACATGACAAAGGAAAGTCATTTTTAAGAAAGCTCAATGCCAAATTTGTTGTGCATATAAAATCTAAAATAAACCTAATGTGGATAGACAGATTCGCAAAAATTTCTGTTCTGGCCTGGCCCTTGAACTTGAATGTTGATCAGACAGGAATGTGATCTATGCACGAATAGAAACTTCCTTCCTTCTGTTAAATGTGTATATATTTTCAGTTGCTTGATGTTGGGCTTTACAGAATTTGTAATAGGTAAGTATCTTACATTTATAAGTACTCTAATTGTAGCGTAATATATCTATATCAATATTTCAAGGTCCTTAGTTATATAATGCTAGATACTAGATACCACTCTCTCTGGCGGCAGGTTTAACTACGCGGTAGCTCGTATCTCGCGATCATCTAATTTAGTTAGTTGGCAACTAGCGCCACTTGCTTCAATGCTGGTTACTGCGCACACATCTAAGTTTGCGTGTGCGTGTGCGTGTGCGTGTGTGTAGAGACCTTATGCAATGCGCATCTTAAAGATACGCGTATGTAGTATAACAAACTGGCGGGCAGGCAGCAGCTAAGTCAGCAGATTGTGGCTATCGATAACGTGACTGAGGCTGCGAATGCGAATGCGACTGGCACTGCTACTGCTACTGCGACTGCTACTGCGACTGCTACTGCTACTGCTACTGCGACTTCGTCGGTGGCTTAATATTTGCGTTTGTGGCGTTAATTATGGGTTCGCTGTTTCTTTGATTGTTTATTTGTTTGTTTTCATTCGCCGTTCGCCATTCCATTGAGGAAGGAGCCGCAGCAGCAGCAGCAGTTGCAGTCGGTTTGTCGTTGTACAATTGTTGTTGGTCGTGTAATTCCGGTTCGTGCAATGATAATTATATTAATTTGCCATCGAATGAGCGGCAAGTGATATCGTCGTTGTCGTTGCCAGCCATCCATCCAGTCAGTCAGTCAGTCAGTCAGTCGATCAGTTAGTCAGTCAGTCAGTCAGCCAGTCAGTTTGTCGATTCTTCGTACGAGTCTTGGTTATCAATTTGTATCTTTTGTATCTGTCCTGTCTACCCCTCTACACAATCATGTGTGTGTGCGTGCGTGTGTGTGTGGCTGTAGTTATCGACATGGCAGTTGCTGTTGCATTCGCAAAGCTGTCCAAGCTCGGCTGCTGTGGTTGCCATTACAAAACAATTGAGATTGAGGAAAATCAAATCAACTGCCACTGCGACTGCGGCGGTGCTCTAAACTTTAACTGCAAGTGGCCCAAACAGCTGATGTATCTATAATTATGCCAGCAGCAGCACGGCCAAACAACCGACAACTGACAACCGACAACCGACAACAACAACAATTGCGCATGGTATTCATTTGGCTGCGGAATGCATCTGAAATCTCGGCTCATTGCATAAGTGAATAGAGGACAGAGCTCAGTGCATTCCAATTGCCAGGATATTCGATACAATAATGCAGGGCTCTCATCAAGAGCGTGAGGGAGAAAGAGCGAGAGAGAGAGAAAGAGAGAGAGAGCGCGCTAGAAGCGGCACACGGGGGCAGCTTACAAATCCGAGGCGCTGTCATAAAGATTTGTGCCCTGGGCAACATCAATGTGGGCATGAAAACGCGTGTAGTCTGATCCTATACAATATATTATACCTGCCACTGACCGCATCTCCTTCACTCGATTCCCCCCTACACCTCCACCTCCGCCTCCACCACCACCACCACCTGCACCTCCACCGGCGTCGCCACGTAGCGAGCTCTGGAACCAAGTCTCTGCTGCGTGTAAGACAAATGAGCACTCAATTATCGTATTTCTGCTTTAGATGCTGCTTCATTTGTCTTTCGATTTAATGTGATGGACTGAGGTGGGGCTGGGTGGGGTGGCATCGGTTAGAGTGTAGAGCATAACGAGTTATGGTAAGTACTCTGGATACAAGGATAAGAGATTTGTTCAGCCGCTTCCGTTGCAACTAAAAATTAGTTTAATTCAAATCAAGTTCGAATCTAGTGCAAAGAACTTCGAAACGGATCGAATGAATAACGAACGTCAACGAATGAATAACGAATTGTTGCTCCACTTTTAAATTCTTAATGGATTGCCTTTATAATATCGCATTCTTCTCCCACAAGTGAGAATTTCCGAAAATTATAGATAGAAAGAAGTTTCATACAAACGATTTTCAAACAGTTTCCGAATTCTTGGGAGACTTTTCCTAGCGCTTTTACCTAGAGCCTCGATCAGTCTATCAATTTCTTAGCCTATTATTCAATCAGTCTATAAACAAACATATTTATGCATTATCTATATGTGTGATCAGTTTATATAACTTTTATCGATTAGCTTCTGCTAGGAAGAACACATTTTGTTAAGTGCTCCGATTTCAATCTAAATTTCGTTTACAAGATCTGGACCATGGCAAAAGCCAATATCTCGCCTTGAGGATCGACTTGTGAACCTGATTTTTGTTTAATTTAACTCTATTTATTTAACTCTATTTGCCTTCTTCCTTCCCTCGTGAGTCCTGCTTATCACAAGAATACAGATTTATGTTTGTCATATATTTTCAACATTTTATAAGAACAATTCAATTTATTGTTAACAATTGCCCGCTGTTCTGGAAATTATTGTATTTGATCTCTAACAAAAATCGGATTGGTTTGGGTTTTGGTTCAACTTTTATTTTGTTAGCTGGTCTAGCTAAAGGTACGATAAATAGAACTAACATATTTAAGCAAGAATTTCGGGAGGGAAACTTCTTCCCTTATTTATAACCCCAACACTTAGCTATGCAGTGAAAGCTGCTATTACGGACAGCTCCCATAAGCGGACAACTGTCAAACCAGAACAAATTTCGTCTAGGCAAGCCTTACATATTGGCTTTCCTCTCAAAGTCAGCCTGTCCAATAACAGACACCAATTACGGACACCTCTCATAAGCAGATAGATGAAAAAAAATATAAAAACTCACAAAAAAGAATTGAATTCAATTTGTATTTAGCCTTTTGCCAATTCTGATTCATATTTTTGTTGATGCCAATTAAATTGGGGGATTTTTTCTATTTGGCTTTTGTGTACATATTGATGTCTTGATGTCTTGAGGATGGCAATAAAATTGCTGATTAAAATCAACATTAATCAATAATCAAATAATTATCCGAGGAAGTTTGTTGCGCAGCTCGTGTCAATTGTATTCAATCATTGCCAGTCTGCCGCATAGAAATATTACGGCACCAGAAACAAATTATTTGATCTAATAAAATACAATTTGTGATTGCGTCAAATTACAAAGATATTTTCTTGTTCTTGGAACAATCTAATTGCTTGGAGGTACAAAATTGCCAAAATCACAGCGAAGGGATTATTCATAATCATAACAATAGAATTCTTTCTATTGGGTTGGGTATTTAACCATCTCCAATAACCGTACATCGCCCATAAGGGGGACAATAACACTGCGGCAGGGAGTGTCCGGTTATGAAAGCTCTCACTATATGTATATTTTTTTACATTTAAGGCACAAAATTCGATTTGGTTCCGTTTCGGTAGTTAATTAGCTAACCTTATCCAGTTTAAGGTTCGGTTCGTGTTCTAGTTCGTTTCTAGCTCGGCTCACAGCCTGGACACTTATTTATCTAGTTTTCCAAATTTGAAGCACAAAGTTTGGTTCGGTTCAACAAACAACAAACAAACCTTGCTCGAACCGGTTCAGTTCAAGTTTACATAGATTTGTTGATCATATTCAGGTTCAGATTCCATTTCGGCTATTATTAATACAACTTTCCGGTTTCAATCGGTTTCAGGTTTGGTTCTTGCCAATTAAATTCCTAAAGTGCTATTCCTGGCTCAAATCTGTTCTATTCAAGCTCAATTTGCAGCCTCGAATATTGTTTACCTATTAATTTATTTATTTACCCAACGGCATGTAAGTTTGCTTATGCGACATTTGTCTATCTTTGGTTTCAGAAAGGCGTCGGGCTGCGAACAATGTTTTCGAAACTTAATTGATATGGAATTCAGAGTGTTCACAAGACCTTGAGTTATTATTATTAGGTTAAATTTACACACTTCAAATGCGTTTTCCGATTCAATTCATGCCAACACCTTGTATTTTCTGGGTCAAGCTAGAAGCTCGGTTTACAGATATTGTAGGATACTTGCAGCTATGTAGTTCGGTTTTGGTTCAATATCGGTTAGAGGTTCGGTTCATGTTAATTGATATAATTGTAACTCCTCGAGCGAACCGGTTCAGTTCTAGCCCAGTGGGCAGCCTTGACACTATGACCTCGTGCTGCCAAATCCTGCAAAGTCGAAGAGTATAGTGAAAATAATGCAAATATTTGCAAAGATTTGGCTGTGTAAACGTGGCTCTGCTGCCACGCGGCGCATACTCTATCATTTATGTTTGGCAGAGGCTTGTGCGCTGCGCGGTGCGTCTTGGGCATGTCGGACAACGAGCGAAAAGCTTTTTGTCCGCTCGTCGATATGTGTTGTATTGTCTCGAGCGTCGTCGAATGGGACGACAAGCGTCGCATCATGCTCAGCTACAACTGGTGTGCCCGAGCCCGGGCGGCCTCAAGCTCGGCTCCTCGCCGGCGCATCCTCGTCACATGTGCAAATGGTGGTCCAATCTGTCATTCCAGCTGGCTGGACCGACTGCGACTGGGCACTGCGACTGGGCACTGCGACTGGGCACAGCGACTGGGGCGGCCTGTAAGTTGCAGCCAGGTCGGGTGGTCGTTTCGGCTGCTGAAGCTTCGTCGCCGATGTTTATCTCGTGAGCCAGAGTTCAGTTTAGTAATTTCTTATTATTTCTTTTTTCTTCTTCTTTTTTTTTTGTTACTCTCTGCCGCTGTCATTCAAGCATTCAACCTTTGTGCGAGGTGTTCGACGAGGCGGCCGCTGCTCATCATCAACTACACTCCACTCGTCCATGCCTCCTCAAAAATAAAATGCAGAATTATGAATCGGCATGTTTTACATGTGCGGGAGGTCTTGTAAAAAAAAAAAAAAAAAAGAGACCAATGCATACCTCGCAAAGACGCAGCAGGAAAAGGTAAATATATGTGTATCTGTGTGTCAGCTGGAAAAAAATAAAAAAAAAATCATTGAATTGTAGTGTCCGTGTGGTGTACCTGTCGCTCAATTCCAGAATCCGAACCTGTTGCCGTCAAATCTTGAATTAAATGTTGTGAAATTGGACACTTCAAAACAAAAACACACGATGCGATTGGATTGAGTCTCCTGTAAGTCGTAACAGAGCACACGACGCGCGACCCGCTCTGGCTGGGAATGAGGCTAAGGCGAGGGTCAAGCCAAGGGCAAGGAC
Source organism: Drosophila kanekoi (assembly GCA_037075305.1). Taxonomy (NCBI): domain Eukaryota; kingdom Metazoa; phylum Arthropoda; class Insecta; order Diptera; family Drosophilidae; genus Drosophila; species Drosophila kanekoi. The sequence continues at coordinate 3,671,907 of JBAMCE010000451.1, read as the reverse complement.
AGGAGCAGGGGCAGGGGCAAAGGCTCTGGCTCTGGCTCTGGCTCTGGCTCTGGCTCTGGCTCTGGCTCTGGCTCTGGCTCTGTCTCTGGCTCTGGCTCTGACTGAGGATAACGACAAAAAAGGAACTATCATTCTACATAATTATCAATCTGGTTTCGGGTATGCTATGTCTCTTTTGTCTTTTGATTTTTTGTTGTTGTTGTTGTTGTTGTTCTTGTATGTCTTATGTTTTATTGCAATTACCGCGCCCGCTTTGTGTGGTCCCCAAGTGCTTGGGAATTCTCTGATGAATGTCAAAGCTGCTGGTTGCTGCTATTGTTGTTGTTGTTGTTGTTGCTGCTGCTGCTGCTGCTGGTGTAGCAGCAAGTGGATCTGCTCAATTGCTGGGCAAGATTAATGGCCACGCAATTAATCAGTGACATCAACCGGGGGCGCCATCAACAATTTTTACAACACTTGCAACGCTTCCTTTGCCCTTGCGTTCACCACGTTCCTGCTCCCAGGCCCATGCCGATGCCCAGTCATGTGCTTGTCTCTGTCTTTGCCATTGTTATTTGACACTTTGCTTGGGCCAATCAACACCAATGCCAATGAGGCGCCATCAGTCGCCATCGTCCGCATCCATGTCGCCGCCGTCGCCGTCGCCTTCGCCGTCGCCGTCATCGCATTACTTCCACACCAAATAGTTCAGCCTATGAAAATAATAACTGTGGGAACCGCATTTTGTGCCTCCGTTCGCCAGCTTTGCCCCGATCGGTTCGGCTCGTTCGCTTCATTGCCGTTTTATTGGTTGAAAATAAGTTAATAACATGGACGTCGCCGGGCAAGACAAAGACTGGCATATCCTTCTCTGGCTAGCCGGTAGAAACAATAACCATGCAACAATATTGCCGGCTCTGAGACTCATCGACTTAGCCGACTGCCGACTGCCGACTGCCGATGCCGATGCCGACTGCCGCTGCTGCAGCGGAAGCCGCTTAAGGTCGCTTTCAACAGCTAAGCCAAACAGCCAAAGTATATCATCATAACCACCTACTTTTCGAAGCGGCCAGCATAGCACCGCAATTGGCGGTCCCTGGCTCGATGAGAGAGCAGCAGCGCCAACTGCTGCGCCCTCAGGCGAGGCAGCTCCAAATCGAAGACGCCGCCGTCGCCCCTGATAATGATGAAGGTGTTGGTGTTGCTGTTGCTCTTGGTGTTGGTGATGATGATGCCGATGACGCGGATGCGCAGCTCGAAGCCGCCGCGGCTTGGCCAACCTCCATGCTGCTTAACGTGTGGCGTCCAGGGCAGCCGTTGGTTGCGCTACCGCCAACAAAATTAATAACAAATTCAATTTCATATTCCAAATATATAATATATATTTTTGTCTCCCATGCCAGCAATAAGCTACAGAAGGATTACAAGCGGTACGCACAGGCACGGTCAGGGGCACGATCAGGGGCATGATCAGAGGCATGGGCATGTGCCAGGTGCCGAGTGTAGCGCATTCGCCGGGCCTGTCTGGCTGGCGCCGCGATGCGCCGCTAAATGGGATCAGTTTTGGTAACGATTTAACGAGTTGATTTCACTTCAGCGATTGCCGCCGAACCCGAACCCGAACCGGATTAGCAGTTTGCATCGTCTGTTTCTGTTTCTGTTGCCGTTTCTGTTTCTGGATGCGGCTCTGTCTGTGGCTCTGGCTCTCGTGGCTGTGCGGTGGCCATGGCCAATGTCTACACAACAAGGTGACGGCTTATAATGACGGCCGCAGCCGGATCGGACAATGAGCCGGCCTTAGACCGAGACTCAAACGCAGACCGGGACTGCGTTTGTGGCTTTGGCTCTGACTCTGACTGTGGCTCTGGCTCTGGCTGTGGCTCTGGCTGAGGCGTTTGTACCTCCCATGGCCAGGCTGCAGCGCGCTCCTGTTGGGGCCTTTGATGCTCTTATATGTATATGTGTTGCTTGCATGTGTTTTTTGTTTTTGGGTGCCCCTTATTGTTGAACGTGGTCTGCCTGTCTCCGCCGTCCGGCGATCCGTCTGTGCGTCTCTTTTGGGCTTTGTCAGGGGCGTTACCCAGTGATCATCACGCGTTTGCGCTCCTTTTTTTCTTTTCTTGCCTTGTTTTTTTTTTTTTCTTAATGGGTGTTATTTTGTTTTGCCGTAAATATTTTTGCAATGGGCGCTAATTAAGTTTGGCTCTGCCGATCTGCATCCTTCGCACTTTGTTATGTGTGAAACTTTTAAATTTCGCGCGTCGGCAAACATGAAAAACCAACGCACAGCGCTCACCAAATTACCGGCCATTAATGGGGCACCATCCCCATGTCCCTCTTATACCCCTCCTCCCAACCCTCCCCTAGACACCCCAACCACCCGCCGATCATTACGTACGCTGCATGCAAAACACTCTCCAGGCATTGGGCCCAAAAATATTGTGGGGCCCGACTCTTGTTATTTTTGTATAAATAAATATTGAAACTTATTAAATTAGCAGCGCGTTGCGTATACGCCCCGTGGCACCAAATGGACTAAACCTATGAATAAAGCTCGCACGAATGCAATTAAATCAAATTAAATGCTCGCTTAAGCAATTCGATAACTATTAAAAAGAAAACGCTGCAAAGTCAAAGATAGAAAGAGACAAAAAATCGACTTCATTAGCTGTGAAATATATATGTAAATATTTTATGAGTCACTTTTCGGCATTCGCCGTGTCGAGACTCAACGATGCTCAACGCTGCATTTTTAGTCGCTGTTTCAAATCGATTGGTCAGTAAATTAGCATTATGCGGTTACTATTCGTGTGTCGTCAGACATTGTTTAGCGTCAAGTCATGCGCTGAGCTGTCCGGCTGACCAGTTCAAAGACCGCAGCGTTGCGTGGGCCCTAGTTACCCATTGCTGAAATATACTTCCTACACTCACCTTTACACTCGATTAAACTTTGCTTTAATCAATCACATTTTGGGCTTGCTCTGCGAATCTTTCAATCAATTAGCTTATCAAGAGTATGCCTACCAAAGTCCAACTCAAGTGTAACACAATCAAAATTGATGTATGAATGATAGCTAAGTTAGCTGAAAGAAATTATATTATATTACCATATCTTCCATACGAATGGCTTTCATACGAAATGAGCCCAATAATTGATTTCCTTCTTTCGCGGCGCGCAAGTTTGTCACACTTCGAATATTACTCATACGGCCCAGCGTCATAAGGCAGACATTACTTACACATTAGACATTCGGCATATTAGGCAATAAAATATGCGGCTCACACACGGCGAACCAACAACCAATGCGTTATTTCCAAGTACACATGCATGCCAAATATGCACATCCAATGTCCAAAAAGATCCCCGAAGGTCTCTGTGTTGGCGCCCCCACAGCCCACCCCACCGGCGACAGAGCCGTGCGAATTGTACAAATAGCGCTTGATTGGTGAACCCAAAGGTAAAAAAAAAAAAAAAACCGAAATTACCAAATGGAAACTTCACGCCCGCGCCTCGACACAATAGTTTAAAAATAACTTAGCGACGTCTCCATGAGTAACAACTGCTCAATATTTTTTAGATTGATCATGTTGAGGCATGGTGAAATTTAGCTTACAATCTGCGACGGGTGGGACGCGTTCTCTGTTTCGCTCAATGCGTCCATCTCGCTCTAGCGCTGGCTTGCCGTGAAACGGCGCGAAAAAATTCATGAATGAACCTCAAATAAGACGACGCCAGCAACAACAACAACAAGTGTGTGTGTGTGTGTGTGTGTGTGTGTGTGTGTGTGTGTGTGTGTGTGTGTGTGTGTGTGTGTGTGTGTGTGTGTGTGTGTGTGTGTGTGTGTCTATGGGAGCGTGAGAGCGAGCTTAACTAGCAGCCAGCCGGCTGTATGGCAGACACCGGCGCGTATGAGTAATATCTCAATTCTTGTGAAATTGAACGGAAATACTTGAAATTTTGTACAGGCGTCCGTGACGTCGCCAACTGTTGGTTCAACAGTACATCGCTCTCTTTCGCTCTCTCGCGCCACTGTGCGCTCAGTGTGCGTGTGACCTAACTATACTTGTCACCTGCGAAGTCATGCTAGAGCCACAACTCTTGACGATGAATAAGGGCCGCGCCCCAGCCCCAGCCCCAGCCCCGCGCCTAGCACAAATCGGAAGTGATATGGCGCAAATTTTTACTTTGACGCTTGCGCTTCCACTATGTCGCATAGCCATAAATATATATATTACAAGTCAATTGTGCTTATAACAAGAAAGCTGCCCTGCTTATCGCTATAAATATGCCCAAGTTTGAGTATCGTGAAGAAACAAATCATTTATGTGTTGTTCCGGCAAAAGCAACAACTGACTTTGGCCTTTTGTTTTGTTTATTTTGAGCGCGGCCAAAAAACAGAGACACGACACGGCATGAAACGCTCACGCGCTCACGCGCTCGGCCCTCGGCCCTCGGCTGGAGAGCATTTGCGCTATATGGAACAGCTGATCGATCAGCAAGGCACAAAACAACAACAAAACAGTAACAAGAAGAGGAACAGTTAAATCAATGTCTTGGTCAACGCGCGCACTTGCAAACAATTTGCAAGAGAGAGTCGGAGTCAAAGTCACGCACACAGATGCACCAACTATTAGTTACGCTCAATGAGCGCCAGCTGGCAGTTGAAGCGCACACAGACAAACAGAAAGAGCGAGATAGTGGAAAGAGAGACAGAGAGAGAGAGAGAGAGAGCGAGAGCGAGAACGAAGCGTCTCAGAGCGTTTTACAGCGGTAAAAATAAAACAACTTTGTCAACGAACCCAACACTGCGCTACTTCTGAGTGCTATCAAATAATTAGCTTAAGCAAATTATATTTGGAGCTAATTAATGCTGTAAACATTCGAAATTAGTTAACAAACATTGATATTTATAAGCAAAATATGCTAATGTTCATCAATTATCAATTGATTTAAAGAATATACTAACAAAATAATTAAATTCTTGTGGTATATTTAATCGCTTCCTATATCTATATTATATTATATATATAGATATTTATAATTGATAAATAAAATAAATACATTTATATAAGCACATTGAATTTATTTATTATAGGAAGTTCTTCAACAACAAACTTCCCCTTTCCACATTTAGCTCAGCAAAGCGTATAGCGCAGTCAATATGGCCTATGCGAGGCGAGGCCCTCCCACATGCAAGTTGTACCCTATTCGAGTCACAGTTATTCATTGTTTCTGCTCAGCTGTTCGGCAACTGTCGCCGGCTGTTCGGGCCGAGTCAATGCTCACCAGGTTTGAGCGCATTTCGCATAGGTGTGTGTAAACAGCTGTTGAGAGAGATTGAAGTTTAATGTAAGCAAAGGGTTGGAGGAAGGGGCGCCCATTAGGTAAATTCATAAATGTATCTACACACTGATATCTGATATCTGATTTCATCAATATCATCGTGAACAACATGATTATCGTTAATCGTTAGCCGAGTTTTGCTGCGCCTAACGCTGATACGAATACACGCTCAGACTGCTCACATATACATATGCATACAGCCGATTCACTCAGCGCACACTCATGCACCAAAGCCACACACACACACACACACACACACACTCACACTGGCACACACATGGGCGGTCGCGAATCTGCGCGCCATACACACAAATATGACTTCTCGACCAGAGGGGCCTCCTCGTTGTACTCCTCATTAGTACGCTCATAGTAACTGAAGAGTTCAGTTCGCACACAAACGCGTCTGCTGCTCTGCTCTGCTCTGGTCTGCTCTGCTCTGCTTTTAACGCTGCCTCTGCCTCTGCCTCTGCCGCTGTCTCAGCTGTTGACGCTCTCTGCTGCGAAAGCTGGCGAATACCTATAGAGAGGCAGCCCGCTCGTAACCAACGAATTCGATCGCCAGGCACTCAAATCAAATCAAAACAGGCAGCCAAACGCAGCGCGTCGACGTTTTTCCAATAATATATCTTCAAGATATCTTCGGCATACGAAATACGTTGTTTTTTATTTATTTTTTTTGCGTGAAGTTAACATTTTATTCCCCCTAACGCCTTGTACAAAGTGCATTTGCCGCGCGCCTCAATTGTTCTTGTTTTTTTGCTGTTGCGCGAAAAAGTGACTGTGTTTTCGCCGAAGCGAAAACGGTTCTAAAAGTTTTCCAGCGCTGTCGCAGAGGATTTCCCGGCGCAACTTGCACAGGACTCATTGGAAATTTATGTGTAAATGGTGCGTATTCATTTCAGTAGCTCACGAAATTTAGCCCCAAACCCTCCACACACACACACACACACACACACCCTTCACTCCTCTCCAGCAATTGGCTTATCGAGCAGTCATTATTTTGTTGTTTTGTTGCTATTATTGTTGTTCTTGTTCTTATTGGGTTAGCGTTCTTTTTGGCTGTGCACTTTTTTAGCCGGCAGTCAAAAGGCGGTACGTGTTTAACCCACTGATAAGTGCGCCGACTAGAGTACCCTACCCTTTAAAGCTGTCGTAAATACACTTGGTCTGCACGAAGTACGTGACACTTGGCGTCGTGAAGTTCCTAATTGGGGAATTGTCCATCTGGGAGGGCTTTCGGGCTGGTTATTGTGCTTACCAAACATTGCTCGAGTTGTTGGAGTGTAATCGGATATTTGGTATAGTGGATGGTATTATGTTATTAATATATACACATATGTATGTGCACACCCACACCCTCACACACACACACACACACACACACACTCCCATCTTTATTCATATTTGCACTTATCTGAAAGTTGCGAATTCCGCGCTATATAGCTCAAATTTCAATCGGATTGTTAATTACGACAAACAGCTTTCGACAGCCCATACCGTTCACGGGGGAAGGCTACCCTGACCTATATGCCATACTATGTGCACCTGCTGCTCGTCTGTGTGCTTAGAAAAACATTTTCGTGCCCTTTCTGGACCAAGACTCAAGCCGGGGCTATATTTACTTACTCGGTTTATCAGTGCAGTCAAAGCAGTTAAAAGACTGCTCACGTCTAAATATCCCAGCTCGACGGCGTAGCACCCATTAAGATTTGAATTACTTTTGAAATAAAAGATAATACCTTAAATATATTTTTTAAGTTTCAATTGAAGTTCCGATATAAATGCAATAAATTGAATTAAGTAAAAATAAAAAATGAAATCGAATTGCAGGGTGTCTCGCAGTCGCGCTGAGCTGCCTACGCTAGAACATTCTTTAATAATTAAATGCATATAAAATAATTTAAATAATAGAAAACAAATAATACACATTTAGATGAAATTGTAGGGTGTTGCGCAGTCGCCTTAAGTTGCCCTTACACTAGAACAATCTTTAATTGGACAAAGAGAAACAATCAAATCAATTAAAGGGTATCCCGCAGTCGTGTTGAGTGGCCAAAACTAGCGCATGCTTCAATATTAGTCTGAAGGAAGCACAAAACAATAATTCAATATTTCAGAAATTATATAATATTATATTAAAATATATTCAATTGTAGGGTATCAGGCAGTCGCGATTAGTTGCCTCAACTAGTTTGACAATCTGCACTCTTAAATGAAAGCAACTTAATTAGGCTGCGGCTCCTTTAGTCCTTGGCATCGATGCCTTAATGAGGTCAATTAGTCTGTCGACTTTCAGGTTTCACGACTAGCCATATACCCTGTAGGATGTTAGGCGTCCGCTTGTGACCTATTTGCTGAGGTTTTACTACTAGCAACATACCCTGTAGGCTGTTAGGCGTCCGCTTGTGACCTATTTGCTGAGGTTTCACTACTAGCCGTATACCCTGTAGGCTGTTAAACGTCCGCTTGTGATCTGATTGCAGGGCAAAGGGTGTCCACAAAAGTGCAGTCGGATCTAGAACCGAAAAATTAACTGACAGTCAAAGTGCGTGTGCTTGAATCAGGTTCACAACTGGCCTTTTGTTGACCAGCGACTTGGCAGCAGTTACCAAAACATGTTCAATTCAAATCAAACATGTGAAATTAATTTACACGTTCGGGGCGGGCGGGCGTCCGGCTGGTTGGTTGTTTGGCCGGCAGCAGGCCGTTCGTTCGTTTGCTGAGTCGCCGAATAGTGGGCGGCGGGGGCTGGCCGGGGGTGGTGTGGTTAAACAACAGCAACAAGTCAGAGCGTGCGAGCGATGCGTCAGCAACGACGCCGGCGTTTTGTCATGGACAAGGTCCGGACCACGACGACGACGACGACGACAACGACAGCAGTCGGAGAGTTAGAGAGAGAGAGAGAGCGCGCGAGAGAGTGAGAGAGTGGGTGCACAAGAGAGAGACTTACAGTGTGAAGGGAAAAGAGTTGCAGGGGCCAAAGACAAAAGACCAGACAGCAAGACATATGTAAGAGACAACCGGGCCGATGCCAATAGCCAACGTGGTTGTTGTTGTTTTTGTTGTTGTTGACTCCGGCTACAACGGCGACTCCGACGAATTTCACAAAAGTGTGCAAGAAGCCAGCGGGGCAAGTTCGTTGACTTTGTAGCGCAGTGTGTGTGTGTGTTAGCACGGAGGAGATTCGCATATGCTGCTCGATGGTGATTCAGCCAAATTAAGACTTTTTTATTTTAAATAATTATGTCAGCCGACACACAATAACGAAAGGCCGACAGCAACAACAGCAACAACAGCAACAATAACAAACGATAACGATAACGAGGCCAGGCACGTTTTGGGCCAAATCATATCTTAGCACAAAACTCGTAATAAAAAATAATGTGAAACTAACGGGAATTCCCCCACAAACTGCATCATCCTTCAATTTGACAGACGACAACTGTTGGCCAGCTCCTAGCCAGCACAGCCAGCAGCAGCCACAACAACAGCAACAGCACAAACAACAACAACAGCAACAACGACAACAACGACAAAACGGCCAACACAAGGAAAACGGCATCGACGACGACGTCGGCGAAGCCGCAACTGCCGGGCAGTTCCCGTTCCCGAAGACGTCCACAGTATTTCGATTCCGTGCTGATGCTTGCCGTGCTCATGTGCCAGCTGCAGCAGTTCGTTCGCCCGGGTGGCGGTGGATCTGGTCTCGCAATGGCCGCGCCCGCGCCCGCACCTGCACCCGTTCCGGAAGCAACGCCGGCCACACTTAGCGCCATTCTCATAGACACTGTCACAAGCCGTTCAGCGAATCGAACACGGATCCAGAAGAGGCACTACACTAGCGTCAGCTTCAAGGAGCGCTTCCATCGCGAACTGAACAGCTCCGTCCTGGACTGGAGCAATGGCTGCGGCGGCAACTGGACGGGTTCGGAAGAGGATCGCAACCCCGTGCGGGCCCACAAGCGCTGTGCCAAGCATAAGAAGGTATGTAACCAATTCGTATAGTCCATGGGACTTATCTAAGTGCTTTCCCCAAATAATCCCCAAATGCAAGCTAATCGAAAGTTTTGATAAACTCGTATCGATCGCAAGCTAATGAACGAGTGGGTTTACCTCGTAAATTAAAAAGTTGACTACTTAACGAAATGTGTATAAAAATACTAGCGAGTATTACCCGGCCTTGACCGATCTAAGAAAGATAACAAATATTTATTTTCATTACCTTGAGTCACCATTTCTAAACCATTTCCGGAATGACCAATCACATTTCAAAAGACACTCTCCAAAGAATGTTTATAGCGTATCGCATGAGAAACAAAAAGTTGCAATCAACAGCATTCCACTCATTTTCCACCCTTGATGGTGGATTAGCCAAAGCCTCTGAAACACGTATTCACTCATTGACTTGTTACAGCTTAGAAAAATAGTAAGCTCTAGAGGAGCTGAAATGAATTATTAAAGAAAAGATCTTTAAACATGCATGAAAAACAATAAAGTTTCAATCAAAAGAAGTAAATTTGCAAACTCATTTTTATTCATAAGCTTGCCCTGCGAATGAGAATTACATTTTCGCCTATACTTACGTTGGGTTCCATTTTCCACCTACTGAGGTGGATTCACGTCTCAAATGTATTTTCAGTCAGGAAAAACAGTTTCACATCACTTTAAGGATATGATCCATTTTCCACCCACTTAAGTGGATTCGTTAAGGTGAATTTGCCAAGCAGTTGTGAAATATGTCTCAAATGTATTTCTTAGTCAGGAAAATGGGGTTAATATTTCATAAACGATATATATATTTGTAATATTTACAATAGTATTAATAATAACAAAATCTTTTTCGATTTTTTCAGCTACTACGCACGTTGCAAAATAAGACGGGCCGCGAGCTGCGGCAGCTGCGGACCGACAACAAGCTGCGACAGACCGTGCACTCGATGAAGGCACAGGACACAGGCTCCAATCAGGCGATCGACATCTCAGAGCACGGCATGTGGAAGATGCACAGCAGCCAATACAACTTTCTGCCCAGGCTCAATGTCAGCCACCAGCAAGTAAGTAGCCAACGACTTTCCATTCCAATTCCCAACGTGAGGCAATCAATTTGATTAGAGCCAAGAGCCAAGAGCTCGGCACTGGGTCACGTGAGGGACCATTTCACCGTTCGTCATTGCGTAGGTGCAAAAAAAACAAAAAAAAAACAAGAAGCGTCACAAGCCAACAAAGCGCGAGTCAGTCATATGAGTTACGGCCAACGTGCGGGTTGGCAATAGGTAGCTGCGTATTATAACGAGGGCAGCTCAGCAGTTAGCAGATATTAGTATATGACAAAAACAAGAAAAACAATAAAATTATAATAAATTATATGCACATTTATAATGAATTTATCAAATAGATTAGGGTACATTTTAGCGCCCAACCAAAAATAGAATACGAGAAAAACATATGCAAATTGTGGGCGCACGCGACTTTGCTCAATGTCAGCCTTGGGTAGATGCTCTGTGCACGCTTTATTAGAGCCGAAAGAATCGGAGCTCCACTTCGTACGGCGGCTAATTTGTTGGGAAAACAATCGAGCTCAATCGAGCCAAGTAAACAAAACAACAAACAACACAGACACGCGCCGGGAACGGAATGGCAACGAATGAAATCGAATCGAATCGAATCGAATGGTTAATGGCCACGCTTACAGCGAGCAGCTGATCGAAACCTGATCGTAAACATACATATAATTCGCATGTTTCTCTAATATTGCATCGCTGACAGTCAGTCAGGAGCTGCCCTCCATCCAGCTCTTGTATTTGACACTGCTGCTGTCCCATAATTCCGCTTCGAATCGGATCTTGATATGTACTCGTAAATACTAATGATGCGCTAAAAGCCAAAAGCAGCGACCGTCACGCGACATAATAAAAAGCAAAAACAACAGACAGAAGACATATATGTATAGATTCCTACGATCGTACGACTGCCAGCTAAAAGCTATATCAACACGCTAGTGTGGGCATTCTGACTGGCAGATAAGAGCGTTAGCTTTATGAATAATATAATAATTGCCAGCCCAGTTAGTGTGTCACTAGAGGAAAAGGCAGCAGTCGGGGCTTATCTGGAATAGCTATTCACATCAGAAAATGGAAGTACGTAGATTTTGGCTTGTCAAGCAACAAGCTAACTGCAAACGTGTGCGCAAATACGAAAGAATAATATCAGACAGGAAGAAAGAGTTACCTAGTAGCTAGTATAAAAAGATTAAGTAAACTAAACTAAATATGCAATGTAATACCGCAAACTTGGCCAATTGGCTTTCCATATAACCCAATTTTCGATAAGCTGATGCGAGTTCTGATCAAACTTTTGCGAGAGTTTCGGTTCTTAAAGATTGTATTTCAAATCCACGTAAAGTAGAGTGAAGCAACAAATATCTATAAAAGCGCCTCCGAGAATCTGGATATTTTGTTTTTGTATGGTCGGAAAAATCTAAAAAATTCTACATAAATTTCTAGTTATTTGCAGTTTTATATAGCATATAGCACAATATTTAATTAACGTAGTCACAAAATGCATTTGAAAGTTCTGAGAACACTTCAAAAAGCGAATTTCTTGTCTTATTTATTAACATTGAATATTGACCCAATAATGAGTAGGCACATATGCAAATTATGCTGGAATAACTGAAGAGCTAAAAACAAATGTTAGCCCGATTGCACCTGTGTGCACAGACATGTCAAATGTACTTTGATTGACCGAACTTCAGTGTGTGGCTCGACTTTGACGCCTGCGTACAGCATCTCTCTCTCTCTCTCTCTCGCTCTCACTCTCTCGGCTTAGTTAAGCACCTGTCTTTCCCTCTGTCGTTGTCTCGACCGAGCTTAGCTGCCGCTGTTGGCTAATTCCCAGATGATGCTGCTGTTTTGCTATGTTCTATACTTAGACGGCTAACATCATCATCACACTCATTATCGTGCAATTGTGTGTGTGCTCGTCTGTGTGTGTGTGTGTGTGTGTGCTTCATAATGGCATAACAATGTGCGGCTTTCGCTGAATTTCTCATTGGCGTCACTGGAGCCGGGCATAGGAAAAAAACCCAAAAAATTAACAATAACAAAAACAACAACAACAAAAAATAAGGTTAGCAACTGAAATTGTTAAAAGCATTTGGCGATAACTCCGCAAATGATGTTGACCCAAGCGACGTCAATTGATGACATGCTAACCGTTTATAATGTTGTTATTGTGTGATGTACTCACAACAGTAAACAATTCCATGTTGCCTGTTGCTCTTGTAATAACGATGACGTCGTCGCAGGAAGTGTGGCACTGTGTGAATAGCTAATCGTAGTTATTTATACAATGCCCAACGGACAGACTTGTATGTGTGTACATAATTATATATGTATATACATATGTATGTATGTATATGGACTATGAGTTTAGCTTGCGTAAATCACATAACAATAAATCACAACATCGACAGCTTGAGCGCAAACGCACACTTTTCCTAAGAACCTGCAGCTCACGCGGCCTTTTGACGTCACTGAAAAGCTAACAGCAAAGCATTTCGCACATATTTAAAATTAATGTGCCGCTGCGAACGGCTTAAAGGGGGTATGGGAGGGACTGATATGTTTGAGCAATCTAAGCACTCACATATTGTAAATGACACACACACACACACACACACAGACAGAGAGACAGAACGATAGAGAGACAGCGCGAGACACGGAGCGATCGCGCGCGCGCGCGTGAATCATGCGAATGAGCGAGCCGTGGATTCCCCCAGCAGCGGCATGAATGAAACGAACGCCGCGATAGGCGAAGAAGATGACGATGACGACCGACAGCCGACAAGCGAGCAACAACAAAAACAACGACGACGTCGACGACGACGACGACGACGACGACGACGACGACGCCGACGCGCCAACGGGCCGACGTCACAAGCACGCGGCCGCGATATGCGTTGCGAAACCGAAAGCACAATTAAGCAAGCTAAAGAGAGTGAGTAAGTGAGAGAGAGATAGATAGGTGGGCAGAACAATGCGGCGAAGTGCGTTGCGGTGCGGTGCGGAGCGGTGCGGCGAATTGGCGTATGGGCGAATCGGTTGCTTTTCACTTTCTGGCAACGTGTCGTATGATTGATTTTGATTATTAATCAGCTCAGCTAAGTGCGACGCTGATACAGAGAGTTCACTCAACCTGCCGGTGGGCGTGGCTGTGGGCGTGCAGGGTAGCTTGGTCCAACCGGTTCTATAGGCAGCACAAACCGGTTTATTGCACAAATGTGATTACAGCCGGCAGCACAGTTGCTTATCAAAACGGATATCGAACCGATCTATGCCACACAAACCAAGCCAAACCCAACAAAACCGAACTAAACCAAACCAAATCAAAGCAAACCAAACAAGATCCATTTTGTCTCGCTCAAGCTCAAATAACACTCATACGCTTTCAAACCGGCTTCTGATTTTCCTCTAACTAACGCCACAAATCTCTATGTTTTTGTTTTCTTCTCATTGTTTTCCTTTCAGCTGGCCTTGCGTCGCGCACATCACGATCTGCAATTCTATGTGGCCGCGTTCAGCTATCTGCGGCACGCCCAACTGCACTGGGACTACGAGAATTTGCAAAAGCAGAGCGTGCTGTCCGCCGAGCTGCTGCGCTATCGGAGCAGCGCACGCACCGTCCTCTGCATCGTCGAGGAGGCAATCAATGGCAGCAGCCGCCTGTATGCGCCCAGGCCACAGAAGCATCAGCGGCACAAGAAGCTCGCGCTTCACCAGATCAAGACGGTGCCGCGAGAGCCCATGGAGAAGCGTCTGCAGAAGTTTAAGACGCCGCTCGTGGAGCTGCATCGCCAGGCGGTGCTGGCTGCTCGCAACCAGCCAGCGGCTGAGCCCAGCAAGCCGCATCATTTGGATGCGCTGTTTCTCAAGTTCCAGTACATGGAGTACCTGAAACACATGACACAGCTGCTGGCCAAACAGCGCAAAAGGAACTGCACGAGCAGTCCACAACCGTTGACAACGCAGCCAACGCAGGCTGCGTAGTGCCAACAACAGTTAGCAACCAGTTCCGCACCAGTTCCAGTTCCAGTTCCGTTTCGAATTCCCGTTGAGCGCCTATGACAAGGAACCAGTTCCGCCAAAAAAGGACTCACGCCCATCCCCCACCCTGCCCACTGTACTGAAAACCCACTCTCAAAGACGGCTATAACATTCGATACCGAATCCGAATCCGAATGACAAGTTTGAAAACGCGCCCTGAATATGTTCAGCAACTACATTAACTATTTATTATCAGCATGACAATCATAATTATGGATTTATTTAATTTACATATTTATCGTTTCTAGATATCTATTAAGAAGTATTTTGTTTATTTTATTTTTTTTTTTTTTGCTAGTCTTAACTTTTACCTCTCGCTCCTCGAAAAAGGAGATAGCCTCGGAAAGCATTCAACAGGAGGTCAACCCAAGCCCTTCTCTTGCGAGACTCCCCATTTACTATTATTACTATTATTATTATTATTATTATTATTTGCCCTCACCGTATTATTTATTTGCAAAACATTCCTCATCCATACAAAATCGCACATTCGCTAGAGCCTAAGCTACAAATATTATTCCCTACGATAGCACGACTTTGCCTTGTATTACAATACTGTGATAATAGATACTAGTTAATAGACGACGCCCATCCAATTTTGCGTATGTGCTCTTTTAAGTTGAACGCAAATATCTCGCCCAGTTGCTATGATCGGATATACCTATGTACGCAAGCTATATGAATTGATAATAAATATGAATATATTTATATTTAAATTTAAATAATTGTACGCATTTGGTACTTGTATGTTTTTTAATACAATTTTTGTAAACTCTTTATTTTTTTATGATTCAATATATTGTACAACAATTTCAAGTACAAACTTTACATTATTTCGACTTTTTCTTTTGGGGATAATCCTAGATAACCCCATTTTACTTTATTTATTTATACATGTCTGTCTTTAAGCTATTTTAGCGAGGTTTTATCTTTATCTTTATCTTAATGCATATAGTTATAGATATGATATTGTCTTATAATGACATTCATAGCCATCTGTTGGCTAGGTCGGCAGCGCAATGCTCCTCAATCTGCTCTGCCGTGAAGCCATCAAACCCTTTGGCCAAAGGTTGTCGATCGTTGTGCCGACTCGAGAGCTTGGATTAATTGGATCTGCAATGTATCTAAGATGTGGATCTATTTCCATAACAAGGTTCCTCATAATCCAAGGAGGATCAACTGAATATGCCGCACTCAGTGAATCCTTTCTAAAGTCTTGTGAATCCTTTCTAAAGTCTCGTGTTTCCTTTAACATTCAGTTCTTAATCGCATATCTCAATCATTGACTGGCGCAATCATTAGCATTATCTTGCTAGGTTGTCTATAACTGAGAGGCTTAAGAAGAGCCCGACGCGTGCCCAATCGTCAATCCTTATAAGCACTCTGCGACATTTCCCGGCACATGCTTTCTAAACAAATTGAATAAACAAATCGATTTTAAAGTGTTCCACGAACACAAGCTCAAATTGAATGTGTACACATTTAAGTGCACCAATTTATTTCTATACAATTTCCAGTCGGACTTTATTTATGTAGCGCCATATCAGTTACGGAACCTCGAAATCCATTCCTACAGCTCTTGGCAGCGACTGCATTGCGCATACGCAGCGTGCGCCCAATTGCAATGCGATCAGCATTGAGAATGCGAGACAAACAAAATCGGACCATTAACAAGCCGAAGGGGTTGTATACCTTGCAAAGATGCCCAGAAGGGTATATAGTAGATGAAATTAATAATTGAAAAATTAACATAATGATAATATTTACGATAATAATATAGATAATAATTATCACAATATGAATTCAGTTGAATTAGAATCTGTTGGCCTTGGACAACCAACTGATATACCCGATGCGCGCACACAGGGCATACATACACGAATATAAAATGCCGAAACAATTTCATTTCGAATTGTTGGAGATTCTTTTTAATTGCAGCCAGAAGTAAATTACGCGGCATTTATAGACTTGTACAAATATTTTATGAGCCATATAATAATTCCAGTTGTTGTTGTTGTTGTTGCAGTTGGGTTCCTTCTCGACCATTTTTACGACATCAGCCAAGCGACAATTTTGTTGTTGTTGTGTGTGTGTGTGTGTGTGTGTGCTGGAGTTGGTTCGGCATATTTTTGTCTTCTGATTCTTTTGGTCTTATCGGGGCAGAGGAATCTACGCACACCCTGGACTTGGACCCGGCTCGGGGTCCACGGAGCATGGCCCATGGTCAAAAACTGAGGTTTCGATGTGCTCCGATGTGTGTTCAGGGCTTCCTTTTGTGTGTTACTAATGTCTTTCATCTCATTGTGTGTGCGTGTGCGTGTGTGTGTGTGCGTGTGCGTGTGAGTTTGTCGCGGTTTCCACCAATTGCCCTGCGCCTGCGTCCGTTTATCTCACACAATCAGCAATTGTCATTAATTTCGGACGCTGTGTACGTGCTCCGATTTGTCTCTTGAATTCTCAGTGACTGATTCAACAATTTAATATGCAGCAGCAGCGTCTGCAGCCAACGCCAGACCTGGCCAAGTCTCAGGCCAGGCCAGACCAGGCCGGGCCAGGGGCGATCATCTCAGTGCCCCTGGGACACTAAAGATGCTTATCGTTTTGATTTTATTGTGGCTCCGATGCAGCCTCTTGCCATCCCCTTTCTGCACGGCCCCGCACGGCCCCGGGCGAGAGACATGCAACTATGCGTCGGCGCACCATTCACCAAAAAATTCATTGCCGCTCAGCTCGACTTACCGCCCCCCCGCTCCCCCGTACCGCCGTACCGCCCAGGGCAAGGCCCTATGTTGATCAGCCGCTGGGAGAGAGCATTGCCAGCCCGCCGCCGCCGCACTCGAGAACAATCCTTTCTGGCCGTAGCGCCGTCTTGTTTTTAATGGACTTTCCTGCAAGTGCACGTAGCGCTCATCTATCTTAAGTTTTGATAGGTTTTTACGAGCGTATTTATGCGATGGCCTTTATTAAATTGAAAATTATGTCTTTCTATGAGAAATGTCTAAATTGTTGTCTTCGCTTTTGGTGGGTACTTTTAGGCCACTTTCGGGTGTGTGTGTGCGTGTGTGTGTGTGTGTGTGTGTGGAACCTTTCTGGCCTTGTGTGTTCCTCAATGAACTTGCGCCTGGGTCTTGGACAGCGACTGGAACTGATTTAATCTAAATGTTTATTTGGTTTCTTTTTTAGTTTATATTTTTTTTGGTTTTTGTATTTAATTTTGTTTTTTTTTTTTTTGTTGCTGTTTTGCCGGCGGTCACGTGCAGCTTCTCATAAAAGTGTATTTGCTGTTGTGTGTGTATTTTTTTTTTTTTTTTTGTTGTTGTCGGTGACAATTAATTAAAAATATCTTATTTCGTTTATGTTCTGTGTGTTAGCTTGTTTTGTTATTTTTGAGTTATGTTTTCCGCTGCAGATTTATAGATAATCGCGTTACATTTATGGGCCCTAAATGCGACTAAGCCAACAGAAGTACCACAAAACTCAACCCAAGCCCAAGGAAACCCAAAAAAAAAGAAATGATAACAAAAACTGAACACCAAATGCAGCTGAGCGGGGCCAAGACCCGCCCCCCTTTGCTGCCCGTCAGATTTCTGATTTGATTTTGTAATTTTTTAGCCTCTGCGATACAAATTGCAAAACGTTGTTGTTTTGTGTTTCGCTAGCGATTTTTGTTTATGTTTTTTTTTTAACAATCTCACGACAAATGCTCGGAAAGCGCTGCCTCAGCTTCTGACACTTCTTGGACGCCTGGGAATAGGTGTTGAAATCTCTCAATTCTTTGCGCCGGCTCAGCAGTTTCTTCTTTCACAGAATCAAAGCCCTCCTCGCAGCTGTGAAGCAATCAAATCAAAGATTCAGCATTCAAACACATTTGTATCTATGTGCATAGCGTGTGTATTTGTATGTAAACACATTTAGATTGAGCTTAAAGAGAGCGAGCGCATTTTGCTGACACATTATCTAAAAGTTAACTAAGGCAACAAACCAAGGTGTTCAGAACAAAACAACATTTGAGATAGAGATTACCTTGGTCGAATAACTAAATACACTTGCTTCTGTCTTCAACAAAGTATAATATATAATATATATATAATATAATATAATATGTACGCTTTGTATTCATTTAATAGCTTACTTACATTATTACTAATATTATGCTTTTATATACATATATATATATATATATATATATCCCGGCCTTGTCTTTTGCACCTTTCCGACAGATAACAATTTTCACGTTCTACCTAGAACCTGCCCAGTTTGAATGTTGCACACGCAAATTTTTCACCTCTGAAAGTGAGTTTGCTGAAAAACGTGAAACAAGTTGCCATTTCTTTCAGTTAGCCCAAAGCCAGAGATTTTGGAGAACTAAAGTGAGTTATCCATGAAAATTAAGTTAATTTCTGATCTGTTTAGGGTAGATGATATATATAATATTATTAAATTTGTGGCAGGTGCTCTTAAGTCTTCAAGATAGATAAGTTTGGTTTAAGTTAAGTAAAAAAGGAGCACAGAGAACTTAGTTTCTATACCTAGATGAGCTCGTATGCTGCCCATGAAACAATACATAAATAGGTTCAAGATGAAATTTCCCTTCACAACTCTTCAAAATGGCCTTAATTAAGGCCTATTCAGCTGTTTTCTCTAACCGCTGCAGACCAGATTTGGGCCAACTGAAAACTAGCAATGGCTGATTCGATTTCGGTTTTTGGCTGGCATGGATTTTTCACACTCTCGGCCAGGGATTGGGCCACATTGGTGCAGCGCTTGGGCCGCCAGTGCGTCGCCGTGGCCCATATAAATTATGCACAGTTAACAATGCGGATCAGCCGGGGCGTATAGGTTATTGTGTGCAGTTTTTCCGCTTAATAAGGTAAAAGGTGTTTCAATTGCAAAACAATAGCAGTTGGGCCATTGTGCTGGCCGATTGGCAGCGGCAGCAGCAACAGCAACATAAAGTGACAAAAATTATGAAAGAATGTCGAGAGGACACGCCGAACATCAAAGGTGACGCGCCCACTTCAAAATTCCATAACACGACAATTGTATTTAATTCAATTGAGAGCGCACAAAGGGATCAGAGGGCACAAGGGCAAGAGGGCACACAGCGGCAGCTGAGAGCGCACAGGCTAGGCTAGGACAGGCCAGGACTGGACAGGATAGTACAGGACAGAGCTGGACAATAAAGTGATCAATACCAGCAAAATGTTTTTAATTGTCAATGAATGCGACATGGCCAGAACAGACCAGACCGAAGCGAACCGAACCAAACCGAACCGGACCGGACCCTTGACCTTTTGCGGCAGTCCATCGATTTGTTGCTGTTGTTGTTGTTGTTGGTGTTTTGTTTTGCTTTGTTTTGTTTTTGTCTCGTTGCTGTTGTTGTGCAATTGCCGTGTGCAGTTCTGCGCTTCAAAAGGTGAAATAAATTGCCCACCACCCAGGTGAGGAATGCTCGACCCGAGCGGCGATAAATTTTCGACTTGTACGTGTTTGGGAGTATGCATGTATTGTATACAAATGCTGTGTGCGCGCGCGCGCCTGTGTGTGTGTGTGTGTGTGTGTGTGCGTGTGTGTATGACAATGCATGGCATCGTTATAATTAATGGCCAGGTTGGCGCCAGCGTCTGAGCTACGACGACCCGATCGAGAACGCAACTGCGGCATTGCGAGGCCTGTGAACCAAATCCGAACTTTGCATCTGGGATTTGTGTATTGATATTTATATGTTTTCTGTTTTGTGCCATATTTGAAATGCGCACAGGAAACCGGGCAATGAGAATTGATGAACGTGCGCCCTCGATATCCTTTCGAGAACCGCCTTATCACAACTTTGCATCGTCCGAACAAATAAACAAACAAACAATCAAACAAACAAACAAACAAACAGACAAACAGCGAACCGAACCGCGTTCAGCCAATCGGTCAAAACAGCCAAAGCAATCAGTCAATGGGCATGCACATGTTGCCCCTGAGGAGTGTGGGATGTGGAGTGAGTGGTTGAGGGGACAGCCGAGGCGGGAGACGTCAGAACGTGCCTCACAAGTGGCTGCGCAAACATTGACACAATCCTTTTGCCTGGATGGGAACGTGCGAACAACTTTACAAACAAATGCGATGCACAAACACAATAATATATTTAACATTTGCATTGGGTCAGGCCCGAGACGAGTCGCTGGCCAACAATTGGAATGTGTTGTTATCTTATGATCTTATGATCTTGTTAGCTTGTTATTATTACTTGCCTCTTAACCTGCCAACCGGACGAGAGTCCTGCCAGTTCAATAAACTATCGCCAGTTGTCTAAGCCGAACTAGATCAATCCCTAAATGGGCATTAAAATACAAGTGCAAGTGCAAGGATGACAATTTTAATGATCATGTCGATTGCTCTAAGTCGCCTCTGCAATCACCTACTCCCCTACGATTTGCGGTTCTTCTTCTTTAACTATGGAAATGTTGAAAAATAAATATTTCCTTCTTTAGTTAAACTAATTTAATCATTTGATGATTTGATTGTTGATTGTTATGATTGAAGTATTTGCTGAGTAGAGGAAAAAGTAATTTTTTTATGGATCTATTGCTGCTGCAATTGTCCATATGCCTGGCCATTAAGAGCGCAATTTGATAAACAAATGTTACGGCCAGAGGCAAGTCGACGGGCAAAAGCAAGACCAAGTGTGGAGACAGTCTGATGTCTGTAGTCTGCGGAGCGAGGCACAAATAGACTAATTGCCCGCAACTAATAAGACATCGTTCTCATTCAATTAAAATATCCATATCTAGTACAATTAGACGACGACAAATGTCCACATTGCGGAGACTCATTAAACTTGCACGAATTATTGCACGCACTTTGTCATACATTTTAATTTCACTTGTTGTGCACACTCGATGCGAGTCAGGCCAAGCCGGGCCGTGCTGGCCAGGCTAAGCGAAATGAAACGAAATCGAGCCGATACCAATAGCAATGCCAATACGAAAGCCAAAGCCAGTCCAGACCAAGCCAAGCCAAGCCAAGCCGAGCCAAGCCAGGCCAAGCCAAGATCAAGAGCAGCTCCAACTGCCAGAGCAACTCGAGCCTCAGCTCGAAGACGGCCTGCAAAGTGAACGAGGCTATAACTAAATCGCAAACGCAATCGCACACAGGCCTGGCCAGCAACCAGTAGGCACTTGGCAGTAGGCAGTAGGCAGTTGGCAGTTGGCAGTGGGCAGCATCCAGTAAGCAGATCTCTGTGGCAGCGTGCGCTCCACACACATTAGCAATTACGCTCATTACACTTAATTACAGAAAACTAGGAGTGCATGAAGATTTCCAACTGCGGACGATCGTGGAGAATCCAAGCGGCTGCAGCTCTGCCAGCTCCGTTTCAGTTTCGGTCTTGGTCTCGGTCTTGGTCTTGCTCTTGGTCTTGGCCGCCGTCTTGGTTGGGTTGTTGTTGTTGTTGTTGTTGTTGTTGTTATAACAGTGCCTCGGCCGGCTTGTGTCTTTATATGCACTGGCCGCCGCGAGGATCACGAGCATGCAGAGCAAGTGAATTATTGCAGTCTCATTATGTGCGATGAGTTATGTATGGCGTATTGCTTTCGTCGTCAGGCCACAGCCTCGTCAACATCGTCATCATTGCCGTCACCGTCGCAGCTTCGAAAGTACTCATGTATCTGCATTGTAACATCCAAACATTCAGACAGTCAGCCAGCCTGCCAGCCGGCCAGCCGGCCAGCCAGTCAGTCAGCCAGCCAGCCAACCCAGGCAGACGTACGAGCAGCCATCTGTCAGTATGCCAGTGACTGGCCGAGACTCCAACTCCAAGTCCAACTCCAACTCCAACTCCAAACTCCATCTCCATGCAAGACTCGGCTCAGTGCATGACTCGGTCGAAGAATGTAGTGTGATGGTCGCCTAAATCAAGCGTACTTAGCGAATGATTTACATTCCAAAAGACAGCAAACACACTGTTTTGCAGTATGTGATGTTATGCGAGCAGCGGCAACAACAGCAACAACAACAACAACAACAACCACTAAAACAAACGAACAACACGCATACGCATGTGTGTAAGTTGTTGTGCGTGCGAGTGTGTGTGCTATGTGTGTGTGTGCTCCACAACGCTTCAAGCACAAATGGACTGAAAATATTACAGGCCCAACGAATGTGTAAATCACCTACACTTTTCCATGTCTAACCCAAAATGCAGCTGCGAGAGCTCCATAAGTCGCCAACCTCGAGCCAGCTAGACATCCAGCTCGATGAGAAATGTTCCTTTAAAGGTTCCTTAGAGAGTTTTCAGTTGTACCACGAAACAGTTTTTGATTTGATCTTATTAAAGTATATTTATGAAAATTTTATTGTAATTTTTATAATATTTAACTAACATTTATTGACATCTGAGCTAAGCGTAACATATTTGTACAAAATCTCAATAATTAATTCAGATATCTTTCAGTTTTGATTTCGATGAATCGAAAATCATATTTTAAACGATGCGAGTGCAAAAATTGACTTTCGCAGGCTTGTTGGTGCTGCCAATCAATATGCCATGGGATATGCAGTGTGTGGCAAGCGATGATAATAAGCAGCAAGCACTGCAAAAGATACGGCGGCAGCTTCGACGCAGTTTCCGTCACCGCTGCCGCTGCCGCTGCCGCTGCCTGCGCTGCCGCTGCCGCCACATCCTCGGACGCTTCGTCGCATAAATATCACCAGCAATTACTCAGTCATAAGTTTGCTGCTTGCTCGTTTGCTGTCATGACATGAGTAACTTTGCTCGACGCTCAACGCTCACTTTATAAGGCAACCAGGCGCGATGCTGGACCAGGTCCGCCACAGCCAGAGCCACAGCCAGAGCCAGAGCCTGTGCTTGGCCAGTGGCTGGCATTGTCTGGCAGTGCGATGCGCCTGCGCCAAGTGCAGAGCCTGAAACTCCTTTAATGCCAGCCGCCTTCGTCTCTGTGCCCCTTGCACCCCGTCGCACTTCTTGCCGCTGTCGCTCATGCTGTGTGCGCCCAAGTTTGCCGCTAGGCACTGCAGCCGACATGGAGATGTATGTCTGGGCTTTTTGGCCAACGTCTTGGTGTTGGCTTGGCAAATTTTTACAACTTTTATAAACATCTCGTTGTGCCGGCAACTGGGCGGTAATTTGTTAAAGCTTCCTTACTTTTCAACACTCAAAACGAGCCGCAACGAGCCGAGACGGCGACTGCGACTGCGGCTGCGACTGCGACTGCAACTGAGCAGCAGAGCCCAAATAGTGAAGCATCCGAGGCATCTGCATCTGCGCGCGCACATTTTAATTGTGCACCCCGACTGAGGCTTGCCTCTGCTCTTTAGATCCTTGCGCATGCGCCATGGAACGCTTTTGGCCGCTTGGACGCTACTTTGTCTTCTGGCGCGCATGATGATAAATTTTCGTGGCCATCCATCTAAGCGCTACAGTACCATCATGATCATCAGGCCCCCGATCATCATCAGCAGCATCACCAGCAGCATCAGCATCAGCAGCAGCATCAGCAGCCGCATCAGCAGCCGCATCAACTGCGCCCTGGCTAAGTAGGTCCGCCGTCATTCATAACACACACCAACACTCACACTCCTATGGACATAAGCACTTGCTTCCTTAACACAAATCAACAGGATGACGGAGCTGACACCAGGCCGAGACTCGGCCTCCGTCGCGGCCGCCTTCCGAGGCTGAGCTCAAGACGCAAACGCAACGTACAGTGGTTGCCAGCAGTATGCGCTTGATCTGATCAGGGGCAGCAGCAGCTGCCATCAGCTATTGAGATATACTCAAAATACTTTTGTCAAACACATTAAAACAACTTTATACTTGAAGCTAAGTTAACAAAAACGCCCAATGATATAATCAACTGGGCTGCAAACCAAATAAAATTGTCTTTGGTTCGGTTCAGGGCTTGAACCAAATCCCTGCCTTTGGGTTTGCTTCGTTTGCCATATTCCATATTAAGTTGGTGATTTCCCTGATTAATGAAATCCAAAGCAGAAACTTACATTTAGTGTCACGAGTCGCGATATTGTAGACAAAACTGAGGACAACAATAATGTAGATAACGCAGTTATACAATTACCTTCAGAGATAAGGTTCTTCTGAGGTATGCCCAGAACCGTGTTAATCTACATTGCACTTTCAAAGCAATTTAAAAATGTGGATGAAAATATGCCGATTACACTTTAGCCGAGAATCAAACGATTGTACATCGTAGCAAGAAATGGAAATTATCCCTAGGTCCTTTTATAACCTTGTCCCTTTGACAAGGCGGGGCCTCAAAACTTGTTATGGCCAATATTGCTGGCCGATTTCTGGCGTACATCAAATGTCATCAATCAATCACCTCTTGAGAGATGAGGTGACAGGGGGACCCGGCAATATTTTAAATAGATCCCATTCAATTTTCAATTTAACTGCTTTTTTTAGTTTTTTATGATTGTCTTTTTCCTTGTCAATAGTAGGAATTGCTGCTGGAGTTGAACCGACATCCTCTTGCTTGCTAGTTCGACGCTCAGTTAGCTAAGCTTTACAGGTTCGCATGCGTTCTTTGCTAAGTTTTTCACACAAGCATTGTTTATATTTCCAAAACCTAGTCTTAGTTCTCACACTCGAGCCCTTGTGGCTCTTGTGCCTAGGACTGTGCGTTGATCATCCCTTCGTCAGTCAGTTATTCGAAACATTAAATATAACAAATAACTTGCATAGCTTTTGTTTGACAAAACCTTTTTGTTAGCTTTCGTAACACTGTGCAAGGCAACGCGCCGCAGGCATTTGACTGCAGCCGTTGTCTTCGTCTGGCGGTTGCCAAGCCCAAGCCCAGGTCCAGGCCCAAGTCCAGGCCCATCTCCAGGCCCAACTCCCGTCCCGTCGCAGTCGCAGTGGCAGTGGCAGCTCCAAGCTGCTGTTGCTGTTGCTGACTCAATGAAAATGTTAAGCATCTTTCACTAACATTAATTTTTATGTATTTATAGCTTTATTTTATTTATGTATTTGCTTTGTGGCACAGCTCGGCGGCACACGGAGGTGGTGCAAGCACTTCAGCTGCCGCCCGATACTCGCCAGGCCTTTTCATTACGTCAGCGATAAGCTCGATGCTGGCTCTGTCGTAGACACCGTATGCACAAGCATATATATGTACATATGTATGCCTAACTATGACGTAGGCACAGAGTCTGGACTCCATTTTGCCTGCCTGCCAGTTTGATAAAGACTCTTATCAATGACGTCGACTTTGCCGTATATGTGGCTATTTATGTTGCGGTACTCGTTGTTGTTGTTGTTGCTGTTGTTGTTGGTGTTGTTGTTGCTGTTGTTGTTGTTGTTGTTACGCCAAGTCGTAGAGCTAATAAACACCCACTGGTGGTTGTTGTGGTTGTTGCCGTTGTTATGTAGACCAGATTTCTCTGCAAAACAAACAAAAAAAAACGACGAAAAATTCAATGAATTGATCATAAAATTGCGAGAAACTCTGGCGTTTTTCTCCGAAAATTAACTGCCAGTAAGCTCAAAGTTGTTGTTGTTGCTGTTGTTGTTGTTGTGGTTGTTGTTGTTGTTGTTGTTGTTGTTGTTGTTGTTGTTGTTGTTGTTGTTGTTGTTGTTGTTGCTGTTGCTGTTGTTGTTGTTGTTGTTGTCGCCGCTCAAGCTGGCTAAGGGCGCCTCGCTGGCACTCCAAAAACGTGGCCAAAATATTTTTGGCCGCAGCACCAAAACAAAGAATATGTAAGTAAGCAAAAGTAAAGTAAATAAATGCCTGAAAAATACACAAGCCTTGGCCTTGAGCGGCAGCTAAGATCAGTTACGGCTAAGACAACTTTAAATTGTGACAATTAACATAATAATTTTGGGGGAATGTTTCTTATGCATTGCACCAATTGCACCACACATTCATTAAGCTCTTTTCGATGCTGCCGACTTCAGTGATGAATTTCTTAGATGCCTTCACTATATCTCGACTATAGATATAAGCCCAACTCTTGCCTTTCTCAACTACTAAGCAATTATCTTATGCATTGCACCAATTGCACCACACATTCATTAAGCTCTTTTCGATGCTGCCGACTTCAGTGATGAATTTCTTAGATGCCTTCACTATATCTCGACTATAGATATAAGCCCAACTCTTGCCTTTCTCAACTACTAAGCAAATATATCAATTATGTGCAGTTTGTAATCCTTAAGAGGTTGTCAAATGAATATTTTATATATATATATCGAATACTGCAGCCGTTTGAAGTGCAACAGATATTTGCCTAGATCTTCCAGTCATGGAATGGATATATCTTATACCAGCTTTCAGTTGGGTTGAGCTATCCACGGGTTTTTTTCTAACTGCAGCTGGAAAGACAACATCGAAAGTATCTTTGGCCGTTTAATGTACATCAGATATTTGACCTTTGCTCTGCGCTTATCAAAAGCCCTCGTGTGTATAATGAATGGAAAAAACTGGATACCGATGTAAAAACATGCCGAAACATTGCGACAAGCGTGTCCAAGCATTTCCGTTACCAGGCCGAAAATAAACCCCGACAAAATATCAGTAAAAAAAATAAATAAAAATTATATATAAAAAAAAACCCTGTTACTTACGTCAAAGAATCGGGAAAAAAGATATTCAACTTGGTTTGCCGTCAGATTTGTGCAACAACGAGCGTAAATATGTGTGTCAAAGTATTGGTTCATAAGCAAATTTATCGGGCAATAATATTTGCTAACATTCGTAGCGTTTCCGCATAATTATGTGGGCTACCATTCCGGACATTCCATCAATCCCATTTGGCAAACACACACTCGATATGGCACCCAAAGCAGAAAAACATTCGTCAACTGATCGAACTGTCAGCCGAATTTATGAACTAGATTTAGCTGGAATACTCCTAAAATACCTAATCTTATCGCCAATGCCTCCCCAGGCACTCGGGCTGTACAAATACGTATGTATTTCAGTATTCATTTAGCCATTTCCTTGGAAATGTGTGCGCGCCGAAGACGCCCCAACTCAAACTGACGTACAGGTCAGTTACTTTCCATGTCTTCCAGCTCTTTGCTGGCAAGTGGCAAATAGACAATTGTCTTGCAAATATCTATAAAATGTTATTACAAACATTCTGACTAAAGAAATCGATAAATAATCAAATATTTTAGAAAGATTGAAAAGGAATTGCCAGGAGAAGAAACTGCCTTAAAGGCAGGCAAAGAAACGATCAGTCGCATAAGCATACAGTCAACACTCTCCAAACGAACGCTTCTCTTGGGCGATCAACCCTCTTGGGACACTTTCGCTCGAACCAAAATGTTACCTTTCTTGACGAACGATTCATTTAACTACATGCGAAACAGACTTTTATGCTTTAAGCATTGTTCGCCTTCTGTGAGTTGTGTCTCTTATTCTGTATGTACATTTGACGAAAGAGTATTTAAAGTGAATCTGCCTTACTCGAGTATATATCAATTTGACCACCCCTCTATCCACCCCAGCTTTTACAGGCAGTTTTTACTGTAAGGTGGGGCGTGCCTGACTAGGAGTTGCCCCGTACCCAACTCTGCGCGATCTTCCATTGCAAACATAATGTTCTTTCTTCTATGCACAAACACAGTAAATGGATTCTTAATTAACTTCCATGCTTG
Source organism: Drosophila kanekoi (assembly GCA_037075305.1). Classification (NCBI taxonomy): domain Eukaryota; kingdom Metazoa; phylum Arthropoda; class Insecta; order Diptera; family Drosophilidae; genus Drosophila; species Drosophila kanekoi. The sequence goes on along the minus strand of JBAMCE010000451.1, from coordinate 3,643,850 downwards.
AAGACTGATTTTCTTATTGCAAAAAGGAAGGGGTCAGTCGAGAAAAAGTATCCTCAAGTAAAAGTTAAATATAATCCTTACTAGTTAATTTAATTAAGAGTTTGTAATCAAAGGAGAAAGGTTAAAATCTTAGGTAGATAGAATGAGAAGATTGAGCTGGGAAATCAATGACCCGATGGGCGAAGTATTACGTCTACCCGACAAGCTAAGTTCCAATCCATGGCTGGGCGTAGTCATTGAGTTCCCGGACATATTCAATCGATTTCCTTATTTGATTCGGGTTAAAGAAGGCACAACTTTCAAAACTTAACGGGCTTCTTCCCAATCTTAAAAACGTTGCATTATTATCTCAGAGCATATATAGATGAAGTCGGCTTATGTCAAGGCATCTATGTATATTTACAGATCTGTATATCCCTAGACAGCTTTATTGATGCTATCTGCGAGCATAGCTAGATGAACTCGGCTTTTGTCTATATATCTTCTGTGTACGTACTCCACGGGCTGCTTCTATAATATATCTGTGCATATCTTAAATAGCTATTTATGTACTATATAGTTTGTTTACATGGTTTCATCAAATAGCATCATGTGTTTTGATCATTGAACATCTTTGGGTGAGTCCCCAGAAGGTAATGCACTTAAAATTCATAAATTGAATATACGAAAAGAACAATTGCATTTAAGTACTTGACAACTCGAGCGTCTGAACTCACATCGATCAGTTTGTGTACGCGAGGTGTTGCCATCCTGTGATTCCCACGGTGCCACGCCCTAATAAGTTGCATAGTTTCAATTGTTATTTGCTAATGCGTCAATTTATATGCAACGAACGGCATCAGACAATGCCAATTAACATAAGTTGACGCTGGGGATTTGCCACACCGGCCACCCACACGCTGCTGCCCCCTTCCAAAAAAAAAAAAGAGAAGCTAAATACAAATAAAAAAATCACATTATTTTCCCAATCATTTATTGGATGGGTACGTACAAAGCGAGTACGTAGAAAATCCTAAACAGCTGCTGATCTGGCTGGCAGCTCCATAAATGTGGCCGTAAGCCCCGCTCCGAGGCCCGTGGCATTTCCGTAGCCCAAGTCTAGGCGAGACAGCCAGATAGGCAGAGACAGAGAGAGAGAGAGAGAGAGAGAGAGAGGGAGAGACCTGATATGGGCCCAGTCGGAGGGGGGGTTGGGCGGTGCGGTGCGGGGCGTGTACAAGCCAATTGCTTACACAAGCAAAGCATTTGAACCGTTTTTAATTTCGTTTGCTTTGTCTAAAGTCGGTTTATTTTTTATTTTTCGTTTTTTCTTTTCTTCGCTTTTGGACTTTTGGACTCTTTATGAAGATGAAGACGAAGAAGTTTTTATGATGGGAAACAGTTTGTCTCAGGTTGTTGTTGTTGCTGTTGTTGCTGTTGTTGTTGCTGTTGTTGCTGCTTAAATCATGTGAATGTGGCAACAACGGCTCTTGGACATTTCCAGTGTGTTAACTTTGTTGGTGGGCAAACATCAGGCAAACATACCACATACAGACCCCTGATGCCTCAGGCTCTAGCCTCTAGCTGGCACTCTCTGTGCCTGTGGACTCTGGGCCATGGCGGCCGCCCCGAAGTGCGGCATCCAAAGCTGTAGCCCAGCCATCATCCATGGATTGCTTTGAGGCTTGTTGTGTTTTTTGTGTCTTTTTTTTTTTTTTTTGTTGCTTTTTGTTTTGTTTTGTTTTGTTTTGCCTAATGACAAAGACTAATATTTTCTTCCTGTGACATATCTCTTTCATGCATTGAAATTGACTTCAACTCTATTGGCAGCGCAGCTGGCGTCGCCGTCGCCGTCGCCGTTGCCGTTGCCGCTCCATTTACGGGCACGACCAACGTCTGTGCGTGGCAGCATTTTATGGAAATTATTTGTTGCATTGCGCTGCTAATGTGTTAAAACAATATGACCAGGCCGCCTGCACATTTGCTTTTTCCTTCTTTTGTGTGCCACAAATAAAATGAGGAAATATTTACACAAGCGGCGGCAGCGGCGGCGGCGGCGTCGGCGTTGGCAACGGCAACGGCAACGAGCGGCCAGAGACCAGCGACCAGCTGTGCACGGCACGCCCTCGCCGCCCCTGTGTCTCAGTCTTACGCTCAATTTGCAAGGCAACGACAAAATGTCTGAAGTGTCATGTCTAGGACCACCCAGCCAAGCCAAGCAGCAGCCGCAGCAAAAAACAAAAAAGGGCAACTGCGCAGCCAACCGGGCAACAGTGCAACCTACAGAGAGTCATCCGGACGGAGAGACAGACAGACATGTCGCTCAGGTTTTTCAATTGCTCAATGCATCAATTAACTCCCACTGCGCCAGGTGTCCTATTCAAGCGTTGACTATTGACCATTGCAAATCGCCCAAATTAAAATGTTTTATCTTTTTGGACAACGTTTCACGTGGCGTATACGCAATGGGATAGCATTATTTAGTTTGCCTTTTGTTATTAGCCCGACTCAAATGTCAATCTCAGCAGCTCTATTAATTAGATAAGGCCTCTCCAACTTTGTAGCCTCTTCCGAAGTTTGGGATTCGTGGGGCATAAAGGTGTAGGTGATTAGACTGGGTGTTAGCTTTTGAAGTGCCAAGCAGTTCGCTAGTCGGGAGTGGTTTACTGGCAGATACCCTGTAAACAGCTGTGTAATGCCATCACACACATTTTTTGTCAAGATGGAACGCAGGTAGGGATAAGATAAACACACACACACAGGCACACACAGGGCCGCACTCTCTTAAAGTCTCACAGTCTGCCACACACTCCAGCATTAATCACAAATCAAATAAATACAAATAGAGCAGAGGCAGATTCCACACACGGCACAACACTTGACAATGACACAACGCGTCAACTTTGGCGGCGACTGCACTTGCTGCGCCCATGGATGCAGCGCTGCCAGGGGCCTAGCCAAAGGCTGGGCTGGGCGCAACTGTGTGTGAGTGTGCGTGTGCGTGTGTGTGTGTGTGTGTTGCCAGAGATCAAAGCAAGAGTGCCTCAATAATGATAATCATCATCATCACGCTCAGCGCGTCGTCTTAACAGAACACATATTTGTCGGACCCAGCTGCGGATTCTGACATGCAACAATAACAATTTTTATATGACGCTTATGAGGGGGGGTTCGGGGTGCGGGGGTCGCTGGTGGCGGGTCGCGGCTCGGGTTGGCTGTTGCGCTGGTTGCGCTGGTTGCTCTTTTCATTTCATTATGTGGGACATTTAATACAATTTTCTGATTATTTGTACCCTTTTAAGGACCCTCAATCAATGATGTGCCACCACCTGCCTCCCTCTAACTCGCTCGCTCTCACGCTGTCTGTCTCTTTCTGCGCGGAGTTTTGTTCTTTTTTGTCTCTTTCTTGCTGTGGCACAATCAAAACTAAAAGTGGCACTGTTTATTGTTGTTGTTGTTGTTGTTGTTGTTGGTTGTTCTTTTGGGCCACATCGTCGGTCGGCACTTGGTGAAAATAAGTATTTTGTACGCCTCGTTGATCTTGACGCATGATGCTGATGATGATGATGATGCGCTTGGAGGTTGACGTTGTCGACTATGGATGATGTTGGGCAAAGCGGCTTAGACGCTTGGCGGGATTAGCCTGGACTGAGCGGAATGTCGGCATTGCACATACGCCGCGTGCGCCATTGCGACTTTCTAACTCGGAGACAGCGACACACCCACACACACACAGACAACACATTGTGCGTGCATCTTCTTGTCACTGTCACAATACTAGCAACACCTACAGCAACAACAGCAACGGCAACAACAACAGCAACAACATGTAAGCGACAATCGCCGCACGCGTTTAAAAGGTTTGTGTATTTGCTATTGTTTACCAGAGCCAAAGAGGAGATGAAGGGCAACGGCAACGGCAATGGACAGGGGCAGGGGCAGGGGTAAGGCAAGGCGAGGCCAAAGCGGAACTGATCAAAGTCATTCAAACATGAATGAAGTTCATTAAAAACTGATCAAATCTGTTGAGCGAGAACAATGCAAACAAGACAAGAGTAGAAAAGACGCTGATACAACAAACGAGTCAAAGGCAACAGCAACAACAGCAACAACAAGAACAACAACAGCACTAGGGGGGAAAATTGAGGGAAAGATGCTGCGCTGCGTATCGGCTCGGCTTGGCACGTCTCGATGTCGATGTCGATGTCGACTGCGCAGCTGTGCAGCTGACATTTTGTGAGTGTCATAGCAGGCAGCTCTCTGCTCTCTCCGGCACTTGCGCCATGTGTGGCTCGCCTATGGTGTCCTGCGTGCGCTCTCTCTCTCTCTCTCTCTCTCTCTCTCTTTATCTCTGTCTGGCTTTCTCCGTCCCTCGCTCGGTCGGCAGCTCTTTCAGTCAATTTCTTCAATTCAATTTCCTTTGGCATGTCCTTTTCAATGCTTAGTTCTGCCTTACAAAATGATGACATTTCCTGATATTTGTTTTGCTCAGTTGACAACAGCAGCAGCAACAAAGGCCCACAGACTACACAGGCAACATTCAGCAACAACAACCTACACACACACACCTCAATAACAATGGCACCGCCAAATGCCAATGTGGGAGCAAACACTGGCCCTAGGCAACGACATAACGGAAGTGTTAACGGTGCTTCTTTCCTGAAAACTACTCGAAACATCCAAATAATAGCTAAAAAAAACTATTCAGCAATCTTTTCTAGAATATTATTAATTGCTTTATGTTACATTGCAATTGAAATTTATTACAATTGTACACGTAATAAACTTCAATTTGTTTCAGCTTTTATATATAACAAGTACCTAAGTTTACATACATTGCAAACTGTAAATGTATGTAAGAGCCAGAAGGAAGCATCCCCGACCACATAGAGTATATATATTATTGATCAGTATATAATCAATCTTATACAACACTTGTCCCCAGCTTGCATGATAGAAATAACTATTAACTTGCATATCATAAATGACAATTAGGGGCAGATTAAAGGCTCAAAGGATGTTGTCATTGTTAGCAAAATATATATAAGATACACAGATTTTTGTGAAATGCATTGTATCAGTTGAACAGTTAAGATCAGCGAGAGGCAGCACCCTTAATGAGGCCGACCGGCGGGCATGTGAGAGGGTGGGCTGAGCTAGAGAGGCCGGGCTTTTCCAAATCGCCGAGTAACATACATAAATCAAATGACAACAACGACGCTGACGCCGTGTTGAGTGTTTCACTGGTGCCGCAGAGACAGCCTGAGCCAGAGCCAGAGCCAGAGCCAGATCGAGAGCCGATGCTGCCAAGCTGAAGATGGAGATGGAGATGCTGCGCCGGTGATTATGACGACAGACCATAAAATGCAGCCGTGGATGAGACCGCAGAGCACGTCGCGAGTTATGCAGCGGCTCTGGCGGTGGCTTCCAGGAATACGCATTTCGCCAGACCCTGTGCAGCAGTGTACGGTCCTAGACGTCGGCTTAATCCACGCAGCGCACGCACCGAACGCAAAAGAAAACGAAACCGAGTGCGAAAAACAAAAGTCCTATGTGCAAAATGCAAAACAATATCATCATAAAAACGCAGCGCAAGTCGCCCATATCCGAGAGTAAACCAAAAACCAAAACCAAAACCAAGGCAATCGTAGTAACCGATGCCCAGTGACCAGTGCCCAGTGCCCAGTGACCAGTGCCCGGGCTGCCAGGCCCAGCTCAAAACCCAAAACGCAAACCCAAACCAAGACCAAGACCAAGTCGTCGTCACTCGTGACCGCTATAAATCGATGAAGTCATTGTGTGTGCGGCTATCCTGCCGGCCAGTCGGCCAGGCCGGCCAGCCGTGTGTGTGTGTGTGTGTGTGTGTGAAAAGGAGCCACAGCGAGTGCGAGTGGGTGAGCGCATATTAACTGACGCCCGTCGCCCGTCGAACTCCGCCCGATGCCCGAAGCCCGTTTTGCCTTTGCCTTCTTCATTTTTATTTTCGTACTTGGTTCGATTTTATTGCCACCTCATAAAAGTAGCATAAACATGTTAGTAGCCTGTTGCTACCGCTACTTAAGTTAGTTGCCAGCGTTGTTATACCCTGTTCACATTGGATATGGCTCAGAAAGGGTATTATGGTTTTGTGCATAAGTATGTAACAGGCAGCCGGAGGCATCTGCAATCTCATCAAGCATATAATACATATCGATATATGTATTCATTTTGAGAACGATTTTTAGAGCATAGAGAGACAAGAACAAGAAAAGGAGAGGAAAAGAGAGGCTATCGCAGAGTATACACAGATATAAAGAGAGAGAACGCATTTCTTGTGATAGCATTTGGCTTTGGTATGTGGACTTTGGTATGTGCTGGCAATTATTTGCCTCGTCTATACGCTGAAAACTTCAGAGAGATTGGTCTTAAAACATCTCAGTTACTTAAGAATGAATTCTTCAGGTGTCAATTGCACAGTCTGCAGTCAGCATCTTTACGTGGTGTACAGGGTATCTGCCAGTCCAATATTGCCGACTAGTGCACTCCTCCGAGCTGCTGTTGCTCTTGAGGTGCGCCTTGCTGCTGTGGCTGCGCGCGAAGTACTGCGCAGATTTACGAATTTGTTGCACTTTTTATTGAGTGATTTTTACTCCTCAGTGGCAAAGTTTTTGTTTTTCAATACCCTGCACAAAGCCCCTTTCACTCTCCATCTGCCTAAGCGACTCAGCAATTATATTTTAGCTCGGATTGCAGCTGCGTTAGAGACTCGGGTCTCTCTTTGAATTGGGCACATTTGGTATTATGCCACGTTGAGTCGCAGTAATTGTTGATCTATCAGTGCATGGGCAAATGATATTTTGGCAAGGCAAGTTCCAGATATTGATAGAGCATTGGAATGTGGTTGTCGGGAATGCATCGCTTAATCGTTGATTAACTGAAACTTAAACACACACAAAAGTGTTTCAAGCATTTTACAGAGCATTAGATCGTCGATCTATGCGTTAAGGTGGCTTTTCTTTGGTGCTCGGTTCTTCTTTTACTCATGATATTTTTGTAGCTTGACTTCTTTCTTTGTTTTTCAGCCGTTGTTCTTGTGAAGTTTTTCCTTCAGTGTCAAAGTGTAATAAAATATTACTCATGGTAATTACAATTTTTGTGCTGCGCTGTGTGTTGCTTTTATTTTTGCTGTCGGCTCAAGTTCAATGTGCACAGCACAAGAAGACGCAAAAACAAAAAATAAAAAAACAAAAAAAAACTATTTTAAACAATTAAAAAGTGTTTTGAGGTGCTTAAAAGCCCAACAACAACAACAGCAACAACTGCGGGCTACTAGGCAGGCGCGTCTGCGCCATAAACTTAACAAAAGTGCTGTTGGCGACAGTTCAACGACATGTTTATTAAGCCATACGCAAAATTTGTTAGGCCTCCCAGCTCCAGAAGAGACACAGCCCCCCTAAAATGTCTCGCAGTCCAAGCCCCATCCCAGTCCCAGAGCCCCGTCGCTTAAATGAGAACTCGCTTTGGGATTTATGTTGCCGCACTCTATGAAATTACATAAATGACCATAAAAATGTGTGTTAATAAAAACAAAAGCCAACCGAAAACAAAACAAAAACAACAACAACACAAACACAAATTATATAATTAGATGCTGCGACAGCCACGGCAACAGAGAAGTTGCGTGATTTACATTCTCAACTCGAGACCGGAACCATATGAAACTGACGCAAAAGCTAACAAATTATAAACAACAACAACAACAACAGAAATGTACACATATGTTTATATTTTAATTGTAAATATATCGATAATTCACACGCGCAACCATTCGATACGCTTTTCAGAGTCGGATGACGCCCAAAACTTTCAAGCACGGCTTCTGATATTCCACTCTCCATTTGGCTTTTCAATCAACAACAGCAAACAGCAACAACAACAACAACAACAACAGCAACAACAACAACAACAACAACAACGACAACATAAACAACTGTGTCACGTCTGGCAATCAAAGCCGGGATATTTTAAGCTGGCCGGCTGCCCATACAATAACATTAACAATAACAACTATAATAAACAACTAGATTAGCCAAGCTTTAATGCACTTGACTGGCACATACCCTGCAATTAGCTGAAAGCATACTCTATCTCCCGAGCTTATCATCTGACTAGGTTAATCATTTGACAAGGCAGGATATTATTATGAAATTGCTAATTGTTATTATTATAATTATTATCATTAGCATTGTTATCACTATCATTACTGATCTGCATTAGGTATTCAAGAATCTACCAAACAAGTCTCTGAACTCAATTGTAAAAGAGAGTTCTTCTTTGGACACTTCACTTGGGCACTCTCAAAGTGTACAGGGTATCAGAGTGCGTTAATAATATCAACAATAAGAGCACAAATAATAACAATCAATAGAATGCCAGCACTTTAAAATGCATATCGCACGCGCAATTTGACAAATTAATTGAAACTGTTTGTAAACATCGCCGCTTGTTGAACTTATTGAAATTAGCTTTCAGCACGGTATATGAATATAGATATTGGAATAAGTGTTGAAAGTCTTCCTATAAGTACTTCATATTGTTTCGGCTTGAATAATGGAAACATAACGTACGTGCATCAAATAATTGATGCGAAATAAAGTCAAGCAAAGTCAATGATAAATATATAGAGCAATGAATTGTCAATAATAATCAAAAAGTAACTAATAACTAATAATAGCAAAAAGTTACTTGATAATAATAATAATTAAGACAATTACAAATTTGTTGGCTTTATTTCTTTTCCAGATTTCAGTCCCAAAACAATTTCCAAAATTGATTCAATATTATTCAAGAATTACATTAATAATTGGAAATTGGAAAATTTCAATCGAATTGCGCTCTTTATCTAGAAAAGAACAACAACAAATTAATTGAATTGTTGCGAATCTTATAATTGATTTGCCACTTGGGCGGCGTTTAAGCAAATTGTTGCCAGTGGCTGGCAGCCGCAAGGATGCGGCAAGGATGCGGCTATCTGGCTATCTGACTGTCACACGCGCTGTCTCGGGGCAGGACTCTTAATTTCGGTGCGGGCCAGGGCAGTGGACTCTTCTAGGAAATAGGTGCAGGAGGACAATAAAAAAAGAAAAGAGAGAAGAGAAATAATAATAAAATTGTAAAATAAAAAGGACAATGGCAAAAAGTTGCAGAGAACATGGCACACAGAATGTGGAAACAAAGGCCCGGGCCGAGAGGACAACACAAAATGCATTTATCTGCATTATGGCTAAAAATGTTTGCACAAAGGCACCGAATGGAACGGGACGAGCCGAAAAATGCACCGAGAAATGATGGGTTATTAAATGTTGTTAATCTTTAGCACCGGCCCCGGTTCTGGACATATTCAAATTTCAGAGGTAAGTAAAACAAACACACGCACACACACATATGTACAGGTAGCAAGCAGCTCTCTCTATTGCACCCTCTCTCCTTCTCTCTCTCGCTCGCACGCTTGCTGCGTGGCGGCCACAAAGCAACCACCGTTATGGCCAGGCCAGGACAATAGAGCCAGGAGTCGCAGCCAAGCCAACTGAACACGAACCCAAAACCCGAGCCTGAGCCCGAGCCCGAGCCTGAGCCCGAACCCGAGCCCGGGCCCGAACCCATAAACCCGAGCGAGCCTCTGTCATTTGCCTTTATTGTGCACGCTGTTTAAATATTTACGAAGTTTTACAATATTTATGACAGCTAAAAACATAACAACACCTACTTTAGGCCCCGAGACCCTTTTGGGCCAACGGTCAAGAGCGGGGACACTTGACACTGAGCACAGCTCGGCTTAGGTCCTCCGCTCCTGGCTTAACTAAAACGGCCAGCTTCCTGGCCGCTGCCTGCTCTCTCCGCTGCCCGCTGTCCTCTGTCCTCTGTCCGCTCGATTGCAATCAATAAACGGCTTAGCCACAGCGGCAGCATCATAATATTCAAATATTTTTCCTGTCTATGTGTGTGTGAGTGTGTTGCAGGTCCGGTCTGTAATCCATTTGTATGTCAACAGTTGGCCCTGGTCAGCAGAACATGAGCAGCAGCAGCAGCAGCAGCCGCAGCAGCAGGAGCAGCAGCAGAATCAGCAGCAAATGCTGTTGATGGCAGTCGAAACAGCTTCCGTTTTGGCCGCGCTAATCCCCGCATAGGATCTTGGCCTCAAAGGTGCCACTAAGCGCCCTAAACGAAGCTTGGCTCAATACTAGGCTCAATAAGCCAAGGTATTAAAAAGTAAATTTGCGTAAAGCCGCTTTTAAAACAAAGCATGGATTATATTTTATTGCACATATACATATAACTATATCGAGTGCGAGAAGCTGCAACAAGTGCCAGCGAGTGTACAGTGAGCACTTACTTTGTGGGCTACTTAGCCCAGCTAAACGGCAGCTCAGCCCAAGCACTTGCCAAAGTTCATTGAGTTAGTTGGCTCAGATCAACTAAGCTACTGTGAGCCACAAGATCTGCTGCTCTCAACTGGCTCATTGATGTCCGATGTCTGTGCTTGTGGACCAGCTCAAGGCCAATGAGACGCTGACGTTTTCATTGAGCTCACCTGCCCGCCAATCGACAAATGTACAGCTGTCAGGTAGGCAGGTGGAGGCGTTGGACGGCAAGCTGACTCTAACTACGACTCCGACTCCGACCCCGACTCCATGCAGCTGCCTGTCCCGCCGGGTGCGCGTGCTGGGCACCAAGTGCTAATAGTTTGACGCCGCTGCCAAAGATCATAAAACTCCGAACTGTGCACAATTGGAAGGCTTCTTCTCTCTGTGTTTTTCTTTTTTTTTGCCGTTGCCGTTGCCGAGTGCTGCCATAAAGACAAACGATCAGTGGACCCCACATAAATATTAAAGGGGCGCTACAGACGCTGCAGAAAACGGCATGATCATAAAATAAGTAGAGCGCAAAACGGAGCCAAATAGAAACAGGCAGCCAAACCAACTTTTTGGCCAACCATTTTGGACTGGAATGCGATCTGCGATCAGCGATCTACTATTAACATATTAACTAACCAACTAGCGATTGAAGCTCGACTGGCTTCTTGCTAGAACAATCGATAGGTTTCGATAACGATCGAGAATCCCGGAGGAATCTCGAGCGGAGTGTAGGCCGCGACTGTAGAGGCAACGATGTTTGGGGTTCCAGCTCTGGCTAGTGTTTGGATGTGGTTTTGTTTTAGCCAAATGTCAAATATCAAATATCAATAGTTATAATAAAGCATAACAAAGTCCATGCATGTAAGCTCTTAAGAAATCGACAATCGCCTTGCTTGCAATTCTCAACAAGTTAAAGATTCAAACAGGATGTAAGGACAAAAACTAACATTGATCTTGAACCGATCAGCTAAATAGAAGTTTTGATCAGTTGAATCTCGAGCGAAAGACCTCGACTTCAGCGAGATACTAAATCTCTTGACCATTGTCATGTTATAGCCAAAATTGCTAACCGATTCTTATCAAATCAAATTATTAAACTTCTTTTTACAGCTTATGCGTTTTTTCCTTTTGTGACGCCAACTCTATTTGTTCTAACGTCGATCAAAACCTAGTCACTTTCAAAATTAGATAAGTTAGATTAGTTAAAGCATCATAAAGTACGCATCCGAGAAAGAAACTTACCTTACTTGTTCCTTGTGAATTTGTCATTTCGAATCTAGAGAAAAGTATAAAATGTGTTTCATTTGGATTAGGCTAATCAAAAACTTCATTAATTTCCAGGAAAACTCCATTTTTATTATTCTTTTATTCTTTTGCATTTATTATTTGCTTTCTTTCGCAGCTTATCATATCATGTTTTTAGATAGAAAAAATGGTGTGTGTGTGTGTGTGTGTTTTAACTTATCTATTTACAATTTCATATGCTCATATTCAAAAAAAAAGATACAAACTAGCAAAGCATTTTGCGATTAACACTCACGACTATATCACAGTTAAACAATATCTAACGCTAAGAAAAAAAAAAGTGCGTACACTAACTATATAAAATATATATATATACATACATATATATATATATATATATATATATATATAATTTAGCTTAGAAACTAAACAAAAAATAATATCCAAAAAAAAATAAAGTGGAGGAAACACTTTGTAATACTTTTGATCTGGTTTGGATGTCAAATGGGCTCTGATAATCGTACAGCTAAAGATGTGTGTGGAATGTTAGGATCTGGAATGTATATGGAATGTGCTTGCTTTGCTGCGGTTGCTCATATGTGACTAGAACGGCAACTGCTGAGCTGATGAGAGAGAGAGAGAGAGACAGAGAGTGAGAGAGCGAGAGGGTGAGAGTCTGTAGAGCCTAGGACTTAGGACTATCTTATATTTAAATATAAGCCGTGAATTTGCATTTGATTTTCAATAAATAAATAACTTTTGGGCATAAACTAATAAAACTTAAAACAAACACAAAGAGAGAGCGAGAGCGAGCGAGAGGGAGCGTGCGTGGGTCTATAGAAAGAGCTGGAGAAACTTGTTTGCAAACTCCATCAAATAATTTACTTAAACTAGGCGAGCTAAGGGTTGCATTTAGGATTAATATACATAATATTATTGTGGAGTTTTCACGTGCGCAGCACGCGGCGCTGTTGTCGCTGGTTAGTTGCTGCTGCTGCTGCTGCTGCTGCTGACGTTGACGCTGACGCAGACGTTGACGCTGACGCTGATGCAACTGCTGAGGGCGGCGGCTGCTGGCGCTTGCCGCGCCGCCCGTTGACGCCTCTGGGCACATCGAGTTGGGGCTTGGACACCTCGTTAAACTCCCTGCGATTGCCAGCCATAGCCAGCGATAGCTGCAGCCGCGGTTGCTGCAGTTGCTGCTGTTGCTGCCATTGGCGCTGTCGCTGACGCTGCTGGTGCTGTTGCTGTTGCAACGGCGACTGCTGCTGTCGCTGCCGCTGCTGGCGCCGCTGGCGTCGCTGACGCCGCTGCTGGCGCTCCCGTTTGCTGTCGCGCCGCAGCAGCTGCCACATAGTGCGCAGAAACTCGTAATAATGATGCTTCACAAAGCGCATATCCATGGAGTCCGCCTCACCGATAGTAGTTGCTGCCGCTGCCTCGGCAGCTGCCGCTGATGCCTCCTCAGTCGTTGTCTCCGCCGCTGCACCGGGTCGACGCTTGCTGCGCAACTTGAGCCGCCTGTTCATGTCGTTGCGAGAGATTTGTGGCAGCTGCATCAAGCGGCGCTGTTTTGCTGCTCCACGGCCAGGAGCTGCCACCGGAGCCGGATAGGTGCGATTCACCGCCGTCTCCAGCTCGCAGAGCATGCTACGCGAGCTGAGCAGCAGCTTCTTCAGCTCCTTGGCGACGGACGACTCTCGCTTCAAATACTGCCGATCCCAATTGACTTGAACGCGCCGCAAATAGGCAAAGCTTGCCACATAGGTCTGCATGTTTCTGTACCAGCGCTTCAAGGCGATCTACGACCGAGAGAGAGAGAGAGAGAGCGATGGGGAAGAAAGTAAGCGCATGAGCGAGCTTCGTGATATTACGGGGGAGGTAGAGTGGAGTTGATAGCAAGAGGGAGTGAGAGATACATACCGTTGAATTGGGCTTCAGCTTGGGCAGAAACTTGTAATTGTATTTGTGGAGCGACCATACTTGCATATCCCCAATATCGATGCCCTTATGCTCCTGTGTGCTGTTAAGCTCGCGGTACTCGGTGCCGGCGGCGCGCTTCAACTGATTGAAGATCTAAGCGAGCGTAAGATAGAGAGAGAGAGAGAGAGAGAGGTGTTGAGTAAAGAAGTTTGGAGCTGCCATTAGCCAAGTGTTAGTTACCTGCTTGGGCCGCTGGGCGCGACGTCGCTCTGTGGCGGATGATGTATAGTAGGAGCCGCCGCAAGGATTCATCCACTCGAGCGCTGTGGTATTTTCGTTGTAATTGCGATAATCATACCAGCTGCTGTTCCGCTTGCGATGCCGCTTCCGTTGACCAGAGGCGGCCACAGCGGTTGCCGTGGAGAGGGCCATGCTGCTGGTGGCGCTGGTGGTGCTGGTGGTGGTGGTGGAGCTGGTGCTGCTGCTGGTGCTGGCGCCCTCGATTACAGTGAGACCGCCGCTGGCCGTGGCCATGGCCAGCGCGGCATGCATATAGATGAAATGGAGCAGCAGCAGTGGCAACAGCAGAGTGGACCACATATCCGCATTGTCCTGCCGCGCGATACGCTGAAGCCTTTGCCTGATACGGGGCGCTGCTGCCGTTGCTGGCGTTGTCCTTGTGGTGATTGCCGTTGGCGATGCCGTCTTGGTGCCTTTAACTTTGGTTGCAGCGCAATGGCAACCAACTATTTGGTAGATATAACAATATATATTTTTGTTGCGTTATTATTATGATTTGTATGAATATTTAATAATTTTAAGATTTTATGATTTTATTGGGATTTTTGATCGTGTGTGTTCAATGGGCCAAAAAAGGTTTATTGCCAAAATGCAAAATCGTTTCGTAACAGTAAATTCCAAAAGAAAAATAAAAAGAAAAATATTGTGTTTTTGGGCAAAAATGCAAAAGAGAACAGAAAGAGGAAAAAATAAACACACACACAATGAATATCAAGTGATTAACATGGCAAGAATTGTTGTCGCTGGGTTATATAATATTGAAACAGGACGTTTTTTTTTAATTTTACGATCCTTCAACAATGCAAATGCAACAGCAATGCAACTTGCTTGTATCTCAAAAATTTTGTTAGAATTTGTAACATTTTTTTTTTATTTTTTTGGTGCGTTCAAATGTTCCGCTTTTTATATTTTACAAAAACTTTGAATTTATAACAGCTAACTCAATTCTTAAATCGACAATATTGAATGGAATCTCAAAACCCGGCCGGCTACACACATTTGTTCGTTCTGTGCTCTTATTTCTCAATTTTGCTTTGTTTTCTGAAAGATTTGAAAACCCTTTTTCAGTTCAGAATCAATGCGTTCTACGCGATTCTGCAATTGCCTGCGCGTTGCGCATGCGCAGTTTTCATATCGCAGCTATTCGAGAAATGGCGAATTTCGTTTTTCAAAAGCAATATCAAAATCAAAATTTGTAACTTTTTCAAGTATTGTCTGGCAAATGCCAGAAGATATTCTACAAAAACTGAAACTTAACAACATCTTCCAAATGCCATTTCGAGTTAAGTCCTTAAAACATTTCCTAAGCAAATTGATTTTTGGTGATTAAATATATATATATATATATGTGTAGATATAGATATAAAAACAAAACTAATACACACACCGCATTATAGTTAAAAAGTTGATCTGGCAAAATTGTTATTAACAATTTGCAGTATAATCCAGTTCTGTTGTTGGTTGTTGGTTTCTTTGATGTATTTGTATTTGATGTTGTTGCACTTGGGATTCACACACGAAAAATCACTTGAACAAAAAGAAATGTTTGACGCAAAAGTTTTTTATATGGTTTTTCATATACGTTATGCCGCTGCTGATATTATTGATTGGCTGTTAGTTTCCTTTGTGGGGAGACTGAAGAACACTTCTCGCGGGCACTACTGTTCACGTCCAGGCACAAAACCGAACTGAACCAAAAGTTGCGCTAAATTCGACCAGCTTTCTTTGTTGAGCAGCAGCGGCAGCAGCAGCAGCAGCAGCAGCAGCGGCAGCAGCAGCCACAGACCAGACACCAGAGACCCGATAACCGAAACCGAAGCGACCGACGCGACGTCAGTCGGAGCCAGAGCCAAAAGACCACGTGAAAAACGAACGGTACGTAAAAGAAAACTGAAGACTGAAGACCCGGCCCGGGTCGAGAGTCGGGTCGGGCCTCTGACTCTGTGCCTGTGTGTGCCTGCATGTGTGTGTGTGTGTGCGTGTGTGTGTGTGTGCGTGTGTGTGTGCGTGAGGAGCGCTGCCTGGCAGTCCATTTCCATTTGTCTGCCTGCCTGTCAGGCCTGATCGAGTGTTGTCTGGACCTGCCCCGCTCTTTACCAATGACTGTGCCTGTGTGTACCTGATATCCATCCAACACACGCACACACACACACCGTTGCAACGAATGGCAGACCAACCAGCTAGTCGAGCACTTTTTAAGCCGGTCCCTGCTCGGGCGCTCGCCTGTGTGTATGTGTGCGTGTCGCCATCGCTGTGTTGATAGGCACCAGGCTTATTTTCCACTTATCCAATGAAAAGATTTCACTCAAAGCGCTCTCATAGAAATCAGGCAATCTACCTGACCGTACGCCTGCCCCAAGGTAACCGCTCTCTCTCTCTCTCTCTTTTACTCCATCTCTTTTTGCTTCACGCTCTCTCTCTTTCTCTCTTCCTCTATACGCAGATCACTTTCTTACTATCTCTTGCTTTCTTTCTGTCTCTGCCACACTCTCCAGCAGTATATACTCCGGTCTATCTCTCTCGGCGACCTTGGCTTGCCAAGTAAACGAAGCCCTTAACTGGGCTAAAGCTGACTTACCTGCCCATAAGCCAGAGCTTAAGCAACAGCTGAAGCCTCGACGCCGCAAAGTATGCAGAGCTCGCCTCGTTTGCCCTAGGTGTCCGTACACTTTCTTCTCTGAAGAGTTTCATTTTCAGCAAACCCTCACAATTTCGCAGCTAGAACCTAAGGACTTCCTGAATTCAAATAAATAGAGTTAACAGATCATGAAATACATAAATTGGGCCAATATATCCAATATATATTGAAGGTATCTTCCCCAAATCCTTACGTGATCTGTAGGCTAAGATGTATGATGTGTATAGTATAGTAATATATGATAGCTTGAAGGGATATATATTAGTAAGCAAATTTAAATGTAGTTTATTTAAATATAGTAAGTAAAACCTATTTAAAAACATTTATTATTTGTATATGATTTGTGGACATCGATCGCCTCAAGGTCCGGGATTCGATGTGCCTTAATTGAGAGAATTGTCCTCAATTTCGATTCTCCTCAAAAATAATCTTGTTGCTACTATTATAAGGTCAGAATATTTCTGATCTGATGAATATTTCTAATATTTGTAATAATGCGAGCACAAATGTAGACACAAATTCTAATATATGAACAATATAATAATAATGAAGCATACTTATTCAAAGTTCAAGCTCAGAATGTATATGATCCGATCATTACAATAATGTGAGAATATGTCTTAAGGAACTAGGTAATAGAAAAACCTCTGTAACAGACTATAGAAACATTACATACATATCTAATCTATATATACACATGCATAGCTAATCAGCATTTGAGTTATTGAAATATCGGATCAATACAAAGTACGAACCAAAAATCTCTTTGATATGGTTAAGAAAGTTCCTCAAAGCCAAATTAAGTTTTCTTCCCACAATATGTGCTCTGCTAAAATAAAAACTCGCCGGAAAAGGATATTCACTTCACAGAGAGATATTTGTCTTCAGTTTTCGCTGAGGTATTCGAGGTATTCGCAACTCACCTCGAATCAACAGTTAAGAGTGCACTGATTGATTTAACCCACGCTTTGCATATTTATAGCCGATGCTCAACAGCTGTTTGTCAAATTTCTCAGCTGCAAATGGCAAATGGCAGCAGGTCAATTTTCTGGTTAGCTGCAAATCTGGCCGTTACGTTGGGCAACCGCCCCACCTAAGTGACGGTACCTGGTAGCTGGATTGCTGGGCGGTCGCCTAATTCAAAACTGACCTGGACTCGAGGGTTCTGCCCCATCTACCTCGGGCACTTGGAAAATCACGAGCGATGTGGGACAATTGACGAGCTAATTAAATTTAGTTGCTGTTTTGTTATGTTTTGTGCGACTTTGTTATAAAATTATGTCCACATTGTTTGGCCCGAACAGCTGTACGGGTGATGGCTGCTGGGCCTATGGCCGGGAGCCGGCGAGAGCCAGAGGGCCAGGAGGCCATAGAGTCCTGCGTCTAACCGTAAGTGCAATTGTTGACTTGGCCGCGCAGCAGCAGCAGGAAGCAGCCGTGTCGCGCAGCGGGGGCACTCGCCTTGATTTTCGCCGCGCGCCACACAGAGGACTCACACGCACACACACACACATATACAAACGCACGCACACACACAGCACTCGCAGGACTCGCTGCGTGGTACATATATCAAGACGGCAGCAGCCTTTGTATGCCGTCCCTTGGGTGCATCTATACACATATCTATGCTTGTATCAGTATCTGAATGTGTCCAATTCGCACCGAAAACATCTTCATCTACATGGACAACAAACACGATTATTGCATTGATGAGCTCCTGCTGCTGCTGTCTGCACACAGAGAGTGCGCAGGCGCGGCAGGACGCCCCGTCGAAAGGATCCGACGGCTGCCAATGAGTCCGTGTGCAATGCCCATACCCATACCCATACCCATTCCCGATGCCATTGCCATTGCCATTCCTATTCCCATTCCCATTCCCGTGCTGACCTCGCCGCAGTCGCTCACACTGTTTTAGTTGCGATTCGTTCTGGACAACAAAATATTTTGCTACAAAATTGAGCTGTTGTGTGCGGTCCCCGGTCCCCGGTGCTCGGTCCGCTGTCATGCTGTAATTTTTTTTACCGGCCGTATCTAATCGAAAGGATACGCTCAAATTGCCACAGACAACGCCAAGCGGCGAACACCTTCTTCGACCTCGCACCGGTCGGGGCTGACCAGTCAATGGTTAACCGAACACGAGCTCAGCCCGCAATGCTTGACTAATTTATGCCCTGTAATTTTCACTGTCACATATGACTATTGAATGTCCTTTTGTATGTTATATTTGATATGTTTCCATGATATTTAAATATGCCTTCGTTTTCTATTATATATTATATTATATTATACTATTTATAAATACCTCTAAAGTATTTGTTTTTTGTCAAGATGTTTCCCATAGGAATATATGTATTTTGATACATCTTTATTATTATTAATGTGTTCAACATCTTATCAATATCTTATTTATTATGTTCTAATTTATAGTTTCTCGTGGTCAGCAGAGACGTTCAGTCTGGAGCTCAAGCGTTGTCGTTACCTGTGGACCATGCGCTAATCGACTAATCGACCCGTTGCGAGCGCTGTGCTAGGGTATAATCATTACACGCTGCTTAGCTCCTGTCCCAAACACAGATACCGACCAAATCGGTAACCGAAACCAAAACCGATCCCGAGCCCAACCCTCAGGCTTTGCCTTACTTCGGGGCATTTTCTATGTTAACTGCGTGTGTGTGTGTGTGTAAATTTGTGGGTGTGTGCAACAACTGCAGCGAGGTGTGAGTTTTTAGAGGCTAGTGCTGTTTTGATTATGCGTAAAATCGTTTCGCTTTATCATGATTTTTACTGCAATTCTCACATCGAGTCCATGCTTCAGGTGTCCTGTACAGGCGGCAATGGCATGAAACGGTTGGTTAGTCGATTGGCTTGTTTGTTTTCGTTGTTTCGTTGTTGTTGTTGTTGTTGTTGTTATTGCTGCTGTTTGTTTTTCCAAATTAGCGTTGCAATTGGAATTCGTTGTGGATGGGTCTGAAATGATTACGCACATTTGCATAAATAGGAATCCAATTTAAAAACGAGCGCGAGGAGTTACATTCAACTGTCTTCATTTGAACTTCAACTGAACTGAAGAATTTATAATTTTCAAAAATCTGTTAGCCAATCAAAATATGACACACGTACTTACTCTTAATTCGCCAAGGTTAATACTTTATAGAAACATTATTCAAGCTTTTATTTATGAAAAGTCTGAATTTATAGTGTGTCTTCAAATCAAAATGAAAATGATTAAAAGCATGGCGAATTTAATATAGTCATTGCAGCTAATTTACATAACGGTCTAATCAGTCTACTTCTCGAGTTTGTTGCTTCAAATTAAGCCGCTAGCTGGGTTTTTAACAGCAGAAAGTGCTCTCCCCAAGGAGTATAGCTTACCCTCTAACGTCGTGGCAAAGACTGGAAAATCCATTGGAGTCAGATACGATAAAAATATCGAAGTGCTTTGTTATTGTAGCCCGCACGAAACGTTCAAATTGGCCGCATTGAAATTCCCAGCTTAATTCCAATAATTGAACTTGAGTCAGATCCCATGCAGCCAGTGCCTGCATTTGGGGCGTCAAAACCAGCAAGACAGAAAGCGACGAGAGAGAGAGAGAGAGAGGGAGAGCGAGCAACTGTACAGTCTCTCCTGTATACGTGTGTGTGTGTGTGTGTGTGCGTGTAGTTAGTATCGGTATTTGTGTGGGTCGCCTTGCCTATTGGTGGGCAGACAGTACGAATTGCGCTCAGCTGATATATTAACGGCAGCCAAGCGGACCAATGACAGCTCTCGCAGCGCGCTCAGTCGGCCGCTCTCAGTGAGCGCAAGAGCCGCGTGGCAGTGAGAGTGAGAACGATACGAAGTGTGAGTGAGTGGAAACAGTGGAAAGAACCTGCTTTCTGTTAACGTGCGCTCACGTTTTGTGCTCACCTGTTGCCCTTGCTGCTGTTGCCGTTGTTGCCGCTGCCGGCGTCGCTGCCACATTGCAGCTTGCGGCTCGTTGAATTCATTCATAAAACGCCAGCAAGCGCTGCCAGCGTTTGCGTCGCTGCCGTTGCTGACTCAATGGGCACGCGCTCGGGTAAACAGTTAGCTCTAATTAGCCGCAGAGAGACACCCGAGTGGCGAACGACGAGACGAGACAAGGCTAGAGATGAGAGCGTGGCTGCGATTTGGCAACGGTGACGTAGACGCCGACAGCCACGCGCAGCGGCCAACCGCAGATCGATCCGATTACCGATTGAAGCGATACAGCCCAATGCACAGGATGCCCAGACAGAATCCAGTCTGTGAAGCCAGCGAAGTGTGACCAGCGCAACGGTAAATCAATGACAGTCTGCGCCAATGGCGCCGGCGCTAGTCCGACTATGTGTGTGCGTTGCGTTATGTGTGTGTGTTGTCTATACAATCGCAGCAGTTTTTTGGTTAGCTTTGCCTTCTCCACTTCCCCGCGCGATTGTAGCATTTTAATAGCCCACTGACTCACCTGCTCAAACAGTTCGGGGTTTTCCACGGGCAACACACACACACACACTCACGTTCAGTGGCATTTGCCAGTGTATATGTATGTCTATTTCATTTGTATCAATTGAACGTGCTTGCGCTTTGTTATACATTTCTAGCGCTTTTTTGTGGGTGGGTCAAGGTAATTGTCGTTGATTTGTCGCCAGTTTTTCAGCAACAATTGTTGCCAGGCAAATGGAGTATGCACATCAGCAGCAAACCGGAAGTATTGGCTGCGACCACAGTTTAGCATAGATTTGCAATTAAGCAAGTAAGTTCTTTGGCCCTGCAATTAAAATACTTGAAAATACCTGAAACAACTTTAAGCAATAGAGACGACATCAAGTCAGCAGCTTTCAGAGAAATGCGAATGCGGAATTTCCACGGCAAAATTGACAACAATTCTTCAATTTAAACGTTTTACACTTTTAACATAAATTAATGGGTCATTTCAAGCCCTAAAATTGTGGAATATTTAATGAACTTAGTTGTTGTTGCCAATTTCGATTTCGTCGCAAATTCGCTTTGAGAATCTTATGGCTTATGACGACAATTGTCGAGTTGTCGAGAACCAGTTTATATAGATGTTGAAAATATTGATTCGATTCCATAGAATCTTCATGTTCGCCAACTTATTTACCATATCCGACTTTCTTTTGTAAAATATATCTTAAGTCTTAAGTCTTTTCCATTCGTTCATTCGCTGCGATTAATTCTCTGAAATTTTGTTCAGACTTGATCCATATATTGTCCCGTGCTCTTATCAAATGCAGTTTCATTAGATTGGCACATCTTAGAACCCTTTTGCAACCCTTTTGGAACCCTTTTGGCACATAATATGAAATAAATGAGTCCCACTTCTGCACCACATATCAAAATTCCTGATTGAAGTTAGTTTTTTCTAGTAAAGTCGCAAATTGCGTTTATTATTTTATAATACTTGGGACTTAAAGCTGACAAAAAGAAAATCGACAGAAAAAAAATAAGATTCAAAGCGTTTTCGAGTAACAATAAAAATTTGAAATGAATAAATTAATGAAACATAATAAATAAAATTTTCCAGACGATCAAATGAATACATAAATAATAACAATTGATGAAAATTGACAAATAACTATATCGTATATGCGCATAAAATATATATATATGTATGTATATATGAAGTATATATATATTTAAACTAAATAATATTAAATAAATAATCAACGTGAGCGGTGAGAGGTTCATCATTAAATATTACGGGCTATTAGTAAACATAGATGGCATGCAGGATAATAATAATGTAAGGCACAGATATTGCGTTAGAATTCGATTTGCTGCTTAGTTTAGATTAGTTTTTTCCTTCTTCTTCTTCTTATTCTTCCTGCTCTTCTTCTTCTTATTTTTTGGCATTTGCTTGTACGTTTCTTAGGGCTTCGTCTGTGACAGAGTTCTAGGCATCCGCAGCCTCCATCACACGTTTATGCATGACCCTGTACTTTTTCTCCAGCACATTCAGCAGCCGGGTCATCTCCTCGACAACTGCGAACTCCAGCAACGGATGATTGTGCCTATGCGCGGGCACCTCATTCGTGCTCTCCATGGAGCAATTTTGTCTGCCCAGCATATGGGCGGCCACGGACATGTTGTGCTCTAGCATGACCTCGAAGTTGCGGAAGTATTGTTCGTACCAATTATGGGGCACGGACTTATTGGTGTGGTTCAGCAGCTGACGCAATTTGCATAGCGATTCGAGTATTTTGACGAGCTCTTCTTCCGGGGACTCGCTGTCCTCGCCGTCGTACTCACTATTGTTGGCAGCTTCTTTGAGCGGATACTCCAGGTCGAGGCTATGCAGTCTATATTGCCGCTTGGCTGCTTCCGTCGAGTCGAAGTGTTTGTTTTCAAGCTGTATCGGAAACAGAACGAACAGATTGGAGAACCAGTTAGTGGGCCGTACTCCCGACTCCGCAGCGTATAAGTCTACTCACCCATGCCTTGAGCAGATCACTGGTGGCATTACGTGTCCCCTCGCTGACCGCTATGGCATGCGCGGTAGATGCCTCGGTCACATTCATTGCCCCCGTGAAGTTCTCTAATTTCTTTGGTGGATGATGATGCTCCTGTCCCGCGGAGCGCAGATGCACGTGATGGCGATGCGGCAATATCAAGTGTCGACCAACCATGCGACGAGGCGACGCGATCGTGCTCGGCAGACAGCTGGCGGTCAGTATTATCAGCAGAGCGCCAAGTACCCAATAGTTGCCACTAGCTGCAATTGAGAAATTCAAATATTTGTTCAACAACTTGTGGAATTGTCAATGCATAAACTTAAGCTTAAGGCGACAACAACTGTGATATTAGCTTTTTGTATCATACGAAAAGCTATGGGAATCTTAACCGGAATCGTATACTATGCAAATTAAGAAACTGGGTATTGGTTTTATTATATAGCCCATTAAAAAAAAACCTATTGGAATTTCAGCAGATATAAGCACAGAGCAGAGTTCAGCAAGAAATTGTTACTGAGAAAATCCAAAGCTTGAAAGCCCAATGAAATTCCTAACGAAGCTTTCATTTTGATTACGCATGAAATACGAACTACTTGAATTTTGTTTTTAATTAAATAACATCTTCGGCTTCGCACATTCAATAATACATAACTATTTTCGCTTGCACGTCAAAGAGGGAAAACTCTTCCTTGTTGGTTCCTTGAAAAACATTCAGAATTCATTACTTTATCATGCTTTCAGAACATTATTATATCGCCAAGCCCAACTGCTTGATCGGCATCAGATTTAGTCACATATCCTGCAACAGACTTAAAGGGACCTACCGAGATTCGTACTTATTAATTCCTACGAGTTTTTTCATAAATTAATAAATTTAATTAGATAAAACATAAGCAAATCAAACATAAAAAACTTTCCTTCTGTTTGTCCTGCTTTGCTCGTGAACTAATTAGCTGGACTAATTGGACATACACGTTCCAATTGGGATTAGCGAAGTCAAAACCTGACCTACATAAAAATGGCAGCATCGCGCTGCCCTTACCTCAACTCTAAGCGAAACCTATGGCAACAAAAGCTGCCGTGATACTTTTACGGCGAAGTCCAATAAATAAGCTGTCATATCACAAGCACTTGCAAACACACACACACTCACACACAGACACACAAAGATAGACGTATATAGCGAGTGATTAAATCTGATTAGAAAGAAGCACAGTGCTGGGTGGGTGAATCACTGTGACTGGCACTGTGTTTGGATGCAGCGCAGCAGTTGTTGCAACTGCTGCAACTGTTGCAACAGGCAGCACGTGCCGTGGCACAAACTTACACATTATACTGCTGGGCTGAACGCCGCATAGACGCTGGCATGCAACTGTTGCAGTTGTTGTTGCTGTGGTTGTTGCTGCAAACAAGACGGGGTCGTGCCGCAGGCAACTGCTGAAGGACACTGGACTAGCGTTCGCAATAGACGAGCTGTGCTCGTTTCTGGCTTGCATTTGGCTAATACGGCGCGTTACGAAGCCGCCGCATGTGCTTAAATTTGTTGTCATTGTTGTTGCTGCGGTTGCTGTTGCTGTTGCTGTTGTTGCTTTGGGCATTTTATTCAAACACAGTATTGAGAAATTCCCGAACGGATTTACAAGTGAAACGCGAGTACTTGAACTATTGTCGAGTCTTGTTATTGTATTGTATATGGTTTACTGTTACAGTTGCTGTTGGACTGGAGTGGACGGGGCACCCGGCACAAGTTAACTCTTCAAGATCTGTTACTTATTTAATATTTCGTGGCGCGCGCAGCATATAAATAACGTGCGAGAACCGCTGCCCGAACGCAAAGCTCAAAACACACACGAAAGCATCTTGGGCAACAACAAAACCAACAACAACAAGAACAGCAACATCAACGGCGACAAGTGACGGCAACAAGTGATGACGACAATTTGGGCGAACTGTAATTACAGCCAATCATATGTAAGCAAAGCGACCACACATACACGCGCGCAGACTTGCGGGCAGCAAAAACAATACACGACGAATCCAGCCGAGAGGCCGTTGTTCGCTTAGCACACGAGTGGGGCACACTCACCCACATACAAATACAAGCACACAGGCGCAGTGCGCCAAAACAGACAGAGCGAGGGCGAGAGCGAGTGAGAGTAAGTGTAAGTGTGAGTGTGATTGTGAGTGTGAGTGCGAGTGTGGAGTGCGAGTGTGGAGTGCGGCGAGTGTGAGCACGCGCTTGTGAGTGTGAGTAAGAAAGCAAGAAAGGCAACAAAACCAGCAAGCAAAGCCGTACCAGACTACA
This sequence comes from Drosophila kanekoi, assembly GCA_037075305.1. Classification (NCBI taxonomy): domain Eukaryota; kingdom Metazoa; phylum Arthropoda; class Insecta; order Diptera; family Drosophilidae; genus Drosophila; species Drosophila kanekoi. Next base: position 3,618,595 of record JBAMCE010000451.1, on the reverse strand, counting down.
CGACGCGATGTCCGGCTGCTGCCAGACGCTTTATTGAAACTTTTGAGCAGCGACTGCGACTGCGATTGCGACTGTTATTCACGACACACACACACACACACACACACCCGCATTAGTGGTGGGTGAATGAGAGAGACGGAAAGAGCTGGTATGTATGTATGTGTGTCGACGCATCGCCTGCCTGACTTTGACTTTACCCGCCCTGGCTGTGGCTCTATTCTTGGCACGCGACAGCAAAAGCTTAAGCTCTGGTAGAGGAGGGCTATGCTTAAGGTTAAATCTTAAGCAAGACGCTGTTGACGTCGCTGTCGCATCAAGGTGACTCAACAGCGCCACAGTGCCACAGTTGCAGTTGTTGTTGTTGTTGCTGCTGCTGTTGTTGTTGCTTAGTTTCTTCCTTTTCTTTAGGAGCGTTTTAATTTATGCGCACGCTTCATGTCCCAAAACGGATGTGACATTGCATTTCGCAATGTTTTTGCCGCATGTTGATTTCTTTGATTCTTAGTTAGTTAGCCTCTTGTATTTGTTATTGTTGTTGTTGTTGTTGCCGCTGCTGCTTGCGGCATAACATACTGGCCACTTTGCTGCACTTCCGTACTTCCGTTCGACTATTTACCTGGGTCTTATTAACGTGTCTCTGTGTTCGACCCCCCCTCTTTCCACTCCCACATGCTCTCGCTCTCGATTTCTCTTCATTTGTTTTTGACCACCAGATACCCTGTATCCCGATAAGCTGTATGGCCAAGTGTGCTTAATTTCTTAAAATGTTTCATAAACTTGATCAAATACTAACTCGTGTTTTCCATTTCCATTAACCTAAGCCAGACGCCGGACACATTTGTTTTTGCAGGCCAAAAACCCAAGCAACATATTTACATTTACATATTATTTTTGCTTTACATATTATATGCATATCTATATTTTACATTTACACATATACACATCTGTACACACAAACACAGATAAACCATATAGGTGTTCAGTGATAAATTTGTACATTCATCTTTAAATTACTTTTTTTCGCACTCATTCAATGCTCTTGGTTATTGTTTTTATGTTTATGTTGTTGTTGTTTTTTCCGCTATTTATTGTTTATGCATTGCCTTCAGCCGCTTTGGCATTTCCGATCCGCGCGGTCTTACTGTGCGTGCAAACTGCAAACCAAACAACTGTCGGCTATTGGCAAACGCCAATATTGAGGTATGTATGTAAAGTGGGCATGAAGAAGAAGATGAAGAAGAAGAACAAAGAGAGAGAGAAGACAATGCCAGCTGCATAGTATAAGAGACAAGCATTCCAATCGACTCTTCTATAAAATGTTACCTCATATTACTCATACGCACAGCCGGAGCAGAAGCTATCGCCCCTTGCAACTCCTCTTGCCCGAGGATCCGTTTGTAGAACTGGCTTTTCGCATCCGTTAATTCTGGCTTGTTAATTCTTTGAAACTATATGGTTCGTATCTGTAACTACACTATACTTAACTATAAGCTGGGCTGAATACAGTTGTTCTCAAACCATAGACCATCATAATCAGAACCAAGTAAAAGTCGTCACACGGAAGTACCCGACTGGGAGTTAGCCTGATTTGAGTATGGACCTGTCCTAACAAGGATTCCATTCTATTAACCTTTACCCCTTATTATGGGAAATACTTTCCCGAATAGCTTCGGTTCCTATTTATCGGCGTATCTAGTCTTTTAAAGATCGACACCCACATGCATACTGCCAGATGGACGGAAGGATAGATCTCACTCGGCTGTTAATTCTGAGCAATAGTTTATAGGTCGGAGATAACTAGATATCTTATATTTATGTTCTTTGAATAAAAGAAAAATCTATTTTACGTAATTGTCCCGTAAGTGTGAAAACTTAACCGAATATGTCTCGGTTTTTTTTTGTTGTATGGAATTTTGGCACAGTCATTTTCCAGATTTTTTCCCATCTGTAAAATACATAATTGCTATTTTCAAAGGGGAACCTCTACGTAAACTAGGTAATTTCAGAAATTCTTTTAGCATATAGCTTTATGAGGCTTTGTCAAAGAGAATACGTATATATATATATGTCATTAAAACATATAAACCTTGTAAATATATAGATTTCTTATTTCTCCGCTTTGTCTGGCAGATGGAAGCCTATGTGTGTATTTATTAACAGTCATTATTTATATTTTAAATTCCAACATATGGAATGTCTAAAAAACAATTCACGCGCTATAAGCACGATTATAATTTGTACTTTTCATTGCCAGCTTGCAGATAAAGCACCTGAATATTATCTGGAAAATATGCCATGAATTGGCCGAGAAGCTGTGCATTTTCTTTGCTATTTTCGTTTGTGTGTATGACTAGCAAGAGCTGACGCTGTTATTTACCCACGCCAGCTACTTCTGACCCTACCCCTAGCCCAAGCCCCAAACACCAAACCCCAAGCCCGCGCTCCCTGCGCACCCCTTTCTTCCGTGAGGTATCGCTAGCTCGGTTACGGCAATGACATTGCACAAACTGCGGCTGCTAATTTTCGCACATGCGGTGTGAAACGACAACGGCATCAACTTATCTGCTCCCAAGTGTATCTATATATCTAGCTGTATGCGTGTGTGTATCTGTGTATAGCCAGTTGTTGTGGCCGTCAAGTGGCCTAAAGAAGTTGCCAGCTGACGCTGAAAGCTTGTTAGGGGTGCTCTTCGAGCGAGTGTTACTTATTTAGAAATGACCTGTACATTGCGTAGTGACGTCTCCGAAATTTCATCTAACATCCGCCTATTATAATGATTACAATTTATGAATGAATGACGGCGATTATCTATAAAGGGGAATAGAAGGGGTTCATTGAATTGAACAGCCGCCGCAGTATTGCGATATCTATTCCGTTCCTGCTCCCGTTGCCGATCCTGTTCCGGCTAACTTTCTGATTAATCTCATTGCCAATGAACTATAAATCATTTTATGGTTTTTCACCATTAGTCATGTTGGTTGCACATGTGTCTCAGATAGTATGTGTAAAGTGGCTCAATGTGTTGACTTTCAAAAACAATCCAAATCCCCAAGCTGAGAACAGAAAACTGACCCTTAAGGCTAATCTGATAACAAGTTCTTTGCAATCTGTCAAGATATTTGCACGATGCGATATAATCGATAAGAATATCATCAGCAAATACATAAAAGTGATCTTATCAATGATTGCGGTGGCTTATCAAGTTTGATCGGCGAACAGTGTTGGTAAATGGCAAACAAATTAAGGTTGCACTATGCGACACAATTGATAAGAATATCATCAGCGATTAAATATATGCGTGTGATCATATCATTGGATTGCGACGGCTTATCAGGCTTGATCGGCAAACAGTGTTGGTAAATGGGAAACGAATCATAATGATCGATAATGATCGTTTTTGACAAAACTATATGCGTCAGTTCGGCTTTAAGTGTTTAGGTTCAAGCCAGCTCGTTTCCAAACATAAGTACAGTCCCATTCTCAAATCCGTTTTATAATATCACAAAACTATTCTAACAGCTTTGTTGAATATATATATGGTTATATCCTGGTCAAATCAAATATGGGGAAACGTTTTAATGAAATCAAATTAACCATTTTGTTCTATCTAGTTTGTCAGAATGTTTATATATATGTTTGACAACTGTGTGCATAGGTATTCAAATGAGTTTAACGATCGTTATTCCGTATAACATTATAGTTTCCCGCGTGGACACGGACACCAAGAGCTCAGTCCCAGCAAAAATGTATATATATTTATAAACTTGATCAGTATCAGCAGCCAAGTCAATATAGACATGTCCGCCTGTTTCCATCTCTCTCAGTCTCTCAGTTGTAAGGCCATCCAACTTTCAGTTTTCATCGATCCGTTTTTTTATTGCCAACACGAACCACCATATCATTTAGCTGCCATTAATCGTTCAAAATATCTATACCTATATAAATCTGTATATATAAAACTGTTTTTCCTGACTGTCTGAGTGACTTATTGACCGACTGATCGGTGATCAACACACAGCCCATACCGTGAGTGCTAGGAATCTGGAATTTTCACTGTAGTTACCTTGTATGAAGATGGACTTTTAGACGATGTTTCGGAAAATTCCTACGGGATGTGTACCATGCGATCGGCCTAAAACTCATTTTCAAAGATCTTTGGTCAAATTCCTTTTGATGAGTGTTTCGCAGATCTTGGGAAATCCTTCAGAAATAGGGGTCAAAGATTTGGTAGGTGACGTCTCGCCCTCAAATTCATTTTCAAGGATCTTTATGATAATCATTTGAGACGTGTTTTACATTTTCCTCAAAATCAAAGCTTCCTCGGTGGAAAATGCGATTCAATGATTTTTATGGTTAAGTTGTAATGAAAACGTGTTTCTGCGATTTGGGAAATCTTTAAGAGAATTTGATTTATAATTGCCACGGCCCATTTTTGAAGATATTTGTAAGAAACCTTGCCTTCTCATAATCCTAAAATGTGAGCAAAATCTTATCAGCATCGGTTGCAAATAAGTTATTTGTATGGAAATGAATTCTGTTTTCCAATAAGTCTTGAGCAAACGCAGCTTTCCTCTTTTGCTCACATATTTATGCCTTAAAGGCTTAAATAAAACGCGTTATCGATTCAATAAAAATGGCAAATCAATTGATATAAAGAAATAAAGTAAATCTGAAATTGTTTGATTAACTGAGCACCTTTTGTTGCATTTCCGTTTTCGCTTATGTGCTTTGCTGTTCCTGTTGCTAGTGTTTAATTTTCATAAGCAGGCAATTAAGTTGATTTCTTATCAGCCCCTTTGACTGTGTGTCAATGACAGAGCGTCGAGTCAATGTGTTGCCGTTGCCGTTGCCGTTGTCGTTGGCGTTGAGGCTGACGTTGCGATGGGCACACACGACTCTGCGCTTGTGTGTTTTATAATTTGAGCTGAAGAGGCTAACTACCGTAGGCGGATGCTGCCCTGGCCGGTGATCAATCGGCCAATTCTAGCGAGAGCTACTTGTGTTGGCCTAAGCCCCAACGGGAGGAGGGGCTGCGGGGCTATCACTAAACGGTCAGTTGGCTTTTAGCAAATAAGCAACAACGGCCCCAAATCTAGCCAGCTGACGGCCAGAGACACACGAAGCTTGTGCATCACCTGCCAAAATCATGGCACGAAAATAAAACTTCAATTCAGTTGCCGCGCCATGTGGAAATACCCCAAAAGCTAGGCTCTCGCTCAGAGCTCGAGCAGCGGATCTCTCGGTCCCGGCTCGTCTCGACCAGCTCGACCAGCTCGACTAACTGACCACAGACAAGCCAGACGGCAAAGCTGCTGACTGGCAGCTGGCCGCTAGCAGTTGGCAGCTGACGACCGGCGGACAACAGGTTCCAGCTCAGGGAAATCACCGAGCGAGAAACTTAAAGCTCAATATTTGTTTTTGCGTTTAGTTGTTATACCCCGTACCCCAGGCGACAAATGGGCGGGTTGTAGCAAGCCAAGCTAAACCTAATGCCAGAATTTATCAGGTGATAAATCTAGCATTAATGTTTTTTGATATCATTTCTTTATATCGAGAATGTTCCGCTATGAAGGTAAGCTTCCATTAAGATACGTTGTAAGCACAAAGGAGTTATTAATTAATACTCCTTTTTTACGTTAATTTAACTTTCTGTGAGTTAATAAATTCATATAAGTATTATCTATAAAGCATTTCCTATAAAACATTACGCACTTCTAATGTAAATGAAATGGGAAAATTTGTATGACAAATCGAAATCGGAATCGAAATCGGAATAAACCAATTGGATAATTCTGTGTGCTCAGTAGTTGCATCTACATTCATACATGTTGCTCTATATAGTAAATATTGTGCCCGAGATTTCCGAAAGTCAGCAACTAAGTGAATCAGACATCAGCCATGAATCATGCTCTGCAAGTGAGCAAAGTGTATTGACGTATGCTTATAAACAGTTTACACAGCTAACCCCCCGCCCCCACTCGTGATAGTTGATGAGAAAAAACCCTTTTTTCCATTATGTTGTTTCTTTCTCCCGCCCAATGTCTAACATAAAGGGTATTTGATAGTGTATACACGCCTGCTGCCCGGATAGGATTCGCCGAGCGACTCTTCGTCATCAGCAACATCATATGTTGTATGTGTGTGTGTAGATATCATTAAACAGTAACTGACACACTCAATTGTTTGCCGATGGCATTAGGAATGGGGGCTTGGGAAGTACTTTCCCATATGTGACGTTGCCAAAATACGAATTAAAGCCGAACAATTGTTAAGTGCCACACGAGCCTCATATAGTCGAGCCCATCTCTGGCGGAATGAAGACAGCTTTTATTTTTGGAACTAGCTCTAGCCGGGTACATCGTTCGCTACGGATATTATGCCCAGCCATGGGGAACCCGAGCTGTTTACACCGCAAACATATTTGCTGGTTAAGGGAAATAAAATAGACGGCATCGCACCAAAGCGTTCCGAGAGAGCGAGAATTTAACGCTATTTTTACTGGTTGGTTATTTTTTGCTTTTTCTTTTTCTTTTTCTTTTTCTATTCATGTTATGACGCATTTTCGAATTCATGAAATTGCTCGCGTATGTAATGTTAACTTATTCTGGCATATTACGCATACGCCACGCTGTACTCAAAGCCAGCAAAAGTTCAGGTTAACTTACCTTACAAAACGGCACGCCGAACGGTTTGGGCTGAGATGTGTTTGCTGGAATTGAGAAGTAAACATATCGATTTTCAGTTAGCTAATCAACTCAGTAAAGCAGTCGGGCACAAAATGATTAATGGCAATGCCAGCTAGTAAGAGAGTTAGTCTAACGTGAATGCTGACTACAAATTCATTCATCTTTCATTTTGTGCACAATTGCACATGCTACACGACGAGACTTAATCAAATATTTACTCTTCTGCAGCGAGACTTTCATGACATTATCAATGCCTAGCTAGCTACGCGATGCCGAACATTAAATACCCTTGCAAAAAAATACGTCGATACATATATAGTTAACCGATGCTTCCTTTAGAACTTTACAACAATAAGTTTGATGTTGATCAGATTTCGCTCACGTGTAAGGAGAATGTTAAGGTCGAGTCAAGATATCTTGGGAACAAAAAGTTGTTCATACAAAGGCATCATTTTCGAGCGATCATTACTGTGGCAGCTATTTGATATAGTGAGAGCCTAGTTTGCATAGAAACAGACATAGCTATGTCGACCGGCTGTTGATATTGATAATGAACTTACAAACGCATATTTTATTACACATGAAGAACTGTTTGAAAGGGAACCTCACTCCTGTCGAATATTCTTACTATGGGTATAATTGCAAATAGTTCCTTAAAAACTAAAGAGTCGCCCGTAAAAAAATTAATTATGAAAGACCTGTCCACAAACAGCCAGTTTGAGGTGGATTAAAAAGGACCCATTGTCTGACCTTTCCGTAAATGCTTTTAACTGAGAAGGCTTCTTCGCGTCTCGTTATATATACATATATATATATATATATATAGGTATATATATATATATAGATCATATATATATATACAAATCAGCTGCAATTCTTTCCAATTTAAATGATCTATCGATTTATAACGGTGTCTTGCGACCCCATTTGGTGCGCGTGCTACTGGCAAATTCTGAAAAAGTTTATGCTGCATACTTTTGTGCGCCAGCTGAAAATGCCCTCATGTGAGCTTTGGTAGAGAACTCGGCTAAAAACGGATTTCTCGTTGTTTACTCGAACATTTAATTGCCTGTCTCGGAGAGACAGCCATAACTTATTGATTTGAGGCCGTTGCAAATGAGAGTTGGCTCAAATGGCGATTTTTTGTGTTTAAGTCGCTGAATTCATGTTCAGAAACAGGAAATAGGATCAACTCAATTGAAACGTTTGTGCTTGGAAATTACACCGACGGATCAGGTTATATGGACAACCATTAAATGTATTAACTCTACATAATTTGATCTACATCAATTTTAATAGATGCGCGTATCATCTCAAGGGATTAAAATGAACAATATCTCTTCTTAAAGCAAAAAGCAATATCTATGTGTATATATGTATACCATACATATGTATATTTATTTGTATATATGTATACCATATATATATCTATGTGTTGTAGTTAATCTGAATCTATGTGTATGTATGTATACCATATATATATTTACGTGTGTTTGTGTTCTTCTACCCAGCTAAAATTAACTTTAAAATATTGATAACGGCGCTCTTTGCGCTGATATTGAAAAGTCACGATGTTTTTAACATTGCCCCTCTCTGCGATTCTCACGAACTCTAGTAAGTCTTACAAATGCGTGTATATGTTTGTAGTTCTCCCCCATATGCTAACCGAATATACTTCCCATTGCACTTTTATTAAAAATATAAGGTATTTTATGACATTGCCCTACTCTGTGATTCTCATGAATTCTAGTAAGCCCGACAGAGTTTCATGTTAATATGTTTGGTTGGCAATCTAATAAATTTTATCTCTGCCATAACCTGACTATTTGATGTTCTCTGTCTCTCTCTTTTTCTTATCTTCTGCCCTGACTCTTTGTACCTTTAACTTTGTGCTTATATAAAAATCTGTCTCTCTTCTGCTAATAGAGGGCAATGCATTTCCGTTTAAGTACATGCAAAAGTACATTATTGTTACTGCGACAATTACATGTGGGTTTGCCAGGTAATTGCACACACAATATATATGATTATACAAATATGAAAAAACATATACAAACATATATTTGTTTGCATTTCTGGTCAATTGCTCTGAATGAATACGCTATATGGCTTTTTGTCACGCAGCTCATTTGTTTAGGGTTTTTTATTGGTTAATTTGAAGAATGTGGGAAAAAGCTCGGAGCCCAACGCCAAAAGCTTGTATGAGTAACAATTCGAATCAAAATTGTATATGCATGAGAATTCTCAACAGCTTGCTGCTCTGCACAGACTTTGAGATACACTTGGTAAGAGCGAACGCTGAAACGACTTGAATGAAAGCCTCTAACATTGTTTAGCCGTCTCCCTCTTCTTTAATTAACATCTTTGTTTTAAATATTGAACATTCTGGGACAAATATTCGAATTGTTGACATGACAGCATGATGGGACTTGAGATGATCTAAATATGCCATTACTTATACTTGGTGAGGTGGGTCATTCCACGAAACGCACACGTTAACATGTTCTCATTTCAGCTGAAATATGGAGCTCACATTTTGCTTTAGCATTTGCGCTTGTGGCTGTGCGAACATTTCTATCTTCGTATCTTATCTTTGAAGGTTCTCTAAAAGTCAAAAATGATAATTGACAAAAAAATAAACATGCACAGTTCCTGATTCCAGGCAGCGCACAAACAATTCAAGCATAATTATCTCTCATATAGCAAAAGTCTCGTAATGTTAGGTAGGGCTGCGAAGTCTAGCTCGAAGTCGATATTCAGTGTTGTAAGACGCCCTTGTCATTATATATCAACTATTTTTAGCGAACATTCGTAAATAGTTGAATATGCACAAAGTTTGCTGATGCCTACATTTTGAGGCGCAGTGTTGTAAAATGTATGACTGAAATGCAGCAGATCAAATTAGCTATAAATATTAACTAAAACTTAAAGATATGTCTGCAAAAGGTGTTTACCTTGTACCAAAAGCTAATATATACAATTTTTTATACAGGAAGACTTACGCGAAAAATCAAAGATACATCTGCAAGGGGTATTTAATCGTTGGCGTATCGAAGATAGCCCTTCCCTCTTGTTATGTTTTTCCTAACTGTTTTCGCTGGCTAACATTTTCTGGAACGCCCCGTAATGGTGTGCTCTTCTCATTTGAATATGTTTTGAGCATGTGCGTACAGCTTTCGCTCTGAGCGAACGCCGCCTGCTTGCAGACTCACCTTTGCTGACAGCTGTTTTAAACACAATACAATCGATTTGAGATCTCGCAACACACACACGGAGCGAAAAAAAAATATACCACGTTTGACTAGAACACGAGAGCCAAAATTTTGTTTCTTTTCTTTTTTGTTATCAAATTATCGGCTATGACTTGTAGCCGGGATAGAAAGGAGGCAATTTCAATTGATTTACACAAGTTTCGTAGCTAGCGAGCCTCCGGAAATGTGCGACCGACAATGACAAGCGATTGAACCGAACTAAAAACGCATCAAGCGGTGCCTACGAGGTGGCTTCTAAGAGGGTCAGAGACCAACCACAAACTAACAGCGGTAAAGTAAATCGAAACGCATTTCTTTGTGAGAAAAACAAAAGCAAGCTACAATTAAATGTTTATGCCATTCGGACAGATTATCACGTTCGCCGTGGAATCTCACGATTCCTAGCAGTTCCTAGAAAATACATTGCCGATAAATCTGTGGAAATATTAATATTTATATGTTTTTCTTATGTGTACGTATTCAACCAGACCGATAAGCAATGCGTGGACGCTACTGTTGCGGGTGTGTGTCTCTGCTAAATGCTTTTGGCGCTAGACTCCGGCCTGTGTCTCGACTGAGCTTTGCAGCTAAAGCCGATTTCTCATTTCGACTTTACTTTGTATCTGTGACGAGCTTTACTTTTAGGCACAAATTGGTGTGCACCAAAAAGGCTCGACGGGCGACATCTAAGCAAATCCAGACCATCCAAAGCTTAGCATATAATGGCCTACACCCATTGACAATGGGTACAAAGGCCATACTTGTTTTGCTTATATAAATATAAAAGGCAGAATGAAGCATCTCCGACCCAATCAAGTAGTTGCATTGCTGTCGATAAAGATATATCCGACCGTATCAGTGCTTGTTTCGAACAAATCTGAACCTATTTTAACTAACTTAGCCAGAAGAAATGTAAAACATTCCTATAAATTTATACAGATATCGATTTACGGCTCGAGCTAACGGCTCTTCTTAAGCTTCGCTTTGTGGCATATACATGTACATATACATATACATATGCATATGCATATACGTATACTAATACATATACATATGCTTATACGTATACATATACATATACATATGCATATACATATACATATACATATACATATGCATATAAATATACACATACATATACATATACATATGCATATACGTATACATATACATATACATATACATATACATAAACATATGCTTATACATATACATATACATATACACATACATATACATATATATATACATATACATATACATATACATATACATATGCATATACATATACATATCCATATACATATACATATACATATACATATACGTATACATAAACATATACATATACATATGCACACACAGATATCCACAATGGACAGTAACTACTTGTTATTCATTATTGGCGCTAATTGATTTGTGATTTGCAAGCAACACTTGCCTGAATCTGTCGATTCACATTGAAGTATCGGGTTTCAATGCATCTTATAAGCTAACCATTTGCATGTGCCCCCACAGCGTGGTCCACGTGCTGCACCAGCACAGATTAGCAGATGTGTCGAAAGGGCAGCTGCGGCATCCGCCCAGTAGTTGGCCATTAGATGCCGGGCTCTTAGTGCTCTGCACCCGCTGGCTGCGGAGTTGGGTGCTGCTGCTGCTCTTTAATGTTGATTGCCAAATTCTAAATGCAAAATGCTATTCGCCATCATATTTGAAACCGTTGCTGGGTTTTTTGCTTAAAACCTAGGTAACATAGTTCGGTTCTTGATTGATTTATGACCTGCTACTCTTCACACTTACACATACATCCATACGACCGTCGGCAATTCGAATAGATGGTCGCAAGTGCAGGCACTTTGTGGCAGCTGCTGCTGCATTCTCGGCATTCCTCAATTATTCATTGTTCATGTACACAAGCTAAAACAAAAAAAAAGGGAGCGCTCTAGCACGTATTGGATCCACAAGTAGATAACTCAATTAGTCGAGCAAGCCATAAAGCTGCAGCTCCTTAAACATACAAAGTGCACTTTAGTTAGGATTTTGGCAAGAGTCCTTTCAGGCACCAATTCACAGCTCATGTCAGGTGAGGTATGCGAAATAAGTAAATCAGACAAACATTTATAACCTCGGGGGCATTCCGTCTCACAGAGCTTATGCAAATGGAAAACAATGCAACAGTCTGAAGGACTTCAAGTCAGCAATTAGTCAAGTATGTACCGAATTGAGCCGTCTTTAGTGAAACCAATGCCTGGATTTATTTTGATCCTGTTTAGTTATTGTCAATAGCTTTGTAAGGACTGTTAATTGATTATTTGATAACAGATCCTTATCTATAGAATATGCCCAAAGTCAGACTTAAAGTGATTTGGAAACTTACCCATCTATCTTTCCCGATCCCATCGCTCCAATAAAAAGCAAAAACACATACACATAACTATTTATTGGTATATATATATATATGTATAGCATATGTACTTGCATGTATGTAAATGTGACAGTTAAAGAACTGCTTCTCACGGGACATTAATGCATGCGATAATGCTGAGCACAGATACACACATACAGATGCATATGGTATTTGGGTACATACACATGTGTGTGAGCATTTACATACATACATAATTTGGGTTCTTCGGGGAGCTGACATATATAGGTGTATATGTGGGTATATATAATTTATATGTATAAGTATGTGTATACATTCTATTTAAAGGTTTTGTATATATGGTATATATATATATATATGCATATACATACAGATACAGACATGTACACACACATATATGTGTGTGTGTATATATATATGCATATGTATGCATATATAGACATATATATGTGTATATATATAGTTGTAGCTTTGTATTGTTTACTGGTTTAATCCATTATGTGTCATCATATGATTGTTACATTCAGTTGCATCTTGAAATTGTTTCTTTGTTATCTTTTCTTGATTTTTCTTAAATATTTTGTATCGAATCTTGTTTGATTTGTGCATACAAAGTTACATTTTTGCATATCTTTTTCGCTTTCTCTTGCTCTCTCTCTAGATCTCTCGATCTCTTGCTCCCTCCATTCACATACTTATGGGTATATTGTATAAACATATGATAATATAGTTGCCTGCTCTCGTTCACATATTTTCAACGTTATTTACATTTCAAAGTACATATATATACATACATGTGTGCTTTTATATATATAGATACGTACAAACATGTACAATTCAATAGACTCTTATTTTGCATTTCTCGACCTTGCTCTCACAGTTTTATACACTAAATTATGCGTAGTTTTGCCCACTTTTCCCCCGTATGCCAACACCTTTAACAAATAACTAAAAATGACTGAAACAAAGAAAAAGGAGGAAAATTAATAAAAAAAAAAAAATTTGGCTACTCGAGGCGGCCTCGCACGCACTTAACGATTTACAATCTTGGCCTGCTTTCATTGGATTTCCCATTTTTAGAGCGTAAACTAAACTTTATTTTGCTTTCTTTCTCGATTTGCCTTCGATTCGCCCTCACTTGAGTTGGCAATGAGTTTCTTTTGTTCTCTCATCTGTCCTCAATATTACTTTCAAACGCGCCCAAAAGAATGCCACACATTCACACACACGCGTATATATATATGTATAGACATAATGCAATGCGTTGAAATGCATTTGTTCTTGTTGGTTGAGCATTTTTGACAAACAAAAACGACATTTGTAAAGTAATTGTCATATGTATTTGCATTGCCAGCAATCGAAACGCAATTAGAAACGGAGCGGAGCGTATTGCAGCCAAGTGCTTGCGGATATATGTATGTGCAGCTCCTGGATTATTTTGAGTATGTTCAGTTAACACTACTAAAGTACATTTAGTCGGTGGTAACCGCTTGCTTTATGTAGTCTTAACCTTAGTCTTAGTTTACAACAACAATAAAAACGACAACAATTAGATGACAACAACAACCGGAACGGGGCACACAGGAAGTAAGAGGAAATTGAAATTGAAATTGAATCGATTGCATGCTAATCCTCATTTGGGTCAACACAATTGGCAAGAACATGAAAATGCTGGCCTCATTTACATTCGAAATTACATTGAAATCGTTTGACTTTAAATTTACTTAAGTCACTTAGCTGACCAAACTAACGACTGCCAAATCTTTGGAAGCTATTTTGTCAACATGACTTCTCGTTTATTTGCATACACAGCTCGTCTCTGGACGAGAGCTTGATAGATGTAAGCCAGTGTATGCACGAGGCACAGTTGATGTGACCCTTCTAACCCATTCGACATAAAACATATTCACAAGCTCAAATTTGTACATGTTCTTGATCTCAGATGCTATGTGATATACAAGTTACATTTTTCCCAATCAAAATATTTAATTTCCTTGCCAAATATCGATAAATATCGATAGACAGCTTTCACAGAAAAGCGATTCCTGATAGATATCTCTTTTGCAATTGTAAACATGTCTATGTCAGTTTTGTGCCAATCAAACTTTATGCGATCGGAAGCTATTTAGGTTATTTAGCATAGTGTAAAGAGAGAGAGAAGGAGAGGGGTATCTCTCATTTCGGCATGCCTGACCAGAGCAAACTGGCCTTAACTCTATTGTGGCTAACTGGCACATAATTTGTTTACTGCCAAGCACAGTTGAAGAATTCTTTAAGAGAAAATGTTCAAAATTGCCTGTAAAATATGATGTATATCAAAATAAAGAAGTTGTCCCAGCTAATTTGATTAAGCACAAATGAAAACTTTGCAGTCGGCTGCAACCGACGACGGAATACTCCGTTCACAGCCGACCAACAGCTGAAGCAGAGAAGAGCTGGAACAGAGTATTAAAAAAGGTTGTTAACATGCTTTTGAGCTGCTTTTGTTTCGTTTTTGAGTTTTTGAGTTTTTGAGTTTTTGTTGTAGCTTGTCAGCTTGTAAATAATTGTAGTTTGGATTTATTATCGTTGGATAGTTAAGAGTTGCAAGCTTAGTCTTGAGTTAACATTTTATAAATTTATGCACATTGATTGCATTTCATGGTGGGCAACAGAAAACACATTTATTGTTGGGCATACATAGGTATTTATATAGGTATGTGTGTTATATATTTAAAATACAGTATACTACTATCAAAAATAGAACAAAGAGAACTTTACGTTTAGTTTACGAGTTTTTTTTTGTTTAGCAATTTGTTTAACATTTTTGGTGTAAGTTTTAATGTTTTATGTTTGTTTTAATTAATTAATTTTGTATATTTAAGAAACTTTCTGTTTATTTATTTGTATTTATTAATTGTTATTTTTGTTGTACACACTCAATGCATGTAAATGATATTGAATGTTGCTGCTGCGCGGAAAGACGAAAGAGCGAAAATAAACAACACAGCAACAAAGCAACACAGCAACAGCAGCAACAACAAGAACAACGACAACAACATTGACAACAACAGTTGCAACTAACACGAGCAAAAATGGACATGTAAAAAACTAGAACAACATTTATTCGCTAGATATATATGTATGTATATATGTATATATGTATATTTATTTGTAATTTGTATTTTTATTTATCTTTTCGTTTTGTTTATCTCTTTATTGGGACCAATAACGGTCGCATTGACTTGTAAATAGTTGAAATACCATTCGAATGTATGCATATTACATATACAAACATATATATAAATACGTTCACATACAGGTGTATATATATATATATACATATCGTATGCATGTATATTGAGTTAGACTAATATTTGATAGATTTGCAAATATGTATTTATGTACATTTAGCATTGAAAGTGAAAGTTAACTTTGGGTTACCGCACAGATTTCGAGTATTATTGAAACACACATTGGAAATCGATATACGTTAATTGGGCACATTGAGATATACATCTAGTACATATATATGTACATATATGGTATATATGTACGATCGTATATGGGTAAATATATATGTATGTATATTTATTGTAAAAGAGTAGATAAATACGTATGCGGAATGTGAAATACATACATAGATGCACACGGTTATCGATCGGGATCGTCTAGCCTGACAGTTGCGTCAAAGTTGACGACAGTGTTGTGCAACGTTCAACAACATACAGTGTTTAGCATTCATTTAATAACATTAAGCGAGTAGATTGTGAATTGACATTGCCAAATGCCATACAAATACACACATGCACATGTATATGTGTATATATGTGTGTGTATATATGTAAGTATATATTCATGCAAGTGTATTGTATACTTAGCAGAATACTTGATTGAAGCATACTTGATTGATTGCAATATTGACTGATTGCTGAATCTTTACTGCCGAATTGCCATTTCTCTTCAATTTTTTTTTAAAGCTCTCAAATTTATTTTCCCGTTTTGTTTTTTTTTTTTGCCACATTCCGCACAATTCAATTAGCAAAGTTTTTCACGCAATTTGCTGTCATTACGAATTTCAACTCAAGTTTGAGTTTGTGTTGTGCCTCGCACACATACACATACACATAAAAGTTTGCACACATGTAAATTTAATGCATGCACATAAATAATTCGAACATCAATATAGCATAACATAGTTGCAATATTATTATTATTATAATTAGATGTTAATTAGCATTCAGTTTTGTTTTATTTTGTTTTTTTTAAGCTCAAATTGCACATATGTAGTTACCACTTAAATCAATTTGTAAGTACATGCAGATTAGTTAAACGTTGTTGTTGCACTTGCAACATTTCTCGCGAAACGCCCGGATGGCATTTTCATTAGTGTTGAATGCCTTACAGGAAGCTTTCTATTATAGGTATAGGTATTGTTATTATTTATATTATTGTTAATATTATTACATATTATGGAACCTTAAGACCGTCTCCTAGTATCTCCTTGCATGGATCAAAGATTCTGCATTGACGAGCTGCACCAATTATGGGCGCAAAAACAAAAAAAAAAAAATCTACAACTAAAACCTTAACGGATCCCCAATTGGAGATGCTTTACAAAGTTTACTGCACACTTATATAACATTTATAACCATGATATAATTGATTAATATTTTCCTCTACCTCAAGCCAACATATTCGATTGTATTCGTTCCTTAGTTCATATGTATTCATTCCCAGTTGCGTATATATATGAATATATATCTATATATATATGTATCGGATCTTGTATAGTTTGATATGCGCAACTCAATTTGTACAATTTTTCGTGATTAGAAGCTGTTGGAAACATTTGCTTCGTTTCGTCTTAATACTTTATTTATTATAGTATACAAAAAAAAAAATATTTATCCATAGCCATTTACTTTATATAATATAGTTAGTTGACACATACATATTGGCTGATGTTCTCAAAAATGATTCCACACCTAAAAAAATAGTTTGATATTGTTTTTTTTTTCTTCTTCTCCTTTTAGCTGTTTCTCAATACTGTCTCCTTATCTGTCCTTCATCTTCAATTTGTATTCGATTTTCTTTTCTTTTTTTATTATTATTATTATTATTTCTTTGGTTTATGACGGATAAAAATGTAAATAGGTTTTGTATATGTAAATATTCATATATATTAATATATATTTATCGAAATATGTTTGTATGTTTATATGTATTCTGTCCAAAGGTCATATGTAAATATATTGTTTTCGAAATATGTACGTTTTATATGTTTGTATGTCTATAGGTCACTATTTGTAGGTAATTTGTCATTCGGTTTGCCTTCGCTACCTTTTCCCTGCCCTTCGATAATCACAAAACTCACCTGCAATGTTGCCTTAATATTGTTATCGTTATCGCTATCGTTATCGTTATCGTTATCGTTATCGTAATCGTTTCTCTGGTATTGCTATCAACTATCTTTACTACTACCAGTGCCCTTCACTGCGGTCACCGTTACAATTTACCGTTACTATTTACCGTTACTATTTACCGTTACTATTTACCATTACTATTTACCGTTACTATTTACCGTTACTATTACCGTTATTGTTTCAAATTACTATTGTTGTACGTTTTTCGTTTTATCTCGTTTGTTTCGTATTGTTTTTCATGTGTTTCCTGTGCTTATGATTTCGTTTTACTGTGTTCGTGGTATTAGAGATGCAAGTAGCCCACTGAAAAGGTTTTAGACATATGATACAAGATACCACAAATATTATTATTATTATTTTTATATTAAAAATGAAAAGTTGATAATCATAATAATAATTTGCAAATCGTATTTTAAAGATTGCTCACCTTCTATTCTTCTGATCGCCTCTGCCTGCCTCCTATGCCCAACACTATTCGCCGTCGCTGTCCGTTTACTTGCGTCTCGTACCCCCGATCTATTTGACAAAGAGATCCTTAAGGGTGGCGCACAGAGAGGCATCGCACGTATCTTTGGAATCATCCTCGTCGCCCTTGCTAAACCAGTTGAGGGTGGAACGCATGGCACGTCCGGCCTGCGACTGAGCAGAGCTCGCAGCGGACTGACGAGTGCGTCGTGCCCCTCCAGAGCTGGCACTGCTGCTGCTGGCGCCAGAGTCCTTGGGTATAGCCCCCTTGCTGCTGCCACTGGCGTTGGCCGAACGGCTGCCAGATGCTGATGTAGAAGCGCCGGCAGCACTGGTTCCACCACCCATGCTGGCATTTGAGCTTTTGCGCAGAAATCCCTCGATGGCCGAGCCCAACATGGTGGCATCCACAATGTTCGCCTTGGTGGCATCTGCCCAGCTCTTCTTCTGCTTGCTGCGTGGCTTTAGCTTCGGCTTGCCAGAGTCGCCGGTAAGCGGATCCTTCTTCTGCAACCGCTCCAGCATATCCTTTGAAAGAGCCACGGCACTACTCTTGCTCCGCACGCTCTTCTTTCGAGCGAGCGGCGTCCGCTTATTACCAAACCAGCCCGATATGGCTGCCGAGCTGTTGTCCTGTGCCTCGGTGACTAGCTGCTTGGCATTGTTCAAAATGGATACATCAAAGCTGTTGGAGCGTGTCGAGCGGCCTGCGTTCGGATCCAGCAGCAGGCCCGATGACTGCCCGCCACTAGGTGTTGGTGTCGCGCTAGTGGTGCGACCGCGAGCTGCCTGTTGGAACGTATTGCTCAAGAAGGGACTGGTAGCACTGTTCCCAGTTGCCCCCGACGAGCTAGACGAACCGCCATCCGGATCTGGTCTGTGCGTATCAATGATCAAACCGCTGCCCGAGCCGGTTATCGAGCTAAAGATGCCGGCTATGTCCGTCCGGCTGCCCAACAAGCCCAGGCCGCTGCCGGACTTCTTGCGTCGCATCGATGCACGTGCCGATGGCGGCTGCGGCGAGACACTCGGCGGCTGCGGCTGTGGATGCTCCGAGCCACGACGCAATGTGCTAATGCCACCTACGCCCGGCTGGGGGCATTCTGAATACCGTCGATTGGTATACCGTCTGCCTGGTGCCCCGGCGCCCACCTCATCGACCGTCTGCACCTCGCACACCTTCTCGTTGCTCGATGTCCAAAGCTTCAAGCGAGCCTTGCGCGACTGCAAATAAATGTCATCCATAATGTCCAGCTGCAAATTGTGTATGCTCCCAATCGGATCTGTCGATGGAGGTCCTGTGTTGCTCTCCCGGCGCGAATTCAATACACGACTGCTGCTGCAATAATCAAATGGAATCGTCAACAACTGGAACCTAATCCATGAGCATGTTTCCTGTTCCCGAAACACCTCTGCATTCGGCCTCGCCCAATAAAAACAAAGGAAAAGCTTCTACCTGTTTTGAAATCAGGCCGACTTACCCATTGGTTGACGGATATGCGGCGACAGATTCGCGGCGAGAGCGTCCAAAAAGTGTGGTGGGCACCTTGGAGATGGTGACGACCGAGTGCCGACGGCCAGATGGAGCTGGGGCCTGTGAGAGTGTTGCCAAAAATGCGGCCTCTTTGGGCGATGGGCCGGAGCCCTCGCCGCCGCGCTCCGACAGACGACGCACCTGACTGGCGGTGATGCCGTCGGTGACCTGTTGTGAGGGTAGAGAGTGCTTGCGGGCCTCGCGGGGATCACGCCATGGCGATAGCAAATACGGATTAACGGGCGAGTCAATGTCCAGACTGGCACGATTTGAGAATGTCTCCGAACTCTCCGGCTCCAGTTCTTCGGGCAAATTTGATTCCTCCACAACAATTAGCGGTTCCTGCTGAACGCCGTGTACGGCATGCGCCTGTGGATGCGGATGTGGATGTGGAAGTCCTGGGCCATGCCCAGCGCCACCGCCGAAGCGTACAAATGGCGAACCACGCAAGCGTAGCGCATCTGTGTCAAAAGAGAAACAGTTGCCAAATTGAAGGTAAATCCGTGAATCCCACATGGACGTGCCAAAGTGTGTCTTAGTCGTCGTTGTCCTCGGCGTTCTACTATTTAGTTCAGTTCGCACACTTACCCATTTCTAACAACTGCTCAATTGGTAGCCAGTTGGGAATATGCTCGTCCTGTGTGCGTGTCCTAGCTGCAAAACAAGAGGAAGAAGCCACGCATCAAATAAGTATGCTATACAAATGTGTACACAAGATTCTGTATTCGTGTGCGCTTGCCTGCGTGTGTTTGTGTGTGAGTGTGTGAGTGTGTGCATGCAGCAGGTTAAATAAAGCCAGCCTGTTCATTATCCTTGCTACAAATTGCAAATGGCAGGAAAATCATGCATCAAAGTAATTAAAGCTTTTGCGACGCCATCAACATAGCCATTGCCGCTATCTTGGGATTTGACATTTTGCTGGATCTGCTGCTATATACAGCTATAGCTGGCTCCCGCTTGTCGCAACAACGTCATAGTGTGTCTCTCTGCGCGTGTGTGTATGCGTGGGCACACACACACACACAGTGGCCATAATGAGCATAAAATTATGCGAAAGTTAAAATGAAATTTCACCGTTACTCAAATACCACAAGAGTTTGCATTTACATCGCTCTGCGCCATGGACAACTGCTGGCAATCCGCCCGTTTTCATACCTCAGTCAACCGGCTTCCCAGTTGGCCCAACCATCTCGACCGCCCGCTCTTCCCTATGACCTTCCGCACAGTGTACCTGCACCCACTTATCACCCACAGGAACTTTCGCTTTGACACGAGTTTTCAGCGGCAACGACCATGATGGCAATTTGGGGCATGTCAGTTGGCAGCTGTAACTGGACTCTGTTGGGGATGCCGCAGCAGGTGTAAATATGACAACGCGCTTAAATAATTATAAAGTTTATAGTGTTTTAGGTACTTGAGCGACAGAGTGAGAAAATTCAACAAATTACCTTTTACGACTAACACCAAATTAACGGCCCTTGATTTCTGGGAAAACAGACTGGAAAAACTCGAAAAACTCACTTTTAAAAATTCAGAGAATTATGCCAACTGGATAATCAACTGATTGATTAGCTAATTGGCTGACAAACTGACGGATTAACTGCTTGACTGATTAACTAACTAACAGACTGATGGACTGACTGAATGATTGACTGAATGACCGACTGGTGATTAACACTGTAATTAACCAACTGACTAAGTGATTGACTAAATGTCCTGTTGACTGATTAACTAATTGACTGATTGATTGGCTGACTAGCTGAAAAGCTGACTGACTGACTGCTTGACTGAACGACTGAACGATTGACTGACATGTACACAGTAATTACCTTACGTTGCGCAACTGGAATTTCGGAAAATGCCAACCGCATATGTAGAAAATGGAAGGTAAACGATTACACAAAACTATTTTGTTTGCCATCCGAATCAATGATAACTAATTTCCCAAAATATTTGTGGAAAATCGAATTGTTTTGAATCGAATCGATTTGGAAAATCCACGCGACGGCAAAACAGAAAATGTTGATTGTAACATCCTGTCTTTCATCCGTTGGATGTGTGAAATACTTTGTAATATCTTTGTGAATAAGTGTTAAGACCTCTCCGAGCAGGCTTTAATCAATGCACGCGAATGAAATATTTAATTTGAAGCAACAAAGTTGCCGCGAGCAAGGCAGGCTAATATCCGCTAGTACTTAATCAATATGTCTAACTAGCTATGCTCAATATGAGCTCGTGCCGACCTTGTGCTTTTGATCTGTCACTTGTTCTCTTTAACATGTTATTTATATTTGTGAAGCTGGTAGGTTAAATTTAAACTGCAGACCATTTGATTTAGTTCAGACCATTTAAATAATAAGTGAATCCGAAAAGTGCAAGTCCACTCAAATGGCCCAAGGCAATGTGTGCTTGTATGTCATATATCATTATTATAAAGTACAGATGACATCCTTAAAGGTTTATTGCTGGGTGTAGCTAGTGTCAAGATATTTAATCTTAAATTAATTAATTGAAGCTCTTTTTTAGCCCCGATTGACATATCCAACGCAGCAGCTACTGTTCTTTGAAAAGTCTGCAACTGACACAAGAAAGCTTTTACATAATTAAACAGAAACTTTTAAGCAAAGACTTTCGCAATGGTTCTATTGCGAATTGTTTGCTTAACGTTCAACTTTTACCACTTTTTCGTCTAAAACTGCAATTTTCAATTTGTTCCATTTAACTGACATATGCACGTTCCAGGTGTGGCCAACCAAGTTTTATATCCTTGCTGAGAATATTTTAATGCTGTCACGCAATCTGTTACGCACAGAAGAAACAATTGCCAAACAATTGCAAATTTAAGTTCGAGGCCTGGCTTAAGATTCGGCTTGTGAACCTTTCTCATATATTTTCAAAGTTTTCATACTTAAAAACCCAAAATTATCGAAACAATATAAAAGGAATTTGTTTAATATCGGACCCTGCATTCGTAGGTCGACCGTCGCCCGTCGCCCGTCAACTTGTCGCTCAGTCGCGTTCTCATTAGGCTTGTAAATTGTCAATCAACACGAAAGTGTTCGCTTTGTGTTAAATCTAAACTCAATAAGGGCGTCAATGGGATTG
The DNA here is from genome assembly GCA_037075305.1 of Drosophila kanekoi. Taxonomy (NCBI): domain Eukaryota; kingdom Metazoa; phylum Arthropoda; class Insecta; order Diptera; family Drosophilidae; genus Drosophila; species Drosophila kanekoi. The sequence goes on along the minus strand of JBAMCE010000451.1, from coordinate 3,595,763 downwards.
ACAAGTGCTGCGGTTGCATGCAAATACGCCCACAACAAATTCACCAGCGACCTTTGGACAACGCCCAATTGACAAGCGGGTCCTGTGGGCTCTATTGTATGTGCCACTCCGAATGCATGACTCCATTGTAATTCTATGCGATGCGGTGGTCCGTGTGCTGACACAAAGGCTTTAATAAACAACTACGAGGACTCTAGGCGCTAGTGTATATGGCAAATTTGCAGGCCCAAATATGGCCCCAAAGTTCCTTTACACATGAAGAAAGATATTTAGTCCCCAGCTGTTAGCAATATCAAGGCTTAAGCTTTTGTATTTCTCAAATAAGACGCGTTCTCACAGAAGGACACGGTCTTGGACATGGACCAAGTCGGCTAAGCTTGTCGTCCTGATCAAGCATAGCAGCCGTATATGTTCTCTCCAGTCGGAGATGCTTTTTACTGCCTGCTGCATATATTTCCACAAAACCAGTTTACCCTCTTCATTTTTGGCAAACTATTTGTGGAGCGATGTTTTTTTTTTTTGTGGGCCCACTGAATGATGGACGCATCCATTGCTTTGCCCCGGAGGCGCGCGACAGGCCCTCTGAACCTTATTAGATACAAAATGTCGAAAAGTTCCTTGCCCGCTTCAGTGAACTCTGCTTGCCACCATTTGCATGTGTATTTAGTCGGTTGCGTCGAATAGTATTCCGATTGATTGATTGAGTGATTGACTCGTTGACCAGATGTCAGGCAAACCAATGTGACCGATTGACCGATTGACAGATTGACAGATTGACGATGCGCTGACAGACTGACGCAGCTGTGACAGTAGTTGCATGTCCCATACTGTTCCGTTCTCTTACCCTGTGCCCATTGAAATTTGCTAAAACGGGTATGCTGATTTTGTGCAAATTTTTGTAACAGGCAGATGGAAGCAGCTTCGACACAAACGTGTCGGACGACAAACTGAGTCGAACAGTCGATCAGATACAGTCCGACCGAATGTCCGTCTGCCTGTCCGTCTTTTGTCCCATATAAACTATCTGTAGCATATTCTCCGAAAAGTATAAGGAGTGCATTCACTTAGGTTAAGCGTATCTTCTAGTCGAGCACACCCGAATGATGCGCTCTGAGCTGTTCTCCGCTTTGTCCTGTTTTGTTCTTTTCCATGCTATTCTTCTTTTGCCTCTGCTTACGTTTTTGCTGACCTGCTGCATCCTGGTTGACTACCCGTGCGCCCTCTCAGTTTTATTTAAGCTTTATTTAATGGACTTTGCAAAAAGTTTACAAATCACTTTGACAACCAGTTAAAATGTGAAAGGGAGTAGAAACCACTTCGTATGAATTACCGATAAGCTCTTTATGGTATGGCATTAACTGTGTGTTCTGCACACAGAAATTAAAACAGAAAATATGTGTAATGTGGCTGTACTTAAAAAAGCTGCTAGACAACTGCAGTTAACAGGCAGCCGAGTCACAGCTAGTTTTAAAAAAGCACACGAAACAAAAAATAGTCCAAGGCCCTGCTCCTAGCGGGGAGAAGCCACCTGCAGTTGCATAATTAAGGTGAGGAGTAAGCCGGCACATGGGCCCCTTTCTCGTGGATCTGCTTTTTAAAAAAGGGCTTCAATTTGATGACTGGTCGAATTGAGCTCAGAGTAACCTCGACTAGTTCTCTTAAATGGTTCGGGGCAGGACTTTTAAGAAGACTATTTCTTCTGTCACTAAGCGTAAGACCCTTCCTTCTTCTGCGTTATCGCTGCAGGTGCGACAAAAGTCGTTGTGTTTGGCTTTAAGTCTCGCAGCATGTGCTTCTAGTATCCCGTGGCCTGTTTGATCGGGCCTAACTTTATATAGGCCCGTGATAATTGGCTTTTACTTTGAAATGTTCTCAAAGAAGGAGCTTACAAGTTGCCAAGGGAGTCCATCTTTATCTGGACGAACTGTTTCAGTACTGCCCTGGCAGCCAGGCATTTAGATGATTTGGTGCTCAACCATCTCGTGTAAAGAATTGCGGCAGTTCTTCTTCTTATTTCTGCTAGCGTCTCACTTTAATGTATGCTACCCAAAGCAAAGTTCAGATTTTAAAACAGTCTGAGGACTTCATTGAGTTCAAGTACTGCGACCAGGGCGACGCTGCAATGACCTGTCAGCCTTAATTATGCTTGAAAATTGAGCTGCGTGGAGTTTGGATGTCGGTGTAAAGGGCCCCGACTCCCACATGGCCAGGAATGTTGCAAACGCAGTTCTCTCTCGAAAAATGTGTGTATCGATGAATGCAGCAATCAGTTTTTGCCAGAACAACGCTGTTGTGCTTCAGAATGGACGCTGTGTTCTGTGTGATTTTATTACCTATTTCCGTGGTCAAAGTCTCTACAGCGAATCGCTGCCGGCATGGCCAGCTATTTGCTAACCTTCTGTTTAGGGCTGCGACCTGGACATCGATTGGTATACTGCACAAAGCTTCTATGATACTTAGCTGTGACATTATGTATGCTCTATTTAACTTCTAGAACGAACTGAATAAAACACGGAACTTAACTTTATGGCTGTTATACCTCTATAGAGGACAATCGTTGCCGTTTTACACTATTTCTGAGTGTTTAGACTTCTATTCAGTTGCATGTCTCAAGTATTTCTTGTATTTTATTGAGAAAAGAACAAGTTTCTTTTTTGAAGTATTGACCCCTAGACCGCACTCTGCAGTTCAGCTGGGCAATCGCATTTATTTCCGTGTCATCGAGCCCCACAGCGTCCGAGGATATATCCCGTGAAGATGATGACAACTTCTTCCGCATAGGCAGCCATCTGCCAGAGTAAACTTCCCTTTCCGACCCACCACCCTTTTATATTACATAGTAGGTTATTTATATAAAGAAAGCAAAATGAATTTCTGTGAAAAATGTGCAGCGATTCTAAGCAGTTGCCAAGAACAATATCTGTCGAACTTATTAAAGGCAATACACAGATAGTTTTGCTCTTTGCCATTTACAATTTAATTTCAGAGCCTTTTGTTGACCTTTAGCCCAAGAACTGAGCCGGATTTCACTTTTCATTCATTGAGTGTGTCAATTTAATTAACTACTTAGTTTTGTGTGATTAGCCAAACGAAATTCATAATAAAGCTACAGCTCTTGGTATCATTTACAAGCTACAAAAAATTGTACTTTAGATGCATTCATAAACATTTTTCCGGAATATAATTCAGATTAATGCAGTTCGAGTTCAAAGGAAATCGAGACCCAAGATTTACTTTGTTATGAAATGTAACAATTTAGGGTTTCATAAACAAAAAGTTAATTAAACTAAAAGCAAAAGTAAAAGTTCAAATTCTGAAAACTTTTCATATCCAAGGTATGTCTTTCACATATGCTCGATTATTAATTAGCCCATGTAAAAGGGTTGGAATTGTGGAATTTCGCATTTCGTATTAAAAATCTAGGACTAGTTATCAACATTTATCAAGCTCATGTCATGCGTTCATCGCCAAAAATAACGCCCACACACAGGCACCGACATGGCCACACACACACACGCACCCACACAGGCACCCACACAGCCACATGCATAGAAAGTCGGTTGAGGGCTTTCCGTTCCGCAGTTTCGCATAGCCATGACAATTGAAATGCCGGAAAAATTTGGTTCGACCACAGAGTCTGTGCCAGTCAGCATGGTTTTTTGGTACGTTGAGGACAACAAAAACTTTCAAGTACATCCAGCTTTTAAGTCATCGTTAACTGGTTTTTCTGGCTATCAGGTGGTCACAGTCTCTCTGGCTCTGGCTCTGGCTCTGACTCTGGCTCTGGCTCTGCGGCTGCTGCTGCTGGTTGTTTCGGTTTGAGCAATTTTCTCAACAATTTGGCAAACAGGCAGCAGCTTTGTTGAGGTAGAAAAAAAATTAATCACACACGGATACATGTACATATGTTTTGTTGTCCAAGAGATATCACCTGCTGTTGGTGCTGCTGCTCGCCCAGATCATTGTGCACAGAAATTCTGTTTGTTTCGCTCTTATGCATTTTGCACCTGCGAAAATATTTTCCTAATTTCAAAATCCTCGAGCGTGTGAGGCTGCTGTGTTAGTGGGCGTTCTTGTCGTTGGAGTCACTAAGCTCATCTAATTGCGGCTTGCCCCACTGACTACGACATGCAGTTGTGAGTTGGAGCAACCGCATCAACAATTCTATAGTATTTAGCAACAGCCAGCTATTGCCATGCAACCGCAACCCCCCCCCCCCCACACACACACACTAACACACACTAACAGACACTTCCCCATATGCCCTATGCATGCACAATCCTTTTGAAAAACACTCGACAGCAACAAGGATGACAGCTTTAATGAAAACCCCCGCCCACACAGACACACGCACAGACAGCTTTTGGTCGTGTTCATTATAATGCTGCTCTTGACGGGCCTCGACCATAGCAAATGCAACTAGCCGCCTTAAGACGCCTGCCGGAGCCGACCCTAATTCTCTCTGATTTTTGCAAAGAAACTTTAAGCCGATTAAATCTATATATAGGTAGACGCATACGCATATGAGTGTGGCTTATGAACCATTTTAGAGCCGATTTTGAATTGTTTTAATGTCCTTGGCATCAGCAGCAAAGTTTCAGCACGTTGCATTTTGTATAAGCCCGTGAAAATGGCTGAATGTATACTCTCTCCTCCCACTTGCTTCGTTTCGATAAATATCGATTTCGAGACATATTGCGTAGAGCATAACCCAAACATTATATACGCACGTTTGCCATCGACAATTTCACACAGATCGGACTACAAATACCGAAGTGCGGCCAAGAATGCATTTCGTATACCTTGTGTGAGGCAAGGCAAAGAAGAAGCTCAGCCGCGTTATGAGGTGCGCATATTTAAATATTCTTGTGAACATTTTAACAGGGGCCTGGAAAATGAGTACACAAATTATGTCCAAAATTTGAAGCAAAAAACCAAAGCCGGGCAAGGCCGAGAAATACGAGATAGTGTATGCAAAAAAAAAATTATGCTAAAATGCTTCGCACGGCAGTTTGGCGCTGGGCTGAGGGTATATCCCAGTGGGAAACTTCCGGCAAAAGCTGTCTTCTTTGTTTTTTTAATCGGCTTATGTCATAACCCATGAGAATTTAATTGTCAGAGGTAAGGCTGTAAGCACACTTACTCTCAATAACGTTCAGATACTTCAACTATTTTTAACAAGCATTGTTGTGTATTATAGAACGAAAAGGATTGTTTCACTGGGCAAATGAGATTTAAAGGCGAATTTCAGCTATTCAAACCTTGATTTGTCAGGCATTTTTAGAATTTCAATGAAACAATTCTAATCCAAGCCGAAAATTGTCAGTTTTAGTAAATGTTTCCGCACGCCAAATTGGGCTCTATCCCAATATTTTCAGTTATTGTAACCGAAAACTGATTTTGTTTTAGTTCTCGTTTTGAAGTCAGCTTAGGCTTCAGACGAAAGCTGCACGACTTAACTATTTCCTGTGGCTATACATATTTGACCACCTAAAATGAAACTATTGGCTATTTCTTAGTTTATTGAGGAAGAGCGAAACATATTGCATGCTTTTGGGCTTGGCTGACTTTGTTCTCTTTCTGTTGCTTATAAATCGCAAGGGGTTATAGCTTCGAAGGGTAAAGAAAGGAGTTAAGAAAGGACGCGCAAGCCAAGAGTCGATGGCAAAGTCTGCTGTTGATTGAATCGGACGCTTCTTAAATTAGCTGCACAGACAAAATGCACACTTTTTCTGCCCACTTTCACATCGACTTTGTTTTTGTTGGGGCTTATAAAACGCTCACTTTATCAGGAACTAAGAGAATCGAAGAACCATACGCTTGTGTGATGGAACGGCATCTCTGAATTTCATTACGCTTGCACCGCAGGAAGCTGCTTTGGCTAACTCTCAGTGCACGCATTTCTCGTTTGATACACAGCTTGAAGCTCGAATAACACAGCAAAACCAATCGAATGAAAAACAGAACAAGTGACTACAACGATTGATTTGGTTCACTTATAGCGTAATAAGTTCAGTAGTTCATTTCAAAGATTCGCTCAATCGAACTTGAACTGAACTTAACGATAGACAACTCTATTGTGCCAGCCAGCGTCAAATTTAGTTTGCTTTTAAACGCATTTATTATTTGATTTGAAAGCAACTGCCGTGGCAAGGACACAATGTGGCCTGGACAATGGCAACGGCAATGGCATTGGCAATGGCAATGACAGTGGCTTGCAGCTGGCCCTGGCTTTGAGCTGCATTCCAGAACTGACCAGAATCGGATTGGGAATGGCTTTTACAGCACGCGCTCTCACGTTGCATTTGATAAACAAAGCCAAAGAAGGCAAGCTGCAGACCACTGCTGCTGTGCAGTTTATTGCAAATTTTTGTTCTCTTCTCTTTTTTCGGTTTAACAACAATGTTATCTGGGCATGCCCACGCGCCCACGCGCCCAGAATGGCACAAAAGCCCAATCTTCTATGCAGAAGCAGTCGACTTTACATTTGCATTTTATGCTTTTGGTGAGTTGCATTGTTTTCTCGCATAATACAAAGCAACTACAATTTATAACTGGAAAAAAACAAGTTGCTGTAAATAGTTGCAACTGTGTGTTATTTGATTTGAAGGCGTTTGTGTGTGGATATGGGTGTGAGTGTGCGTGTGGGTGTGGGTGTGCGGCAGCACTAATACATTAGCGCGGCAAGCGGAAACGGATATGTCACACATTTGCTGCTGTTGGCAACATTGTGCCGAGGCCTCGATGGAGACGGCGTTGATGTCGTCAGGGGCGAAGGAAGCCGCTCGCAGGAAGCGAAGCGAAAATAGCAATCAAAACTTAACTGAATTGCAGCACATGGCAGAGCAGCATCAACTAACCAACCAACATGCATACACACACCTTCACACAACACACCTTCAAAGTTGGTTTGCTGTTGAACGAATTAACAAGTAAATGCATTTGACACAGGCAGCAACAGGAACAGCAGCAGCAGCAGCAGCAGCAGCAGAAACTGGCTATAAATAAAGAGAAAAGAAAGAGAGAAAAAACGCAGCTAAAAGTTATACAGGTGAGAGAAGAAGCTCAAATACTCTTGCACACGAATTTTGAGCACGTGTCAAAGATGCCTCCATCGACTTTATGTTTCTTTTTATTCTATTGCAAATACTTGGAAATTATTGTAAAATAAATATCGCATCAAATGCTTGCAGTTCCCTGTATACTTTAACTCTTCTAAATTTCATGCTAAACTTCGTTTCTCATCCAGTTTTTGTTGTTGTTCTTTTTTCAAAAGTTTGCCTTTGGGATGTCTTTATATATATTTTTCTTGTCAGCAATATAATTTGTATTCTCCTATTCATTGCATGCGGAAGCAATTGCTTTTTTACTTTTTTTTATAGAAACCCGGCCTGCTGTCAATTGAGGGAGAAAGTCGTCGCCGTCTTGGCTTGGGTCCACCAATATGCCTAATGTAACCAAACCAATTAATAGAAATCAACTGTTTAAGCTAACAAATATTATCGATTAGGAATCAAGAAGATCAAGAGAAAACAAATCAGATTTCGCTGTTCAAATCATGTGCTATTCCAAAAAGAATGTGTATCAAGATATAAGATCGTCAGAATATTCCACAAAGAGATTGCATATCGAGTTAAGAGAGCGATATAAAATATGGTAAGGTTAGATTGAACACAGAGTTGAAAGAAATGTAGAATTATATTAGATCGTAAGGGGAATAGAATAGGAATAGGAATGGGAAAATGTTGTAAAAATATATAAAGTGCTAGACCAATGTTATTTTAACAGATGCACACATGCCATTTCATTAATTGGCAAGTTGCAAGTAGCACTGAAATAGCCAGCGGAAAACTCATCAAATTACACCATTGCCATGCACACATCGATAGCATAAGCATTTTGCAGAGTCATCAATCTGAGTCACGTCTATGGCAGGACAGCTGCATGCATTTGGCCAGGGCCCAGTGCAAAATTGTAGTACTCCAAACTGGCATTCAGTGGCCCATCTCGTTCTCCTTTTCTGGCTGCCATTCTATTGCTATCTCTCTATCGCTATCTTTATCGCTCACTATGCCTCTGTATTAGACGCAGTGGAGGGAGTTGCTGGCCAGGCCCAGACTCTGGCTTTGAATCGTTAACAGCCACCCCCAAATCCAAACAGAGCCAACCCGGACAGATCAGAACATACAAATTCGTTGCCATTGAGTTGACGTTGGCATTGACATTGGTATTGGTATTGGTATTGGTATTGGTATTGGTATTGGTATTGGTATTGGGTTTGGTATTGGTTCGCCTTCTATGGCCCACGGAAGCTGCATTCAATTGAATAAAGTTAAATTCAATTGAATTCGCATGTTGTTCATTGAATTTTGCAGATTATGGCTAAAAATAATTTTAATTTCACAGAAGCCCGTGTCGAGTTTCGAACTGAACTAAAACGAACTAAAACGAACTGAACCGAACTGAACCGCACCAAGTAGAGAACAAGAGAGCATAAGCCAGAGCTGTCCATCAATTGTCTGGCATTCACATTTGTCGTGGCATTTTTCAGCTCTATCCTTTTGTTAATTAAACCTGGCTGGTAATTAAAAATTCAGCTGCTGGCATGGTACGCATGGTCAACCGGTTTGTTCACAGGTTTTTTGCTGCTGGCACCACTAGCACCATCGACACCGCTGTGTAAGCCGCTTTAATGCCAAACAATGCGGGCTTACTGCTCGAGAGTGCACTAGTTGGTGACCGCCTTTCGGGCTTATTCAGTGCTCCATTGTCTGGCCCGATGCCAGGCAACGCTGCGTATGTGGAATGCGGCGTATACGCAATAGCATTTAGCATTTCACATATAACATTTGGCATTTGGACAACCCGCTGCCGCTGCCTCCTCCTCTGCCTCTCTCCCTGTCCCTGTCTCCGTCTCTGTCTCTGACTGCTCTCCTTTTGCTTGATGATGCTCTTCATTAGCCTACGCACACTAGTCGCATGCATGAATTGCGATTTGACAGCACTTTCTGATGCTCAATGCCTTTATGGCGTTATATTGCTGAATATTATATTTCAGTTTTAATTAAAGTCGCTTTGCCAACTTGTTTTTTTTTTTTTTGATCAATCAATTACATGCGCCACACACATGCCATCAACGTGCGTGGGCTTCACATGCGTGTGAGTGCGTGTGAGTGCGTGTGAGCTCGTGGGCGTTTGTGTCGGCATGAACATGAGCGTAGTTGTGCTCCAAGCTGCATGTTGCAAGCGTCGCAGCCACATTATTATATCCTCTCTTATTATAGAAAAAATAATAATATATATACACTTGTGTATACACAAAGAACACATGAGATTGAATGTCAAAGCCAGTTTTTGATGCTTGCGCAAGGCCATAAGCCAGCCGATAAGCGGCCATCTCTCCATTAAAGCAAATCAATTTAAGACTCCGTCGCTACAATTTATTTTTGTAGTACTACGCATAATAAGCCAGCTATGAAATTTAAATAATAACAATAGTATTCTTATAATCTATGCCAGTTTCTAGCTATTTTCCCTGATCCCAAAGGAGATAGTCAACGTCTGACCTCGAATGTGGATTCTGCGCCTGCAGACTTGAGGACCTTCTTATATCACTTGAGCTCCTTTGCAGAAAGTGCGCGTATTTATTTGTTAACATTCTTCGGAGCTAATGAAAGAAAGTCTTGCCACATTTTGGGCTTGCGAAAAGCGGAGAACGGATACCAGCTGTGGGACAGAAATCTTATGAGTTTTTGTGAAGGGTTTGCCTACAAATCTCTCAAGAGATATTAAGCAATTGAATACATATGAAATACACTCTACACAAAACTATGACAAATTAGAATACAATTTACAAACAGTTGGCAGCATTCTGAGCCGATGGCTGTGTGCGGGGGAAGGGGAAGGGGAGGAGATTCTACGTAGAGCAACAATATTCTCTTTTGGCTACCAATTGGTTTTATGTAATATACATGTATGTATGTATACATGTATATATGTATGTTCCGCAGCAGTTTTTGTTGACGCAGGCTTTAAGCCAACTGAATGAAATTTTAGTTTCAGAATTCGATTGCCAGAGACTTTTGTAGCAGGCGCATATATAGCACTTTTTTGATATCAATTCCCACTGCCCAGGGCCAAAATGTGTTCGTGTGTTTTGGGATTGTTTGAACAATTGAACACATTTTGCAATAGGTCGGTAGCCATAGATATTCAACGTATGGTTTTTTTTTTACCTGCCGCATTGTTATTTGATTTAGTGAATATTTCATGTTGTGTGCGGCTCATCAAAATCAATTAACCAAATAAATGCAAGTGCAAATAACGAACGCAAAAACGTTCGAAGGCAAAAAGCAAAAAAATAATAAACTGCAATGAAATAAGTTAGCATGTTTTATACTTTATTCAAATGCCCAGCTAAATGCATAATTAATCAATTAATTATCGCAAAATACGCACACATAGTTGTATTAATTATTTATTTGTGTACGTTCTTTGCGTCAAATAACATTGCATTGTTCCATAAATAAATGCCATATGACATTGCAATTAATTATAATTAATCGGCGGGCTCTGCTGCTGCTATCCGGCCGCCGGTGCAGCAACACCTGAGCAGCAATGCTCAAAATTGGCAAGATGAATTTCTAAATAACCAACTTCCTACCGCTGTAGCACGTTGCAAGCCGCAACACTTCCGCCGGCTTTGGTGTGCTGCGGATGTGGCTGCTTCTTGGCCTTGGCGCTCTCGCTCTCGCTCTCGCTCTCGCTCTCGCTCACGCTCTCGCATCGCTGGCTAGAATTCTGACTGCTTTCATTTAATTAAAAATGTATTACGTCCCCTTGAGCGGGCAACCAGTGCTTGTTGTTTCCCCTTCCCCTCCCCCTCTTTCTGTCTCTCTCTCTCTCGCTTACACTCTCTTACGCTTCCTCACTCAGAGCGCCTTGATTGACATTTAGACATTTAGAGTGAAAGCTGCAAAAAATCAACATTATTTTGTTCTGTTTGCTCCGTAGCAAGCGCAAAAGCAAAACAAATACATAATAATAGAAATTTGCTAACCCAACACCAGAACCAGCACACGCACACACACACACACACACACACACACACACACACACACACACTACACACACTGGTGAAAGGGGCAAGCGCATGTGTACATACGAGTACAAATGTGAAAGTTGATTTTGTGTGCTTCCGCAAAACGTTTTCATCCCACATTCGCCTGGTCTGTCTATCACAAATCGATTGAAGAATTCATGAATCAGTTTTCATTTGTTGAGTTATAAACTTCAATCTTTTGATTCCACTCACATCGACAAGAGATGCGTATTTAATCATGGCTGTAAGCCTTGCTTAGATTTCAGCTGGTTCGGACCAACAGTTCGAACCAACTCGGCTTTGAATTCGATTTGCGGGCCGGCTATTGCCACATCCTTGAATCCAGGCTTTGGTATTACAAATATGATTATCTGTGGAAAAATATAATTCCTAATCAATTATTGCTCGCTCTGCAGCAAATATTGACTATATTGACTGCGACTTCTGATTTACGATTTCTGTTTTCTGTTTTGAGCCAAACAATCTTTAGAAAGCAAACCGGGTTTTCGTTAAGGTTCGCATCATAACAATAGATGGGCATTCCGGCCGCGATTCACTTCGGCCCAGATTGCAGCCTTCAAGGTATATAGGAGACAGCTATAAAATAACATACAGGGCAAAAGCCAACTATATTTTTGTGAGCTTGAGTCAAATAGATTGCAGATTCAACAAAGTTTGAACGGAAATACGTTGAAAGCATTTGTCAATTGCAAAATGTTCTTTGCAAAAATGATTCGAATCGCAATATTTGTATTGAATTCTTTCTAACGTTTTACGAAGTTTGGCAAGGAGAAAGCACTTGCCAAGCCGGCGTACAAAAATGTGAGAGCCGTGTACAAAAGTGCCTAGAATTGGTTTGGAGGCCCTCGATGTGCCCCACGCTCCGGTGGTTGACCAACAGATGCCCTGACGCATAACGTTCTTCAAAAGTTTTTATACAATTGCTCAAACGCTGTATTTGTGTGGAATAAGCTCAAAGATTTATGGCAAAATGCAAACAAATAAGGCCAAGAATAAAATGGAAATGGCTTTGGTTCCTCAATTGAGCAAAAGTTTAAAGATGCGACCGCAGCTGATTCAGTTTTATTTGTGCAATCGCAATCATTTTTATTAATTCTTGAAAGAATTCCAGTTTCGCCAATCCCATTAATAAGAAATGACAGCCAGAAGCCATAAACTTAGTTGGCAATCATTTGGGAGCTGCCCCCGATCCGCCTTGGGGCAGCAGGAAAAGTTTATTTTCCACATGCCGCAAATATTTTCCAAATTAATCTCTCGCCGTTGCAAACACGATATGCTGCACAACATTGTGGCCCAGGCACATTAACTTAACCAGCTTCTCCGGCGCTAGGCAAATGCCAAATGTAACACCCGCCAAATGAACACGCCTCACACTGGCTCCGGCAAAAAGGGTCCGCAACATGCATGCCGTATACAAGCTGTGCCCGCAACTCTGTTCAAAGTAAATGTCATGACCCCGTGAAAGTATCTCGAAGTAAACGAATATTATAGCTATCAAAACAAGCTACCTTCAACAAGATACTAGAGTATATTTATTACTTTAAAATGACAAAAACTACCTAAAATGAATACAAACGACATTTGCAGCAAGTTCAGCCTCAATCTGTTGAGATACTTATTAGATAAAGCCATTTACCAAACTTATCTAGATAAAAGTGGATCATATTAAGCATCAGAAGCTGTAAAATTTCAATATTTATACAATCTTTATGTATAATTGGTATATATATGCCATAAGCTTTCTGGCATCGAGCAAAGATTACTTTTAGCCAATCTTACTGGAGTAAGAATATGGAATCTGCAACACGCAAAACTCTCTCTGTTGTATAAAATTTGTTAACCTACAACCCAATAAGCTTATTTCTAAGAATTCGCTTAGATTATAAGTCTTATAATCCCATTTGGTATTTCTGGCTCTCTCTAACCCCGCTTGTTATATAATTCCGCTTCTTGAAATATGCTTTCTCCCTTTCGCTTTACATAAAGCCTTTCTATGCAAATCTCATGAATTCATGCAAGGCATACAGAACCTTATATAATATACTTTCTTGCAATTTCATTTTCCCTGTTTTCCCCTCTCTTTCTCTCTCTCTCTTTCTCTCTCTCTCTAAAACTTTAAGCCTCTTGTGTGGAAGGCCATATTTAGATATGAAAGTACCCGTATTCTTGTATAAATAGGAATACATGTGTGTTGAGGGAATGAAGACTTCCACACGGACTATCTGCTAGCATAGTATATTTAGTGTAAAATCTCACTTGTTTCTCATTAAAATGTGCGTTACAACAAAGTGAAGTGTGTTTCTTCTGCTCCTTGCCGTACATACGGATAATAGTAATTTAATGCATAGTATTAGTAATCCAATTAAGGCTTCAATTATGATTAAAAGTGCTTAGCTGCGCGTGAATGCCGAGAAGTATACCGAGTATGAAAAGATTATTTAACAATTTTGTAATTCAACTACAGCTCAGGAATTTACACAATGATTACTTAAAGGAACTTTCAAATTATGTATAGTATTTATAGCAATGTAACCATGTGATTTAATAAACTCAACCTGTCATTGCATATTTGATTCAGAAAAATGTGATTTCATTTGATTTAGGTTCACGCTTCCATGAACCTGATATATTATGTATTTGTATGTCCGAATTTTAATGCAACAATTTCAATTTGAAGCTCATCGTTTTATGACTCAAGTAGACGGCCCTTCAGTGGGTAAGTTGCCTCAATCCTCAATCCTCAATCCTCAATGTGCACAATCAGTTTCATTAGCTTGGCAAGCCCAAGCCCGAAACAAAAGTCCAATACAGACCAATTTCTTTGGGTCCTCTCGGTCAGTCTCAGTCTCAGTCTCTCTCTCTCTCTCTCCCTCTCTCTGTCTCTCTTTTCCCATCTCGCTCTGTCTCTCGCTCGTTTGCACTCATAAGGAGTAGCACTTGTCGCAAGGCAAGCACTTGAATTGCAAAATGAAACATTATGATGACAGTTGAAAGGAAAAGCAGAGTAAAATTAAAATTGAGAGCGCATATTGTGAATAATAATAAATTGGTGAACGGACGAGCGCACGCACACGCCTCACACACACACGCACACACACACGCACACACACACGCACACACATACAATTATATAAATATAAAATAAATATAAGCGTATATTAAATTATTTATTATGCTGCGCAATAAAGTTCATGAGCCAGCAACTGATTCTCATGCTCCTTCCTCCTCCTCAATGGCTGGGTGGCATGTGTATTGGGCGCTATTCGAAAACTAAAATCGATTTCCGCTTGACAAATAACTTAAGTGGCCGTTTTGTATATCAGCTCACGAACTTATGAACGGACTCGCACATGAGATTGGCCAAACTCCATACATAACTATGTGTGGGCCAATTTCATGCATCCAGACAGACATACAGCGTGCGAGTGAGAGTGAGAGAGATGGAGAGCGTGTGAGGTTGAGTGAGATAGCGAGTTGGGGATGCGTTGCATGCTTTCAAAAATATTCCACACGATTAATTTTTTGCGATCCATTAAAAAGATTTACTCAAATTGACAGAATCATCGAGTGCTGATGCCAGGCATCGCGACGTCGTTGTCCTCGAACCTGGCCCTGAGCGCATAAAAAATGTTATCCCCAGAGGCGTGTCAGCATGCTCCACACACACACACACGCACACACACACACACACACCCCTCTCCGCCGTTCTTTTTGCCTGGTTTGCTGCACACACAAGTGTCTCAATTTGCATGCGATAAGCTGCGAGGAGGCGGGGCAGGCTAATGCCTCTTTGGCGTGTGAATGGTTGGGCGGCTGGGCGACTGGGCGACTGTGCGTCTGGGCGACTGTGCGACTGGGCGTGCCCCATTAAATGCATGTACATAATCATTAATTTACACTCATTATCAGATTAGCGCGCGATATTCACCCCACAGCTGTTGCTGCTGCAACAAGAACAACAATAACAACAACAAAGTGCAGGGTACACAAATTGAAATTTTGAAGTAGAATTTATGCGAATTGCCTACCCTGTGTGCTTAGAAGCTACTATGTGGGGTATAAATGCATTTCTCAAATCAAAAAACCAACAACATCCAATCCAATCCAGAGTCAACGAACGGAAGCACGAACATAGCATTAAGCTAATAAACTAGTGTTTCCTTTGAGAACAGCGTAAGAAATGTTCTACAACAATGAATGCGAAGGGAAACCAAAACCAAGTTAACAAACTCAATCACAAAAGGATTCTTTGCATTTTAAAAAAGAAGCTGAAAACACGCTGCGAACAGAGATTTGTGCAGTCGGTTACAGCCGATTGCAGCATTCTCTATTGTTTATTTAATTATAAGGTTTATTATTATTTTGCATTTATTATAGATTAATGTACTTATAAGTGCCTACGAAAAAGGCTTCTGTATAAATGACACTATACTTAACCCCAGAGTGCGCACAAAGACCGTTTCACACTAAAGCACCGACACACACAGAGAGAGAAAGAGGAGGGGGGGGGGGGGGGCACACTCACACAGAGACACCCACACACATAACACACAATGAGGCTTTTACCCTTTTACTCGTTTGCCACTTCACTTGTGCCGCATTTGTATAAAATGTAAATTGAGTTAATGGTAATAAAGTGTCTATTATGTAAGCATCACACACACACACACACACACACACACACACATAGACACACACACACACACGCACACATAGACACACACACACACACACTCACATAGACGCACACCCACTCATATACATCTGCATTTTTGTAAACGTTTGTATTATGTGATTTTGAATTAGAGCCAAGTAACTGAGGAGAGTCGCCCAGTTCCCGGTTGCAACCCCTTTGTCATGCCCATTTCATATAGTTGAAAGTTGATTTTTCTTTCTTTTTTTTTTTGTGGATCATAATTATGCGCATATATCGAAAAATTTGGCATGGTAAATGGCATAACGAGAGGCATGGAAATGCGAATGTAATAGAATCAAATGGCAAAGGACAGAAATGACATGAGGGTACGGCAACCGGAAGGGGTTGCAAATTGACGTTGGCCCATGGGGTTGAGTACTTACGGCATGGCAGAGCGCATAATTAACGTTTCATTGAGCAATTTGAATATTTGAGCTTTTGATTGGCGTGGTAAATTTACCAGCTGGTTGTAAAGAATTCTAGTCGCTCAACGGATGGGGATGGGGCTTAGCGGCGGAGGCGGAGGCGGAGGCCAAACAGAAGCAGATAAGAGGATGATATTTGGTATAGGTTGCAGGCAAAAAGAATACAGCATAGAAGAACAAGCAAAATGATTCGAAAGACAACTGAGAAAAAAAGGAAACATAACATGAAGATTTGTGAAAAGTTCCCGGAATTGCCGCTGCAGCTCGTACAGGTGAGCGACAAAATAGAAGGAAGCAAAAATCAAGGTAACGTACAAATAAAAGACTTCAGTTAGGAAATAAATGAGGAAAAACTGTGAACTTTGCAAAAACAAAATACATTAGAGAGAACATTCTCAATTTATGTGAAAGGAACGAAAAAAGTAAGCTTGACATAAAAGATAACTTAAAATAAGCAACTTAAATAAAGAAATAAATGAAAGCCAGGCATTCTTCGGGCATTCGTTGTGTTGATGATTTGTAAAAAAGAGACAATTTATAAGCTGTAAACAAAGTGTAAGCAATTTCAGAAAAGTAAAAGCATTTCATTAATAAAGCACAATTAATTACATATATATAGAGGTCACAGAAAAGAGATATCACAAAAAAAATATATATACTCAAAGGGAGAGAGACTTATATTGAAGGAACGTTGGCATTTCAGTTCCAGTATGCGAACCCTTGAAGCATTAGCCAGCGAGTCGAGTGGTAACCGTAAGAGGGTCGGAGGGGGGGGGTGCGGATTATAAATATGTCTGAGGCTGCATACCAGCAGCAATCCTTGCATTTACATAAACAAGTAAAAGTCCAGTTGAGTTTTGCACAGCCGAGGCCAGTCCATCTTTGTGGTCGCATCTACCCCACTTGACGCTTGGCATGGACATAAATCAAGTTATGCGACGCGCCGTTGGCATACAGCACATCGTCCAAAGCTGCTAGAAAGCCAAATTGACATTGGCCTGCGGCCTGCGGCCGAATGCGTTAGAGCCGCGCACCCAAAAAGGACCAACCGCCGGAGGCAGCGTAGATGCGTGAAGGCACAACATTTAGGGGCCGTCACCAAACGCGACCATTACATGTGGAAGCCTGAAGCTTAGCTGTCACAAAGCCATTAATAAAGCACAGAGCAATTGCGGGCTCAACAAAGGTAAACGCCCACGGTGTGCTCGGCGGGGTGTAGGCCGTTAAAAACCGCTGGCCAAATACCTGGGCCCAAAAAAAAGTAAAATAAAAGAAAATTATAAAAAAATAAAAACAAAGAAAGCGCATAATTAACAGAACATGGATTGGGCCATTAAATGGGCATTAGCCGAGCCAGCAAAGAGGATGGAGAGCATCGAATGATCATTAGGCGCCGGTGCTATGCGCTGTGCCCCAGCTGATAAGCCCTCGGTTCGGCGCATACCTGGCCAATCCCGGCCAGGACGTCAACTGCAAGCAACAGCAACGCACACACAAAGGATACTCTGGATGGATGCTCTTGAAAGCAAGTAAAGCGCCGGAGTGTACAAATTACCATGGCCTGAACTTGAAACTGGACTTAGCTTGGGATTTGCATGTGCGTGTGTGAAGGTCGGTGTGTGCGTGTGTGTGTGTGTGTATGTGGGCTGAAAACAAAGCAGCAGTAATTCAACTTGTGAATCCACGCAGCTGCAGCGCAGTAGCGGCAACTGCAGAAAAGTATGCTACACTTTTTGCACTTCGAAGTGACATGGAAATGCAATAAAAAGAATTGCTGACCATAGTTGGCCTTGATCTTGATGTCAATTTGATGCTGGCAGCTCTTGGCATTGCCAGCGATTTAGCATTGGCACAAAACAAAAAAAGGCGAGCAAACTTTGCAGCGCCAGCCTTGACCCAAATGCAGTCAGAGCGTAACATGGTCTGAAAACCCCCAATCAAACGGCAGCTGACAAAGAAAACAAGAGGGAAACATTCAGTATGAGTGGCGAAGTAAATGGGGGGGGGGGGGGGGGGGTCTGAGGGAGGGTGTGCGGCCACAACAGGAAATGTTGCTGCTGATGACTTGGGGGAATTCGCCCACAGCCATTGACTGCTAGGCCATTTTCCATGTGCTTGCATTTCACATACACTTTTCGCGTTTCACATTTCGCACGCGCGCTTCCATTCAACTTGCCCACCCATCCGCTTTCATTAAAAGTAATTGCGAAAATCAGTTTGCCATATCAATAAGTCGCCATGTTGCACAATTGCGCACTCGCATGTTCTCGCAATCGATTTGGCCGCGAGTTCAACACACTTTCGCCCAGCCAGACAATTGTTATGGCTATTCCGTCACAATTTCGCAAAGTTTTATTTGATTCCAAATGGAATTGCTTTCGCCTCACACCTATCTTCAGCCTTTCTTAATAATAATATTGATAGTAATGGTAATAATAATTAGAATAAGAGTTAAACATGATCGCTGGTTCGATTCACGGTTCGAAGAGTTTCTGTTTGTGGGCCCGTTTTTCCACTTGAATGAACAATTGAATATAAATTATTCAGTTATATATCTTAACTACATATATCCCATTATTGCTTATTATACTTGCTGGCTACTGAGCAAAGTGTCGTCGTCCCAGCTCAGATCTGGGCTTGCCCAGCAAGAGTACGGCTCCCCTTTGTCAAGGAGGTTGCGCAAATCCTGGGCACTTAGGGAGCCCCAGGCATATCAGCCCGGCTCGGTTGCAGGGCCGCACCCTTTCTCTTACTTGTGAAAATCGCTTTACATAATTGTTATTATTGCTATCTACTTATGCGTATACCCTGAACCCATGGAAAATGGCTGTGTGCAGGGTATGCTGGTTCTTCGCAAATGTAACAGGCCGAAGAAGAACTCTTCATGAAGTTTACATATGTATATGTTCTTGATAGTCGATTGTCAGCCTGTACTTTTGACAATATCTGAGAGCTAAAAAGAGCTGGAGACAGCAAATTCGATTCGAAGACTGTCGTTACCCAAAGTCTGACACAGAGTCTGCTCAGAGAACCAAAGAGAGCCCGACAACATATTTATATACGGTTAAAAGAAATCTGGCTTAATTCGTATTCAAAGTGTATTTTGTTCTGAATAATTCGCTGAGGCGAAATGGATTTCAGGAATTCTTTGGTACTTGGCTACTACGATAACAAACACTATTCAGAGAACAACGAGCGTTGCTTGTTTACACGGCTCATAAGCACACGCCCACACACGCACACGCCCACACACGCACACGCACACGCACACGCACACGCACAAGCACTTGAGTTCAGCCACACTCACTTGTCAGCAGCAAGGGGCAAACAAACTCCAAGTCTGTTGGCCCGGCCCAGGATACAAAATTACAACGAACGTTGCAGGGGCAACTAGCAACTGGCAACAGTAGACACAGTGTGAACTGTTTCAGCACGTGCGGCTCTTTGGATAGTATGGCACCCAGGCGATGCAGAATGGCAATAGCCCCATTGACTCTCCCTCCCTTCCGCTCCCCCTCTAATCGAGTAGCTAGAAGCAGCTGCTTTGCATGGCGGCACGAGGCACTTTTTTGTACTCCGATTGCAAACAGCACTTGCGAATAGATTTTTATAGAACATTTTCATTTAATACAATGGCCGAGGCCCATAAGCAAACAATGAATTGGAGAAGTGCACAGTCATGCCACAGATTCAGCAGACGCATAATTTTCTTATAGAGCTCTGTGTTAGGCAACTGAATGCAGTAGTTATTTGATCCATCTATTGCTTTTTCGCAGAACTCAACTGCAGCACAAATAGAAATTTCAGAGTTCTTTGCATTTCAATGCACTTTCACTTTCGAGCATAACTATTAATAATAATCATAGTTGGCTTTGAGCACGATTTTATTCCATTTTACTAAGCTGATTATGGTACAACTTTTTCTCAACATTCTGCAGCAAAATGTTGCACAGTTGCACGGTTGTTAATGTTTTAATAGCAACGTGCTAAAATTCGAATACCCGAGATATAATCGAGCTTTTAATAGGAAAAATTTGTTAACAAAAAACATTAATTCTGATTAAGCTAACTAATAAATTTGAGGGAAATAAGTTTTTTAAGGCACGCACGTAAGCTCTACACTCTTGCAGTTTTCAATAAAATTCAATTCAAATTATAAACCATAAATCGATAGCTGGATAAAATGCTCAAGACACGGGAATGATTGGGAAAAATAAGTAATCCTGGTGCTGTTGTGTAGGTGTTTCGCGCACATTTGCGTGGCTATGCTCGGCTCGGAAAATGTTAGCGAGTATATTAGTTTTCTTAGCTTTCCATTTTGCTGCCCATCTGCTCGAGCCAACGAGCTTAAGGAATATATATAGACCAAGACCTAGGCACATAGCCTGTGCTTCAGCTGACGGCTAATCAGCTCGTGAAACTGGTTTTCTTCGTGCATAAATCCAGGTCTTGGCTTAAAACTTGGCCTGTTATATATATTGTTAAATTGAAACAACTTTATTTTTGAATGGAATTCGTCCTTCCTGCTGAGAATAGTGCAAGCGTGCACATATATATACATGTACAATCAAATCAATTTAGATAAGTCCGAAGATTGGAGTCAAAGTAACTTATATTTTTTGAACCAAACTGTTTTTGAAGCAAATTAAGTTTCGATTCGGGCTTAAGCTGTGCCTTTTCTTTTTGGGCAACTCGTTTGGCTTATGGCTCGCTTCATTTAAATCCCTTACAGTATCCCTTACAGTATCCGCCTTCATTGTGCCCCTACAAGCTGCAAGACATTGTAACTATAATCTTCTTTCACAGTCTTTCGGCTTGGCAGAAATCAGAAGGCACTAATCGAGTCCAGCGCATAATAAAGCCAATTGAATTGAAAGAGAAAAGTCTGATTACTTTCTCTATAAAATAAGTAAAAGCAGCAAAAATCACTATTTCCTTAAGTCAAGAGCTTAAAAGTGACTGCTTTGTGGCCACAGTCTTAGAGTTGCCAAGGCAACGAGCAGAAAAACTCTTTTCGACGGATTAAATCAACAATAAATAACAACGTGAACAGAGTATTGTGCAGTCGATTGCTGCTGTGTGTGTGCGTGTGTGTGTGGCACCCCTACGCCCACAGTGGGGTGTGGTGTTACTTTAATGTTTGCCGTGCCAACAGCTCAATTTTAATATGTTTACTCGAGAATTTGTATTGGCTGGCGCTCGTATATCAGCAAACAGGTGTTTACCATGTGCTCACCAGACTCAGACTCAGACACACAGACAGACAGACAGACAGACACATGCAAATGATATATGCTTGTGCATAATATGAATATGCATTTGAAATAATATTGGCATGGGCAGCACTTGAGTCGTAAAGGTCGCTTTCCGTTTGCATTACTCACATTTGGCGCATTAATACTTGGCCTTACAACTCACCTAAAGGCAACTTCTTGCCTTCAAGCTCGCTCTAGCGGTCTGCTTATTGATATTGCAATTTAGCCGACATAAATTGAAGCTTACTCAAGCCAGAGTGACCAGGGGCCAGTGCTCATTGCCAAGTGGCAGTTATATGCGGCCGGCCAGCCAGCCCAGTCAAGCGATGAAACGACCAAACAGCCAACAGGTCGTATACGCAATGTGGCGCTGCTTTTGTGTTCTTAGCTCTGTGGCTGCGGTTGTGTTTATCTTGCGTGTGTTTTGTTGATTTTACCGATTTCTCTCGCTCACTCATACCCTATTGCCAAACCCCGCCTCACCCCACTTCACCCAATCCCGCTGCTGATGCCACAGTCGGTGCCGCTGCCGCTGCCGCTGCCGTTGCTGTGGGCAACTTTTTGGCTTTGTGAACTTTTTGCTTGATGGGCATGGAAAATTTTATTTTACATTATTGCGAAGGCAGCTCAACTGAAAATAAAAGTTAATTTTCGCTTGTCGCTCTAAGCCAATTAGTGTGGTAGTTCACCCAATCCACTTCACCCCCTTGCCGGCCCTAATGCTTGCCCCTTTCTGTGTCTGGATGGTCATCAAGTCGCCTTAACGAAGCCAGCGAACCAGCAAATAACAAAAACAACTAATTGAGTAAATAAAGTTGCCTAAACTTGATTTTTCTTTAGCAGCCTGCTGATTTTTGTGACTGACCTTGCCCGGCGGCCCCCAAAAGGCAACAACAACCTCTTTATTGCTTTAGCTATCTCTGTCAGCCTTGCTCCCTCTCTCCCACTCTCCCTTTCTCTCTCTCTCTCTCTCTCTCTCTCTCTCTTGCGTACAGTTAGCTATTTTTAAACTTATTTTATTGATCCCTAAAAATAATTGCAAAACCAAAAAAAAAAAAAAAAAATGAAAGAAACTTTCAGCAAATCTGTTGAAAATTTTATCAAAAATTTTGTAGTTCGACAGACGACGTCGCCACCATCATCAGCCCCAGTCCCAGTCCCAGTCCCAGCCCCATCATCGTCATTATCGCCAACATCATCCTCATCATTATAATCATCGCAGCCAGACTTTGCTTTTAGGGTTTTAGTAATAATGAAACAACCGCAAGGCAAGCTGCCCAGCCAAACACCCAACCAAGACCATCTTAACCCAAACGAACCCAAACGAACGAGACCCAACCCCCACCCCCCAGCAACCCACCAAGCGAACCCAATGACTGGCTTTAGGTTGATTTAGTTTGCGAGTTGCGAGTTGCGAGACGCGAATTGAGCGCGGGGCCAAGTTTGAAAAATATTTGCCTTTGCCTTGCTTAACTTTGCTTATAAATTTTGATGATTGTAAGCGGCATGGCGCGCGCAAGAAGGAATCACAAAAGGCAGCTTTTGAGTAGAGCACTCACACACATACTTACACAAACGCACACAGCCCCAAATACTTAGACACACACACAAGCAAACGTAATGCTAAGTATATACACAGCGCCACACAATTGAATGGAAGCAAATCTGCCAAATTGGGGAAGGCGAAAAAAAAAATCAAAACAAAAAGAGTTCACATAAAAAGAATTGGCTAATGAACGCGCGGACTTGTGTGGGCCTCAAATTCTTAAATCTAAATAAACAAAATGTAATTATCTTTTAGCATGGCATTCGCAATGTTTTATGAACACAAATAATAATGGGCAAGGATTTCAATACTTTCTAGAACAAGTTTACAAGCATTGCAGTTGGGCCGAAAATGAACCGAGAGAAATGGAACATAATCTAAAGTTGAACAAACGGAGAATTCACCAAATGAGAACCAGGGCTGCAAGCCCCAAGTTGGAGCCAGTAACTCACCTCAATGTTCGTTCGTGAACCTAATTAGCCATATCTAGCTAATCCGGCCTAGCACATGCTCCATAGCACAGTTCAAAATCGGTATTGAAGAAACCAATGCAATCACGTATAACTGTATACTGTCTTATAGATGATCGGGATTTACACGCTAGAATACCGCAGCCGATATATCTCATGATCTACCATGATTGGAGCCAAGAACCTCAAAATGGCAACTGCCAATTTCAGAAAATTAACTGTTATAATTGGAAAACGCAAGAAATCCGACAAAGCAACACTGAAACCAAAACCAAGGTTCAGAAACGTGCGAATCTTGGTTCACGAATCGAATCCTAAGGAGAAGCATTGGTTGGAATCGTGAATCCAACTTCTGATTACTCTTATTGGACTTGCAGCCTTGGTTTGTATAACACTTTCGGAACCGTTTTCGTTCATCTACACAGTCACATTGTCCATATTCGATTCGCCAGCACTGTATGCTTTAGGTATTATACACACACACACACACACACACACAATATATACATACATATGTATGCAAACTTCTCAGCAGCGACGAAGTCGACCTCGCAACGTGGAATGTTACTTAAGTTGAAACGCAGCTGGGCGCTGGGGCAGCGATAATGGGCTACACCGAAAAGCCCCTTCTACACACACACACACACACGCACAAGAGCGCGCGCGCGTGTGTACGCACACACGCATACAGGCATACGCACAGGCACACCTCTACTACACCCTAGGTCTTGTATTACAGTTGCGTTTTCTTACAATTTTCAGCTCGTCGCTTCGTGTATTGCTTACACACTCAGTTAAGTTAAGTTTGTGTATCTGTTACGCCATGGCGCTCAGTGCCGCAACTTCTATTGGTATTGCTCCCTATTGGTATTAGTGTGCGGCAGCGTGTGCCTGTACTAGTGTGTGTGTGTGTGTGTGTGTGTGTGTGTGTGTGTACAATTTCTTCTTTTTTTTTGACGAGGGGGTCGCAAAAGTTGCGCCATTGCCAGAGTTATTTCTCAAATTGTTGCCACAGCAGCAAACACAACGAGGCGATAGAAGAGACGTCACTTGGACAACTAGGCAGACAGTCGGGCAGAATTTTTTTTTCATTTTGATTGGGGCAGGGGCGTAGGCCGGTTGGGGGGATGGGCTGTTATTGATAAAGTGTGTGCAGGTCTGGTTATAGCTGCTAACGGGGTTGTTATAAAAGGCAGAACGAGACATTTTGGCAGGCCCCCCGCCCACCCCTGCCAACAAGCCGTACCGGCACGTCCCCCACTCGCCCGCCTGCCTGGCTGACTGAAACTGTAAGCAACTGAGCCGCGCACACAAAGCGACACGCAAAAGGCGCAACAGGCTGGCAAGCTGGAAGGCTGGCAGGCAACAGAACTGAGACACATGCACACAGCAAAAGAACAAAAAGAGAATGAACGGCAGCAAGACAGGGACAGAGCTAGAGAGAGGGCGCGAAGAAGGGAGAAGGGAGAAGAGGGAGTGAGAAAGGAAACCCCAGGCAACTGTGACCATGTAAAGCCATTGCCGTAACCCACAAATTTCTTTCATTCTCATCATCGTCACCATCGCAGCTTGTTGCTTTGCCAACTTTTCGTATTTTTTTTTCTCATTTCTTCTGCTTCTTCAGCTCTTTAGGGCTAGCTTGCCCGACGGCGGGGCAGGAGGTGTAGGAGGATGAGAGGCCTCTTTTTTGCCGTGTCACAGTTGAAGCAAAGCCCAGGCAAATACAAATACACACGAAACGCGTGACCAAGAAATGTCTCTTTAAAAGGCGCGACAAAGTAAGTAAGTAAGAGCGAGAGAGCGAGTGAGGGAGAGCGAGATGGAGATGGAGATGAAGATACTGGGAGATAGGGCGCATGTTAAAGTACGCACTCAAAACGCAACTGCAATTGACAGCTGTAGATAGGTTTGTTGCTCGTTTTTGTCAGTTCCGCGTCAGAGTTACTAAAATTGTTGTATTGTTATACATCCACAATATGACAGCGAACAATTCATGTTAAATTGTGCGAGCAACAAAATTAAATTAACCACATGACTACGCGCAAATCGATAATGCTCTATATCGTTAGCCCTTGCTTTTCCATTCGCATTTACCGCACATATCCACAAATGCTGTGAAAACTGACAGATAAATATACATTTAACTCGACCACCAAAAATTTGACAGTTTACTCAGTGTACCCCATGTCAACACGTTTAAATTGTTTTCATAATATACATCACATACAAATTTTTCATTACTAGCATCTAAAAATAAAGGGAGACAGTAGACTGAAAGCAGTTCTTCATTTAAGTTACCCTAAAAATGAGTTAAACATTCATTTAAGATAAGATATTGATGCTCATTTTCGGGAACGCAAGAACTTATCTCCAAGACAGACGCATATTTTAATATATATGCCCATCAGTAAGCCAATAATTATATGCATAAGCATTATTTAACTTAATGAGAAGCGCATAGAAAGGCGATATCAAAAAGACAGAGCTAACAAATGTGAAAGGAAGAGAACATGAAAGACAGATGCAAATCGAGTCGAATTATTTTCATGAATTTAAATTATTAAACTTCGATAGGGAGAGAGCAAATTGACTGAGAAGAGTCTGAATAAGAGACTTTTAAGAAGAAACGAGAATGAGAAGAACATCGAGTGAGTAAATAAAAATGAAGAAATAAGCAAGAGTGAGATAATATTATACAATGACTGCTTATTATCAAAAATACTATAAAATTCTTGAGGTCTATTACGCATAAGCTAAAGCATTCAAAATAAACACATCCTTACGAATGCAACGTGTATTCACACATGTGTCGTAACCAGCTTAACATTTGTACTTGCACTTAACTTCAAGTCAAAATAGTTATTAATGATTCATGCCCGGAAGCGCACACACATATACACATAAGAGGTTAACCTTGCCAAAGCTATTAGCTTGTATATATATATATATATATATACCCATACTTGAGCATTCGACTGTGTGTGTTCCTGAGCAGCTACTACTGCCATGGATTGGCCAAGCTGAAGTCAGCTTTAGACCTTGGTTGGCTTCGCATATTGTTAAGTCAAGGCCGCACAGCTCGGCTACTTTGGCCAGGACACTTGCTGCTCACTGCGCATCCTTATTACTTGTCGCTGCTCGGCTAGCCTCAAAACTGCAGCCACAAGCCAAGTTTGCTAGGCCGTCTGCCAGTCTGCCAGCCTGTTCGCCTGTTCGCCTGTCAAATAACTGTCAAATTTGAGCTTAAATTAAACGGCTGGCACACAGTAAAAGTTAAGCGAAGCGCAATTTCTCCAGTTGACTGGCGTTTTATGCTGCGTATACGCCATGTCCAAGTAAAACCGCGCCCAGCAGCTGCTCAACATTAATTGCTTTCAAACATGCGGACACTGGGCTACCAGCACTGGCCGCAGCCTCAGCGTCAGATGCATGCAATAAGCGCATGTGAAACTGCTTAATTAAACGTGCCTCAAATCTAAGCGGCGCGAATGCTTTTAAGCTGCCACAAAACACGGGCTAACAAATATGCCAGATGGGCCACAGCGGGACTCCGCCTCTCTGCGCTTTATTAGCATTTATGAATATGCCTGTGCTTATGTGTGTGTGTGTGTGGCTTTGTGTGTGTGTGTGTGTGTGTGTGTGTGTGTGTGTGTGTGTGTATGCCTTTAAGTGCACGACGGCGTCGCGACGTCTGCGAGAGAGAAAAAAAAACGCGCAACAAGTCGACGACTACGTTGCCAATAATGGCGCCGCCGGACTTCCAGCTGTGCGTGTGTGTAGCTAGGTGTGTGCGTCTGGGTGTATATTGCTGTATACATATACACACCAATACAACACGTACGTGTGTGTGTGTGTGTGTGTGTGTGTGTTTGCGTGAACACCAGTAGCTATTGTCCAGAGTTAAACGCGTTACTTTAATGCCGCAAGTTGTGCGAGGAATTCCACCAAAGAATTCAAAGTCAGTAACCGGGCATGACCCAAAAAGACCACCAACAGGCATGGAAGGTTGTTATGTATATATATAGTTGGTATATACATATTTATATACTTGTATATAGGTATCTCTTAGATTGTGCGGAAAAATCTTTGGAATTTAACATTGTTTTGTCTGAAGGTTAAATTATTGTTTCAAGCATCATTCGATGACTACAAGCAATTTGGGATTAATTATCAGTAATAAATTCAACGCAAATAACATCATTTACTTAGCAAAAAAAACAACTTATTTCTTTCAACTTGAAATAAATGCTTGAAGGCACTTTAATGCATGAATATTTGTTTCTTTTTTTGCCTAATGACCATCAAGAAGCTTATCTTAACGTGCTGTCAGCTAATCTAAGTTGTCAATTTAATTAAATTGCCGCAAATTGAAACTTATTTCTTTATCGATTTAGGTCACTTTTGTGATGTTTTTGATGAAGAAAACCAAACAGAGCAAAGCCCAAGTCTTTAGTTTCGTTTATTTGTTTAAAGCATATTAAGGAAGATATATTAAAGCCTTAAAAAACATCTTAGCATTCTTTCAAATAATATGGGGAAACAGGCAAGTACGCCTTAGTTGACCAGCAGATACCTTGACCCCAGCGCTGAGCTGACCTTGCAAGCATTCACATCCAATCGATCCTCCCAGATCGATTTATATATGTACTTTGTTCATTTTATATTAGACTTAATGGTAGACTACACATACATAGTCACACAAGCACACACACACACAAGCACACACACACACACAAGCACACACACACACACAAGCACACACACACATAAGCGCACACACACACAGCAGATTGTGCATTAATGCAACTGCTGTGCTTCTTTACCTGACCACAGACTATGGCAAATCCATCATTCATTAACTCTGGCGTTTATTGGGTGATTTTTATGAAACTTTCACTAACTTAAAACACGGTTTGTTTTTTAGCAGGAAGCAGGTAGCGTGGGCAGGTAGCCAAAGAGATTCTCGCATTAGCTTTCAATATATGGTCAAAAGCAGAATCTTGATATCGATTTGGGTTAGAGGACAAGTTAATCCTTGGGATATATAAGGAACTATGTTATTAACTTCAATTTCAAGTCTCGAGCTCTCATAAGCTGGCTAAATGAACTTAGCTCTTCTGCCTGTTACATACCTTAGCACAAAAGCATTATACCCCTTTTGGCAATTGTCAATGGGCTTAGGGTACAATAAATGTCATTAGGATAATACCTTTGATAGCACTTTCGCCAGCTGTTACACTTTGCACTAAAAAGTCTCATCTCAAATTCAAGTCGAGCAGGGAAAATTGAATTTTCTTCGATTTTCAGCAGCTTTAATACAACGACGGCAATTCGCTGACGAGCACAAAAAACGAAAACAATTAAGTTCTCGGGACTCGAGTGAATGGATTCCATGTTAACAATTAATAATATTAATTAATTTTTAATTTTTACTCGTGTTTCAATTGCGATAAGGAAAAAAAAAATAATGGCTAACCTGATTCGCGCGCACGCTCACATTTTATTTTATGTTATTTTTATACGCCAACACCTGAGACGGCACCACTCCCCCCCGCCCCCTGGTCGGGCGTTGGGTGCCAAAACAAATAATTGCATTGTATTTGTATTTGTCTATTAGGGTTGTGGCCATTCCACACGCGCCCTTTGCTGTGCTCGCCGTGCTCGCCGTGCTCGGCTCTGCGCAATTCGGGCGAGTTAATAGTCCGCAACAACAAGAAGAAGCACAAGAACGACAGCTTAATAAATCGCTCGTAATTTAGCAAATTCCCAGCGCCAGCCAAAGCCAATTCGAATGTAGGAGGCCAATGAGAACAACCACCCACAGCACCACCCACAGCATCAGCCAAGAGCAACCGACACCCTTTAACACAGTTACTGCTCAGCCGAGTGAGCTGCTCGCTTAAGTTTAATATGAGCTTATTGGCTTATGGGAGGAGCGCCAAAAGGCAAGAAAACACAATTAAAAACAACAACAACAAAAAATAAAAACAAAAAGTAAGTGAAACAGAAGTAATAATACAAATAAAGCAAATAAGCGTGTTTTAGCTGGAAGTGCAGCAGCTCGTACCCAAATTCTGCGAACAAACATTTTCACTGTAACTGCAAAAGCTAAATCCAAATAGTTCAAATATTGCTCTTGTTTTTTAGCAAATAACAAAAACACAAAAAAAAGAAAAAAGAACACACACAAAAATTTGTAATAAAAAATATGATTTTATCGCAGCAACAGAGGAACAGAGAGCACTTACAGAGAGAAACTTACATAACAAAAATAAGCAAAGCTCTTTTAACGAACGTCCTTCAAACGAGATTTTATCCCAAATAACTCAACTTAATTAGAAAAGCCCTCATGGGTAATAATTACATTGATGATGTTGCATGCAGCACTCAGCAGGGAGTTGCAGATACCACAAAATTACCAGCTATGTAATACAGAGAATTTCATATTATATAACCTAAGCTTTAGTTTTGAATTCAACGTACGGGGTCTTTTTGCTTCATGAGCTACACTCGGTTGTCGATAAATTGAAGTTTGCTCTCAATATGCTTAACACATTTTGTATGGCATTTTGAGCTGTAAGCGAATCGGCAAGATATATGCATGTGAGGTCTTACTTTCAAAACTTGGCATTCTATATCCTGATATTCATATTCATTATCTAAGTAATTGACTAAGCGCCAAGCCCAAAGATCTGTGTTTGCTACAAAGAAACTTGTGCAGGTATCCAGAAAGTGAAATTTGCTGCAACAAAATCTTTAAACTGCACGAGAGCCTCGTATTAGCTCCGAAATATGGTCAATAACAGATTTGTATAAATGTTACTATCTATTTTTGATTTGGAAAAACGAGATTGTTCTCTTGAAAACAGTGAAAACTGTGAAAACCAAGCGCAACCCGTTTTTATGTTCACGATTTGGTTCCTTCATTGGTTCAACGCTCAATCAAGCCAAAGTTCATATATGTTGCATTGGATTCGATCCAACTTTACTGTTGCGCACATTCGCACAACTTCATTACGACATTTTAAAAGCGGATATTACAGATGGAAAGGCATGGAAGACAGTGTTGAAAATGAGAGATAGGAATGTTACAAAGGAAATTTTTCGACATCGATAGACACCGTCGACAATGTTGTGTTGCCTGGTTGACACGTAGCACACGCCTGATGTGACATTACGTAACGTAATGAGATTTTGTGTCAGCTTTGTGTTTTGTGGCATTGGCCCTGGCTGTGGCAATGGCAACTGCAATCCCTTGGCCCTAAGATTTATATATGTACATCCAATGGTCAGTTGCGAGTTACATGTTGCATGTTGAAAGGTGGATTTAAGTGTGGTTGCTGCCACAAGTTGCCAGCTTGATTAAAATGCCATACGTTGCCCTGGGATAGTGGGATGGATGGCCAACGCGTAATCAGAAGCGATTCAAGAAGGGTTAAGCCATGAATGTTAATGTTAATGTTAAGTGAATGTAAATGTTAATGTTTATGTTAACGTTAATCTAAGTAGCCCGCGTCTGAGTAATCCAACGTCAAGCATTGAAAAGCGAGCAAAGGTAATTACGTTATTTAAGCACCATTAAGTACACCTTAAGGAATTATAACTGACGTTTTTCAATTTAATAAAGAGCAAAATTCTATCCATTAAAGCGAATTAAGAAGCTAAACATTATTAATTGCTCAAAGCCTGTAGCTCAAATTTAGTATCTTAGTGTAAGTGCGAATATTAAAGATGCTAAAGCCCAATTATACTAAGGAGGTAAGCTGAGTTGCCACACGGTAGCGCACAGCTGTCCCAGAAGATAGCTGAACGGAACAGAAAAGTGTTGCGCAAAGGAGTGGAGAAGAGACGAGGTGAGACGAGGTGAGATGAGGAGGGACGAAAGGCCCACGCAGCCAGTTGCCGCACTTAATAATTTGTCAACGGCTGCTAAATCTTGCGCAGGACTAAAAAGCTAATGTTATTGTTGTTGTTTCTGTTTCCGTTGTAGCTCTTATTGTTATGCCAGCCGTTGCTAAATCCTTATAGATTTGATTCTAATTTGTCTAGCGATAGAAGGAGACTCCATAAAGTAGATATATTCCTGTTCAGGATATTACTTTAAAGCCTTCAGCACTAGACTGAGTGTAACTTTTCTCTATGTCTCATCGCTACCCTAGGAATAATGTGTGCAGATGGTTCATTCTGAAGATATCTTGTAGCTTGCCACTGAAGAGTTTCAGAAAAAACATGGGAATGTGTCCTATGAACAAACACATGGAAAAATTCTTTTCCTGACGAAGGTCGGAACTTAAGAGTTTCAGTATGTTTCTTAAGTATAGACAGAATTTCATCTATATCAGAGACAACTTTATCATAAAGTGTAAAGCTTGTTTATTTACAAAAAATATCTTAGCAAAATTGGCCATTGAAGAGCCCAATACATATAAGCAAATTCCTATCAACATCGGAACACAATGTCATATAGCTGCCACAGGATTATTCAGTCGAAAATTAAGTTCCTGTATGAATAACTATTCGAGCTTTGAAGATACCTCAACGAAGCTTGACACTTGAGAGTTTGAGAGAAAACAATATAGCTTATGTACGAGCAAATTTATCTACATCAGACGGATGAATTCTGGAAAGTAAGTTTTTCAAAGTAAAGCTTTTTTGTTTTTCAGAATATATTGAAAAACTGTTCGTTTAAGAGCCCCAATGTAAGCGAAATCTTATGAACATCGAAACACTATATGATATGGAGTCTATATGCATACTTGGTCAAAAATTATAGGCTCTTGAACAAATCCCTTTCAAGCCAATCTGAGCTAGGGTATTTCGACATTGACATGCCAAACATAACTGTTCTTTCTTGTTATCGTTGCTGTAGCTGTTGCTTTTACTGCTGCTGTTACTGTTACTGCTGCAATCCCATTGTCATGTACTTTTCGCAGTTGCGGCTGCTTCTGCTGCTGCTGCTGCTGCTTCTGCTGCTGCTGCTTCTGCTGCTGCTGCTTCTGCTGCTGCTGTTGCTGCTGCTGCTGCTGCTGCTGCTGCTTCTGCTGCTGCTTCTGCTGCTGCTGTCGCCTTGGCTTTTATGTCGGAGCAGCCGTTAATTGTTTCACGTTGAAATTGTCTACGCTTCTTGGCTATCTTCTGCTGGCCGGCCACTCGCTGCTGTCTCCGGTCGTTTCTATTAGTTTTAATTAAACACCTGAGCGTCCATCGTGCTAATTATTGTGAATGTCCATTCGTGGCATTTCGTTTTTAATCATAGTAATTGTTGGGGCGCTTGTTATTAACAATTAAATGTTGCCTTCTGCTTTTATTTTGTTATTGTTCTCTAGCTCTAGCTTTTACATACACATACCTACATACATACATACATACATATATATGTGTGTACTTTTTTGTCTGTTACGCAGCCCAATTTAGCATTTAATCAATACAATTAAAGCCTTGGATCTAGACTGCGAACATCATTAAAAGGAATGCCAAGACAAAGAGAAAGAGACAACGGCAAAGACGACAATGACGATAACAAAAATAAACATTAAAACAGCAAAAAAAAGAAAAAACAAAACAAAACAAAAGGAAAGAAAAAAGCAACTGCGATAAAAGGCAGCCAGGCAAGAGGCAAAACTTGTTGGGCGAGTCTCTATAGCTGTCCGCCTGAGAGAGAGATACAAAAGCGGGATTAAAACTTTTTTTCTAGCAACCAAAATTTAAGCCACACATACACTAGAGAGCGAGTGGAAAAGAGAGAGAGAGAGAGAGAGTGACGGGGGGCAAGAGAGTGTGAGCGAGTGAAGGGAAGCTCAAGGGGGTGAAGAGAAGCTCAAGTAACGCACCCGCGCACGCCCCTTATCTATGGCACAAACAAAAAATCCTACAAAATGCGCACGCCAAATCCGAGGGCAGGGGCAATAAAGGCAGCGGCTGCAAGGGGAAGGGCTTTAGCACGCCGTGTGTGTGTGCGTGTGTGTGTAAGGGTGTGTGAGGGTGTGTGAGGGGCGGGAGCAGAAGTGAAGCATGGCAAGTTTTTACGCAAATAAACGCACGTTTTTGCACAACTTTGCGCCACTTTCATTTTGTTTCGCATTTTTTTGTTGTTTTGTTTTTGTTGCCCCTTTTTATATGCTACAATTTTTGTCTCTTCGCTGGCGCGTTTGTGCATGTGTGTGCGTGTGTGTGCGTGTGTGCTTTTGTTAGGCTTCCTGTTTGACTTGTTGTTGCCGAATTCTGAACTAATGGAAAATAGTAATTACAATAATTTTGTGCCCGCTTTTAAGCCTCCATCTATTTCTGGCTTTTTGGCATTTTAAAATGTGCATAAAAAAGTAAGAACAAAAACAAAAATGCAAAAAATACAAACAAACCAACAAACCGAATGCAAACAGAACAAAATAAACATAAAGCTATTATGGTTTTAAACGAGACAACGACCCCCCTTTTGACGGCGCGGGTAGGGGGTAGAGGGGGGGTAGAGGGGGGGCGACTGTTGGCTCTGGGACGGCAACTTGTTTTGGGGCTCGTCTATTTGTGTGCGTGCTGCGTGAAAATTAATAATAAATCAAAATTAAATGTTTGCTTACTTGACACTTTGGCTTCCTTGCCTGGCCGTGTGGCTCGCCTCTCTCCCTGCTCGCTCCCTGCTCGCTCCCTGCTCTCTTCCTGCTTTCTCTTTCTGTTTTCTGTTTTCTTTATTTTTATTACTTTACGCTGCTTTTATTTTTGTTTATTATTATTTATATGCGATGCTGCTGCTGCTGCTGCTGCTGCTGCTGGTGACGTTCAGGTTCAGTTTCTTTTTTTATGATTATTATTTATATTTATTTTCTGGCTGGCTTGTAAAATGTATTTGCCACGCAGCCCGAAGTCCAGTCAATTGGCTTTTGGGTACTTTCAAAATGTTGCAAAATGTTTAACAGGCAATTAATTTTATGGTAAATCACAACAGCAGCAGCCGCCGCCGCCGCAGCCGCCGCAGCAGCAGCAACAGCGGCAGCAGCAACCACTGCAACAGCTGCAACAGCTGCCAACAGCAACAACAACAATGAAGGCGACAACAGCAGCAACGCATTAAATCGTTTATAAATCACTTTCGACCACTTGCACACACACGCACACACACACACACATTCACACACACTCGCACACACATGCACACTGTTATGCGCTTATATGAGCATTTCATACATTTTGGCAGCGCAATAAAATGGCATTTATTGTGCTCGCGGCAGAGCTAAGGGCAAAATAAGTTTCAATTCAGCAAATAATTAATCCGCGATTTCATTTCAAACAAAAACAAAATGAAAAAATGTATATATACACGTGTGTATGCTATAAGTCTTGGAGCTTATCGGCGAACCAACACGCAGGCCAATATTCATTTAAACAAATTTAATTTTTGCTGCACATTTCGCCTGCCCTTCAACGTTTCGCTTCCCTTCGGTCACCAAAATGCACAGAAACCGCTCCGCATTCAACTTTCGCTTCAGTTTCGATGCGAAGTTTCCCAAACGGCAGCAAGGATCTTGTTTCAAAACCAGCTTTTAGTGGAAACTCCTTGCTGCAACTTCTTAAAACAAATCAATTGCCCTGCAAAACCGAAACGAACCGAAACTCTGTACGAAACTTTTTAAGGCAGATCGAACCCTAAAGTTCAAACAACTTTGGCCCGAACCCGTGCATCTAACCGTATTTGGTAGATGCCAATTTTTGGGTAGAAATCTAATTAGGCCCGCATCCTGAATAGGAAAATATCTGCGACTCGCAAAACTTTCAGCAAAGCGGACTAAAGTCTTGAGATCACAAGCGAAATGGAGACTTAAGGCAAGGCCTGGGTTCATGGAGGGGAATCCTGAGAGGCAAAAGCTCTCAAGAACTAGCTTTAAGAAGAAGAATTAACAGCGTAAATTGAAAGGAGATGAAAACTAAAGAACTTAAAGCTATTAAGTAAAATCCGGAAGTGATTAGTTAGAAGAACTTGTTCGTATGCCTCGACTATGTGAAAGCGATTAAATTGCAAACAACTCGAAATTAAATTGACTTTTGTTGCAATTTAATTTCATTTCGTTCACTTTGTGCTTCATTTGCATGTAAATATTATTTATTTTCTTCTGGGAGTTTTTGCAATTAGTAAAAATCAATTTCAACGCTAATGAAGATAATTATGAAAAAAAATGCCTGCACTCATTAATGATAAAAAAAAAAACAAAGAACAGAAGAAAAATCGTTTGGAATTTCGCGTGAATTGGCCTTAATTGAATAAATCAAATATTGCACGGTATTCCAGTATCAGAACTATGCCAAATATTTGCTGTCAAACAGAAATCAGCGCAAAAGAAACAATTTTGCCTTAATTGGGCATATGGGATATAGTTGACGGCATTTCAGACTAAAAAACTGCACAAAGTGTTTACCGAGAAATCAGATATCGCTGCCTTGATTAATTATCGCATCAAATGGTCAAAGTATTTATGTGCACAAAAATCGTTGCTTTCATTGAGGATACAATTTCAATAATGATGCCAAAATGCCGAGGCAGGGAGGGCGCATGACCAGCCCGCATGGATTCCATATGAGCTGTCTCTATGTGAAAGTCCTTTGGCAGCGGAACAACAAGGATACGAACTCAAAGCCCAGCCTAATTAGACTAGCATCCCGGCCAAAGAACTTGGCAACCAAAGCTAGTTCAGAAAACATTTTGTAACTATCTGAAAACCTCACTAGGAATAAGGATATGCAGATATATCTAATTGATATCGGTATGTTCAGCTTGAAGAACTTGCAAGCCGCATGGATGAACTCCTTTCTAAGGAAGTCTGTCTAAGGAAGAAGGAGTAAGAGAGCTGCCCATCTGGCAAACAGGGTTTAGTTCGAACAAAGAGAAAGATAATAAAACGTTTTCCCAAATCTATTATCACATAAATATTGTTTTCTTAATTCAAGTAACTAGGTAACTTTTTCCCATTCAAATATAGTTATAATTTGTGAGAAAACATTGAAGATCACGGGATCACAGGATCACAGGATCAAGAAATCGGAAGGGTTGAATTGCTCCCAAATTGATCTGTCAATTTCTTTGATTAGCTAACTAGTAGCTTAGATTAGCTAACTAGTTAATATGCTTAATCGAAACCAACTTCAAGTGAAAGCATAAAATTGAAAACACTTTGAAAACACTTTTTAAGAAACAGCTTCAATAATAATATTGTTCACCATTAAGAAGGGCAAATATGCATGCTTTTAACATATTTATTACGTTCACAATTCACAGCTGAAAAAAAAGCATGTAAAAAGGTTCTAGTCGGGTGCTCCCGACTAGGGAATACCCTGAACCCTCTTCTTCCAACACCAAATGCAGATATGTACATATACTATTCTAGAAGCTACATGTCAAGTTTGCTGACTCTAGCTCTTATTATTAACCCAATTTGCTCAAAAAAACAGGATATCGATATCGATTCTTATCGATTACTCGGAAACGGAGTAAGTTATCGAATATCGGAAACAAGCTCTATCTGCGTGGGCAGTAGAAGGACCTACAGCTAAATTTCAAGCCTCTAGCTCTTATAGGTTCTGAGGTCCTTGCGTTCGTACAGTACGAACAGACGGACGGATGGACAGACGGACGGAGAGACGGACAGATAGCCGGACAGATAGACGGACATGGCTAGATCGACTCGGCTATAGATGCCGATCACGAATATATATACTTTATGGGGACGGAGATGCGTCCTTCCCCCTGTTACATACATTTACATGTTGCACAAATACAATATATACTTTTTAACCATTTTCAATGGGTTCAGGATATTAAAAATACTAAAAAAAAAAAGTTATTTTGAAGTATATCCTGAAACCCATATAAATCAAATCGTTGAATTCTTTAGGTTTTTTCTTTCTTCTTTGTTTTCTTTTTGCATTTATCAATTTGATTTATTTGTTTTTATCACTTGGCATATTATTTATGCGTTCGCTTAATTTATTGCTTTGCCAGCATTCAAGAAAAAAAAATTGCAAAAAAAACACATTTCGAAAAAAAAAAGTCAAATGCAATTTGAAAATGTTGCGCTCACCGTTAGATTGAATTCACTGCGAGATTAACCGTTAAACTCAAATTGCACACTGGAAAAGTCGACTTGGAAAATGTTGTGTGGCTTTTGTGCGGGAAAAAAAAAGTTCTGATTCTTTTGAAATAATTCAATAAATTATGTTAATTAGCTTTACGTTAAGATTTGAATTTTCTTTTTTTTTGTATTTGTGATTTGATTTAGTGTGTGGCTGGGTGTGTGTGAGTGTGTGTGTGTTTCTGACTCTTGAGTTCTGTTCCTAACGAAAAATTTCAACTGGTTGTCGCGAGGCTGCTCGAAGCAGAGTGAAGTGTTGAATATGCTGCACGGCAGCGCCAACT
Organism: Drosophila kanekoi; assembly: GCA_037075305.1. NCBI lineage: Eukaryota > Metazoa > Arthropoda > Insecta > Diptera > Drosophilidae > Drosophila > Drosophila kanekoi. The sequence continues at coordinate 3,557,851 of JBAMCE010000451.1, read as the reverse complement.
CTGGTTTCTGTGGCCAGCAGCGACGACGATGAGCACGAGAATGACGCGACCGACGATGGCCACGGCGGAACGAACCAACGAGTCGGCCGACGATGGCGAGGACGATGCCAAACGACGGAACTGACGAGGACGTGGACGAGAATGGGGATAAGGATGGGGATGAGGATGAGGACGAGGACGAAGTGCGTGTACGAGGACGCAGACGAGGCCGAGCTCGGCGACGGCGACGGCGACAATGAGGGGCACGAGAAGGCGGCTCGGGGATGGTGTCTCGAACTCAAATCGCTTCAATTTCAGTTTGATGACACGGGCACGGCACGGCCTGTGATGGGGGCCGGCGGCGTTAGCGGAGGCGGCGGTGCGCAATTGCTGCAGCCTCATCAGCATGCTAGTGTTGGTGTTAAGGACATGGTCGTATCCTGTGCGTGTGTATCTGCCAGCAGAGACGCAACAGTGCCGACAACGTCGAGCCCTAAGCGGCGGCAGCGCCAGCAACAACAAGTGGAACTACATTTGGCCATTCGGCTTTGGCTTTGTGCATTCGGCAAAGCGCACACGCATACGCACACACGCACACACGCACACGCACACACGCACGCACGCACACACGCCCACACACTGACAGACATTCGTATTTTGTGTATTCGCTCTATGCGAATCGTTTTTGGTTTCAGTTTCGCTTTACCTTCATTTTTTTTACAGCTCAGCTGTACACGAGCAACAAGAACCAAATAACAGAAAAAGAAGAAAGCACAATTTTGGCAAAACAGCCAAAAAGCTTCCGCTGGGTGGCGCCACCAGCTTAGGCACGCCTTAGCCAATGCAGTCAAAAAACTTTAAAACCAACAAAATACAACTAATAGTTCTCTGGACGAGAGTGCCCGACTGAAAGATACCCCTGCGCCGAGCTGCCGTTAAAAATATCCTAGCTTTTTTCTATGGATACATACACATGCATACAAACATGCCGCTGGCACACAACGGTTGTGCTTCTTCTTATCTAAGCCCTATGCTGTGAAAAAAGCTTTCTTGACTGAGTTCGGTGCTTATTGTCCGATCTTTATGAAAATTATGCTATGGAAGAACTTTTCTTGATAAACTTCGCTGTTGATTGTCCGATCTTTATGAAATTTTCAGTTCATAAATGTCGCATTCAAATGCGTGTAAGTTCCAAAGCCAAGGAAAGGGCCTAAAGAAATGAGTTAACTTTAAGCTAGCTAAGGCTAGCCCAAAACATTTTCCAAATCTGTGTACATCTAAGGTGTCCTTCACACCAAACTTGGTCTATCTGTCATCTGTCGAACTGGCAGAGCGTGAGATAATCGCCTCGGCAATGGATGCTCACCAAGAATATATATACCTGAGGTGGTCGGAGTAGCTTCCTTCCGCCTGTTACACTCACTCACACAAAACCATTCTACCCGTTTGCGTGAATTTCAATGTGTACAGGGTATGAAAAGCATAAAAAGCTGTAAATAAACTCACACATGCACCTGAGATTTGATAAGGCCAAATTTTGGCCACAATTGAATTGTTGTTGCTTTCTTGTCTCTAATTTTTTGCCAGCGCTTTGCTTGTAAATATTTTATGCAAATGAAACGAGAACTAGAGAACAAGAAAGAGGGAATGAGAGAGTTTGGCATTAGATGAGTGCATGAGCAAAAAATAATCCCCATTTTCGTGATCACGGCATTTCGTACAGAAATAAACCGAAAATTTGCTCAACATTTTTAGTTGTCTTTTGACTTTTGCTTAGAGAAGATCTTTTTATGGATTTGCTATTCCTTAGCCGGCGCATTTATTTGGGCGATGGCAGCCACGAGCAACCCCTCAACGGTGGCATCATTGTGGACACGGGCGGCATCATCAGACGCGGTAAGCGGAAGGGCTCAATCTCGCAACCTTTTGCCCATTATATGGTGGAAAAAATACTTATTTATATACTCATAGGCAGATGTTTGTGTTAAGTATGACACTTGTTTGGTTTTATTTAATTTTAGGTTTCTCTTGACTGCCAAAAAGCTAGCGAGAGTGGGAATGCAGAGAGAGCTAAAATTATATGTGTTCATAGAACCAGCTCGTATATAGAATTTATTTAGAATTTATTTATTATTCGTTTCGTTCAATTCCAGTTCGAATGCTATCGACTTCAGGCTAGCAAACAAAGTGCCACTCGCTCAAAGCTTAAACTGGTTGCGAATTGTAAAGCACGAAGCAGCGAAGGAATGGAACTAAGCAGTAAAGGAACTTCACATTGCAGCAATGCATAAAGGGCTGTTAGTACCAAGCAGAAGTAGGCCTCTAGAACTCTTTTTATAGTTTCATCTATTTGTAATCAGCATCAATAGTCGGGTCAGTCCAGGCAAGATTGATCCCTGAGATTATATAAGATAAAGGCTCCCATTTGAAACGTATGTACCTTAGCTTTCCGATCAGATTAAGTTCACTCCACTTCGTCGATAGCTAAACTCCTTTTGATTTAGATTTTGACCATATCTTGGGTCTTACTTGAGATGGTATACTTGTAAGGTATACACAATATTCCAATTTTGTTTATATAAAAAGCGCATGTTGCAAGATGTATGAGCAGGGAATTAAAAATAACGCCAATGCAGCAGATAGGTAGAGAACCATTAGGTTATTGATAAAATAGCCATAATATTAGAACAATCAATATGTATATATGTATAACAGTTTGTCCTGATTGACTGACTAACTGACTAACTTAATGACTGACTGATTGACTGACTGACTGAGTGACCTACTGACTGACCGACTGACTGAATGCGTGACTGACTGACGGACTGGCTTACTGACTTACTGACCGACTGACTGAATGAGTGACTGACTGACTGACCGACTGACTGCATGAGTCATTGACTGACTGACTGACTGAATAAGTGAGTGACTGAATGAATGATTGACTGATTGACTGACTAACTGACTGACTTGCTGACTTACTAACTTACTGACTTACTGACCGACTGAATGAGTGACTGACTGACTGACCGACTGACTGCATGAGTCATTGACTGACTGACTGACTGAATAAGTGAGTGACTGAATGAATGATTGACTGATTGACTGACTAACTGACTGACTTGCTGACTTACTAACTTACTGACTGACTGACTGATTGACTGACCGACTGAATGAGTGAGTGGCTGACTGATTGGCTGATTGACTGACTGACTGACTGATTGTCTGACTGACTGACTGACTGACTGACAGACTGACTGCCTGACTGACTGACTTACTGATTGACTGACTGACTGACTGACTTACTGACGGACTGACTGATTAACTGATTGACTGACTGACTGACTGACTGACTGACTGACTTACTGACGGACTGACTGATTAACTGATTGACTGATTGACTGTTAAACTGATAGACTGACTGACTGATAAATCACAAACTTGCCACGGGAAAGGTTGCGGAATACCTGCGAATATAATAGATAACATATGATTATTGATAACATATTATAATATAATATAATATATAGTATAGTAGGTAGCAAATGTTGTCCTGTGTTCAGTCCTTCTACTTTGCATTTGTTCAGTTTGTAGTCGATATGTTTTTGATGTAAATGCGCGCCTGCCATGAATTTAATGCAAAAATATCATGGCTGCATATCTCTCAAACCTATTCAAACAATATAAAAAGCAAATAGATTTTATGTAGTTGTCTATTTGATTAAATCACAAATTGATTGTTTATGCACATTCATGTACAGTTTTTTTAATAAACTCCTAGATTGAATGTAAAGTAAATAAAGTGCATCACAATTCGAGGAGCTAAAAACATAAATGTAATACGGTGATGCATACAAAATCGAAATGAAAAACTGCATGAATAAAAAAACGCATAAAGCTTACCTGCTTTTATCCTAATCCATTAGAGTGAAATATTTTTTGTGCCAATAGCAAAATTCTTTGCCAAGCTCGTCCATTTGCATTGGAAATTCAAAAAATAAAAACCGATTCCAGTTTCTCTGACTAGTAAATATGCCTTGTAGCCACAGCGAGGGAATACCCCTAGACTGGCGTACATATTTCAAGAAAAAATACACAAAACTAATTGACAATTTTTTGTTTCTGCCAAAATGTAAAGTTCAAATTTGTTGAAACGTGCTCAAGCGCATAAAATTGTGTAAAATTAATTTAATTTCTTAAGGGATTCTGAAAATTGATAAAATTAATTCGATGCCAAGCAAAAAGTACTACGAATTTAGCCTTTTGAGAAATTAGATCTTCCACGAATCTGTTTTGAAATAATGTAGAAAAAGTGTTCATATTCTGCAGATTGAGAAACTAATTGCTTATAATACATATTGAATATTGATTGGGAAATATCAGAATATTGTATATTACATTACATTGAAAAAGTCTTTAGGCCCTTTCTCTTGTGCGCCGCTCTCTCGCTCTATCTCATGCGCATATTACATTTGCTTTCAGTGCTACGCACAGCGCAAGAGGTGAACACCTATCTATATAATACGGAATCGGAAGCTGTCTATGATTTTGGGGATCTTCTGCTGATGCCGGGTCTCATTGATACGAATGTCCACATCAGCGAGCCAGGCCGCACAGACTGGGAGGGATTTGTGTCGGCGACTAAGGCGGCAGCCGCCGGCGGGTTTACGACCATCATCAATCGGCCCACGTGAGTAACTGCCAGATTGTGGCTAGCGCCTGGCTGCTAGAGCTCCTACAAACCTTTCTATAGTTAAACGCCCGCAGCAATGCCACGCCTACTACAGTGAACGTGCAGGCGCTGAAAGCAAAAACCTCAACGGCACGCGGCAAAATTTACGTGGACGTGGGCTTCTGGGGCGGTCTGGTGCCCGGCAACGTCGATCAGCTGGCGCCGCAGCTCGCGGCCGGCGTGGTGGGACTACAGTGCACACTCTGTGGCAGCGCACCGCCTGTCGGCGAGGAGTTCGCAGCCATCAACGAGGCCCAGCTTGTCGAGGCGCTCAATCAGCTAAACAAGGAGCACGAAACGGATGCGGTTATAGCGGTAGCTATATGTGTACAACTTTCAGGGCTGCAAGCCCAAAAACAAATTATAATGATGCCCTGCCATTCTGAAACAAAGTATTTAGCTCAAGCCTTGCCTGGTGCCAAAGTCAATAAGAAGCAGAAGGAACCTTCTTCGAACCCAGCTGGCGACGTCTCTTTGCTTTGTCTCTCTGGGCGTCGTTTTTGAAAACCTTAAGATCTTAAGTCTTGCAATTTTGAACGTCCTCATATCTCATGGGCTATAAAAGTTATAGAAGCAAAAATTGCTAAAGCGCTAACTTGCCCAGTTTCCGCAAAATCTATCCAATTCATTGACCATTTCTTAAAGCTTAGCATAATTATGGAAGCCAAAATGGGTATATTTTCCCTCCTATAGTACACGCAGATTAAATCATCGACAACTAGCTGCGTTTACGGAAAATCGAGAAGAATCGATACTCTGTTGATACTCTGTTGCTTGAACCCTCTCTCGGACTAACTTGTAAAGTCCGCAATCTTTCCTTATTTGTTTAAATCTTTATTTCAACACTCCCCTATCTATCGCTCCAACCGCTTACAAGTCCGTTTAATATCGCAGCTCGTAGTATCGATCAGGTCCTTAGAATTCCAAATAATTTATGTTTTGTTGCATGCACAGCTTATTGCGATATCGATACATAAATCGCTCAAAGCGAATACTTGAGTATCTATTTAGATCTTTACTTTGCGCAGACCTTGCAGGTTCCAAGACACTACAATATGGTAATCGGGTCATTCGGCAGTTGTTTTTTTGTCATTTCTATGTTTATCTCTCTTTGATTTTCTCTATGCTGCTCTCTCCGAGCCCTCTTTATTGGCTTGCCCACTTATTCACCAGAGGAAGCATCGCTTGGTTCTAATACTTCAGTTTTTATTACGATCTTCACATTACATTGGCCATTTAGGCCGAAATTAATGTACAGGCTCTCGTATAGTATATGCGAATAAAGTTATCGATAATCAGCCAAGTTTTCGCAAAATCGATAAGAAGCAATATCGACATTCTGTTATTTGACCATATCTCGTCTGTCCGGCCGCCCAACTGTCCGCATGTAGGAACTCGTTTTCCTCGAAAACTTTAATATCTAGAATAGTGAAATTTTGAACGTGAAATCGTCGAAATCGATTAAAATTGATATCGGCATTTTGTTTTTTAACTTCAGCTCGGAACTTTTCTGACTAATAGAACCCAAAATTGGTAAATAAGCACACGTATAACACACACAGTTTAAATTAGCGATAACTACTCTTGTTTCCAGAAAATCGGTTTAAATCAAAATTGGGACTCGAGTAATCATATTTCAGAGAATAGAATGTTTATTACGCCAGGATGGTGCTGGGTTTAGGGCATCTCCCGATTGGTGCATTCTGATTTGTTTCCTAGAAAGATGCGAACTTAATTTAAAACCAAATGGGAATTCCGCGTTCATGCCGATGAGGCTCAAAACTGGTTTGCAGCCTTGATACAGATGCATATATATGTATATATATGCATAAATATAAACCAAATCAGAGCAAATGTATTTGTCCTTACAGTTCCACGCCGAGCTGCCACAGAGTGAGGCCCTGGCGCTCCCGGATGACGACTCGTGCAAATGCTATGCGAATTTTCTGCGCACACGACCCGCCAGCATGGAGCTGTCGGCGGTGGAGCTAATCTGCCGTGTGGCCGCACAGCATCCAGAGCAACGCTTTCACATTATGAATCTGTGCTGCGCCGAGGCGCTGCCCGTGCTGGCAGCGAGCCGGCAACGGGCGGGCACGCAGCTGACGGCGGAGACGTGTCCACATTATGTGGCACTCAGTGCAGAAGAGGTACCCGATTGTGGCACCGAGTTCAAGACCTGGCCGCCTATCAGAGAGCGCGCCAATCAGGCGATGCTGTGGCAGGCGCTGCGGCAACCGGACGCGGCTCTGCAGCTGATCGCCAGCAATCACTCCTCGGCCACGCCCGGCGCCCGCTGTCTGACCTATGGCCGTGGACGTGGCAATTTCATGAACGCCTGGCCGGGCATCAGTTCGCTGCAGCTGAGCCTGCCCGTGGTGTGGACGCGCGGCCAGCAGGAGGAGCAGCCCCTTAGCGTGGCCGAGGTGCATCGCCTGATGTGCTGGCAGCCGGCGCAGCTCTGCGGCCTGTCCAGTTTCAAGGGGCGCATTGCCGAGGGCTACGATGCCGACTTTTGCATCTGGCAGCCCGACGAGCAGTTCACCGTCACGTCCGAGGATCTGTTCGCGGCCCACAAATCTTCGACCCCCTATGCCGGCCAGAGGCTGAGCGGTGTGGTGCATGCCACGGTGGTGCGCGGCCTACATGTCTATCAGCAGTACGAGGGATTTGGCCAGCCGCTGGGCAAGATTTTGCTGCGCAAGAGCAGTCGCAAGCTGGTCAAGTTTGTTCGCCTGTGAAGCTAAACTTTGTTAATTAAACAAATTGCGATTGGACCAAATAAATATCTTCTCTTTTCCCCCTTTTTTTTTCTTGTTGCTTTTGAGTGGGCGCATGGTGGATGGCAGGTTCTTTTGCGTACATCCACTTGCTGTCGGCGTATTCATCAGACCGAATACGGGCCCCGCTGTGCCTGGTTGCTTGTCCTCCTCCTACAGCTGCTCGTCGACTCTTTTATGAGTCGTGCAACAAGTTGTCGCATGGCAACGTTGTGCAAAGACGCACACACGCCTCTGCTCCTACACCCGATACTCACTAGCTACCGCCTACCCGCTGTGCATGTGTATGACAGCTTAAGTTTGCTTTTGCCAGGCGTCAACTCAATTTTTGCACGGTGTTTGCCACAAGACTTGTTTACCCAAGCGGATGCCAGCTAGAGCGGAACGCACATGTGTGTGCGCGTGGCATGTGTACTCATGGCCTGGTTTATGCATGGGGACTTTGCGTGATAATCAAATCACAAATGAGCCCCAGTCAAAATGTTTTCTTTGCCCAGGCCTTGCATAAATATTTTCTCAACACTTGCCTTGTGAGGGATCTGGACAGCGGCTCTAGTTATTGAGATGGTTAACCGTTGTGGACTCAAAGAGAAGAATGGAATCTCCGAAAAAGTGTCTCTACAGTCCAATATCAAATACTATACATATCCATGTCAATGTTATTTCATGAGCCTTATTTGGCCTGATTTCATTTATTTCTTCTTAAGTTATTGTTGAGGCTGTTCTGTTTACTGAGCGACCACTAAAATACCTAAAGGCTTCCCGTCTTAAGCTTCATATATGTTGGAAATACTCCAAGACTCAAAGTCAAAGTGCCCGACTATGGTATACCCTAAGCCTTCTCCTACCTACAACAAATGCAGCGCGCGTCAGAGGGGTAAGGATCATTGATCTGTGTATACTATACTAGAAGCCACATGTAGAATGTGGAGACTTTAGCTATTAAAAATAGATTCGTTATCGGTATTTAGCGATTTCTTGGAAATTAGTCAAATTATTCGTTATTCTCGATCAGCATCAACGAGAAGCCAAGCCATGCAAGGTTTTTTTCTCAGTTTTGCTTAGATCCGTCTTTAGGTTGCAAGCAGCACATATGTATGTCGGAACCGATCGGATCAGACCACTGGAACATGAATGATTGGTAAAAAATGCAAAAACCCAGACGGAAAGTACCAATAACGAGTTCTACTATGTTCCTTATACATGAGCAATACCTTAGAGTACTGTATCCGCTGGGTCAATGGAAAGAATGTCAGATAAAAGTGAGTTTTGTTATGGAAAACTTTTCAGGTTTTCAAGATGCCTCCCGATTCTCCACGCATATCTGAGAAAGCCTTATGAATACATTTCCTTCTTCAGAAAATGTACTTTAAAGCAAGAGAATAAAATATATATAATATATATTTGCACATAGTAAACCAGAAAATCTTATGTAATATTCACGGCATAAACGTGGCCGAAACGTGCGAAGTAGACGCAACAACATGTGCAAAAGAAAAGGTCCTCTGACGCCCACGAAAACGTTACGGATAGGTAAAAAGAGAAAGGAGTGAATAAATTTTTACTGCCCGATCGAAAAACGTAATTGAAAATTTTACGATTTCTAAGAAGTGCACAATGGCAATAACATAATATCTACGATAGGCAGCAGTATAAGCTGCGCATTTTATAAAGTTGAGAGTTTAGTTTGACCAAAGAGTTGGTTTTTATTATGCTAACCAAATCCCCTCCCTCCCGATTCCCGCTGGACAATGCACAGTCAGCGGGCTTATGCACTAGCTTTGATTTCTTTGTGCACGTATCTGACTGTGGACCGTCGCCTGCTGTTTTTTTTTTTCCATGTGTACATGTGTACATATAACTGTCACACACACACATACACACACACACACAGCTGGAGCCCTCCACTGACCTGTGCTGCACTCAATTTTTATTTAATAAATACCTCACTTCCTGCACGTAACACACACATACCCATACACACACATACACAGAAGTTGACCATCCGCAGTTGTTGACACTCTGCTTCCCTTGAATTTCATTTCAACGGGCAGATGAAGACTTCTTGATAAATCAAACCAAAAGTTAACCAAATTTGATCTAAAACTGCTCTCAGCTTTTAATTAATTGTAATATTATTCACATAAATGTCTTTAAATGTAATTGTCAATCAACATTAATTTAAGTAAGTAACTTTTAATAGCTCCCACAGCTTTGCAGTAAGTTTCCTCAAAGATTTCAGGTAAATAACTTAGCTTAACTAGAAATAGAGTATTGTGCATTGCCGTTGAGCTGTTGTTCTGGTTACCCTGTGCCGCCGGGCCTAGTGCTGATTCCAGTCCGGGCTAGCAGGTACGTTTGTTTGGGCAGGTAGGCGGCCCACGTCAGGCCATCATGGATGTCCATGCCATGTCAACCTGATAAATGCGTGGGCGCTGGGCAGCGGGTGGTTGGGTCTTGGGACTTGGGACTTGAGACTTGACGCTGGTGCCAGCTTTCGGTTATAAATGTATTACGTACAGTGCTTTACGCGCCCCTGCCCATTTCTTATTTAATAAATGCCCGAAGCAGCTCACTTTCAAATCACATTACTGCCGCAGCTGAGCAGTAAATGGTGGATGGGCGAAATTGTGGGGGGAGGGGTTGGTTCGTTGGTAGCACGAATCCACGAATCGGCTTGGCGGGCGTTATTCAGCTTAATTTTGGTGCTGCGGCTGCCGCTGTCAGGTGCTCACGCCACGTTATGCAAAACACGCGGCACGCGGCGTATGCGTAATGTGTGCAACGTGAATGAAGCATACGCCGCATGAGCCGTGCATAAACGCGTCTCCGCCAAATGCTCAATGTATCTTTGTCAACTGAAGCAGCAGTCAGCTTGGTTACGTAAATATGGGCGTCACGGGGCGTATATGCGATACCTGTGATTGTTATATTATGCACACGACAAGTTGTCGTATTGGAAGCTAAGCTTCGTGTTTTGCGGTCGGCAGGGCACATTTTTTATCAACCCTTGCACAGGGTATTACACTTTTGTCATGAAATGAGTAACACTTAGATGTGCACACCATAAAGTATATATTCTATGCAAGTTTTCTTGTTGCTGACAGCACATGTGTCGCTGTCGGGCGGACTTGAACTTTATATCATATAAGTGCCAACGGAATGATCGGTCGAATATGAAATTGATGCATGAAAAACTTTTCCGTTTTTGGCATTTACATGAGCCCCTCCACATCAACCCTCTTCATTACAAATATCAAGTAGAATCGATTGGAAATAAACAGCTTCTAGATGTAAATACCCTTCTAAGCCTTTTAAGCTTCTATTCGTAAGGGTATTCACTCTTCTGGTTAGCATTGCAATTTGCTTCAGTGCTGCGGTTGACGCGGGACAAATTTTTTGCAAACTAATCAACCGTTAATTGACAGCCTGAACGTATGCAACAGATTTGTGTTTGACAGTCAGCTGCCATTTCACACACATGTGCGAGTGAGTGGGGCGCGCTTAGTGTCTGCGTGTGCAAGCAAGTCGGCAAGCTACGTCACTGTTGCGTCGCGTCTCTGCTGCGTCGCACGTCATAACGAGAACAACAATAACGAACGGTACGCAGCGCTGGCAGCGATAACGGCACATAAAAGCAGCACAAAACGTCGCCGCGTTCTCAGTTGTGGTTGTGGCTCTCTTTCTTCGGGCATGTATGTGCTCGCCTCTGTGTGCCTCTGTGTGCCTCTGTGCCCAAGTGTAAATGACCAACACAAGTATGCATATGTGCTTGTATGTAGAACTTGACTTTTGCGTTGGGCATTTAAATATATTTCAAACATGTGTAGTGTTGCTTTGCCTGAGTAAGCGTCCAAGCTAACAGGCGTGAGCGAGAGCGGCAGACAGAAAGCAAGAGATTGAGAAAGGTGAGTGTTAATGTTGGAAACGCCGGCATCGGCATCGGCATCGACATCGCCATCGACGTCAGCGTCAGACACCGTGACTTTGACGTGGCGACGATAACGTTTAACGCTCATGTTTTGCTATTATTGTTTGTGTTGCTTTAATTGTTGCTGCCGCTGCACTACAAGAAGCTGCTTCTGCTACAGTTGAGCAGAGCACACAGCAAAGCACAATAATTACGAAACAGTCGAGGGACCCCACAAACACATGCATCTTTTCATAAGTGCATGTATGTATGTATGTATATCTGTGCAAACATACACAAATACGTACGGATTAGTAGCTGTCAGAATATTCTAAGCACGACTCAAAGACATCAACCTGCACCAAATTGAAGCACTGTCCAACATCTGATACATATCATGTGCATACATATGTATGTATGTATGCATGTGTGTTTGCCGTCGGAATAAACATAAAATTTCTGGCATTTAATTTGCCTATCAATTATATAATATACACATAAAAAATACATACAACATGGGCGACACGCCATGAAAATCTGTTGCCGTCTACGTGACTCACTCGCATGCAGAATTACATATTACCTGCTGCATAGTGTATCATCTGATGTGCCCATCTCTCGCATTGAGTACTTCATTTATTGTTTTGTGTGGTATCCGTAAATGTTTCAATTACTATACATAGAACTAATGTACGTACTATTGTTACCCACTGTGTCTGCTATTCAAATATGTGTACACTGAAGTATTATGTTGGGAAAACCCCAAAAATTAGCTTAATTATATTTTATTACACTTTGAACGGGTTTTAGTTTTTGGGAGGCCCCATACTTATGAGTCTAGTGTATTTTTTGGATTATCCGTTAGCTGCTCCGAGATTACACTTAAGTCCTCCCAGGACACGAAAAATATGGTTTATTTTAAATTATCGATAAGTTTCTCTGTCCGTTCGATAGATCATCCCATTCGCTCTGTCTTTCTACCATATCTCGGAGCTTATAAGACCTAGAGATATCAAATTTGGGATATAGTAAATCTCAGAGTATGAACACGACTAGAATATTTACCTTCTCTTGTTTTTCCAAATAGAAAATTGGATGCCAAATTATTGTCCTGAAAGTTCATTGGGTTTGGAGAATAGAACCAGAAAAACCCAGAAGCCATTACAATAGAATTTCCAATAGTTCGGCGGCATAGGGTTCAGGGTATCTTCTAGTCGGGCACGCCCGAATAGTGCACTCTTGTTTTAATATGTGATGATAATCATTTATTTTATTCCAGGAATTGAGTTTCCAATCTGTTTGTTGTGTCGAGTATGGCCAACGGGCGTGTTAGCTTTCGAGTGAGATATGTATATTTTTCGTGAGTGACGCAACACGAAAGTAATTCAATTGAATGTACAGGCACGGGCACATCGCTAACCGTCGGCTGCCGCTGCCGCTGGTGACGTGTGCTGCGGCGACTTCGACGTCGACGTTTGTACATGGTCGTCGGCGTAGTCGCGTCGTGGCCGCTTAGTCAGTCAGCGGCGTCAGTATTGCTTTTCAGTTTGGCTACGTAAAGCGGCGTCAGAGGCAGCAGCAGCGACGAGCAGCGGCCCCCAAAGCAGCAACAACAATAGCCAACGCAATTAGCAGCAACAACACTCAGTTAATTGTCGGTTGCGGCGTCGTCGCGTCATCGAGCGCCGGCAGCAACAGCAACAGCAACAACTACAACCACAGCCACAGCCACAACCACAGCCACAGCTATAACTACAACAACGGCAAAAGGTGACGATTGCAGCCCACTAAAGCATAAGAAGCAGAGCGCACCAGATTTTGGGCGCCAAAAAAATGTTATAATCGTATCAGAATATCAAATCAGCAACAACAACAACAACAACAACTACTCAATCTAGTGTTTCAATGTATATGTGCGTGCGAGTGTGTGTGTGTGTGTGAGTGACATTTTTTTAAATACAATATTTGCGCGCTTTTAATGTGTAAAATTGTTGTGTACGAAATTAAGCAAGTAATTATAGCCGCGCTCTCTCTCTACCACTCTCTCTCTCTCTTTCTCACTCTCTCTCTCTGTCACTCTCTCTTTCTGTCTCTCGCGGTGACTGGCACTTAGTGGGAGAGCGCCAAACGGTTAACAACAAAAACAACAGCACATGTATGTTTATATATATATACCAATATACATATATATAAATTTATATATATATATGTATGTATATTTGTGTATAAAATATCTATATATGCACATATGTATACGCGTATAATGTATTGTAATCAAATCGGCTAAACAACAAAAATCTTGACGTAATCGCCGCACAACGAAAAGAAAACGAAAAACGAAAAACGACAACAACAAAAAAATCAAATAAAAATCAACAACAGAAACAACGACTGCGCTCATAAAAGCAAGCAACAACAACAACAACAACAACAACAACAACAGCAGGCGCAATAGCAAAAGCTGTTTGTTTTCTTTTACCCACTTTTTTTTTTGTTTTTGTTTTTGTTTTTGCCTTTGCTTTTGTTATTTAGTGATGTTATATTGTTGTTAAAACAACTCATTAAGCGGCTTGCAAAAACTACAAAAAAAAAGGCTTTAGGCGAAATTTTGTTATTGCCTTCGTCGTGGTGAATTTCATTGTTATTAGTCAGCAGCAGCAGCAACAAGCACAACAACAACAACGACAACAACGACAACAACAAGAAGAACAAGAATAACAGCCGCCATCCTGAGCAGCGGGTAAGATATGATAAGAGGCGGGCGAGGGTGTGGCACGAGCACTAGACAGAAGTGTGCACTCAATGACCCTCTTCGTGGGTGTTAACGCATTTTGAATGTGCACAACAGCTAAAACAAAATACAAAAACAAAAACAAAATACAAAAAAGAAAAGCAAAAAACAAACACAAGAAGAGCTGAGCAGAAGGTCGTTCACTCAGATGAATGCACATTGTAAGCTAATAGATAATTAATTACAATTCTGTTAAAACTGAAAATGTTCTCAAAAGGTTTAATCAGCTTTTGTAATTAGCTTTCCATTTAGCTGCCTTCTTCAACGACAACGTCATTTTGAAAACTGCACTCGGCCAAAAATTAACCAATATTCAAAAACAAATTTGGTGAAAACTGCACTCGGAAACGTTTATTCAATGCTAAAACGAACAAAAAAGGCAATTTTAAAAAAATGCACTCACAAAATATCAATCCAATCTTAAAAGACACACTTTCTTCAAATGATAAAAAAAACACACGAAAATCGTTTTTATATTTTTGTTTTTCAATTTCTTTCGTAAATTTCGAAAATTTTCAGAAAAACGTTTGTGTGAATCTTTTTTGTTTACCTGCCAATTGGCTACGAACTTTATTTTGAAAGATTTTTTTTATCAAATTTCACTTCTTCATTTCACACTTTTCGCGAAATCCACGTCACGTTGGCGGGATTTTTTATGTTTCTTGCGACACGTTCAAAACTCTGCAATTCTTGAAGATCAAAAACTTGTTTTAACGATTTCTCACTTAAAGTTTGTAGCGAGGGGTATGTGAGGGTCGACTACACACTACATTTGAAGCAAAAATTACTAGCAAACACTCGATACTCGATACGATACTTAAGAAAAAGCTTACGAAGAGCATATCAGTCACATTTCCTTGTTGTCTAGATTCATTTTCAATCAAAAGTCAACTTTTCACTTTGTTCTCAATCTTAAGCCTTGATTTAGGACTAAAGTCCTTCGAAATTGTTCCACGTATTGTGCATAATTTTTCAACGCGAATCGTAGGAAAGGTTCCCCAAATTGGGTAAACGTTAGTTCTTCTTCTTTTCTTCTTTTCGAGTTAAATTATTCTTGCATATCATAAAGGTATTTATATGTTTCGGATTGGTCTGCAGCTTCGAATCGAATTCGAATAATGCGTAAGACTATAATAATAGCATGAACATTGAAATATTCCGGAATGTACATCAAGTAGATTGTTGTCCATAGAGAACCAAAGGTGTTCCCTCATAAGCGCCCCCCTAAATGCAGATAATTGCCTTTTCAGTATGCCTGATAAGTGTGGAGCTTATTGTTCTATTTATGACCCATACTGGGCATTAGTCATGCCTAGTTCTAGGTCCCAATCGAGACACGACCATAAAAGCGTGCAAATTCAAGACCTTATCGAAAGGTCTCACTATTCTATTCCTTCTATTCTATATACCCAAGCAGAGCTGCGAGCCAGAAAAGCCATATGACAATGAGGAAAACGATTATAAACTAAGGCAAGGACTATCCATGTAGGAATATCCATGTAGAGCCGGAGGTAACTTTCTTGATATTGACTGTTTCCATATATCTATATCTAAATATTGGACTGGGGTTTTTACTGATATTTCCTTATGGGTCGACTAAGACGGGGCTAAAGTTTGCAGCAAATATACATCAGAAACGCGTTGTGAATGTGACATCATGTGCCTGCGAGGCTTGAGTATCTGAGCGTCGAACTAACAAGCGGAAGGTCGCCGGTTCATATTTGTTTATTTTGCTTGCTATTTTACTTGTTTACTTACTTTGCTATTATACACAATGGAAAACTTAATAATAAAGTCTACAAAAAGTCTTAGAAATGCAAAATGAATGGCTACCAACAAAAAGCACATACATTTATCCCGCTTTGGAATTGGTTGTGTGTGCTGTGCTGTCAAGTGTATCCTGGCATACCCCAGGCACAAGCAAGACACATGTAATAAATATAGTATATATATGTATTTTCAATTTTAATTAGAGCCAAAAGCCGTTTTATATCTCTTGTCCGTTTCACTCCTGAGCTTGTCTCATCTGTCTGGTCCACACAATATTCAATTCATCAAGACAGCATAGCAACAGTTTTTGCTATTCGGCCTCGGCTCCTGTTGCTTCAAGTGCGATGCTTAGTTTCCGCTCCTTAAATAATCGTTGCATTGTGTTTAGTGTAATGTCTATTCAACAATCAAACTCAGTCCAAATCCACTACTAGACAGACGCACACGCAACGGTAAATCAGATAAATGTTATCTCTGAAATGTTGTTAAACTAACTAATGTATCTGCCATGAACCATTTCGGGTTCTCTCTGATAATTACCATAAGCATGACAGTGTATTAGTCTGTATTTTTTTAGTTTCTTTTAGTCTTTTTTGATTTTAGGGCGAACATTGTTCATTTTACTCCCAGTTTACCCACTTTACTATATAATGCAGTTCTTTATTCTACATTGTATTCATTTGGGAAAGCTCTATCTAAGATATACATACATAATTAACAGAAGTCTTAAAAGCTTGACATTTTTTATAGGATTTGGCGAACATTTAACAAGCCCTATCTAGTGATGCATCAGGTTAACAATAATTGATGTACATGCATTCATCATTGAAAATGTTTGTATGTGTGGGAGTTATTTACATGCTGGGGTCGCATTATGTTAGTCCCTTATTCCCAGCACCAATTAAGCTGCGAAATTGAGCTGTTTTCCCCACCCAACGAAATACAACACAACGCTGATAACGCCACCCCCCACCCCCCTCAAACTGATAACAAACATACATATGCATATATACTTATGCATTTATATGTACCAGGGCTGCAAAAGCAAACACACATCGATTCACGGTTCGAACTAACAACCCACCTTTGGGTTCGATGTGTGAACCAGGTTTTCGATATTCATGAACCCAGTTTTTGTTCCAAATTGAACCAACTAGCTCGAACCGCTGCCGTTCAACACCATTTTGCACTCTTATATGTATATGTACATGTGTGCATACATACATATGTACATATATACATACATTGGCGTTCGCTTGTATTAGAACCCATTTATGTATATGTAACCGCCAAACGGTTGTATTATCGAATTACTGCTAGCTAATAATCCGCACATAACTGTTAAGTGGCTGGTGGCTTCAGTGGGTGGGTGGGTAGCTACTATGCAGGCAGAGGGGGTCGGTGCAACAGTTTCTGGCAGCAATTGTTGCCTCCAAGCAATGGGTTTCTAGTTGTTTTTCTTTTCTTTTTTTTTTTGACAGCGACACCTGCCACGCCTATCTCCCACGCACTCACAGTGGCGCCCACATAACCGTTCCCGTTCCCGTTCCCGTTTCCATTCCCATTCCGTCTCTCGTTCTCGTTCCCGTTGCCGTTGCCGTTCTCATGGCAAGTATTAACTGTTTTCGCGTATGATGGCTATTGTTGCGATTGTTGTGCTGAAGCGTTCTCATTTTCGCTTTAATTAATACAGACAAATACAGCAGCATTCGCGTTAAATGCAGTGCATGAGGCGATTTAAAAATAAATAATGCTGACGTCACATTTTGCGTACGAGCGAGCGCGAAGCGCTAAGAAGGAGACGGCCCCAGCCAGCCACAGCCACAGTCACAGTACCAGTTACACTCGCAGCCAGAGCAAAGGCCCAAAAGCAAAATGCGAAATGCGAAATGCGACTGATTGGAATTGATTAAAATGCAGCAAACAAATGTTGCCGTTCGCGTTGCTATTGCTACGGCTTGTCTTCGTTGCGACTTACTGCTAATGTCAAAGGAAACAGCAACAATAATAAAGCCAACGACATAATTTGATGTGGCGCATGTTTTGGGTATTGGACTCGCGTAACCATAAGCCGCGATGATGTCAATGACGTTGATGACGTTGCCAGATTTTTATTTATGCTTTCTGCTTTTCGACTTTGTTACTTTGTACGCTTTCGTCATTCTGCCTGTCCACCGTCCTCGACAGTGTCTCTCCCTCTCTCTTTCGCCCTGTCTCGCGCTCCCACTCCCTCTCCCACTGTTTGGCTTTTCGGTGTCAATTACCTTTCTGAACGGTCACCACAAGTATTTTTAAGTTGCGCTTACGCAGTGATGATAAGCACAACACAAAAAATAATATAAAAAAGGCGAGCTTGTGTAGGTGGGGTGAAGTGATTGTACAGCGGGTGGGTGGTGAAGGCATGAAGGCAACAGCAGCAGCAACTGCAGCGACAGGCACAGCCTCACTTGCTCGAACCGACGACTTACGGCGGATAGTGATGATCGCGTGATTATCGCTGCGCGGTCACGACAATTAAAGTAAACATTTTCAAGTGAAAAGATCAAAAGCTGAAATTTACTGCCTGAATCACTAGTTAATAGTTATTTATTCGCACTGTCATGCTCGACACATGTAACTGCACAGAATTAACAAAGCTGTGTGTGACAAAATAAAGAAAAAAAAAAAAAGAAAGAGAGAGTAGCGCCATTTCGCGGCTTCATTACTGTTATTCGCGATGAGCACGTGATGCTCAGGCAAGCCTTAAAGTGATGAATTCTGTTTTCGCATGTGATCATTAAAGCAATTGCTAGTTAACAAGAAATTATGTTACGTTTAGTAGTTGCGAACTCGTTAAATGTAATATTCAACTTTCAAATGCAATCTGCGTTGTATCTACAGCTAGCTAAATATGTATCTAATAGATAAATTAGCTACCTGCTGCAAAATGGCTGGTAATTCTGACAAGAGCGCAAACAACTACAAATCGTTATGCCATTAAATAAGATCAAAGTATCAAAACATAAAGGGAATAATATGAAAATATATGTATGCTCTTGCTCATAATACCTACTTTTCTCGGGTAAACATATGTACCAGAGCTAATAGACGACCAAGCGTAGCTATTTTGTAAAGACATTTAAATTTAATGCATATCAGACATCTTGCGGGTGGCCCCCACACTCTAAGGTTGCGTGCGTGTCACGCGCTCATCCCGAACACTGCGAACAATCAGTTTGGAGTGAATCAGCGCACCTCTCTCTTTCACGCACAGCATCGTTAAATTCGCAAGTTTTTTAACTGCAGCGTCACTGTGCTCAATGTTTTATGCTGTCTGCCTGCAGAGCGGGTGCAGTGCAACAAACACACAAAATTTAATAGCAACAACAACGCAATTTTAATCAGCTGCGAACAATAGCAAGTAACAGTTATTTGGTCTGGAGTGTCCCACTTGCAGATACCCTGCATTGCATACACACATACATATGTATATGTAGATGCAAACACATGCATGCATACAGAATGTACATACATATATACAGAACACAAGCACGCGCGACGCATACGCTGCGACAGTGCTTCTTCTTTCCAGTTAGCTTAAATAACCTAATCTGAAAATCGATAACAGTCGAATTATTGATGAATTGTAATAAAGTTGATGTGCACGTGCAATAGACACAACGCCTTCTAGCTGTCAGATACTAGAAACATTATACCCGCTTTTTAACCATTTTCAATTGGCACAAGGGTATGAAAAAGTTTCCTTGAAGCTCGCTTTAACAGCGTGGCGACAAGCGAAGGACAACGACAACTAAAACAATCGAATTGCAGTGTATCCATGCATTTTAATTGCCAATCATTGGCATTCGTGTTGGTCATGCATGTATGAACGTATGATTGTACACACAAACATACATACATGCATATGTTGTATGCATGTTCCCCGTTTTAAATGCAAAACCTATTCAACTTGCAAATTCTTCTAGAATTTGAATCGTTTGCACTTGGCCGGTGCTGAGAGTTTCTTTGAATTGTCAAAAAAAAAAAAAAAAAGAAAAGGAAATCGCAAGCATCAATTCAAATTAACTGTTGAAAGCGAGTTATCGAAGTTTTCAGATTCAGTTTTTCATGTTCATTCGGCTTTGGCGATATTTTTCAAAACCAAAAAACGAGTCATAACTCGTGCTAAAATTATAATTTACGAAATCTTTAAATATCCATTATTCATCCAAACAGTCATTAATTTCGTTTCGATATCCAGCTTTCAGTCTAATAGCTATTTTATAGGGTTGATTCAGCTAATTGAAAGTGTGCTTCTAAATTGATTTACAATTACGTTTGGGGCGTGACGTCACGTTCGTTTCTCAAAACCAATTTTCACATAACACAATTTACTAAGAAGAGTATAGATGTCGTCGGTAATGGCTATAATGGTGACTAACATGGCGAGTCCGTGCTCAAAACTCAGGCAAGTTTTGGATGTTGTTATGTCTAGACCGAGGGCCCCAGTAGCAGGTGCTATTCATAGGTTAGCCTAAACATGTTCAACTATAGCCTGTACGAAATAATAATAATAATAATAATTAAAATAATGCAAACGTACACACCCAAACATATATATTTGCTGTATTTGTCAATTGGGTATTTACTTGTTTAAGGTTTTTTGAACAAGCGGCGCCAATTTCGTTCGTGTTGTTGACCAGTTGACCAGACAACAACAAAAACAACAACAGTAACAACAACAAAAAAAGGCCTGCATTGAGTCAGTCATTCGGTTACCCGCTGCCTCTCTATCTTCTTCTCATCCAGTCGTCACTCGCTCTCTCTCTATCTCCCTCTCTCCTTCTGTCTTTCTGTCTCTCTCTCATTCTGGCCCTGACTCGTGCAGACAGCACGGCGTTGTGTGGGGCTGGGTAAATGATGCGAGAGTCACAGTGGGATTTACCAAAGTAATGCGTGCAACGGCGTAATTAGTGGTAATAGAATTTTTGTCCTATTGTGATTCTAGATTTGCACTTCTTGTTGTTAGCAAAATGATTTTCGGTTTAGTTTCTTCTTTATTGTGCAGCTTTAAGCTGCGAGCGGCAGAGAGCTCCATAAGCGTTAGTTACAGCATTTAAAAAAAAACAGTCATGTGTTTCGAACAATAACGGCTCAAACAAGTTTATGGCATTTACTTTTAGTACTTACATACAGATACATAAATTACTAATTTAATTGCAGCTGGTTATCGCCAACTAGTTCCTTAAATAGTTCATGAATAATCGTTATTTAAAATTGATTAATCGACCGCCAGAATTACTTGATATTCCAGCCCTGGTGCCAGCAGTGTCGCACGACCGAACAGCTGTTTGCCGTGCTGCCAGCCCTAATCAAACTCGTCGCGCGCTTTTTTTATACAATTACTGGATTGTCTTATTTATTTAAAATTTATTTAATTTACACACAAATTAATTATTGTTTGTGTTTTGTTCCTTTGTATTTTGTTTTGGCTTGTTTTGTTTAATCAAAAAGGGCAATAATCAATGCCCAATTTGTATGGAAACTATCTGGCAACGCTCGACTGTGAAACGGGTTGTCGTCGCTGCGTGCGCATGCATATGTGTGTTTCATAGTGCGTGTTCTCAGTGTGTTTGTGTGCGTGTGTAAGTGTGTGTGTGTGCTATAGGTGAGCTTGTGTATGTTTGCGCCAGTACTGAGGCAGTGAAGCAGCGCGAGCGAGCGAGCGAGCAATACAAAATAAAATTTTTGCGCAAAAAGGGCCAAGAACCTGATCAATAAATTGTAGTTAAAGTTGAATGTGACCGAAAACGCGTGTGCTAGACCAAAAATAAACAAATTGTGTCCTTACACCCTGCCATTGGCCAAGGCAGCTAACAAACAAATCGCTCAGCGCTGCTCTGAAAAAAGAACGTAAGCAACGATAACAGCAGAAAATTTTGGTGTGCTGTGCGCGCGTGCTGCCAACTGTGTAAAAAGTGTTTTGCCTTTTATACCGCCTGCCTGCCGCTGTCACCATCACCATCACATCTACTGCCATCCAATCGAGTCCAATAACAAATCATTTGGCTCTGCGGAGAATTAGGACCAAATTCGCGGCCAGAAGCGATGCCCCAGCACCAATCGGCTACGTAGTAGCGTGAAGCAAACGGAGCAAGCTCTCTGCTCTGCTCTAGTGTGTGGCGTGCGTACAGTTGAATTTTTCAACAAGTTGCCAGCACAGCGCGCAACGCGACACAAACACACGTACACAGTACAGACACATACTCATACACATACAAATATATGCACACAAACACAAGCAAGCGCGCGCAGAGAGAAGGGAAACCGAAACGGCAAAAACAACAACAAGAGGAGCAGCAACGTTTTAGTGATGTCATCAGAAAGTAAGTTTGCCTTTTTTTTTGTTGTTTTGTTTGCCTATAGCACAACGTCGTCATGACGTCATTTCATAAAAATACACACAACAGTTGAGACAGTATGGTCGTTGCTGTTGTTGTTGCTTTGTCGTTGTCATCGTCGTCGTCGTCGTCATTTTTGTAGCAAGCAAACAAAACAAACCAAACAACAGTTGTAGAGGCAGCAGCAGCAGCAGCAGCAGCAGTGACAGTGACAGTCAGCGATAGTGTGTGTGTGCGTGCGTGTATGTGTGTGCGCGCGTTTGTTTTTGTTTTTGTTGTTGATGTTGATGTTTGTGAGTTGTTGTTAGATCGAACAATTAACAATTAGCAATTACCAATCAAGCAATATTGTAACCAAAAACCAATGAAACCAATTTTGTGCACATCTCTCTTTCTCTCTCTCCCTCTCTCTTTTTCTCTCCGTATATTTCATTTTCTGTGCCTGTCTCTATTCTCACTGTGTGTGTGCGCGCGCGGCCCATCTCCTTCATTGCTTTGCCAACCGACCGTCCGGCCGCTCGTCCGCCCGCCTGTCCCGCTCGCATGTGCGTCGCACGATTGTGGTGCATCAGCAGCAGCAGCAGCAGCAGCAGCAGTCATCGTCCAGCATCATTTAACTTCAAACTGGCAAAACTAAAACGGAAAAGACGCCAAACTGAAGCACTTATCGGAGAGCGTAACGGTGCTGCTGAAAATCGCTAAAATGGACAGCATCGTCGAGGAGAACGGCAACTCGGCATCCAGCGGTAATGTCAATGATGTTGACATCGCAGCAGCCACCGCCGTCGCCTCTGCCGCGGCGGCAGCAGCGGTCGCAGCATCAGTGGCAGCAACAGGCGGCCAACAGCAGCAGCAATTACAACAGAACCAGCAAAGTACAACGAGCGGCGTCCCGGCGACAGTTAACACGAACAATGCCAGCGGCCCGGCCTCCGTGTTGACCACAGCCGCCAATTGTAATATACAATACCCTATCCTAACACAACACGGCCTACAGGTAAGCTCCGAATCGAACTATACGCAATTTCACAAGATCAATTGACAGGACATACATGCATATCAGGATCCAGAATGCAGTTCTTAGCTATATGTAATGCTAGTCCGAATGCTAAAAGGTATTTGACCCAAGCTCCTAACTAATGGAAAACCAATAACTTGATGCGATCCTTTCTTGTGTTGACTCTGCTTCCAATAGGAATCAACAAAATATGCTTCTTCCCTAAAGGGTTCCGAGAAGTCTCCTTCCTTAGAGAACATCAAACGAAAGTAGCTCACAGACACGCAGGCAATGATCTGCCCTGGCGAGAGTATTTCGTGTTTCGATTGCTTCTTGTTTTGCATTCGTAAACGTTTTTCTGTTTCATTTATAATAGGGTAGTTTATTTGAACTTTGCTCGAAAATAACCAGCTGGTATTATCGATACAAATAATTTATTTATGCACGAAATTGGCGCAATTAGACTGGGAGTAATGTTTGTTTGAGAGGCTCTATAAAATTCCAATTGGCTTCCATTTGAAGAAATGCAAAAACTTGTCAGGTTGTCTGTTTAGTTATTTCAAGAACCTCCCGGTTCCTCTAGGAAAACGTCTTGCGTCTCTTGAACTTGTTGAGAATTGTAAGCGCACGGCAACGGAAGTCCTTTTGCTGCGTGCTTTTGATTGATAGTGAGTAAAACGTTTTTTGATTTTCGTTTCACAGGTACAATCCGTGATACAGGCGGCCAATCACTCGGGTGTCATACAAACCGCTGTTGGAACACAACAGCAACAACAGCAGCAGGCGCTGGCCGCCGCATCGGCGATGCACAAGGGCGGCAGCGGCGTCGTCTATATGACCAAGCCGGCAAATACGACGGTCATTCATACGACCACGAGCAATGCAGTGCAAGTGCGTAACAAAGTGCGTAGCAGTCGCTAACAAACAAATCCATATGTATAAATCAGTATAACACAATCAGACTCACACACACACATTCATAGATACATTGTATATATATACATGAGACTATTCGTTATGCTAACCGATTTTACATGTTGCAGATCCCTCCAAATTTTCAATGTAAGATCAAACCCGAACCGAATACCCAGCATCCGGAGGATAGCGATGAGAGTTTATCAGACGATGATTCACAGCATCATCGCAGCAATCTGACACGAAGGCCATCGTACAATAAGATTTTCACCGAAATCAGTGGACCCGACATAAGCGGTAATTTGTTTGTTAACAACAATCTAGTACGCCATAACTGCCAAGCCTTCCAATCTCAAACTTTGTATCTACATATATCTCTCTATCTCTGTTCTGTACTCCTGCTCTAAATCTCTTCTCTCGCTATATTCATGTCCTGTACATTCTGTCATGCATAGTTGAGTTCTATTTGGACTCTGCAGTTTCTTTTGAATATTTTCTTGATAGCGCTACAGACACACACACACACACACAGCAGCAGCACACATCCACACACGCACAAAGATATTGATAAATTCTAAGAAATATTTATGTAAAATAACATTCTTGGAATGTCACCAAACCAGCTTACCGTTAACATAATGTTAACGTAATGTTAGCTTTATACCCTATACCCATTTAAAGTGCTTGACAAGTGGCATGATAAAGTTATGCAACAGGCAGCAGTGTGAATATTCGACTTCTTAACTTGTGTAAACTCCTAATCACAACCGATTACCAGCTGAACAAGTAGATCCCATGATAGTTTATTTAACACCAAGACCTGTTGAACAAACATTGTATTTCTTGATTGAAGCACTTGAGTCTTGCATCTGTATTCTTATACCCATTATCCATAAAAAATTGTTCGAAGTGTGCATGTTTTTGTGCAGATGTATGTAATAGGACATCCCATAGAGAATATATTGTGTTGATCTAAGATGTTCTAGTCCCGTTCTTCTGTGCAAACGCGTCAATCTCAGAAACTACAAGGTCTAGAGACTTGAAATTTAAAATTTATGTAAAGTATATAATTATCTTACTTTTAATAGATCATTCCCTTATCATGATATCGATAAAAATCTATTTTGAGACATAGTTTTTTGGGCACAGCTCGATAGTTATAAGATCTAAGATCCACTTCAAACTTTATATGCAGGTTCTGGTATGAGATACACATATAGACAATATTTCACCTTTTGGATACTTCACCTGGTTCTCCCCAAGATTGAAAATAAATCATGTTAATCGGCAGAGTGCTAAGCTTTTTGTATATACACGCTTCTGAACTCAATTTTTAAGCCCCAAGCAATTTCGATCAAGATCGGACAATAAACACCGAAATTAATAAAGAATGCATTTGATATATGAACAGAGTGTGGGGCACTGAGAAAAAAAGGCACAGAAGAAAGTTGGGCATGTTTGCATAGAAGGAATCTCAACGCTGGCTTCAGAGTATCTCCTAGTCGGACACTCCCGACTTGCTTAAGTGTTGCTGGTAAAAGTTGTACAACCATGTCATATTGTTCCTTCCTGATACATACATCCATTTTTCATCAAAGCTTTAAGCATACAAAGTTGCTGTTGTGTTAGTTGTTGCTTTTGTTGTTCTTTGTGTTTATGTTTAAACATCATCAACATTCAGACAGACACACACATATACACACATACCCACACAAACAGACAGACTTTGAGCGTGGTTAAGCAGTTGCTTAAACTCTGTTATCCCAGATAACTATCTCTATCTATCTCTGTCTCTTCCTCTCTCCCTCTCTGTCTTTCTCATGTACATTTCTCATTAGTGTTGTCGTTGTTGTTGTTGTTGTTGCTTCACACATATGAGAAAAGTAAATTCAAAAGTTATTTGACTATTAAATGAAATATGCCATATGCAAATTGTTGCTAAGGTTGTTCAGGATGATAACGCGCATCCTTCGTATATATTTCTCTTCTTTTTTCCTATCTCTTTGTCTTGTGAATCACTTGACTTGTAAATACTGTAACTGTAACTTCACACACACACGCACACAAATGCATTATGCATATTTTGTTCGTTTGTTTTTATCGCGTGTCTCTCTTCCTTTTTTTTGCTGTTGTGGTTGTTGCTGTTGCTGCTGCTGCTGCTGTTGCTATTATTATTGATGTTGTTGTTGTTGCCGCTGCACATCGTTTAGGTAAAAATATCAACGCACAACAAACACCACGACTACACGCCCCTGCTGCCCCCTCCAAACAGCCACCCACCCACCGCTCATCGCTCATATACATATGTACTTATATAACAAACGTCGCCCGTTGCCGTCGCCGTTGCTGTTGTTCAAACTAACCAAATATCGCCTCTCTCTCTCTCTCTCTCTCGCTCGCTCGCTCGTTCGTTCGATCGTTCGTTCGCTCGCTCGCTCACTCGCACTCACACCGACACTCACAAAAATGTACAAAACAGACAAAAGTCCGAAAAGCAAAACAGAAATGTGATCTCTTATAATTTTTATTGTGTTTTTTTTGTTTCGTTTTCTTTTTGACTGGCCGCGAAAAATTCAAAAATCCAATAAAATCACGCAACGAAAATCAAATGACAACAACAACAACAACAACTCAACAACAACCCCCCCAACCCCCTACAACCAAAATCCCAAATATATAACTCAATACCGAAAACCCGAAACTCGAAAAATCTCCTGGTGATGGCAGCGGGTGGAGCACTGCAAATGCCCGACGGCAACGTACTCAGCTCACAGCTGGGTAGCGGGGCGGGGGGTGGCGGCGGCGGCGGCGGCAACACATCAAGCAGTCCCTTGCTGCACATGGCGCCGGACTCGGCCTTCTATTTATCCAATCGGATAGCATACAATGCCAGTAAATGCAACAACAGGCCACAAATCCAAGCAAAAACCATACTAATTCTCCAATTCTCTCTCTCTCTCTCTTTCGCTCTCTCCTTCTTTCTCTTATACATGTGCAGATAACAGCGGCATTGCGGAGGATCAGACACGCAAGCGAGAGATTCGACTGCAAAAGAATCGGGAAGCGGCGCGCGAATGCCGGCGCAAGAAGAAGGAATACATTAAGTGCCTGGAGAATCGTGTGGCGGTGCTAGAGAACCAAAACAAAGCGCTCATCGAGGAGCTCAAGTCGCTAAAAGAGCTTTACTGTCAGACCAAGAACGATTGAACGTGGCCCCGATGCTGGAATGGGCAGCAGCGGCGGTTGATTCTGGCAGCAACAACAGCGGCGGCGGCAGCAACAGCAGCAGCAACAGCAGCAGCGGCGGCGGCAGCGGCAGCAGTAGCTTTAAGACTACACTGGCCTGGCAATGACAATGACGCGGACGACAATGCTGCTGGATGCAGGACGGGGGCAAGGACGAGGGCAAGGACGCGGACGCGGACGGGGACGAGTATAAGGACGCGTACTGAGGCAAGGACTTTGACGGTGACGACTGCAGCCAGCCGCATATCATGGTTAACATACATACAGTTGTTGTTGTTGTTGTTGTTGCCATAACACACACACACACACAATACAGACAGACAGACCCACAGACACATTCACAGCGAGAAC